>JAJHSJ010000008.1:8192781-8392781 GCA_021015155.1 Magnolia officinalis
GCCAGCCTGATCGAGGAGGAGGGCGCCTCGAACATTAGCAGGCAGAGCAAACTTGGAGACAAAAATTGTTAGGATTACCCTCGTGGCTAATCTAGCCAATGCATCAGCCACGGAGTTGCCTTCTCTGAAGGTGTGACTGAAAGACAGGTTTAGGGAACGACGGAATTCCTGAATCGCACCTATCTTATACCAAATTTTCCAAGGAACAGAGTTGTACCTATCAGCGGCTGCGTTGGCAATAGACAAAGAATCTGATTCGATAATATATTGCGGAGGCCCAACTTGGAGCATAACGTGATACCATCAAGCATAGCTTGGGCTTCAGCAATAGTGTTGGAGGTGTGACCGTAGTAGCGATGGAAAGCAAAAATCAAATTACCATGGCTATCCCTACAGACCCCTCCACCACCACTCGGACCAGGGTTCCCCCTAGAGGAACCATCAACATTCAACTTGAGAAAGCCCCTAGCGGGTTTAATCCAAGAAACGATGTAGTGTTTTGTTGGACGATGATACTTGGCCTTGGGGATATTGAGGAGCTGAAGCGTGATGGAGTCCGCAAGAGAATTCCGATCCTCACCCGGGATAGAGCAAGCTATATCAGACAACCAGTGAGCAACTTTGGAAATAATGTGGGATGCCGACATCACGCGACCTTCAAAGCGGGCTTGATTTCTGCTGAGCCAAATCTCCCAGCTGATCACGCTGGGAACTAAACCGATGAGGCGAGACACTCTGGATTTCGTGCTAGCTTTGGAGATCCAAAGGTTGAAGCGCTGCATAAAGGACTGATTCGGGATGTAGTTGACACCAAAATTTTTACTGAAATGGTCCCAGACCGAGACAGCAATCTTACCATGGCTGAATAGGTGATCCCGGTCTTCCTCTCCACCAAAAGCATGGATAGGGGAAGCCGCACTCTGATCGGAATCAGAATTAGCATGTTGAACTGAAGCGATACGGCGGAGCTGCAACCGACGAGAGAAGCGCTGCATGTGAGCGTCAAAGGAGCTCCCTACGTGGGGCTGATGGCTGATCCCCGAGCATGTTGCTGATCGAGCAGAGGGGACTGCGTCGCAGACACGAACGGGACCTGCGCAGAGGCAGAAATCTGCAAAACTGCGAGGTCCAGCCTGCAGCATTCGCAGCGGAAGGCCAACGAAATTCCGAGCTTCTTGAGGGATTTGTCAACAGGGACTGCATTTTGAAAGATTTTCCAGACAAGATGCTTATCTTAGGAGGAAGAGCCGTAGACCACCCCATTTTGGCCAGCTAGGAGAGGAAGGTGGGCCCTGACTTCATTCCAAGCAGACTTAACTGTGAACTTTCCGGAAGCAGAGGGTCCCAAATCAACTGGTCTTTTTTGTTGGAAAACTGAGGAGGACAAGTGGTGATAGATCGCATCGCCTGAGGGGAGATAATGGGACTGATTTCAGACAAATTTCTAGTAGCCGGGAGGCAGAAGAAATCTCTAACTGTGGCATCCTTCAAATGCCGAGGGATGGCTCTCACAGTGGCACCAGCTAACAGACCGTGGCCAGACCAATTCTGGAGCCACAGGTTGATTTTACCTTCCCCGATCAGCCATATGGAGTGGCTGATAGTAAGTTGCAGGACTTTGAAAATCTCCTTCCAGGAAGAAGAGGAGAGTTGGCCATTTACACCATTTGAGGCAATGAACTTCCGGAAGTACCTGGCTGAGGAGAACTTTGCCCATAAGGATCTGCCTTGCAGAAGTTGCCAACCCATCTTGATTCTGAATGCCCGAGAGATATCCTCGAAGGATCTGATGCCCAGGCCTCCTTCGAGAACTGGAGAGCACACCGATTGCCAATTAACCCAGTGCCTTTTATTGCCTTTTTCAGAAGAACCCCAAAGAAGTTAGCCATCGCCGTGTTGATTGATCTGGATACTGATTTAGGGATGTTAACAGCAGCAAGCATATGGATCGGTATGGTAGAGAGGACGTGCTTGATTAAGACCAGTTTGGCTGCTTGATTCAGGAGCTTCGCTTTCCACCCGTCATTTTGTGAACGATCCTTTGGACAAGCTGCTGAAGCTGCGGGGCCGAAATTCTCCCTTTAGATAACGGCACTCCAAGATACATAGAGGGAAGTAAAGCTTGCTTATAGCCAGTTATTGTGCTAAGCTTCTGGACTTTGGTTCTGGGGCAGTTCTTCGGGACAATGAAGGACGTCTTGGCAGAATTCACCTTTTGACCGGAAGCATTTTCATATTGAGTGATGAATCGAAGCAACATGCGGACGTTGGATAACCTGCCATTAAGAAAAAATATTACATCGTCAGCATAAAAAAGGTGGGTGATCATGGGCATTGTTAGGGAAGCTTGAAGGGTTGGCAGCAGCCCGACAAAAGAGATTAGATAGACCCCTACTGAACACTTCCGCTGCAAGAATGAAAATGGATGGGGAAATCGGGTCCCCCTGCCTCAGGCCCCTGGAAGATTTGAAGAAACCAAAACTCCTGCCATTGATGATGACTGAGAACCAGGTATCTTCCCAGCAACGCTGCACCATAGAAATCCAATGGCTAGCGAAACCAAATTTCTTAAGCACCTGGACGATGAACCCCCACTCCAACCGATCATAAGCTTTCTCCATGTCAACTTTGATAATCAAATTCCCGCCAAATACCTTGCGATCGAGGTTAAAAGCCATTTCCCTAGCTAAGGTTATGTTCTCAACTATAGATCTGCCATGAGTAAAGGCACTTTGTTCTTCTGAGATAAGATGAGGGAGGATGAGAGCCAACCTGGAGGCTATAATTTTGGAGAAAATCTTCATGATGCAGTTGCACAGACTGATGGGTCTGTAGTCGGCAAGAGACTCCGGATCTTTCTTCTTTGGGATGAGAGTGATTAACGTGCATTGGATAGCCCTCGGAATTTTACCTCCACTGAAGAAGTCCAAGGCTGCTTCAAAAAGATCGGCCTGAATGATATCCCAACAACTAGTGAAAAAAGCGCCGCCAAATCCATCGGGCCCCGGGGCACTATCAGAGGGGATGGAGAAAGCAGCCTATCTAACTTCTTCAATAGAAACCGCCGGCTTAGAGAGTTCCTTGTTCATGACATCAGACACAATGTGGGGAATGTGATTAGCACATCACCAATGTGACCGTTGACGTTGGAGAGAAGAGGTTGGAAAAGGACACTGCTTCTTCACCAATGTCTTCTACCTTCTCGATTGTAGCACCAGAGGACGTTTTCAACCTCGTAATTTGAATTTTCCTGCGATTTTCAAGGACCGAGTTGTGGAAGAATTTAGTGTTCCTATCTATCTCCCTCAGCAAGCCAGGAGATCCTTGATTTTTGTTTCCAAAAAATCTCCTCTCGGAGATAGGCCTTTTTGAGATTAGCGTGGGCCCTGTTAAGATTTAGCGTAGCGGTTTCCGTTTGCGAACTGAGAAGAGCATGCTCAACCCTTTGAACTTCAGCCTCTGCCAGGTGAATGTTCCTGTCGACGTCTCTGAAAGTCTCCTTGTTCCACTCCTTAAGAACAGCTTTTAGTCTTTTCATTTTAACAGTAAACTTGATCATTAGACTACCGAGAGCCGCTTCATTCCAAGAGGCGAAAACTGTGGAGGTAAAGTCATCATGAGTGGTCCACATTCGTTGGAATCTGAACGGGTGAGGAAACGTAGCGGGGTCAACTTGGAGAGAGAGCAGGAGGGGGAGTGATCAGAGAAAGTTCGAGTCAGATGATCGACCTTACAAGTCGGAAAACAACCCATCCAATCGGATTTATCACAATTCTATCTAGCCGCGCCCATCTTCGACTTCTTCCCATTCTATTATTGCACCACGTGTAGGGGGACCCTGAGTACCCTGCGTCGAAAAGCCCCGAATCGTTGAGGGCCTCTTGAAAATCAGTCATGGAAGAGTCCATCTGCAATGAACCACCAAGACGTTCATCCGGAGAGGTGGTAACATTAAAGTCGTCGCAAACCATCCAGGGCCCCGCAATGGCCCCTAAAATGCTTCTAATTTCAGTCCACAAATCCTTCCTCTGAAGATTAGAACAACTAGCATAAACAGTTGTGACGTAGATAGGGTGCGCCAGGCTATCGTCAGTAATTTGGAGCATGATACATTGCTTGATTGCCCTGACCTTATGCACTTGGAAGTGATTCTTTGCCAGAATCCAGATCCTATTGTTAACCGCATCATCAAAAAATGGACAGGGAATCCCAGTTTTGCTGCCACAGCAGGCCGTTTCGACTCCCTGCTCATGGGCTCCTGCAAAAGCAAAATATTGATGTTGTGTTTCCTGATCAATCGCTTCAGAAACCGGGTAGTTTGGGAGTTGCCTACCCTACGGACATTCCAAGATAGGAGACTAATCATCTGAAACCCAACCTTTATGCTCGACCCTCTTCTGCAAGGTTTTCAACCTTTGATTCGTCCGATCGCTGAGAATGTGTTTCTGCGATGTTTTATGTTTCTTTTTTTCCTTGCTCCTGGCAGTATCCTCATCTTTGGAGCTGTGACTAGTATCTGAATCATGATGCCCGGATCCGGGTCCTCGCACTATAGGTCTACCCATAATCTGAGCGGTTGTCGATTGTCTTCAGCATCTTCACCCTGATTAGTCATGTTCTGCCCTTCGGTAGCCCCTTGATTACCCTGATTTCCTGAAGCCACAGCCAGATCCTTAGCCCCAGTAGACCCCATTGCAATAAGATCTATTCCTGACAAGTGCTGGGGAGCATAAGCCTCTCCATGCTTACTCACTGACCTGGAAGCAGTCCTACATATGTCTGATGACTTGTCGATGAACATGTCCTTGACTCCTGAAAGCCATACCTCCCAGTCAGGTATTATTTCTGGAATTGGACGATTGGAACGGGTATGAGAGGAAGTTCGGTTGGTGGTGTAATCAGGATGTTTAAGATTGTTGTGCTGTCTGTTCTCAGCCTCGACAACTGCAGGTTGACCTAACTGTTGGAAGAAAGGAATTGGACCATCGGATGAACTGACACTAACCTCTATGCAGCCTTGGAGGAGGGGTTTGGGGAGGGTAGGATTGGAGGGTTGCTGTATGGCAGAGAGGACCTGAATGTCCTGATGGTGCTGTAAGTGTTGATGAAGGTTTTGAAAATGGCTTAGGCTGCACCCTGGTGAAGCAGTTTGTAAGTTCGTAGATTGAGGGCCATTTGCCTGAACCATCAGAGTAGGGACTATTGACTGAGATTCACATTGCTGACCCTAATTTCGTCAGGATGGATCATATCAAAGTGACTGACAGCAACAGTCATGTTGTGTGATGGCTGAACATAGGGCTCCAATCCACTCAACATTTCATATTCTCCTTGACTAGAAGCATTTTTGCCAGTATGTTGCAGAAGTGCATGGGTCAAATCCTGATGACAATCCCCTCCCAGATGCAAGCCTACGACAGAGGTTTGAAGGGGGGTAGCTTCTTCGGTCCCAAGAACTATCGCTCAATCAGAATTTTCTCGGTCACCTCTGTTTCTGTCATTTCCACAAATACCTGTCAAGTCACCCCCAGTTGTTGTATTTCCAGCCCTTCCTGGAGTTCCGCTGCAATAGGGATTTCAAGAGGGCTTCTCCCTATATTTCCAAATCCACCTGCATCCTGCAATACTTGCGGGCCATCCCCCATATGGACTGCGGGGCAAATCGCTGACCTGCTCCCGGCTTGACCGTTCCCAGTCTCTGTCTCTATGAGTTCGGTATTTCCACAAACATGTGGTGGGTGTCTCGACCCATTATGGAACCTCCGGACCACCCATTCCTTGGTGCTCTCGTTCGTGGCCTGTTTTATGGAAGGAGAGGGTCCTAATTTGAACATAGGTTCCACCTCTGCTAAAATCGGATAGTCCTTCCCCAACACGTTCAAACGCAATACATTGCTGAAGCAGACACCCGGACGAGGAATAACCTTTATCCGCGCAAAGGCCTGAAAATAACCGAACCGTGAGTTGGAGTCGATTTGAGAAATCTTACCAAAGTAGCTCGCCAGATCGAGTATGACAGTCTCAATCCAGGCATGAGTTGGAATGCCAAACAGTCGGACCTAGACCCCATCAGCCCCAATAACCTCTTCAGGACACCACATTTCAACAGACTGGAGCCCCATCTCCTTATGTAATGAGACATTTTTGCTAACGGCAGTCATGTCGGCATCTGATCTGAACATTAATAGGAATTTGAGTCATTTATCCTGACAACATCCACTGGAGATAGCTGCAGATTGGGGTTCGTCAATACTCCTGCTATACGATCAATGCGAGTACTGTGATCCACCGCAGTCCCCACCAAGGCCAGTTTTAAACGACGAGACAGTTCTCTGCTGCGCCTGGGTCTGCAATGGTAGTGATCCCAGAGCTCCCCTCCATCCGCTGTCGTTCTCTCCCGGTTTTTCTCGAGTAACTGCATCATTAAACTGTCGGGCCATTTCCGGCCCCTTCTGTTGGGTAACAGGTTGGAGTGTTGGTGACATATCAAGCCGAGCGCCATGAGATTGGCCTTTTGCCCATTCAACGATCGTAACCCTGCCATCAATCTGTCTTTCATGCAAGCATTGAAATAGCATTGTGGGCATCCTGTTCGTAGTAGAAACGGATGAAGGCGAATCCACGAGATCTGTGAAACTGACGATTCCACGGTAAGAATACATCCCGTATTTTCCCAAAACGACCGAAAATACGAAGAAGATCCTCAGCCGTGGTATCGAAAGTCAGATTTGCTGCAAAAACGGAGAAAAAGGATTTGGAGGAAACAGATTTCCTAGCAGGGACGCGAATCCATGGGTTTTCCCAATCCCTTTCTCGCGGTTCTCGCACACGCTCTTTTTTCCTCCATTTTCCACCCTATCAACAAGAACTTCCTACACTCAATTATAGTTAATTTATAAGGAACTTATATATTGATTGGGTTCGGGTTGGGTTGGGTCGGGCAACCCGAGACCTCAACCCCAGCCCATCCCAAGTTTTATTGAGTTGGTGTTTGTATGGCCCAAGCCCGAGACCAAACCCGATACATCCTGCCCAAGCCCAACCCAATGTCGGGTTGGTCACGGTCGGTCGGGTTGAACCACCCAGCTTTCAGCTTTCAGCCCTAGTTTTTTACAATGGAGCAGGGTTACAAATAAGAGAAACTTTTGACTCTCTCCATCAAAGTTAAAAAAAACATATAGAGCTACTCATCTCTAAGCACACACTTGAGAGAGAATTGAGGAGAAAGTAAGCCAAGGGCATCTCCTTGGTAGGGAAGTGTGTAAAGATGATTAGAGCATTTTATCATCTAGTATGATCCTATACATCGCTTAGATGAGCGTCATGCATTATTAGATCTGCATATGGTTCAAGATATGTGAGTAATCTCATCTCATCTCTCTCTCTCTCTCTCTCTCTCTCTCTCTCTCCCTCTCTCTTTGTTTTTTTTTTTTTTTTTTTTTTTAAATGATAAGAGCTCTTTATTTCCTCTAAAAAAGACATGTAATCTAAAAATACAAAAGGTGGCCCACACTTCGGGTTAGGGATTAAAAAAGAAAGAAAAAGAATACCCCACACACCGGGTTAGGAAGAAACCCACACCGAGAGGAAACCCACACCTCAGGTGAGGGAAAGAGTGCCCAACACCAGAGGCCAAGGAGAAAAATAAGAGCAGGAGAGGAGCAACCACATTAAAGAATTGAGGTAAACTTGCTCTCTGAGATAATGTGAGTGAATGGACTGGATGGGTCATTAGCATGCACGCTTAACAATAAGCGCTTTCCCTCGCTTATTAATTATTGTCACCTCACCTTAATGCTCATTAATTAGGGATTTCAGATTTTGAGAGAAGAGTCTCATGCTCCTAAGGAAGACTTAGGTTTCAAAATCGCATGGGGGCAGTCCTTATTATGCACTTTAATGAGAAATCTTAAAATAAAAGAAATAATTCTCCTTAGGTGAATAAAAAAAAAAAGAAGAAAGAATGATAAGCAAGCTCTTATCACCAAATCCTTGACTATCCACATTCAAATAGCTCCTAGACAACCTTGGATGAAGGAGAAAAACACATGAGACTAATCTTAGATTGTCTAACTTCAGCATAGGATATTGACCAAGTAGGCCCATGGTGATTCGGCGAGGCCTTTAATTGGGGGGGGGGGGGGGTGATTTCACAAGTTTTAGTTTACTATTTCACCACCATTATTCTCTCATGTTCACCTGATTTAGATTACATTTTATTCTAGTTCTAGTTCAAGTTACTTTCAGATTACGTACAAGGTTCAGTCCCCATGGATTCGACCTTGGTCTTACCGAGATTATTACTACATCACAACCCTATACTTGGGGTGTGACACGAACCTATAATAGAGGAGGTACAGGCAACAGTTCAATCTCTCCCTCCCCCAAGATGGTGCTCCAGGATTAGATGGATTTTCAGGTGCATTTTTCTCTACATGTTAGGAAGTCGTAGGACAGGATCTCTAGGAGGCAGTTAAATCACTGTTTTAGGGCAGGATCATGCCTAGAGCCTTTACTACCTCCCTTATTTGTCTCATCCCAAAAGCTGCTTATATAGATAAGTTCTCAGATTACTGCCCCATCAGCCTTTGTAACTGCATTTACAAAATATTTTCTAAAATCATTGCGAACAGGATGCTCTACTACCCAAACTTATTATTTCACCAGAGTAAGGGGCTTTTGTCAAGGGCCGCTCCATGGTAGAGAGCATAGTTATAGCGCAAGAGGTCTTTCGGGAAATTGATAGAAAGGTGTAGACACTAGAAAAATCGGCATCCACGCTGATTTGATATATTTATGATTCAGTGATAGGGGTATTAGGCTGATTTATGAATGTTGGAGTCGCCACTAGCCAATTAATCTTAGAATTTCGCAGTCGGCTAGAACCCACGGAATACGTAAGGTTGGGGAAATCCGAAGACTTTCCTACCTTAGAGTGACTCCTGATCTGCGATTCAGAATTTCGGGGTAAGGGACCTCGGTCACAAAGAGGGAAGGTGTTAGGCACCCTCTTTGCCCATACAAATGTACGGTCTCTACTTAGTGTGGTAAAATAATCTCAAAGGATGATGATAATGTTGTGGTCATGATGGGACTAGTCACACGTGGATTTCTGATGTACCAAGATCTGAGATTTCGACAGGCCACAGAGCATACGTTCGACGATGTGTCTAAAGGGCGGATGTGATGATGCTTATGTAAGAGGTAGAAAAATGAACTAGATTACTAGGAATTTCTGATGTGACAGGATCCGATGTACGACAAATTACAGAGCATATGTTCACTAGAGATCTAGAGAAGCAGGGAGTTGAGAGGAGAATGGATGTCATGATGAATGCATGTAAGGTGATTGGATCTTCGGCTTGATTTTGAGTAGGCTAAAACATAAACTAGACCATGACCAATTTGGGTTAGGTTTATGGGTTGGAAAAGGTTGAGTTGAGGACTAGGGGGTAGCTGAAAAATTTTGAACTTTGAGGGGCTTGGGAGCTCCTTCCCTTTCCCTCACTCTCTTCCTCACTCACTCTCTTTCTCTCTCCTCCTCTCTCTCTCTTTTCACTTCTTCTCTTGGTTGTTGTCTTGAAATGAGAAGGGGAGAGGGCTATTTATAGCCTCTCCAATGGCTTTTTGGTAAATAGAGGGTAGGAGGAGGGTAAATGCTGATGTGGCAGGTGGTGATTGGTGGAGAGAAGAGAGATGCCACATGGCGTGCTCCTATTGCCTAATGAGGCTAGTAAAATGGTAAATAGTGGAGTTAGGAAGGGTAAATTCGAGGGAAAGTTGACTTTTGAACGCTGGGACAGCTGTCCACAAGCGGGTCGCGAGCGGCGGAGCTCGGAGTACCGCAGGCTGTAGTCAGACTGCTGCCCACGGTAGTCAGACTATCGCCTGGGCCTAGTTAGGGCCGGGCTCGTGCGTGCGAATTTCGTGTGGTGCTCTTGTTCATCTGGTGGTCTCCGTTTTAGGTTTTTGAGACTCAAAGTGGTGGGTCTAGGTACGGGTAGAGAGTATTGGCGAGGATATAGGGTATAGGCTAGGCTGTGTGTATAATAGATGGCTTGGATTATGGTTTGGGTTGCGAATTTGAGAGTTTTAGGGCTTTTGGGATTAGGGTTTCGGTTTAGGTCAGGATTAGGGTTAAGTTATGATCATGGTTTCTGGGTCATCTTAGCTTTCTCAAGATGTTAACCTGGGTGGGGTGTCTACAGATGCCCCTCTTTGATCGAGGTTGTGGGCAACCGAAGGTCAAAGCAAGTGGACACCTCACCCTTCTGGTCAGAAAGGATAGTGATTCGAATCTATTGCCTGCCATTATATCATTGTCAGTTGACTGTCTGGAAAAAGGTGACTTGCACACATCACGAGGGTTGAGGAAAACGTTGTGATTGTCTCCTGCGCATTTGTCGCGGCTTTACGGATCACCAATCACAACCCTTTCATATTAGATTGTTAACAACATTGGAGGGTAAGTCTGAAGAGTAGGGTCCTCTGCGCATTCGTAGCGGCTTTACGAGGATTCCCATACTGTTTGGTCTGTCGTTCCATTGCTATGCAATCACCCTAGGAATGTTCGTTCCATTTGATTGTCAAAGTGGTTAGCTGCCCTGCGTGTTGGTGTGGCCTTACGGGGACTCACTACGCCGACTTGGACTCGATCAAATTTTGCGGACATCTCGGAATATGTATTCTCTCTTTGTCTTTTCTTCATGTTCACTGAATCCTTTGTCATATGATTCTGATACTTGGTTACAATGGATTGTTGTCACTTCGAGTTTGATTATTCTTCCTAGAGATAGATCCAATCATTTTACTAGCATCCGTACGACTGTCCAGATATGAGATCTGGCCAGTCGTATATGTATTATGTACGGATCCGATCATCCTCCGGGAAACCGGGAGAGATCGAATCTTATTTAGTTATTTGCACTGACCGCAACTGGAGAATATGGAAGATTCCTCAGTGTACTGCGCGCCGCGTGCGTTTTTTGAAAATTTTGGTTTTTGAAGATCTATTCCCTTTGTAGCTAGACTCCTCGAGGATTTTATTTGCAAAGATTTTTTTTTTTTTTTGGGGGGGGGGGGGGGTGTCTTTGGTAACTTTTAAAAATCTAGGACTGTTTGGTAAGGTTTGAAAACTTGGTTTTGTTTTTGGAAATTTTGAAAATCTGGGATTATTTTAGTAACTTTGAAAACTTGGGTCTGTTTTGGTAATTTTGAAAATCTAGGACTGTTTTAGTAACTTTTGAAAACTTGGGTCTATTTTTAAAAATTTTTCAGGTAATATCCGATGGTTAGAAGGAAAAACCGGTTGTTTAGACCGCCTTAGGGGGTGGAACACCCCGTACTTTCCAGTACTCGAGTGTTTACCATGTAAATTAATTTAATATAAATATATAAATAAGGCAACTTAAATATATACGTTATGAAGTGTATGTACTTTGTAAGGATTTAAAATTTCATGCTAAAATGATATGTGTGTATTTAATGTATATAATATAATATTATATAATATTATGGAAATAATGTTATATTAAATAAACATAAGGAATAGTAATTGCACAACATAAAATCAAACTACTAATAATAATGTAGCATTAAATATCTTTTATAAATATGTGAACAAAAATTATTAAATATTACATTGAAATTGTATATTATTTAACAATGTGATTTCAAATACGATATTGTACCATTTTCAATTCATATATGATGAGATGATGTATATTGTGGATTTTATATTAATAAATAGGTGATAAATAGCATGTATATAATAGTATGTTAATATAAAAATAATAATAATATTATTATTATTTTAGATATATGTATGGGATTTTAAGTATTTTAATTATAAATAATATACAATGTAATGAAATTTATATTATATTAGTAATTGGTATAGTGGTATACTGTGAAGGTCTCGAACATACACGTGATCCAGTAAGACTCTTTAACCGTTGACGTCCGACTTCGTAATCATCTGACCGTTGAATGGACGGGTGTCACCATATGGTATGAAAATAATTAAATAGGGCCAACTTAAGACTCGAAAATGCCTGATCTTTGGTCAGGGGACCCATTTAGTCCCATAGGGCATCGTGAACGGTGTGGATTTCATCGAATCCACTTGTGGACCCCACATTGCCTTGCACGTGTACACAGTGCAGGAGCACCAGCCGTGCACTGAGCCAAGGGGCTCGGTCAAACACCACTGACCCGCCATTTCCAAAAAAGAGAGATTTCTCTCTCTCTCTCTCTCTCTCTCTTGTGCAGTCGACGGACAGCGTCCGTTTGGGACCGTCCGTGGCCCACCATGATGACCCACCTGATAGATCCGATCTGTCCATTAGCTTCGAGGAGAGGGCCTGACCATAACCTGACTGTTGTATCAAGTTTCCCGTCACGTGTGAACATACAAAGCTCGCTGCAAAACGACCCTACAAACTCACTTGTTTCCAAAATGGAAACTATTGCCAGCGGGGCAATCCGTGTAACGTTCCACCTTCGCATCTCCACTGTTCAAGACGAGAGAAATCCTAGCCGTCCATTCATAAGGTGTTGGTTTAAGTTTTTCCTTATACCAGGAAAATAAAAACGGCCGGTTTCAGCCCAGACCGCTGTTTTGATGGTGGTTTCCACCAGATTGAATCTGGGGCGCTCATTAACGATCGTGTGGTTTAGGATAGCTAGAGAGACCCCATATATAGCTTCAGATCGAGTGTATTAGGGCTCCTCACGGCCGGATAGAGAAAATCCACCATTTCCTTCTCCATTCGAACCCACCAACCAGACGTCATTAGACCTCCACTCTCACTGTCCCCTAAGCTCCATTACACCCCTAGAAACCCTCCCACGTTGTCGGATTAAAGAAAGAAGAAGAGGGGGAGAATCTGCCATTAATGGCACCTTTCTTCTCTCCGCCGCTGCCACGTCTTCAACTGAGTCGCAGTTCGGGTCGGATCTTACTGGATGTCCGACTATTCCAGTTGGACCTTCAGTAAGTGAAAATAGAAAAGAAATGGAAGGAGAACAGAAGGAGAGAATAGAATAGAGAGAAAGAAGGTGGTGCGTTGTTGCACCAGCTCGAACTGAGCTGAGTTCGGGCCGTGCTTGGGTTGAGTCCAGTGGTGCTGCTGGACTTCAATGAAAGAAGAGAGAAGATGGAAGGAAGGAAGAAATAGAAGCAGTGAGAATAGGGAGAAAGAAATGGGAGAAAGAAGAGGGAGAGAGATGGGAGCAGGTAGACAGGAAGACGGTTCCTGTTGGTGTCCGCCATTTCTGCGAGTCCAGTAGTATGTTAGCTGTGATTCCACCTCGAAGGGAAGCAAGGAAGAAGAAAAACAGATAGAGAAAATAAGGAGAAAAGGAAGAAGGAATCAGAGAGAGAGAGTGAGTGCGGGTGGTACTGTGGCTGCACTCCGCGACAATTGCGCAAACCGAACTGAGTCGAGGCTAGACCGAGTCAGGCTGCTGTCCGACATGAGTTTGGTCTGGGTCCAGACTCAGTTGAGTACGGGCCTGGGTATTTTCTAGCAGGAAGAAAGAAAAAGGAGATCGGTGAGAGAGAGGGTGAGTGGGCGAGTGCAAGTTCCACTCGCTGCCGAGTGAAGTGTGCTCGACTCACTGGGGCATTGTAATACTTAGTTGATTGACCCATCTGATGACCCAAGACCAGGGCGGGTGCTCGGGTGATAGACTTGTCATTCATAGAAGGAAGGCAGTAGAAAGGAGAAGAGAGAGATGAGCAATGGTGAATCGAGTCGACTCAACCGAGTTGACTAGGTGCGTTCTTCTATCTCTAATTGAAATTTCAGTTTGTAGTTAGTTGGTCAATAGATTTTCTAATCTCAACTAAGATATAAGTCAGCCTTCCCTCCTAAAGTAAATTGATTGATTTAGTATTATAATAGGTGTCGCCTTAATAGTAGATCATAGTACTTATTATTATTATTATTATTACCATGTTAGCAAACATTAATTATAACATTAAGGTTAATAATTATTTTTTTTCTAATCATTAAAATTAACACTATAATTTTATTGTACACCAACTACAATGTAGATCTTAGAACCTAAGTGTAAGGCTAAACTCTAGGATGAAAACCTAGCTCTACATCAACACACTGTTTGCGCTAATGCTAATCATTATAAGTAAGTTACCATTAACGATGTAGTACAGTATCCATCACCTTAGAATATTATCATTAAAAATAAATTACACTGTTACATTGTAATACTTAGTATTACCTTGGTCACAAGTATTAGTCATATCATTAACATTAAAACTGTAACTAACCATATTGTTACATTGTGTTTAAGCTACACCTACACCCTAGTTCAACTCCTACAACTAAAACCCCAGGATGAAGTCCTAATTCCATATTAAAACCCTAAAAGAAATCCAAACCCTAAGTTGTATAACTCTTGACCATAGACGCTTGGTAGAACATTGATCTCATGTACAAATTTCACAATTCATGGTAGGATCTGTTTCTAAGGGGCACGTGCTTCCTAACAAATGCTGGTGAGCGATGCGAGCATAAGGTGATGATTCTTCCCCTTGAGCTTTCCATCTTCTCATTAGCTTAAGTTATAGTTTTTATTTAAATTCATAATTGATATCTCTCTCTTATAACCACATGTGTTAGCTGGTGGAAATTGAATTACTGTATTGCCTGCTTAATGTTCATCCTGTATATTTGTTCCTGCTTGCGGATTATCTGTGTATTGCTTATGGACTTTAAACTGGTACATTAGTGGGAAACCCTACCTATAAATGTACACCCATACTTGGGATGTAACCTGACTAGTTGTGATCGTAATGGACCTTCAACGTGGTGGTTATTGATGGTGGTCTAGATGGATCATGGATGTGGGCCTACCATCTAGGGTTGTTGTGTCAATGGTTTTTAAGGATGGTTTTTATCGTATGGTTTTGATATTCGCCCTATGTGGCATATTTTGATATTCGCCCTACGTGGTTTTATTTGATATTTTCCTTATATGGGTTTGATATTTTATACTGTGCAACCATGCAATGGTAAGCCCCATATTTAGTAATATGATTGACCACTAGTCGACAGGGTTCCATTAAACATCCTAAGGTGGTAGTCTCATAAGCCGGGGATGGTGGTATGGGACACTATGCCCGAGCTGTCAGCCTACGCTGGGCCATGTGCTCCCCGTAGTGACCTTTGAGCTTATCTAAATTGGCTGGTTGAAAATGGACTAATAACGACTTGGCTAATCATGCATACATGGCACGTATTGTTCCGACTGGATGATATTTCCCAGGTTCGATGATTCCGACTGGATGATATTTTTCAGGTTCGATGACTGCATGGGTGACGGCCCGCTGTCCGCACGGATGAGCATCCCCAGGGCGATGATTGCATTCACGCATTCATGCATTTAAAAAGACTGCATTTACTCTGTTTTGGTTGTCTTGATATTTTATAATTATGCTTACCTAATGCGGCGGTGTGTAATCTTGAGGGAAAATCACACTGAGTTGGCCACTCATCCATCAAATATACAACCGTACAGGTAGTACAGGTGCCTTTAGTGATATGCATGTTCAGACTTGATGAGGAGCAGGGCACGATCGCCAAGGATGCATGGCTGTACTTGCCTGGAGGAGCTGCGTGATCTTAAGGCTTATATTTATATGTTTTCTGCTATTCTTCATATATTAAATTCTTGTAAATCTTGTACTTGTCAATTTCAGAGACATTGGTTTGTATAAGTCATTATGGGCAGCTTCTTGTATATTTGAATAATAATGAAATTTTCCTTTATGTCGATTTGTCCACACTACGCTCATTTGCTTACTCTGATAAAAGAAAAATATTATGTCTGACCATCCTTTAAGGTTAACACTCGGGTTCTTGAGAAACGGGTCGTGTACTCGGGTCCTGAAGATTCGGGTTGTTACAGGGGGACAGCCCGCTGCCCTATGCAAACTTTTGGTCGGGCAGCGGTCTGATTGCCGCTTGCGGCAATCCGGCTACCGCCGATCTACCTTTTTGTCCAGCGGTCCAAGCCGTGCATTGATCCATCCGGTGCAACTTCATCCATTATTTGAATCCTTCGTGTGGGACGTCCAGGGACCCATTGTGGTCCCTGGAGCTATTTTGAGAGGATTTTCCAACTTATTTTCACCATATTTCTTTCTTTCTCCATTTCAGGTAATCGTGGCCGCCAAGTCTTTGCATGGGTCTTGTTGGGCCGTTCATTTATGGAGCTTTTGATGGGTTGGATCTCTTTTTTGATTTGGAGAGGGCTGTGATCAGGACCGTCGGACCATCTTGATCTGAACTGTTGGACTTTATTGATTTTTTTTTTTTTGGAAATTTGGGGCAACTCGTTGGTTCTTTGAATTTTGAATTTGAATTATTATATATATATATATATATATTATATATATATATATATATATATATATATATTGATTTGGAGAGGTGGGGTGTGATAAGAAAGGGGCCCCACCCTTTTGAATATGTTTATTGATTTTATTATTATTATTATTATTATTTTTGATTTTTTGTTTTTGATGATCCGGACCGTTGGATGGATGATCTGGGGTCTACTTGAGTGGTGGATGATGTAGACTTTGTTAGTTGACCATCTTGTAAACAATGGATGTATGAGATTTCTCACGTGTGCCCCACATCATGATCTAATCATGTCCAAAGGCTTGATAATGTTGAGGGTCAAATATTGCGTATTAGACCCCAGTAATTGTCCAGATTTCAAACATGATACTGTTTAATGGCTTGTTTTAATCATGTTTATGTTGCAAGGTGTAATTGCAAGCTTGGACTGGATCAGGATGCTAAAAGCATGAAATTAATACTCTGATGACACCAAGGCCAGGGACGGACTTCAAAGGGACCAAGATTGATGGAATTACATGCTAGAGATCCAAGAAAATCGGGAAACTGAAACTCAAGTGGCCCGAAAATCGTCCAGAATGCAAGAGCATAGGTTTACCACTATTCGATTGACACGAGACTTCATAAATGGGATGTGAGCCATAAATCAACCGTACATATTAAATTTCAGCCATTGAAGATCTCGGGAAGTGGGACAACGGACAGATCAGCCCATAGATCTGTGAATTAGGGCCCACCTGATATTTGGATCTGTTTCAAGGTTGGTCTCAACTCATTAAATGAGCTGAAAAGGCAAATGGATGGAGAGGATTTCTCATGAGCATCAAGGTGGGACTCACTTTGAGGAGTGAGAGTGCACACTAGCTGTGCACTTTCAGTGCACCAAACCGACGGAATCGGTCAGCAGCCGCTGACCCGATTTCCATTTTGAAAATGGAGACAGAGTCCGCTATTCGCAACAGGGAGCTGCGCTCAACTCTTGGTGGGCCACCATCATCATGCATTTCGATGATCCACACCGTTCATTAGATTCAGGAGGCCAAACCGACCGTTCCCTAATCTACAGACAGATTTCTGTAGTTATGTGGTGTCCTTGAAGAATCCAAACGGAAGATGGACGGCGGAACTAAAGCTCAAGTGGGCCGCACCGAGTTCACTCCAGAATACACCCTTCCCGGACGGTTTTTCGAGCTGAATCTAATGTACGGAGTGGATTTCCCAGAAAACACCAAGAGTGGACCCCACCAACAGCAACAACGTATGAGCTATGCAAGCTCTGTTCACAGGCGTCCGCATCATCCGGCCGCTGTGAGGCCCACTGTGTCCGTGATCACCGTCGGATCAGTGATCCAGACCGCCCAGAAGATGAACAGGGGGTCCACAGCAACTACTAAGGAGGCAGATTCAGTCACCGCTGATCACAAGATTTCCCAAAAGCTGACAAACGCAACTGTCCTCGTGTTGCTGCATAACTGACTGCGTAGTCTATTTTGTGCGGAACTTTGTGGACCACCACCTTTGATCAATTCGTCGATCCGGACCGTCCATCGTGTAGGCCGTCCAAATCCGTCCAAGGGGACATCATCTTTTTGGGAAGAAAGAACGCTAGAAGAATTTTGTCCCAGTTTTTTTTTTACTACAATCTCTTGCGGTTGCGGTTGCTGGGGAGTCCGGCTCTGTTGCAAATAAGCTGCGAAAGATTCACCGACTCCAGCAGCGTTGGTGCTCCAAACCGTCCTCTCCCTTGCTAGCTATAAAAGAGAGAAGGACTCGCTTGAAGATCATCGACGGCTGGGAGGACAACTGGAGCTTGGATCTTTTGGCTGGACGTGGAGGAGAGAGAGAGCGAGGGACAGAGACAGTGGAAGGCCTTCAACAGTTTATTCTTTTTCCTCCATTTTCCTTTATACTTTGTTCTTCTTATGAGTTTTAGCGTCATCATGTCGATGATCGGGTAAACCTCTTAGCTAGGGCTAAGAGGTGAAGCTTGTAGTGAGTTGGGGGATTTTATTCATTGCTTTTAATTTGATTTTAATTCATGAACTGAATTTGATTTTTGTTTAATTAAGGGAATACTTTTAGTTTTCAATGGTTTGTTGTGACAGAAATTACAATAGATCTGCGGTAGCTTTGAGTATTTCTTCTCCTTTTTATGTTTATGACGTCAGGAAACCCTGTTGTTCACCATCGTCTCCTGGGCATGGTTGGATGACGGTACTCCTTCCTAGCCTTCATACATTGTTGATTGGTTGGTAATTAGTTTAATTCTGTTGTTTACTTTGTCTCTTGGGCATGGTTTGGTGATGGAATCCACTCTAATTCATATACCTTTCATCTTTTAAACATTATATCAAATAAGTTCAATTTAATTTCCATGATTCTTGAAGCAGGCATAAGATCTCCCTGATCTCTACAAGTGGATCCTCTGAATCCCTAGTTCCCTTCCTTTGAATTCTCTTAAGTTTTACATTACTATTTCACTATTATTCCTAAAAAGTCATCTGATTTAGAATTCATCTTAGTTTAGTTCTAGTTCTGGTAAATTTCAGATTACGTACGAGTTTCAGTCCCTGTGGATTCGACCTCGGTCTTACCGATTTTATTAGTACATCACAACCCTGCACTTGGGGAGTGAACAAGTTTTTGGCGCCGTTGCCGGGGACTGACGGTTACGATTTTCTGAAATTAACTGGTATTAGGATTAGTGTAAGATTAGGACTCTTTTAATTTTTAGGATTTTTAGTTTTAGAATTTCCAGGCTTTCCTTTTAGAAATTTCTATTTTTAGTAACTTTCTAATTTCTTTAAGTGTTAGATAGTCTTTGTTTCCTTTTTAGAAACTAACCCAATTCTCTTGTTTTGTAGACTCTGATTGACTTCTAAATTGGTAACTTTCTTCTTCTTTCCTTTCTATTTACAGAGTAGGATTTGTCTTCCTTTTTAGGTAATTTCTAATTCTAAATTCTTTTAGAATCTAATCTTGTCTCTTATTTTATTATTAGAAATTTTCTGTTTAGAAACTAACTTTCCTGCTTTATAGGTTTTTAATTTCTAATTTGGTAAGCTCTTTCTAACTTTTACCTTCTAATTCTCAAATTTCTTTCATTACTCACTTATTTCCTAGTTTAGAATTTTCTAATTTGTTTAGAAGTGTTCTACTTTTTTTTAGGGATTGCTCTTTTCTAGTTTAGAACTTAGTTGATTACTATTTTTCATCTTAAGAATTTTTCACTCTTAGGCTTACTATCCTTAGAAACTAACTTGTTTTGTTTTATTTTGCATGTTTGAACTTAGGGACTTCAATTTGGTAACTTCCTTCCAACCCTCTCTTCTTTCTAGTTTTTTCTTTCTTAGGATTAGGTTTAGAAATCAATTGAGGGCTGTAAGTGTTTCATGCCCAAGTGGGCTCGTGACAACACTCAACGTCTCTTGACTGAAGGAGGATTAGTCGAGGGGTTAACTGTCCATCGCAGGACTAGACATCGCTCGAATTCCCCTGAGTTAATTGAGGTTATGGCTGCAAATCAACCTCAAGCACTACCTCACCATAGGGATGAGGAAGTACATGATGAGAATGAGGTGCATCAAGCACCCCCGCCTCATACTTTATGAGATTATTTACAACCGGCGGGGGTGAGTACGCCCTCATGTATGATTTTTTCTGAAAACACAGGACAGATGGACATCAAGCCAAGAGTTATCCAACTCCTTCCTAAATTCCATGGGCTTGAATCAGAAAGTCCATACTTACATTTGAAAGAGTTCCATGAGATTATAGCCACCTTATACTTTCCCAATGTATCCGAGGATACAATCAGGCTGAAACTCTTTCCTTTTTCCTTAAAAGAGAAGGCTAAGACGTGGCTACATTCACTGCGTCCTCGATCCATTGGCACATGGAATGATATGCAGAGGGAATTCATAAAGAAATTCTTCCCACATCATAAAACAATTACTCTCAGAAAAGCAATCATGAACTTTGCCCAAAAGGAAGATGAAACATTCTTCCAATGTTGGGAAAGGTTTAAGGATCTGGTCAGTTCATGCCCACAACACGACTTTGAAACGTGGTGCATTACAAATTTTTTCTACGATGGACTGACATCTTCCATGCGCCAAATGGTCGAGACAATGTGCAATGGAGAGTTCATTAATAAAGATGTTGACGAGGTATGAGATTACCTCGACAGTCTGGCTGAAAAAACACAATCTTGGGACTATTACCCAAAATCAAACACCACGTCTAGGCCAACTCAATCTAAGGAGAAAGGTGGCTTGTATCTCCTGAAAGAAGAGGATGATCTCAATTATAAAGTGACTAATCTCATAAGAAAATTTGAGGCCATGGAAGGAAAGAAGGATAAGGTCAATGAAGTTGTTTGCGGCATCTGTGATTGCAACATTCACACAACTAAAAACTGTCCTACAATACCTGCCTTCCGAGGAGTGTTGAATGAACAAGCCAATGCCGTGAACAACTATCAAAGACCTTTTACTGGACCTAACTCCAATACATACAATCCTGGTTGGAAAAATCATCCAAACTTTGGTTGGAGAAATGGACAAACGGCTACCCCCAAGGTTTTTTCAATCAAAATCCAATTCAGGGGAAACCTCAAGAAGAACCTGTTCAAAATTCCATACAAGCGTTGGCTCAGGCAATGTGAGGATTTACAGATTTTATGTAAAAGATAGATTCTCGTATGACGGTTATAGAAAAGGGGATGCTTCCTGCACAACCTCTCCCCAATCCTAAACCGCAGTACGAGATAAACGATCCCAGCTCCTCAAATCAAATGGGGCACGCTAAATCCATCACCACTCTTAGGAGTGGGAAGATCATTGAGAAAACCCTTCCGGTTAGGCCTGACAAGCCTCAAGAACCAGAAGAGGACAATAATGATGGATCTAGTGATACCCCACAAAAATTAGAACCGGAACTTCTAGAGAAGCCAGTTGCTCCGTTCCCCTAACGGTTGGTTGCACCAAAACGTCTTTCTAACTCTCAGGATATTCTAGAGGTGTTGAAACAAGTGAAAGTCAACATTCCTCTGCTTGATGTCGTAAAACAGATTCCTTCATATGAAAAATTTCTGAAAGACCTATGCACGACCAAAAGACGGCAGAGTATTCAAAAGAAGATTTTCTTGACTGAGAAAGTTAGTGCCATCCTGAAGCAAGATGTGCCGCAGAAATTCAAGGATCCCGGTAGCCCAACCATATCATGTGTAATTAGGAACCATCGAATTGATCACGCACTTCTTGACTTAGGAGCGAGCGTCAATCTGATTCCCTACTCGGTATACAAACAGTTAGGTTTGGGCGAGTTAAAACCCACCCTAACCACACTACAACTTGCCGATCGCTCTGTTCGTGTACCAAGAGGAATTATTAAGGATGTGTTAGTCCAAGTCGATAGATTTTACTACCCTGTAGATTTTATCGTCCTCGACACCGAACCCATCAATAACATGAGCACTCAGATTCCCGTCATTCTTGGTCGCCCATTCCTTGCCACGTCAAATGCAATTATCAATTGCAGGAATAGTGTCATGACTATGTCTTTTGGAAATTTGACATTGGAGTCAAACATCTTTTTCAATAACGGCAGCAACTCAGAGGATGATGACGATGTCCACGACATTAACATGATTGACTCTTTCGTGGAAGATACGACACCTCTGACCTTATCCTCCGACCCTCTCGAGACGTGCCTGACCCACTCCCATGAGTTTGATGATGATATGATTAGGGAGACGTGTGCCTTGCTGGATACTGCACTGGTACTTGAAGTTAACCGGTGGAGGCCACAATTTGAAGAATTACCACAAACTGATGTAGTGCCTCTACCGTCTAACCTCAAGGCACCGAAGCTTGACCTAAAACCTTTGCCATCTGATTTGAAATATGCCTATTTAGGTCAAGATGAGACATACCCGGTGGTGATCTCTACCCACCTGGAGAAAGAACAGGAGAGTATGCTCATATCTACTCTCGTTAAGCATAAAAAAGCCCTAGGATGGACGATCGCGGACCTCAAGGGAATCAACCCCTCGATTTGTACTCACCGCATATATCTTGAGGATAATGCGAAGACCGCTCGACAACCACAACGTAGACTAAATCCAAACATGAAGGAAGTAGTTAAGGCCGATGTTCTCAAACTATTAGATGTAGGTATCATATACCCTATATCTGATAGTCAATGGGTGAGTCCAACTCAGGTGGTTCTTAAGAAGTCCGGAATCACCATCGTAGCCAATGCTAAAAATGAACTCGTGCCAACTAGAGTCACTACTGGTTGGAGAATGTGCATTGACTACAGGAAATTAAATACCGTCACAAGGAAAGACCACTTTCCTTTGCCATTCATTGATCAGATCCTGGAAAGGTTAGCCGGTCATTCCTATTACAGTTTCCTTGACGGGTATTCGGGCTATAACCAAATTAAATCGCCCCTGAGGACCAGGAAAAAACCACATTTACCTGCCCCTATGGCACCTTTGCTTACAGAAGGATGCCATTCGGGTTATGTAATGCCCCTGCCACCTTTTAGCGATGTATGCTGAGTATCTTTTCTGACATGGTGGGGGAATATCTAGAGGTCTTTATGGACGATTTCTCTGTTTTCGGTTCATCTTTCAGTGAGTGCTTAGAGAATCTCAAATGTGTGCTGAAAAGATGTAAAGAAAAGAATCTGGTACTTAATTGGGAGAAGTGTCATTTCATGGTTCATAAGGGGATTGCCCTTAGACATATCATCTCGTCCAAGGGAATTGAGGTAGATAAGGCAAAAATCGATCTTATCTCTAACCTACCTCCACCCAAGAACATCAGGGACGTGCGATCCTTCTTAGGACACGCAGGATTTTATAGGCGATTCATAAAGGACTTTAGTCTCCTCTCTCGTCCTTTATGTAATCTTCTTCAAAAGGATGCTCCATACGAGTGGACTGAGCAATGCCAGGAAGCTTTCACCAAGCTTAAAGGCACGTTAACCACTGCACCCATCATGCAGCCACCCGACTGGAGCCTTCCTTTTGAGCTTATGTGCGACGCTTCTGATTATGCTCTTGGAGCGGTTCTAGGCCAGAGAAAAGATAAGAGGCCCTACGTCATCCATTACGCGAGTAGGACTTTAAATCCTGCCCAAGTGAACTACTCGACTACGGAAAAAGAACTTTTAGCCGTAGTGTTCGCCTTGGACAAATTTAGGTCCTACCTGATCGGATCCAAGATCATTATCTATACAGATCATGCGGCACTGAAGTATCTTCTTTCTAAGAATGATTCTAAGCCCCGCCTGATACGATGGATCCTTCTACTCCAAGAATTTGATTTGAAAATTAAAGATAAAAAAGGAGTAGAGAACGTAGTGGCTGATCACCTTTCTCGCCTTAATACCTCTGATTCCCTTGAGGCGACCCATATCAACGACATGTTCCCTGATGAACAACTGTTCAGAGTCTCCCATTCACTTTTGTTCGCTGATATTGCTAATTATCTTGCTACAGGTTCCATACCGACACATTGGACCGCACAAGATAAGAAGAAATTCTTTACCGAGGTACGCAATTTTTTCTGGGACGATCCATATCTGTTTAAATATTGCCCAGATCAAATCTTAAGGAGATGTGTGCCAGACGATGAGCATCAGAGTGTTATCTCCTTTTGTCACTCACAGGCCTGTGGTGGTCACTTTTCTGTAAAAAAGACTACGGCCAAGATTCTGCAGTGTGGCTTCTATTGGCCCACTATGTTCAGGGACACTCATGAGTTTTGCAAAGCCTGTGAGCGTTGTCAGAAATTGGGAGCATTGTCTCGTCGAAATATGATGCCCTTGAATCCCATTCTTATCATAGAGGCATTTGATTGTTGGGGCATCGATTTCATGGGACCGTTCCCCCAATCTTTTGGGAATTTATATATTTTGCTTTCCGTATACTATGTCACTAAATGGGTCGAAGCGATTCCGTGTCGAACTAATGACCATCGCACGGTCATTAAATTCCTAAAAGAAAACATCCTTTCTCGATTCGGAACGCCTCGAGCCATCATTAGTGATGGGGGCTCATACTTTTGTAATAGGCCATTCGAGAGTTTAATGAAGAAATACGGTATCTCTCATAAGGTGAGCACCCCATACCACCCACAGACAAGTGGGCAAGCTGAGATTTCCAATAGGGATATCAAACATATTTTGGAGAAAACGGTTAACCCTGATCGTAAAGACTGGTCAATCCGATTGACCGATGCCTTATGGGCCTACCGTACTGCTTTTAAAATTCCTATTGGAATGTCTCCCTTTAGACTCGTCTATGGGAAGGCTTGCCACTTGCCTGTGGAGTTGGAACATAGAGCCTACTGGGCGATAAAAAATCTGAATTTCAATCTGAACAACGCTGGCTCGCTACGCAAACTTCAATTAAATGAACTTGAAGAAATCCGGAACGACGCGTACGAGAACTCGAGAATTTACAAGGATAGGATGAAGGCATTTCATGACCAACATATTCTACGAAAATCATTCACGCCAGGTCAGAAAGTCCTTTTGTATAATTCTCGATTACATCTCTTTCCGGGTAAGCTTCGATCTCGTTGGACCAGCCCTTACATTATTGTTACTGCTTATCCTCATGGGGCTGTTGAGATAAGAGATCCCGACAATGATAAGGAGTTTAAGGTAAATGGACATCGATTAAAACCATTTGTCGAGAAATTTGATCCAGAAGACATGTCCACACCTCTGAATGATCCTGTTTACCAGGACTGATCTCCTAGTCTGATGGAGGTATAGGTAGGTTTATCGCTTTCTTAGGACTAGGGTAGTTGCTTTATGTTATTTTAGGATAGACGGTAAACTTAGCGCTCCTGGGAGGCAACCTAGCTTTTCAAATTATTTTATTTTCCTAGTTAGTTCAATGTTTGTGGGTAACATTACTGCAAACCCTCACGAGACTGCAACTCGTCCACTAGGGGCAACCTAGGGGTTTAAAGGCTTGTTGCATATGCTAAATGCAATCGAGAGCACCTGCGAAAGTGGTATAGGTAGGAATTCATTTTTATTATTTGTGTTGTTTTCTCCTTGCGCTGACTTACTCTCTCGCTGATATTTTTGGAAAAGTCTCTCGATTAGTTATCCAGGTACTATCTTCCCAACACTTTTCTTTTACTTTCGTTGTCCCATGTGCATGGCATGCTTATATCTTTTACATTGAGGACAATGTAGATTTTAGGTTGGGGGTGGGAGATTAGGTAACCTAATTAGTGTTTTTCTTAGTCTTGAGCAAAAATTGTGAAAAATTTTAAAATTTTTCTGGACTTTCTAGTGAATTCGAAGTGATTTGACGACCATCTTTGATTTAGAATTTCAGGATATGGAAGGTTGGTGATTTACTACTCTTGGATTCAGTAGCTGTTCGATTTCACAGTTAAGTTGAATTGTTAATCCATGATTAGAAGTTGTAAACATTGATTGAGTCATGATTTTACAGGACACATCTCGCTTACACATTAAGGTTTCAGTTTCATATTGAAAGATTAACTTGGTAATCACTAAGCATGAAAGGAACCGGCCTGAAATATTTTGCTATCAGGGTATAAAGTAGAATTGAAAAGGTTGGGCAAATAATCTTCACCATAGGTTTGCTCCGTATAGGTGTAGATTTAATTCCCCATGGATGATATGTGAAAAGGGATGAGTGTACAGTCTTCACCATAGGTTTGCTCCCTATAGGTGAGGATGTGATTCCCCTTCTTGGCGTACTTTTAATGGAAAAAATTAAAAGACTGGAAGAATGAAAAAAAAAAAATGATCTGTGAGGCAAGTTTGGTTTAAGTCTTGGTTATCATGAATTCTCTTGTTGATTACCAATGATATCCTAAAATAACGGATTGAATCTTAACGATTGTAAGCTGAGATTATACTATCCACTCATGGAACTCAATGTTTAGAATTTTTTTTAATTAATGGATTAATATTTTGAACTTGATTATGAAGTTTATTATGAGTTTGATTCCAGGAGAAAATTCCACTCAACATTCATGAATCTTAGAATTCTCACATCTCGACTAATTATTAACAAGTCACTCAGGTTTGTAGGAATTGTCATATATTTCTGAAATTATTTTTCGCATGTTTTGCTCGGGACTAGCAAAATGCTGGTTGGGGGTTGTGTTGAGGGTCAAATATTGCGTACTAGACCCTAGTAATTGTCCAGATTTCAAACATGATACTGTTTAATGGCTTGTTTTAATCATGTTTATGTTGCAAAGTGTAATTGCAAGCTTGGACTGGATCAGGATGCTAAAAGCATGAAATTAATACTCTGATGACACCAAGGCCAGGGACAGACTTCAAAGGGACCAAGATTGATGGAATTACATGCTAGAGATCCAAGAAAATCGGGAAACTGAAACTCAAGTGGCCCGAAAATCGTCCAGAATGCAAGAGCATAGGTTTACCACCATCCGATTGACACGAGACTTTAAAAATGGGATGTGAGCTATAAATCAACCGTACATATTAAATTTCAGCCATTGAAGATCAGCCCATAGAT
The DNA here is from genome assembly GCA_021015155.1 of Magnolia officinalis. Taxonomy (NCBI): domain Eukaryota; kingdom Viridiplantae; phylum Streptophyta; class Magnoliopsida; order Magnoliales; family Magnoliaceae; genus Magnolia; species Magnolia officinalis. The sequence continues at coordinate 8,219,731 of JAJHSJ010000008.1, forward strand.
CTGTGAATTAGGGCCCACCTGATATCTGGATCTGTTTCAAGGTTGGTCTCAACTCATTAAATGAGCTGAAAAGGCAAATGGATGGAGAGGATTTCTCATGAGCATCAAGGTGGGACTCACTTTGAGGAGTGAGAGTGCACACTAGCTGTGCACTTTCAGTGCACCAAACCAACGGAATCGGTCAGCAGCCGCTGACCCGATTTCCGTTTTCAAAACGGAGACAGAGTCCGCTATTCGCAACAGGGAGCTGCGCTCAACTCTTGGTGGGCCACCATCATCATGCATTTCGATGATCCACACCGTTCATTAGATTCAGGAGGCCAAACTGACCATTCCCTGATCTACAGACAGATTTCTGTAGTTATGTGGTGTCCTTGAAGAATCCAAACGGAAGATGGACGGCGGAACTAAAGCTCAAGTGGGCCGCATCGAGTTCACTCCAGAATACACCCTTCTCGGATGGTTTTTCGAGCTGAATCTAATGTACGGAGTGGATTTCCCAGAAAACACCAAGAGTGGACCCCACCAACAGCAACAGCGTATGAGCTATGCAAGCTCTGTTCGCAGGCGTCCGCATCATCCGGCCGTTGTGGGGCCCACTGTGTCCGTGATCACCGTCGGATCAGTGATCCAGACTGCCCAGAAGATGAACAGGGGGTCCACAGCAACTACCAAGGAGGCAGATTCAGTCACCGCTGATCACAAGATTTCCCAAAAGCTGGCAAACGCAACTGTCCTCGTGTTGCTGCATAACTGACTGCGTAGTCTATTTTGTGCGGAACTTTGTGGACCACCACCTTTGATCAATTCGTCGATCCGGACCGTCCATCGTGTAGGCCGTCCAAATCCGTCCAAGGGGACATCATCTTTTTGGGAAGAAAGAACGCTAGGAGAATTTTGTCCCAGTTTTTTTTTACTACAATCTCTTGTGGTTGCGGTTGCTGGGGAGTCCGGCTCTGTTGCAAATAAGCTGCGAAAGATTCACCGACTCCAGCAGCGTTGGTGCTCCAAACCGTCCTCTCCCTTGCTAGCTATAAAAGAGAGAAGGACTTGCTTGAAGATCATCGACGGCTGGGAGGACAACTGGAGCTTGGATCTTTTGGCTGGACGTGGAGGAGAGAGAGAGGGACAGGGACAGTGGAAGGCCTTCAACAGTTTATTCTTTTTCCTCCCTTTTCCTGTATACTTTGTTCTTCTTATGAGTTTTAGCGTCATCATGTCGATGATCGGGTAAACCTCTTAGCTAGGGCTAAGAGGTGAAGCTTGTAGTGAGATGGGGGATTTTATTCATTGCTTTTAATTTGATTTTAATTCATGAACTGAATTTGATTTTAGTTTAATTAAGGGAATACTTTTAGTTTTCAATGGTTTGTTGTGACTGAAATTACAATAGATCTGCAGTGGCTTTGAGTATTTCTTCTCCCTTTTATGTTTATGACGTCAGGAAACCCTGTTGTTCACCATCGTCTCCTGGGCATGGTTGGATGATGGTATTCCTTCCTAGCCTTCATACATTGTTGATTGGTTGGTAATTAATTTAATTCTGTTGTTTACTTTATCTCCTGGGCATGGTTTGGTGATGGAATCCACTCTAATTCATATACATTTCGTCTTTTAAACATTATATCAAATAAGTTCAATTTAATTTCCATGATTCTTGAAGCAGGCATAAGATCTCCCTGATCTTTACAAGTGGATCCTCTGAATCCCTAGTTCCCTTCCTTTGAATTCTCTTAAGTTTTACATTACTATTTCACTATTATTCCTAAAAGGTCATCTGATTTAGAATTCATCTTAGTCTAGTTCTAGTTCTGGTAAATTTCAGATTACGTACGAGTTTCAGTCCCTGTGGATTCGACCTCGGTCTTACCGAGTTTATTAGTACATCACAACCCTGCACTTGGGGAGTGAACAGATAACTTTGAAAGAGAGGTCCTTGGATATGGATTTTGGAAATGGACTTTGGGATGGGCCTTTCTGAGATGGGCTTGAAGAAGTGGGCTTTGGAATGGGTCTAAGATGGGCCTTGAGATGGGCTTTTGTAATGGGCCTTGAGATGGGCTTTTGGAACGGGCCTGGGCTTTTGAAATGGGCTTGGAGATGGGCTTTTTAGACTGGGCCTGGGCTTTTGAAATGGGCCTGAGAAGTGAGCTTTTTGGACTGGGTCTCTTTGGAAATTGGCTGGCCCCCCCCCCTTTTTTTATAAATGGGCTTTAACATGGGCTTTGAAACAAGGGCCTTGAAAGTGGGCCCAGGGTTTGAGAAGTGGACTTACTTGTATACCTTTCCTGTGCAGCATGCCTCGTTGTGGTAAAAAGAGGCTAGTTCGTCTCGTCTGTCGTCGGATCCATACCATGTACCACGAGAAGGATGACATGTATCTGACTTGGCCCGGGAGGGTGGCACTCCTGCGATTCTGAGAAGGTGAGGGGTCAGGACTCACTGGCCTGACTGGTTCCATGACCCCCAACCCCTATTTTTCGAGGTTCTGGAGCGTACTGTGTTCGCCCACCTGTTCCGAGTTCGTTTGAGTAGGACGAACATGTCTCTTTTATTTGCTTTGACAGAGTGGTGGCACCCCGAAACTCACACCTTTCAACTGCCTTTTGGGGAGTTGGGGATTACTCCCTACAATGTATACATGCAGTTGGGTCTCCGGTATGACGGAGGATGACCTTCCTGTGCCCACTAAGGATGACTAGATGGAGATGTTGGGGATGATGCCAGATGCTACTGAGTTTACCGGTCCTCAGTTCAAACTCCTCTGGCTATCATCAAACTTTGCCAGAGGCATTCCTGAGACCAAGGCCGCGGTTGTGGTGAAGGCCCGGGCCTTAATCTTGTACAGCATGGGTTCAATGATTTTTTGCCATGGGAATGAGCTGGTGAGTTCCCGTCTATTGTCGCTCGTGGCAGACATAACTTTTCCCACTCCGTACAACTGGAATGCGGCCCTCCGGCCCATTTGTATGAAGGGCTAGACAAGGCCAGCCACTGCATCAGTCGATCCTTGACTGGCTTTTACCCAGTCATCGAGGTACCTTCTTGTCATCCTTTTTGCTCTGCTTTCTCTGGGGACAATTTGGTGTGCCTTGTCTGATGGCGGTTTTATACAGGTCTGCTTTTTTGACCACTTTCCTCACCTAACGCCCACCTTGATCAATCATTCGCCTCCATTTTCTCGCATGATGCTGTGGTACAAGGATAACCGCAACCGTACACGTCTGTTTTCAGATCTTGCCTGGAGGTCGAATATCGATGCCCTTGTTCCTGATGATGTGAGTGATGTGCCCATTCTTGTGTTGCCCATGTGTTGCTCTCGCTTCTCAGCCTTTGTTTCCTTTTTGTAGTTCCGTACTAGGCCATATCTCCGGTCGAACGCGACACTCACTCTTGGAGCTCAGGAGGCTTTTTAAGCCTCATGACGTCGCCGCATTCTAGAGGATCCGCGCGTGACGAAGTGGTACTTGGGAGAGAGACTTTTCTGGCAATTAACCGATAGTCCATTGATGCCACTTAGCCCGCCGTCCGGGCCTTCTGACTATATATCAGTTCCTGAGAGGGAGTTAGCGGCCGCCTTAGAGGGATATGATGTCAGTGCTTTCGTCAAGCCCGATATAGAGTATAGCTCTTGGTGCGAGCAGCACGACATTGGTCCCATCTTACAGCCTGGCTATGCCCCTGGTGGTGGCGCGTGTTTTGCTGGAGGAGGGATCTTGGGGCCACACTTTTGTCGCAAAGATACTGACACTTATCTTCCTGATGACGATTAGTTCACTATACCATGTTACGATGTATCCTTATTTGTGTATCTAAAGGTTCATATGAAATCCAGCTTGCTTAATGTTGCCTTCTTGCACTGTATTTTGATAAGCTTATGTAGTCCTTGATTGGACACATGGAAGTTTGTTCTCGGGTCCTGGCCTTTCGGAGAGGTCCTCGCCCAAATTTCGCCCAAAAGTGGGCCCCGATGGTAATCCATATGCCGCGGGCAGTACTTGGATTGCCGCTCGGAGACTTTTGTCGGTCTGCTCTGCTCTGTCAGTGCGGCACCAATGCAAATATGTCAGGTCTGAAGGCGACGATTGGAGTACCGCGGGCGGTAATCGGAGTTCCGCCTCCGTTCATCTTTTCTTCCAGCGAGCACCCCTCTTCTCTGTTTATTCCCTTCGCCCCTTTTCAGACATTCTTCTTGATCTCTGTCCGTCTGATCATTGTTTTTTGTCCTTTCCCTCTTGTTCCTTTTCCTCATCTTCTTCTCCCTTTTGTCTTCTTCCCCTGTCTCTTTTTGGAGCTATTATGGCCAGCCATGATGAGAGTCTTGATGGGCTTATGGGTGATAATGAGGTTAATGGGTCCATAAATGAGGAGAGAGACCCATTTATGGATGGATTGATGGGTGTTGATGGAGGAGTAATGGCCCCTTTTGAAGAGGTAAATGCTATTTATGGTTTAGGTTCTTTCTCCATTGATGGTGGACATGGTGTTGGGTTAGGTGGATTGGATGGATTTGATGGATTTACTCCAAGTGGGCCACCGGGTTTTGTGGATGCTAATTTGGCGAGGATGGATGGTTTGGATGGTGAGGATAGAGTGATGATAGTGAAATATGGCTTGATTGATGGATCAATGACTATGGGCAGTGTGGATGATGGCATCATGATGATGGATAGTATGGATGTGGTGGAACAGGATTGGGTGGGTGGTGCAGATGGTGGTATGGGTATGGTGGAGCAGGCTTGGGTGGGTGGTGAGCCTTATCCTAGCGGTTTGGATGGCTTGGATCTGACAGGTGATGGAGTTCCAGTAGATGGATTGGGCCAGATTTTTGGCGCAGACTTCGAGACAGTGATGGGGCAGTCAGCTGCTGTTGGGGATCAGGGTACATGTCCTGTCAGTCATTTAGACGTTTTGGGCGTTTCGACTCCTGGGGCATACATGTTTCAGACAGCTCCTGATGTGACGGTTGCTGGCAGCTCGAGTCCGCTTGTAGCGACTTTCTAGAATACCCTGCGCGATGCGATGGGCGATGCTGGCTTCTTTCGTCACCATGAGATAGATTTGTTGGATGAGGGGATGTCCATTTTTTATGATTCTCCTGCTAGCCCAGGGATTCAGATTGTTGAGGGTGTGCCCGTTCGGACCTGTCGGCTGCAGCCGCGTGCTACTTGTTCCGAGCGATTACACCTATGGATAGAGAGCCTGACCGAGTCCGAGATCTTCGAGTTGAGCTCCTTAGGCTTCCGGGAGGTTCTCCACTTCCACCGGGTCCGTTTGGATTGACGACTGTTGAGCGCGACACTATATGACTGGATACCGCCTTTGAATTTGTTCTCCTTTAATGACTTGGAGTTGGGCCCTTCTCTGGAGGAGTTTTCTCGTCTGTCTGGACTTCCTCTCACCCAGGAGCCTTATATTCTTGCATCTGAGTCGGTCCGTTCTTCTGATCTGATCTCTTGGTTTGGATTCCTCATTGCTCTTCCCACTACAGAGGGTAGGGCTGGCGAGTTGTTACTCGAGATATTGTACGATCATTGCTCTACTTCCCGAGGTGCCCCTGGATTTGATCGCCAGCTTCAGTGCCTGAATGCGCTGATATTTTGCATTCTTGCCAAGCTCCTTTTTTTCTAGATGGTGACAGTCTTCGTTGGTGGTTCTGCTGGATGTGTTCCGCCGTGTTCTACATTGTAGGAGTATCACTTCAGTGGTGCTGACGGAGCTTTTCCTAGGGCTAACGGAGTGTTCATTGGGACGGACCCGCATCCTTCGGGGCTGTTGTACATTCCTCCAGGTATTCTTCGTTCTTGTCTTCTTCCTTTGCCTAGTGTTGTTCTTTTGCTTACCTCCTGAGTCATGCTGTCTTACAGGTGTGGCTGTGGGAGCACCTCTTTATGACTCCTCCACTTGTGTGGCCCAATTCCCGCCGTGGTGATGTGCTATCTTTGTTACTCGATGGCCTTCCCCTTGGTGCCAAGGCCACAGAGCCGTTGTATCGTAGCATGCTTTCTCAATTGCGAGGGTGGGAGGTCAGTTGGGAGGCTCCTTGGCTCCATCACTCCCTTTGATATGTAGCGCTGCTAATACCCCTTTGCTGCTGCTGGGGCTTCGGGGGTACTGCTCCTATCATCTTGTGCGCTTTCTTCGACAATTTGGCTTTTGGCAGAATATCCCAGATTTTGCTTTTTCTAGATTTAGGCACGCCCCTCTTCCATCTGATTTGACTGCTCTGTATAGGCGAGTCTGGGTTTCTTGGCAGGGTTCCCTGGATGCGGTAGCATTGGATCTTGAGTCCTGGGCTCCTCCCATAGCGACGGTACCATATCAGCGGTGGGTAGCAGAGCAGTCACTGTATCGCCAGATTCCTGGTTGGCATTTGGAGGACGAGGCTGCTGACCAGGACATGGTGGGTGATACTGCTTCATCCTCTTCATGTGTTGTTGATTCGTTCAAGGCTTTTGAGGAGCGACCCTTCATTGATCCTTCCTTCTTGCTGGCCACACATGGTCACTTGATCAACGAGATTGCTGTCCTTCGTCACACATGTGAGGACATGGTGCGTCGGCTGACAGTGGGGCGACGATACGATGAGAGCATGCCTGCGGCACATCACCTAGACAGAGATGAGGCTTTCTACCTGCGTATGGAGATAGAAAGGCTTAGACAGAGACTATTTATCTATGAGGGATAGGGGCTCACCTGTGATCCTTGGTTGCGATCAACTGTCTATTTTGTATGCATGCATGGTTTTGCTTTTGAAGTCAAGAGGAAAGGAAAGCAGTGTACTTAAAAACGTTTTTAAAGGAATGAAAGATTTTGTTTTGTGCCAATTTTGCCAATATTTGCTTGTGTTTGGATTTGTGCTTTCGATGATTGGGATCAGGATTTTGGGCTCAACCCATGTTGCATGCAGTATCCTAGATTGTGTTCATAGGGTCTTGGTTCCCTGAGAGGGTGTCTGGAATCACATCCCCGTGTTCAAGTAGAGTTTGATAGAGAACTGATCCGCTGTTGATCTTCCCTTTGTATCTCGTTGTGATACTCGCTATCTTGGCCTCTTCTGTACCTGCACTTTTATTATTATTTTTTATTTTTTATTTCTTGTCATTTTTTACCGTAGCGCCCTTTCAGGTTTTCACTACGTCCGGCTCTTCCCGTCATTTTTGCCTATAGCATCCTTTCGGATTTTCACTATGTCCCGGGTTTTTTTTATCTTGTATGCCCCTTGGTAGCTGTGCTGTTTTTACCCCTGGCACCCTTTCAGGTTTTCACCAAGTCTGCTATATGTCTGCTGTTTTTACTCGAGCCGCCCTTTCGGGTTCTCGACTCGCCCTTTTTGCTTTAGACATGTCTTTTTCTTTTCTCTCTCTCTCTCTGTTTTTTTTTTTTTTGAAATACCGAGAGTGATAGAGAGACTTCCTTCATAGCTGGCCAATTGGTTACCTTCCTGTCCTTATCTTTTATTACAATGGTAAGCTGCCTTTAGTTGGGTTATTTGAGGATGTTGGAGTGGACTTCTTCTTTATTATTCTTTTTGAGGTTTTCTTCTTTTTTGGGATTTTCTTCTTTTTCTTCAATTTTTGTTTTCTTTCTTTCTTGCCACTTTTTTTTTTTTTTTTTTTACTTTCTTCTTTTGTGAGAGAAATGGTAGGTGTTTCTTGATGGATAGATACACCCTTTTTTTTGGGTTTTGGTGGGAAATGTGATGGGTGCAGCTTTGCGATTGTAATCATTGACAAGGTTAGGTATGGCTACCCGTGATAGATTTTCACATTATCAGCGTTGATGGGCTCAGGAAGATCTTCTCCTCTCAGATTGGTGAGCTGAAGATCGCCTCCTTAGAGTACCTCCCGAATGATCAGCGGTCCATCCCACGAGGGTTTGAATTTCCCTCTGGGATCTGGTAAGTGTGGTGGTAGGATGCGTTTCATGACCATGCCGCCAACTTTGAAACTTCTCTTTCGGACCCTCCTGTTGTAGGCCCGAGCGATCCTTCTTTGGTAACATTGGGAGTGGCTTAACGCCTGCATGCATTTTTTGTCTGCCAGATGCCGTTGGTCGTACCTTGCTTGTTGCCACTCGCCTTCCTCGACTTCACTTTCTAGTAGTATCCATAGTGATGGGATTTCTACTTCGACTGGTAGTACTGCTTCCATTCCATATACTAATTCGTATGGAGTTGCCCCTGTAGCAGACCGTACAGATGTTCGATAAGCCCAGAGTGCATAAGGAAGCATTTCTGACCAATCACGATATGTCTTCACCATCTTCTCCAATATGCAAATGATGGTTTTGTTTGCAGCCTCGACTCCACCATTCATTTGAGGGCGGTATGGGCTCGATTGATGGCGTTAGATCTTGAACTTGTCGAGGAAATCGCTCATCCTTTTATTGACGAACGAAGTTCTGTTGTCAGTGATGATGACATGAGGGACCCCGTATCGACTGATGATGTTTTTCTTCATAAACTTGACCACATGCGATGCTGCAATGGTGGTGTAGGATGCTGCCTCTATCCATTTAGTGAAGTAATCTACTGCTACTAGGATGTACTCATGCCCGTTTGATGCTTTGGGGCTGATTTTGCCGATAATGTCCAATCTCCATACAGAGAAGGGCCATAGTGATGTCAGGCTGTAGAGTTCGGAAGCGGTCGCATGAATCTGGTTTACATGTTCCTGACACTTGAAGCATTTCCTGACGTGTTTGCAACAATCTGTCTCCATTGCAAGCCAATAGTAGCCGAGTTATAAGATCTTCTTCGCCATCATGTGTCCATTCATGTGTGGGCTGCATAGTCCTTCGTGGATTTCGGACATGATCTGTGTCGCTTCTGCTTCATCCACGCAGTGGAGAAGGACTTGGTTGAAGTATCGCTTGTAGAGGATGCCCTCAGTGATTGTGAATTCGGCCGCTAGCCGTTGGATAGTGCGATGATCAGTTGATGTTGCTCCTTCTGGGTACTTCTGATGTTCGAGATTTTCCTTGACGTCTGTGTACTACGGCTGATCATTCGAGGGAGTTTCAGCTTCGTCGATTTGTAGGTAGAATGCGGGTTCCTCTTGGAGTTCGACAGTGAGTTCCCATTTAACAACTCCTTTTAGGATTTCTATCATTGAGGCTAGGGTAGCCAAAGCGTCTGCAAACTGATTCTTGGCTCGGGGCATGTAGGAGAATGTGATCTCCTCGAATTCTTCGATTAAATTCTCCAGATATACGTGGTAAGGGATCAACTTTTCATCTTTGGTCTTCCAATTGCCGTTTATCTGATTGATGATGAGCTGCGAGTCCCCGAAGACTCGTAACTTCTTTTCGTTGAGGATAATGGCTTCTCTGAGACCGCCGATGCATGCTTCATATTCAGCTACATTGTTGGTACATTGGAATGCCAGTCGCTTGGATATGGGAATTGGAACATCTTCAGGAGAGTAGAGTATGGCGCCTACCCCACTCCCTTTCGAGTTTGCAGCTCCATCGAAGAAGAGCGTCCATTCTCCTGCTTTTCTTTCTTCTTCCTCGATAAGTAGGATGTTTTCGTCGGGAAAGAAAGTCTTTAGTGGTTGATAATCAGGCAAGGAGTGGGCTGCTAGATGATCGGCCAATGCCTGTCCCTTGACTGCCTTCTGGGTGACATAGGTGATGTCGAATTCTGAAAGCAGCAGCTGCCATTTTGCGATCTTGCCTGTTAGTGCTGGCTTTTCGAACAAGTACTTTAACGGGTTCATGTGAGCGAGTAGAAGAATTGAGTGAGCGATCATGTACTATCGTAGCCGTTGTGTTGCCCAGACTAAGGCGAGACACGTCTTTTCTAAGCTAAAGTATTTGGCTTCGTAGCTTGTGAATCGTCTGCTTAGATAGTAGATCGCCTGCTCCTTTCTTCCCTTATCGTCGTGTTGACCAAAAACACATCCGATTGCATCTGCCGCGACAGAGATATATAGCAGTAATGGCCTACCCGTAGTAGGTGGCGTGAGTACTGGAGGTTTTAGCAGATACTTTTTGATCTTGTCGAAAACCTCTTGACAGTCATCATTCCATTCCTTTGGTGAGTTTTTTCGTAGTAGCTTGAATATGGGCTCACAGATGGGTGTGAGCTGTGCGATGAATCGGTTGATATACTGGATCTGCCCGAGGAAGCCTCGAATTTCTTTCTCAGTCTTGGGTGGTGGCATTTCGATGATTGCCTTAGTCTTGGTCTCATCTATCCGTATACCATCTTTACTAACGATAAAACCTAACAACTTGCCCCTGGTTGCACCGAAGACACACTTTTGTGGGTTGAGGCAGAGCTTGAATTTTTCCAGCTTGTCGAAGAGCTTCTCGAGGTCTTCGAAGTGTTCATCGATCGTGTGAGACTTGACGATCATATCGTCCACGTAAACTTCCATTTCCTTATTTATCATATCATGGAATAAGGCAGTCATGACTCACTGATATATAGCTCCTGCATTTTTCAATCCGAAAGGCATGACCCGGCCGATAGTAGAAAGTTCCCCATGGTGTGATGAAGGAGGTCTTCTCTCGATCTTCGATGGCCATCTTGATCTGATTATAACCCGAGAAGCCATCCATGAAGGAGAAGATCTTGTGTCCAGCGGTATTATCTACCAGTGTGTCGATGTGAGGTAGAGGGAAGTCGTCTTTAGGGCTTGCTTTGTTGAGATCTCTGAAATCGATGCACATTCTGACTTTCCCATCCTTCTTGGGTACTGGTACGATATTTGCTAGTCATTCCGGGTAATTGGAGACTACCAGGAATCCCGCGTTGTATTACTTGATGACCTCATCACGGATTTTCAGGGCCCATTCTGGCTTCATTCTTCGCAACTTTTGTTTGACAGGCTTCATGTCTGGCTTTGTTGGTAGATGGTGTACCACCAAATCTTCATTAAGCCCTAACATGTCCTTATAAGAAAAAGTAAAGTTGGACAACCTTAGTTTTAGAAACTCCATCATCCTCTACTTGTGTTCCGGGGAGAGTGATCTTCCGATGCGTACCTCTCTAGGGAGTTCTGTTGACCCTAAGTTCACAACTTCGAAGTCGTCTGCTACAACATTGGCCTTTGTTTCGAACTTTTCAAGAGAATCCTCGAATTCGAGAGCGTTATCATCATTTCCCTCATCCAGTGCTTCATCCAAACCCACGAGTTCAAAGTCCAACTCTAGATCGAAATCATAAAAGTCGACTTCAAACTCCTGCAATGCATGTGAAGTTTTTGGTACAGTGGTTTTTGAAAGTTTTTCTATTGTTTTTGTATTTTGGAGATTTTCTGATGTTTTGTGGTTTTGAGAAATATTTGATTTTTTTTTTGTTCTTTTGGGAATATGTGATGTTTTTGTATTTTGAAAATTTTCTGATTTTTTTGTATCGCCAAGGTATCCCGAACAGGACGGTGTTGCGAACCATGATTGATCCTGTCCTAGTTCGGGGCACCAACTACTATTTACATTGGCGATTTTTTTTAAGGACCGGTGTCCATGGGCGGTTCACCGGCTGATTCGATCGTCAAGAGGATGATTGTCCAGTTTGGTTCTTTCCCCCTTTCGATCCTGTTGCTCTACTCCGTCTGTTCCTGAGGGTCACCTGTCCTGATGACCAGGATGTTTGCTGGACTTAGCTTAGAGTCGGGGTCTGACTCGATCTCTTCGCCTGGGAATTGGAGCTCTTCTAGCTCCTCAGGTTCCTCTCGTGGTGGGATCTCCAAGTTCGTCCAGTCAAGGGCATGCCATTTTCCCTTGTCGATTCAGTGAATGGGGTGCTTCTACCCCTTGTGTTGCTGAGTTGGTGGTGGGGCTTTATCCCCTTGATCGTGGGTGGAAGTGGGTGTCTCTCCATCCTTTCCCATGTTCCCTTCAAGGGGCGCTCCTGGTTCCGGGTCACCTGTGGATGACCCTGTTTCCTTGCCCGTAGCCTCATGTGATGGGTTTGGGGGTTCTGCCCCTAGCTTTAGGTGTGTTTTTTATGCCCTGAGGATCCTATCCCACCTTATTGGTGGCCAGATAGACTCCTAGTTAGCCTGTTCTGTGAGTTTGAGTTGCTGGAGTTGGTCCTCAAGAGACTATCATTGTATCCTCACAAATTGTTCCAGCCTTGATGAACTTGATGGGTGTGTATTTGAACGGTTGGCCCTTCTTTCGCCTTTCAGCCTGATCTTCTGGTGTCAGTTGATATCCCAATCCCTGTCTCTGCACGTTGGCAGGTGCTGGTTCTACTACCATACCCTTTTCATGGAACACGGTGCGGTAGTTCAGGATCAATTGTTCAGTAGGTGGAATGAGATACTCGGTAGCAAGAGGACGTGGGTTGGCGATTACATTTATATTTTCAAACTTAAAGTTGTGGTATGATATGTCACCTTTCGTATGTTGAACGTCAATCACCGGGATGTCAGTTTCTGGGATATTAACCATCAACGGGAGGATGGTTTTTGGCTTGGCTAGCACTGAAATGATTCAGTTTCCCGAAGGGAATTTAACCCTTTGGTGGAGGGTCGAAGGGATGGCTCCAACTGCGTGGAGCCATGGTTGTCCCAACAAAAGGTTAAATGAGGCAGGGATGTCGATGACCTGGAATGTAACAAGAGTCATGTCTGGTCCGATTTACAACTCAAAGTCGATTTCTACCTCGACCTGTCTTCGAGAATTATCGAAGCCTCGAACACTCATAGTGCTGAGTCTGAAGGAAGATGGTTCTATCCCTAACCGTTCGGTAGTCCTTAAAGGGCAAACATTAAGACTGGATCCATTGTCAATAAGCACGAGTGGGACTTTGAAATTCTTGTGGCGGGCAACTATGTTTAGTGATCGTCCATGTTTGCGACCCTCAGGCGGTAACTCGTCATCAGAGAAAGTGATAGCCTAGGGTACGAGAAGTTGTCCAATCATACTTGCCACCATTTCGAGAGGTACATCAGGAGAGATATGGGCATCATTCAATGTTTTCGTAAAGATTTCTCGGTGCGATCTTGATATGCATAAAAGTTTCCAAATGGATATTTGTGCGGGAATGGTTTTGAGTTGAGCTGCTATGTCGTAAGTAGCATTGGTCTTGCACGTGGGTCCCGACAAAGTTCCCCGAGTTTCTTTTTGGCTCTGGTTGTCTCTCCTAAAATATCTCCCGTTATTACCTACTTCATCACATTCTGGGTAACGCCATGGGACTGCTTTTGGGTTGTAGGATGGGATCGCCCTTCCTTCCAGGTATATCATGGGTTCCTAAGGCAGAGGGGTTGTAGCTGGAGCAATTTGTGGTAGATTCGGTGCTTTCTCGTGAGGTGTCACCAAGTTTTGAGTGTTCTTGACAGCGTAATTTTCCTCCTCCTTTTGACGTGTGGGAGGGGTCCTCTGGGCATGTGCTAGTTGGTGAGGCATCAGAAATTTTGGGGCTTGAACCGGGGGTGCCCCTTGCAAGGTTAGAGGGGTTAGGTCAGGGAGACCTATCGGGAGAACAATGGGTTCGGAATTTGACCTTTTTGGAGGTACGGGAGTTGTGTGTGTCCCTTGGGGGACAGGATGCTGAGGGTATGACCTGTCGGGTGCGGCTTCCAGGGTTACTAGAGGCGGTATTGATGGTGCTGCTTCGAGAAATATGAGAGGCTGTGTTGCTGGTGCTGATTCGAGGAATATCTGTGGTCCTGACGGTGGTGCCTGTTGGTATCCCCATGTCCGATTTGCTGTATCGGGCATGATTGCTTGAATGGAATGGTGTGGGGAAGAGTACATGTGTTGTCCTCCTTCAATGTGGTTGACAGTAGAGGTGCTTGGCGTGCTGGGCTCTGCTTGATGCGACGGAAGTTGATTTTGGAGAATGTTGGCCTGAGTTGTATTGTTGGCCTGTGGGGTGATTGCAATCTTCTGGCTTTCGATCAAATCTTGGACCGCATGTTTCAAGGCGAAGCAACGGTCTGTTAGGTGGCCAGGAGCCTGGTGATATGCGCAATATTGATTTTTATTGTAACTAGGAGGCAAGGGATTAGGTGGAAGTCGAGGCCGGAGTGGTGTTAACAACTGCTTTTGCATGAGCATTGTCAGCACTTGACTGTATGATTGTGCTAATGGAGTGAACTTCCTTCCCATCATTCCTTGCTTGTATGGACCTTGCGCATTCCCCCTAGGCTGTTGTGATTGTTGTTGAGATGGTTGTGCCAGATATCTCTGTTGGGTTTGTTGGGGTTAGTATTGCCTGTTTGGCAGTGGCTGGTACTGTCAGTCTTGTCGTGGCTCCGGTTGTGGAGCGTACTGATTGCCTTGAGTGTTAGCGATGTTGTTAACTTTCGTGGCGCGCTGTGTGGGAGCAGTGTTATTGCCATTCCCATATCCAACGGGCTTCCCCTCGGCTTTGTTTCTTTTAATTGAGGGGGTCTGGTGTGGCCATGGGAAAATGGTTCCAGCTCTGATCCCAGATTTGACTTGTTCTCCGGCTCGAATGAGTTGGGAGAAATTTACGTACGGATACGAGATTAGATATCCTGAAATGCTGGGATTTGCCGAATGTACAATCATGGATATCTGCTCCTCGTCATCGATGAGGTTTCTCATTCAAGCTGCCATGGCTCGCCATCGTCCTACGTATGCTGATAAGGATTCGTCACTTTTTTGTCTCAAAGCAGCCAAGTCAGACCTCCTTGGAGCCATGTTCAAGTTGTACGAGAACTTGTCAATGAATGCCTGGGAGAGTTTTTCCCCAGGTTCAATTTGATGACAGTTTAACGAGGTATACCAATCCAAAGCGTCACCCTTTAGGGATTTCTGGAAAAGTCGTATCAAGGCTCCATCATTCCCTGTTATTGCATTGAGCTCCCCACAAAATGCTTTTAGATGTGCCGTGGGGCATCCACTACCATCGTACCTTTTGAACTTTGGTACCTCGAAGTTTGGAGGTACTCGGGCGTCTGGGAAGGGACAGAGGTCCTTGAACTTGGTGGACGGATGATCCACTCCTTGTTGTCTATGTAGCGGGTTTTGCACCATTTGTAACTGTTCTCGTAGTTCCTCGATTTCAGATTTACCTTGTGGTGGATATCTTGCCCCTTGTTGTAGTGCTTGTGCTGCTTCTTCTTCATATGGATCAAGAATGGGGGGTTGCTGGAAAAATGGTGGACTCCCAGTGGCGGGAGGTAACTGGAATTGAATACTGCTCCCTTTCGATGGAGGGTGTGATGTTTGGAAATGGTTCCCGCCTGGGGTATCTGTCGTCTCCGGAATGTTGCTCCCGTTAGGGGGAGTGAGCTGGACTCGAAACTGGCCCCCTTCATGGGCATCCGCTAGTTCTTGTCTGTCGTTCCCGTTAGGGGGAACTTGTGTTGTAGCCTGATTGTTATAATGTACTGAGTAAAGATGTGTGGGAGGGTTGCTCCCGACTGCCGGTTGCTGTTGATCTTGTGCTGACTCTTCGGGAAGAGGGAGCACAGGATTTATTAGAGGAATGAAGGAGAAGGCGAAAGGAGTTTGAGGGAGTGAACTGTTCTGTACACTAGGCTAGGTTGCCTGTGTATTTGGTGCGACATTTGACACTAAGTGAAGCAACAGATCTTGCATTGTTCGGAGACTCTGGGCCATCTCTTTCATGGTGGTGTTGGTTTGAGGGTCTGATGGAGTTACTGGTAGCAGTGTGGGTGTAGATGCGGGTGCAGGTGAGGATGTTTCGGGAGTTGGTTGAGGAGTCGGCTCTTTTTCGTGGGTAGCTTGAGAGGCCATGGCTGCACGGGATCGAGTGGTCATGGTTCATTTCTCTGCCTAAGAAAGAACAAGTTGAAGATTTATATATATATATATATATATATATATATATATATATATATATATATATGATGATGATGATGATTCCCTTTAAATTAAAATACCACACACTTTTTCGAGTTGGATCTCTACTAGTACGAGCTAGCAATCCCCAGTGGAGTCGCCATTTTGTAGACACTGGAAAAATCGGCGTCCATGTTGATTTGATATATGTTATAGTTTAGTGATAGGGGTGATTAGGCTGATTTATGAATGTTGGAGTCGCCACTAGCCAATTAATCTTAGAATCTCACAGTCGGCTAAAACCCACGGAATATGTAAGGTTGGGGAAATCCGAAGACTTTCCTACCTTAGAGTGACTCCTGATCTGCTATTCGGAATTCTGGGGGACCTCGGTTACGAAGAGGGAAGGTGTTAGGCACCCTCTCTGCCCATACAAATGTACGGTCTCTACTTAGTGTGGTAAAATAATCTCAAGAGATGATGATGATGTTGTGGTCATGATGAGACTAGTCACACGTGGATTTCTGATGTAGCAAGATCCGAGATTTCGGTAGGCCACAGAGCATACGTCCGACGATGTGTCTAGAGGGCGGATGTGATGATGCTTATGTAAAGAGGTAAGAAAAATAACTAGATTACTAAGAATTTCTGATGTGACAGGATCAAATGTACGACAAATCACAGACGTTCACTAGAGATCTAGAGAAGTAAGGAGGTTGAGAGGAGAATGGATGTCGTCATGATGAATGCATGTAAGGTGAATGGATCTTCGGCTTGATCTTGAGTAGGCTAAAACATAAACTAGACCATGACCAATTTGGGTTAGGTTTATGGGTTGGAAAAGGTTGAGTTGAGGACTAGGGGGTAGCTGGAAAAATTTGAACTTTAAGGGGCTTGGGAGCTCCTTCCCTTTCCCTCACTCTCTTCCTCACTCACTCTCTTTTTCTCCCACTCTCTCTCTTTCACTTCTTCTCTTGGTTGTTGTCTTGAAATGAGAAGGGGAGAGGGCTATTTATAGCCCTCTCCAATGACTTTTTAGTAAATAGAGGGTAGGAGGAGGGTAAATGCTGATGTGGCAGGTGGTGATTGGTGGAGAGAAGAGAGACGCCACGTGGCATGCTCCTATTGGCTAATGAGGCTAATAAAATGGTAAATAGTGGAGTTAGGAAGGGTAAATTCTAGGGAAAGACTATCGCCTGGGCCTGGTTCGGGCCGGGCTTGCGCGTGTGGATTTCATGTGGTGCTCTGGCTTGTCCGGTGGTCTCCGTTTTGGGTTTTTGGGACTCAAAGTGGTGGGTTTAGGTATGGGTAGAGGGTATTGGCGGAGATATAGGGTATAGGCTAGGCTGTGTGTATAATAGATGGCTTGGATTATGGTTTGGGTTGCGACTTTGGGAGTTTTAGGGCTTTTGGGATTAGGGTTTGGGTTTAGGTCAGGATTAGGGTTAAGTTATGATCATGGTTCCTGGGTCATCTTAGCTTTCTCAAGATGTTAACCTGGGTGGGGTGTCTACAAAAGGTAAGGGGAGGTAACATTTTGTTGAAGCTAGATATGGAGAAGGCCTACGATAGAACAGACTGGAGTTTCCTAGAGAAAGCGCTGTAAAGTTTGGTTTTAACTACGAGTGGGTTCGACTGGCCGAAAAATGTTGGACCAATTGTTAGTTTTCGGTGCTTATAAATGGGGATAGTTGCGGCTTCTTCAAATCTTCTTGTGGCCCGTGGTAAGGGAACCCAATCTCTCTGAGCATATTCATTTTAGTTGCTGAAGCATTCAACCGGAGTTTCCACAGATTGGTCGAGGATTATGCAAAGCCTTCTAAATGTAGCAAGGTTGCCCTCTCTTCTCCCATCTACTCTATGCAGATGATACAATGATTTTTGTTAATGGAACAGCCACTCCATGAGGGCGGTCAACAATTTTCTTCTCCAATTTGAAAGGGTGTCGGGTAGAGGATTAACAAGCTGAAGAGCAAACTATTTGTCGCCGCCAAGCTACCATAAAATAGGATCAGAAGGATCGAGCAGGTGATTGGTAGCCCCAGATCTTCAGTCCCGATCCTCTACTTGGGTGTGCCGGTGTACAAAGGGCGATCCAAAGCTATATTTTTCCAACCTGTTATAGGAAAAATCCAGTAGAAATTACAAGGTTGGTAAGAGAAATTCCTATCGCAAATGGGTAGATTGATGATCGTTAATCATGTTCTTTCCAACATTCCAATCCACACAACTGTTGCAGCAAATGTTCTAGTGACGATCTTGGCATCCCTGGAGAAGCAATTTTTAGACTTTCTATGGGGTTGGGAGGCAGGCAGAAAGAAGCTACACAGGTTGAATTGGAAATTACGCACGTCCCTTCCAAAGTCGGAAGGAGGGCTAGGTAGTAGACTGCTCTAAGATATCATGCTCAGTCTCAAGATGAAGCTAGCATGATCCGCAAGATTCAGCGGCCCTTCCTAGTATGTGGGGAGCTTTCATTAGGACAAAGTACGCAACTGATTTTCCCAACACCAACAACAACTCATCTTCAACATCCCCCACCCACTCTACCTTCCCCTCCCCCTTCTGGAAAAAGATTAGAAACACGTTCCCTCATTTGAATAACCACTCAAGGTGGTTAATTGGTCGTGGGGATATTAACTTCTAGGCCACCAATTGGTCAGGTTTGGGGCCCCTAGAAGAGTAGAAGATAAGATAAATTTTGATAATACAACATGATTTACGAGTTAAAGATGTATTGGGACCGGACGGTCGCAGGCCACAAACCACTATCTTCTCCATTTTACCACAAGTGTGGGATTACATCAGTGAAGAAGGTTTCTACACATCGGATGTAAGCGACAGGTGCATTTGGACTGCTTCGTCCTCAGGTGAATTCGACGTCAACTCGGCCTGGAACTTGTGTAGGCGTGGGTCCAGCAGGAAAGCTTGGGCCAGATGGGTGTGGCACTCAGAGTTGCTCCCAAAAATTTCTATATTCGGGTGGAGGGTTCTCCATGGAGCGATTCTAGTGGACGAGGGAGTTAAGGACAAAATTATCAGCATAGCATCACGGTGCGAATGTTGCCCACAAGCAACCAACCATTCGATACAGTGTGAATCGCTGGATCATCTCTTGGCCACGGGATATCTTGCGACACAGGTTTGGAACTACTTCAGTATTCACTTCAATTTGCCTATTCTTCCAGCCCAGTCAGAGTTCGCGTGGGCAATCACTGGTGGAGATCGGCAGCGTCCTCGAACTCATTCCTCTCTTTGAGGGGCCTCATGCCGTGCCTAATTTTCTGGGAAATCTGGCTGGATAGAAACAAATCCAGATTCGAAACAAGGCTAGTAAACGGTAATCACACAATAGCCAGGGTCCTGTATTGTGTCCATCTCATCTCCCCAACCTTTGTCAGTCCAAAGCCTAATATAACCTTTCACGCAAGCTGGCGCTTCAGGCATTGGGAATAAGATTGGGTCCTCACAACACCAAGATGCCAGTGGTAGTGAAATGGATCAAACCTGAGCAAGGCTGAGTGAAGATTAATGTAGATGGCACCAACCGAGGCAACCCCGGTCAGTTGGGGGGCAGTGGGATTTGCAAAGGGAGTGACGGTGAGTTTATCTTTGGTTTCTCCGCAGGCTATGGGCATTGTTGGATGGCCTATCCATGGTAGTGGAGAGAGGCTTCTTGAGAATCATTTTGGAAAGTGACTCCAAGAGTTTGGCGGCATTACTCAACGAGAATAGCGCCCCGGGTTGGATCTTCTGGTACGTCTAGGCTAGGGTGTCTCACATAAAAAATAAGGTAAGTTTGAGGATCGTGTTCTCACTGAGAGAGACAAATGGACTGGTAGACAGACTAGCCAAACTTGGAAGTGAAACCCAATAGCGGGTTCTTTTTAGCGTCGCTCGCTGTTTTCCTGTCCGGTCTGATTGGGCTAAGAGTGGGAAGATGTGCAAAAATTTTGTTGATTTTTTTGTCTTTTTGGTCCTTGCTTTGAGGCAGATGTCTGCCTTTTCCGCCCACTGGTGGAGTAGAGTTGGATCTCTCTATTGTTTGGAGAGATAAATTGGGTGCTTGGTGGCTTCGTCTTCTCCTTTTCTCCTTTTCTTTGTTGAGTAGCAGTATAGGGAAGGGTAGGTAGAGTCGACAACATGTCAGCCTCTTCTCTTGCTTCTTCTCAGGAGCCGCATCAGCAACAGAAAAGTGGAGTTATGCTGCCGATTTTGGGCCTCAATGTTGCAGGATATCAATTTGCATGGCTCGAGTGGACAAATATACAATCTCCCAGCAAGAACTGAACGCATCAAGCATTGGTGTTAGGGAGATCTGGTTGTTTAGCCGCTACTAGAAATGGCTTTGGGTGTCAGGTGTGTCCTGTATGCGGTCTAGATTTGCATGAGTAGTGGAACGTGCTGGCACTTCGTTTTTCAAATTTATGACTGCAGGGGCATCCTTCTACAATTTAGAATTGCCTCTCAGTTACAGTTCTGAGAGGGGTATGCTTTGTAGCAGCCTCTTCTCGTGGGATTTGAGTCCATCCAAATCAGTGGAGGAGCGGGGACATGTGGCTTTGCTAGTTGGAGAGGCTATTTTGTAGTGTTGTTTTTCCTTCTTCAAGGTGGCTGAAGCATTTTCTTTTCCCTTTGTTTTTGCAAATTAGATGATATGATAGGTGAGGCCCGGCATTTTTGTGGTGCCCACTTGAAAGTTTGGAATGTACATCCCCTGTTCATATTATCAATTATAGGGGCCTGACCCCTCCTTTTGAATTTTTTTTTTTTTTCTAAAAAAAAAAAAAAAAAAAAAAAAAAAAAAAAGAGAGAGAGAGAGAAAAGAAAAAAAATTTTTTTTTTTTCTCTCCTCGCTTCTTCAATTCTTGGTTTGCATTGCACATGACTAAATTATTTAAGTTTACTTTACCTCGTCTTATTACCTATTGGTGTTACTCTTAAGTGAAGATTTGAAGTACCTAAAGAAGTGTAGGAAGAGAATTTTTGCTTGGAATTGCCGTTAGGCATTGGGTTACTAGATTTGTAAGGATTTGATCACAAAATGGTATGAATTTTTTTATCATTGTGTTTTTGCTCATATATATTCAGTCACACGGCTAATTCCTCTCTTTAATATGTTGCCTTCATTAGTTAGTGTTGGGTGTGTCTTTTCAACTTCGGAGAAATCATCTCCTCTTTAAACATGTGTAGCCATGGAAGATTCTCTCTCTTGTTAGGGGTGAGATGGCTTTTCAAAACGTGGTTACATGGACAGGACCATGTGACTACACATATATAGCTATACAAATAATAACTTTAAAAAAAAAAAAAAAAAAAAAGTATCAGCTTTCTCATTCAAATAAACAGAATTTACAGCTCAGGCGGCATTCGAGGCTCGCCCAGAAGAAAAAAGACCTGGGTGATGCCTACCGTAACAAACCAACAAAGAAAAAAATATAAATATAACTTTTATTAATGGGTCTGCTATCATTTCTTTAAATGATAAAAAATTATTATTATATTATTCTTTTACATAATATCATATATGTAAGAATCATGCGATTTGATTTGTTTTTCTTTTGAGTTTATAACTCCATTTTTTTTTATTGTGGTAACTATAGTCTGATTATTGTAATAAATATGTATTGTTTATTTAGAGATTTTCTTTAGTCTTGAGTTGAATTCTTTAATACACACAACTTCAGTAATTACTATGCTACAGTTGATGTATTCCACCTCTATTTTGTAACTAGTTACACAACATTACTTTTTAATACATGAAAATACAACTCCACTTTTTAAGGTAAAGATGTAATTTCATAGTAGATTTCTATAGTCGATATCTTCAACAAATTAGTCAACATCAACAAAATCTCTAACTATTAGGTGATAATTTTTATAATAGAATTTATAATTTATAATTCCTCAAATATATCGCATAATATACTTAATTGTTAGCTAACGAGCAATTCTTGGATTGCATTAATATCTACTAACTAAATCAGTTATGAAGCTTAACTTAAGTCTAATACACATCATTACATAATTATAGTTGTAGAAATGGTAAGCCCCACCTAGCCTTTAAGCATAGAAACTCCACCCATGGGTTGACCCAAACATTGCTACCTAATGACATTAGATGATTTTGACATGGATTAAATTATGTAAATGCTCTTTTAATTGCTCAAAACCTTTCATGTCCTATATATTAATATATTATTATTATTATTATATGTGTGAGTGTGTATTCTATACAGTTACCCCTATGCACACACATTGATGCAAGGATGGACGTGATGACGTCGAGCATTGTCTTTGTCAAGGATAGTTCTATGAAGCTTCTCTGGACTCCTCACAGAGATTCCTCGAATCCACGAGGGAAGAAAATTGAAAATAATTTCTAATAATTCTGAAAAAAAAAAATTGATTGATAATAAAAATGAATTTACGATCCTTTAAATAGTGATATCAAGCCTAAGAAGGAGTTTCATAATCAAGTACAAACTCAAACTCTCTAAAATTGTGACTTACTATAAATAGTAAGATGATTATGATTTCTACTATACTTCATGGTTTTCGGCCAAAAATAGTAAGTGTCCAATTTGGCCTAACCATGTTATTTCCCTAATCTTTCGAAGCCCTTTTCATGTTGGGCACGACTCCTAAAACTCAATTGATCAAACGTTATGATCGAATTAAAATTTACTATTAATAGTAAAAATGAAAATAAAATGAATTTTCGACCGTTGAATTGATGAAATCTTGCAAATTTGGCGTGAGAAATTCGAAAAAATGAGGTTGGTTGGCTAAAGTAGCTTCTCCTACCTAAAATCATATATGACATGTCGAATAACTCATTCTGTTTTGCAAGATATCCATGTTTTAAGGTTTCGATGGTATGTATGATCACTTCCACCTCCAATCGGGCCTTCTCTGGTCCATCTTGGCCATGAAATTGTCCACGATCCGCTCTACATCACATATGCACACGCATGTAGATACAACTACTTTAGCCTTAGTTAAAATTTTCCTTTAAAAACTTGGGTTCTAAATTTTAAAACTAAATCATAGAATGAAACTTCCCATTATGACAAATGAACATGTGTAGGATGGACAGTTCAAAGATTTGATTTCTATAATGATAAAGGAGAATCAAATTTATAAATAAGAGAGACTTTCGACATTTTTCATTAAAGCAATCGCTCAAGAGAATTGAGCAGAACGGAAGTCATTATTAATTTAGAAGAAAGTCTAGATATTCTCGGCAGTGGGCCTTGGTTCATAAGTGGACATCCATTAATGGTCAAAAGATGGACCCTCACAATCTGCGCATGCATGTGCTTCATGATCTTAGTCATGAAACCATGACCGTCGAATTGATTCCATGAATTAACAATTTATGATGGAGATTTTCTTTTTTGGTCAGGAGTTAGGCTTAATATTTATTTATTTAATTATTTTTAAAATAAAAGGTGGAGCAAGCCCACCAAGTATATTAATGAAAAGGATGTACATCCATTCGGGCGGGCTCCAACAAAAAGATTTGGGCCTCGCCTATCGTATACAAGAACACCCTCTGAGCAGAGTACAACACAACACCAGAAGCAAACCAAGGGCACCTAGGGGATACAAGCCGGGCGAAGGAGACGCCTCTACCTACCCTAACCAGCGGGATCAGGATCGCAGGGCACCCAGGCCCGCTTGATCAAGAACCAAGGAGCCCCTGACACAGCGGGGCAATTCAGACCGGGATTTAAAGAACTTAATTGTTATCACACCCTTCGCTGGCCAGTCTAGCTAGAGCATCAGCTACTGAATTGCCCTCATAGAAAATATGCCTAAAAGAGATACTGAGGGACCGACTAAGATGGTGAATTGCCCCCATTCCGTACCAAATGTTCCAGGGATAATGAACCGAGGGGTCAAAAGCTGCCTCCACCACTAGCTTCGAATCAGATTCCACGTCGATGTTGGAAAAGCCCAGCTTACTGCATATGACAATCCCATCAAGCATAGCTTGGGCCTCCGCACACGTGTTCGTTGCGAGGCCGTAGTACCGATGAAAAGCAAAAATAAGCCGGCCTTGATCATCCCTGCAGACTCTACCTCCACCACTCGCCCCCGGGTTCCCCCGGGAAGATCCATCAACATTGAACTTGATCTGGTCTTAGCATGGTCTAAGCCATTTGACAAAAATGGGTTTGTCACCTGAAAACACCCTGGGCTTCTGAAGGCGAAGGGCTTGGATTGTAGCAGACTCCATGAGGGAATGCGATCTTTTATCCACCATTGGGTTTCCAACTTCCTGCAGCCATCTAGAAACCCGGGCTATTATCTTGCAAGCAGACATCTTAACACCTTCAAAGCGGATAGCATTGCGGCTCAACCAAAGCTCGCAGCATATGAAAGAGGGGGTCAGACCAAGAAGCACCTTGAGACGAGAAGCGAAAGACGCCCTTTCTGACCAGAACCTGATTCTTTGCTGGATGGACTGAATGGGGATGAAGGGGATATTAAAGACCCGAGAAAAGTGCAACCAAACTTCAGCGGCAGTTATCCCCAAGCAGAGGAGATGATCAGCGGTTTCAACGTTGTTGGAAGGGTGGTGTTGCTGCTACCCCGGACGACAGGGGCTGAGGACTGACTTGAATTTGCAAAGAGGGTTGGCCATTAGCGCTCAGCGATAGGTCATGAACTAGGAACAGAGAGGAACGGGGGGCAGAAATTGGCCCATCATTAAGAGGGAGTGGCGGGACGAAAGGAGCAGGGGAGTAAGGGAGCAGGGGCCTCTGATCAACGGCCCCATCAGGAAAACAGGTAACCGCCTCCGACGCATCCTCACAACTGCAACAATCACACCGATAAGCCAAACTAACACATGTAGATTGAACCGCAACATCCACAGGGACAGAGTGCTGCATAGTTTTCCATAGAAACAACCCGATCTTTGGTGGGAGAAATTTATTCCAGGCCCATATATTCCAATGGAGTCGAGGCCGATGTTGCCTAATGTCGTGCCAAGCCGATCTCAGCGTGAACCTTCCCGACACTGACAGGTCCCAAGCCAAAACATGTTCCCTGCTAGACAGTGGGACTGGGTTATCTCTCATTGACTGAATGGTTAGATGAGGGAGAAGGTTTTGGATGGCAAGGAGACCGAATCTGCAAGAGGGGACAAAGAAGTCCTTAACCGTAGCATCCATGAGATGTTGCGGGATAGGGCCTAGAGCTGAACCTGCTAAGAAACCCACTCCAGTCCAGTTTTGGGTCCAGAATTTTATGTTACCTTTACCAATGAGCCACCTAGAGTGAGAACTAGCAAATGGAAGGTTCCTGAGAATGTCCTTCCATACAGTTGAGTTGGCCGCCGAGTTCATGCCTCTGGAGTGAATAAGTTTGCCAATGTACTTCGCTGACATGAGCCTCGCCCAAAGAGACCTCCCCGGCCTCTAGAAGATTTTTGCCCATTTTAATTCTGAAGGCACTAGACACATCCTCCATGCTCCTAATACCAAGCCCTCCTTCAGACAGAGGGAGACAGATCTTCGACCACCTCAACCAATGCTTCTTTTTTCCCCTCCACATTCCCCCAAAAGAAATTGGCTAGGCCCGATTCCAGAGACTTGCAAACTACCTTGGGGATGTTCACTGCTGACATGATGTGGATAGGGATACTAGACAAAACATGTTTGATAAGAACCATTCTAGCAGCCTGGTTAAGAATTCTAGCTTTCCATCCTTCAATTCTGCCTAGGATCTTTTGAACCAACGGCAACATGAGCAAGGCCCGGACTTTGCCCTTGGTAAGAGGAATACCCAGGTACGTACATGGGAAGGTGGCCTGCTTGAATCCTGTTAGATTTCTGATTTTGCGAACTTTGGCCAGGGACGCTTTCTTAGGAACAAGGAAGGAGGTTTTGGAGACATTCACCCTCTGCCCGAACGCATTTTCATAATCAACGATGAAATTAAGGAGGGCGCGAATAGTCGCTATCCTGCCATTCAGGAACAAAATGGCGTCATCAACCAAAAATAAGTGAGTTAGTATGGGGCAATGGTGGGGGAGCTTAAACGGTTGACATAATCCTGACAGAAAGAGATTACGGATTCCATGACTGAAGACTTCCGTTGCCAAAATGAATATAGTAGGGGACAAAGAATCTCCTTGTCTTAAGCCCCTCGACGAGGGGAAGAAGCCAACAGGTCTCCCATTAATGAGAATCGTGAGCCAGATACCTTTCCAGCAGCGTTGCACTTGACGGATCCAACCTTTATCGAACCCAAACTTCTCTAATACTTGGGCTAGGAAAGACCATTCCACCCGATCATACGCCTTTTCCATATCAATCTTTAGAATCATATTCCCTCCAAATACTTTGCAGTCCAGCTCACTAGACATTTCCCTAGCGATCGCAATGTTTTCCACGATGGATCTACCCTTCACAAATGCCCCTTATTCTTTGGAGATGATGGATGGCAGGAAAGAAGCTAGCCTGGATGCTACGATCTTAGAAAAAATCTTCATGATTCCGTTGCATAGGCTGATGGGCCGGAAATCAGCCATAGTTTGTGGGTTGGTCTTTTTAGGAATGAGGCAGATGTGGGTACACTGGAATGATCTGGGGATGAGCCCTCCTGCAAAAAAAATCCTTAGCAGCATCATAAATATCATTACCAATTAGATCCTAGCAAGAAGAAAAGAACGCTCCCCCAAAGCCATCTGGCCCAGGGGCATTATCAATCGGAATGGAAGAAGCCGCTGCCTTGATCACTTCTTCGATCGATATGGACCTCGTCAGCTCTGCGTTCATCTGAGCTGTAATCATCGTCGGGATAAAGGAGAGAATGTCTTCATTTTCAACCATTTCTTGAGAAGAAAAAAGCCCCGTGAAGTAATCTTCGGCCTCCCTGCCAATGTCTTCCTTGTTCTCAAGAATCTCCCCTAAAGACGACCTGATTTTGTCAATTGCCATTCTTTTGCGCTTATTCAAAACCGAATAGTGAAAAAACTTTGTGTTTCTGTCCCCTTCTTGAAGCCATTTTATCTGGGATTTCTGTTTCCAAAAGAACTCCTGTTGTAGAAGAGCCAATTTTAGATTAGTTTGGGCTGAGTTCAACCTCTCAATATCGGCGTCCAAGTGTGAGGTGAGGAGGGCGAATTCAGCTTTTGTTATTTCATCCTCTGCCCTCTGCACGTTGCTATTCACAATACCAAAAGTGGATTTGTTCCATTCTTTGAGGGCTCGTTTCAGGTGTTTCATCTTGATCAGGACCTTGAACATGGGGGAAGCAGCTACATCAATCTCTCATGCTTCCTTGACTACCCTTTTAAAGTCGTAGTGGGTTGTCCACATTCACTGGAATCTGAACGGGCGAGGGAAGTCAGCTGTGTCATGAAAGAAACTCATGAGGACCGGGGAGTGATCTGAACAAGTACTTGTAAGGTGGTTAACGTTAAACGTTGGAAGGGAACTCATCCAGCTTGCATTTATGAGCATCCTGTCAAGACGAGCCCATCTGCAACTCTTGCCAGATCTTTTACACCAAGTGTAAATCGACCCGGTAAAACCTGCGTCTAGCAGGCCTAAATCATTAATGGCCTCAGAAAACTCGGACATCGAAGCGGCAAGGGTTGGGCTGTCTCCCAGTCTTTCATCGCATGAGACGGTGGAATTGAAATCCCCACTAACCAACCATGGGCCATTAGCTAGGCTGGAAATCCTTCTCATCTCATCCCATAGTTCTTTTCTTCTTCCGTTATCACAGCTTGCGTAGACAACTGAAATCATTAAAGGAGGGACACTACCATAGAAGACCTAAATAGTGACACATTGTCTGGTAGCGAAAACAATTTGGATGTTGATGCCTTCTTTCGCTAAGATCCAAATTCTACCCTCAGACGCGTCCTCCATGGACTGAAACTGAAATCCCAACTTAGTAGCGACGAAAACTCTTTTAGTTGCCCTGATCATCGGTTCTTGGAGTAGGAGAATCTCTACTCGGTGCCTCTTAATCAGCCATTTCAGATGGCGGGTAGTCGGAGCATTGCCTACCCCTCTTACGTTCCAAGAAAGGATACTAAACATCTGACACCCATCCTTTTGCCTCGACCCTTCTCTTGAAACTTTCGAGTCGTTTGCTCCTTTTTTTAAACATCGAGAGTGCAGACCTGCCTTTCTTTTTTCTGATCATCATTGATATTGTTTGTTCCATGTCAGCGTTACTATCTGTGTCTGAGAACTCAGTGGCGTTAGGGACATCCCCGCCTTCCATTTCCACCCATAGAGAGATACCATCGTAGTCCTCAATAGGTTCAGCTTCCCTAACATCTTCACTGATAATATTGGTCTCCACCTCCATCGCCACGATTCTGTCGTTGCTGAACTCGGATCTGTTATCCCTGGTGCGAAGGATCTGATGTTCTTCAAAGTTCACAGCTGTTGTCCCTGCCCAACCGAGAGTGGATGATTTAACTGTCTGATTGTGGGAGCGTTCTCTAATTAGATGTTGGACCCTGATAGCCAGCCTTCCCAATCCTCCGTCATGTTCCCTCCAATCGGAAGCCGAGGGTGAATCATTTGCAGGTTAGAGGGGTTTGGAGTAGAAATCGGATGAGGAGAACGTGGAAAGCTTTTTATGTGTATGTTGCTTTCTTCAGGAAGTGGACTATTCAGGCCACTTGATCAGTGGCTCGGATGCCTCCCACGCTTCCCACATTGCCACGTATGATGTCAGTACAGAAACTGGGATCTCCATTCAAGCAAGCTTGGTAGCATTCAAATATGCTAGAGTTGGTGCTTGGTCACCGTTTAAATGTTGGTGGGGTACTCATATCACTGTATTGATGGACCATGTCCTGCAATTCAGACCATCTAAAACCATGAGTCCTATTATTGGTCTGATCTTGCCCATTGAATATCCACTGTTGACCGTAATATGGTTAGCCATCCATTTGATGGCCACCATTTTGGATGGATAGTGATGTAGAACGTGTCACAGATACGTTCCTAGCATGGTTGGGCCAAAAGAAGGTGGACCGTAAATTGACTATAACTTTTGATCCGGGTATCGTTATGGGGCGCACAAGCTATCAATCTTTACTGAAACGGGCCATCTGAGGTGAACCGACCCATAAAGTGGGTTGCATCTGTCCGTTTCGTCAAAAAACACGCGCTTTCAGCTCAAAAAACGAATTTTTAGGAAGATTTTACTATTTTTAGTAATTCCGAATTTTTGATATTTTTTTAGAGTTTTAGATTTTCTTTCCTTATAGAAATAAGTTTTAGTTATACTAGGACTCTTCTAGAGAAAGTTTATTTGCAATTTTTATTTTTAGAAATTAGGCTTTAGAAGAGTTGTATTAGAATTAGGATTTTTATTAGAGTTAGAATTTTGCTATTTTTGGTAATTACGAATTTTAGTTTATTTTTTTCTTTATTAATAGTGTGAGGAGACACATTAGAAATTATCAATGATTAATTAATCTATTTCGAATTTATTTAGAATTTATTTCTATTTTCTGCTCTCTTTCTCGTGGATTCGAGAAGTCTCTGTGAGGAGTCCAGAGAAGTTCCGTGGATTCGGAATATTTATCCTCTTGAGGAAGACGGTGCTCGACCTCACGTCCTCCCCTGCGTCAGTTTGGTATCAAAGCGAGGTTTCTCCTCGAATCAATGGCTTCTAACGACGGGTCGGGCAACAATCCTATGGGCGGTGCTCCAGGGAATTTACCTTTAACGGCGGCAACTTTTGAAGTAGCGCAACAAGAGAATCGGCAAGCCATGCAAGGGCTGCAGGCTTCCATCGACAGCATAGCAGATCTCTTGGCAGAAAACCTAAGGCAACTCCGTATTCATGGTGGTGATCCACCACCAGCAATTGCTGGAATTCGTAATTATACTGATCGTAGGGCGATGCTATCAATGAACCACAGGATGATTCAAGAATTTAAGATGAAAGTCGATCTTCCTAATTTTAATGGCCAACTCTACTTCCAAGACTTCCTCGATTGGTTGCTTGAAGTCGAACGTTTCTTCGACTACATGAACATCGTAGAAGAGAAGAAAGTGAAACTCGTGGCCTACAAGTTGACGGGCAGAGCTTCAGATTGGTGGGAACAACTTCAACTCGAGCGAATGAGACAGATGAAGGCGCCAATCCGCACGTGGTGGCGGATGAAGAAGTTATTGTGTATGCGATTCCTCCCTCGAGATTACAATCAGGTATTATTCCAACAAAATCAAAATTATTATCAGGATAGTCGATCAGTAAAAGGTTATGCAGAAAAATCCTATTATTGGTCCGCGAGAAACGACTTCATCAAAACGGAGTTGCAACAGACTACAGGATTCATCAGTGGCGAACATGTGACCTCTATAAGAATGGAGAACCAACCCAAGACTTCTAAAGTGGAAGGACAATATCTCATCACTGAACAGGCCTTTGTTAAACAATATGAGGAAACAAGAAATATATATCCATTAGTTGAAAAGAAAAAATATGTGGAGCCTGTGAATATCTTAGAGGATTTGGAACCAGTATCACAGGAGTTCAAGAGGGTTGTGCTCGATGAACTCCCTAATAAATTACCTCTCATACGAGATATACAAAATCACGTTGATCCCGTCTCAGGGGCAAGTCCGTCTAATTGTCCACATTATCAGAAAAAATATGAGATTTTGAAGGCAGATGTGAAGGAACTAATCGATATTAGTCAAGTCAAGGAAAGCATGAGTACATGTATTGTGTCAACTCAAGAGCTTAATGTCAAGTACAAAAAAAGAGCTAATGAATATCGACGTCGGAAGTTATCTCAGACTCATGTGCCAAGTATCTTGCGTAACTCGAGGACGAGTTTTTTTCAAGTGGAGGAGTCTGATGTAGAACGTGTCACAGATACGTTCCTAGCATGGTTGGGCCAAAAGAAGGTGGACCGTAAATTGACTATAACTTTTGATCCGGGTATCGTTATGGGGCGCACAAGCTATCAATCTTTACTGAAACGGGCCATCTGAGGTGAACCGACCCATAAAGTGGGTCGCATCTGTCCGTTTCGTCAAAAAACACGCGCTTTCAGCTCAAAAAACGAATTTTTAGGAAGATTTTACTATTTTTAGTAATTCCGAATTTTTGATATTTTTTTAGAGTTTTAGATTTTCTTTCCTTATAGAAATAAGTTTTAGTTATACTAGGACTCTTCTAGAGAAAGTTTATTTGCAATTTTTATTTTTAGAAATTAGGCTTTAGAAGAGTTGTATTAGAATTAGGATTTTTATTAGAGTTAGAATTTTGCTATTTTTGGTAATTACGAATTTTAGTTTATTTTTTTCTTTATTAATAGTGTGAGGAGACACATTAGAAATTATCAATGATTAATTAATCTATTTCGAATTTATTTAGAATTTATTTCTATTTTCTGCTCTCTTTCTCGTGGATTCGAGAAGTCTCTGTGAGGAGTCCAGAGAAGTTCCGTGGATTCGGAATATTTATCCTCTTGAGGAAGACGGTGCTCGACCTCACGTCCTCCCCTGCGTCAGATAGGATCGTCTGAAGGGTGATGGCAAAGTTCCATCCTTACTAGGACAGATTTGGAAAAATGAGATTAGCTAATGTGCGACTAGGTGCACATTCCATGGTTGGCCTGTAATTTCAAAATGGTGTTAAACTATCACCACACTTCAGCGGTTCGCTGGCCTCCAACATGGCATACACCGATAAAATTCGAACCGTTCATTCCGTATGTCCACAAGTAAAAACGGCTCATTTATTAGATGGTTTGGATGCTCTGATGGACGTTATTTTTTTTGTTAGTACTGGACTATCAATAGTGGAGCCCACAGGATAAATGGTTCGGATTATCATTCACACGTTCCACACGTACAACACTGCGCTAGAATTCCGTGCATCTAAAGATAATGGATCACCCACTCATTTTTAAACTGTTATAAAACGCTAAAATGTAGAAAGATGGTAAACTGATGATGAAATCGAAACCGCTGATCTTATTGATGCCACCCTTACAAACTCAATTCAAATTCTGATATTACAAAACTACTCCATCGGAGGGCAGGAAAAAAACAAACCCAAAATGGAAATAATAATGAAAATCGAAGAAAGTGGGCCACACTCCAAGACTGTGTGACAGACGTCCAAGGTCAACACTTGGGAAGATCGGAAGGTGGAGGTGGCAGCTTCTGATTGGGCAACTTCCCGTCCAAGACGACCCACGCCATCTTCAGGCCCCAGCTGGTGTGGACTTCCAGGTGGCAGTGCATGAACCATACACCTGTTTCCACGTCATCAATCATGCCATGTCAGCATAAAATTACGTGTTAGAATATCTTGTTGTTTGACAATCTGAACATCCTTTAAAAAAAAAGAAAAAAAAAAAAAGAAAAAAAAGAAAGAAAGAAAGTATCTGAACGTGAAGAGTGCCATGATGCGTCCATTTGGTTCAAGTGGAGCCCACAGCTAGATGATCAGAACCGTCGAACTCGTGGGCCTCACCATGCATGGTGGAAATTCCTAAAAATACTCCACTTTCATAAATACTAACCATCCCAAAAGTTTTCTACGCATTCCGTATCCACGATGGGACTGTCAGATTGACGGTTTGGATCAACTAGAAATGGGCTCCACTTGCATGGATCACCGCATCTGGACACTGTTATTGATGAGATATACAATAACCCATGACTCATGAGAATACAAACTCAATCCATACAGGGAGAACCTTCTCCCCCACTATTTAAAGGACGTTTGTCGGGAATCCAGCAACCATTTCAAAATGAGAATTTCCAAAACCCCATTCCAAAATCGCGTGTCAGGATTCCGGCCGGCTACCATTTCCTTGTGCGTTTTAGATACAATACTGACCTGGATTGTCTGCTTGGAAACGGATGGCAACCCAACCACCTGACGGAACTCCGACGGTATTCCTCTCGACGGGGTCGACGAGATTGAAGTTGGACGGATCCTTGTTGGGGTTGTAGTTTCCGAAGCCTTGCCCGACAACGAAGAAATTGAAACCATGGAGATGGAGAGGGTGACTCTCCGCTCCGAGAATGCTAGTGTCCTGCATCACTAGCTCAATGCTCGCATTGAATGAAAGCACCACCACCTTAGTGCCATTGCTGACCATCGTGTTGTTTGGAGGGGTACCCGTGTAATTAAATGGGATTAGAGGGTTATTTGGGAAGTTGGTGTTGTACACGCCGTTGGATTGCCCGAAGAAGTGGGCCTGGAGGAGGGCTGTGGTCGGCTGGACAAACGAGACGTTGTTGACAGATGCGGCGAACTTGTTGCCGTTGGGCCCTTGGCAGGTTTGGTTCTTGGGGCATGGCTGGGTCCCAAGGCCGACCGTGAAGAAGAACCGCCTATCAATGGTCTGAGGGACATTGGCGGGGAATTGTGCATTGGCCAGGCTACGCAGTCTATTGGTGTAGTTAGTGGCGAAGGCTGTGTCATTTAGTGCTGGAAGGGATGGCTTAAAGACTGGGATGTTTTTAATGCCGGTAACATTGGATGGATGAGATGAATTGGATTTTTGGTATTCGAGTATTCCGACGGTGGTGGTGTTGTCAAATGTACCGTTGCCTGTCGCGTATGGCCGGGCCGACATTAAGAAAGTAGCATTTGGGTAATGGGGTTTGGTCTTGAGGAGGACGTTTGTGGTTTGGCCTGGTGTGATGAGGAGGATGTCAGTGTCAAACGGCTTAACATAGATGGCGTCGACGTCGACGATGGTGAGGGTGTGATTGGCGATGCTGAAGAAGAGCTCATCATTGAGTGCAGCGTTGATCAGACGGAGAAGATACGTCTTCCCAGGCTTCACACTTAGCTTAAATGTATCTGCACCACACCATGCAACCAGAAGAAAAGTGAGAGAAATGGGTTAGCATGAGATTGGGTTGAACTGGAATTGTAAATGGGCCTAGCCTCTTTCTCACAATCCATATTCCAAAATTACGACATGGGAAGTAGAACTACCTTTTGCTGAGCAGTTGTACAAGGGACCAGGGAGGCCGTTGATAGTGTATGCATCCGATACGTTCGGACCGCCTCCCATCTGTAAAGCTTGCGTGATGATGGCCTCAGTGTCTGCATTAAACCACTCACCTGCAATTCGGATTCATATTTGTTTTAATAATCTTGATTTATTGTATTTAGGCTGTTTAATCTTAAGATTTTGTGGTTGTGATTACCGAAGATGATGGGGACTTCCTTGTATGGTTTGATGAATGGGTAAGGGACGCCGCGCTTGGGGAGGATCACGATGGGACCGTAGAGGGTCGATCTCATCCATGAGATGTGTGCATGCCAAAAGAGGGTACCCCGTTGGCCAATAATGGTGAAGTTGTAGACGTAGGTTTGGCCAGTTTGAATGGGGCACTGGGTCACGTATGCAGGTCCATCTGCCCATCCACTCCTGAGTTGTCGAACTCCATGCCTGTTCTCAAATCCACCATATCAAACAATCCAAATCAAATGCATTTTGGGTTAATACACAAGTATATATTCTAATCGTAATCTCCTTATGGTTGTGGAGTTATGTGTTTTTCCTACTTGTTGGTCATAACAAGGTGGGGCCCACGTCGATTTACAGGCTATTTCTAATGTGTGGTGTGACAAGGTAGATGGATGGTCTGGATTAGAGACTAGTCCATTGTATCATTCCCCTTGCATTGTTACACCTCATCAATGGCTTTTATTCTCATAAATTTAAGAGAATGGTCGATGCACATCCATGGTATAATCTCAAGGGAGGTTGGCATGTAGGTGGGCCCAACATAAGAAGGTGACTAACAAACGTGGCCCCTACATCATTAGTTGGGCATCTGATCATATCATTTCCCATAAGAAAACAGATATTAAAGTTGTAAGATGGTTCCATACCAATGCAGGGTGATATTGTTCTGAACATGGTTAACCACCTTAACAACGACCCTATCACCTTCTCTGGCTACGATCTTCGGCCCTGGAAACTGGCCATTGACAGTCACTATACTCTTCGTGTGGCACAGCCGCGTCACATTCTGCAACCGAATCTGCCAACAAACAGTTCAAAAACATCAGAGAAGAACATAACAAATGCAATTAGCTGAACATGCATGGCGGCTAACGGGGTAGAACATACGTCGAACTTGTAGTGCCTAGTAATGCCTGCATGCTCGGCATGTCCGAGCTCAAGGAAGAGGAACATGGTACTCAATACAAGAAGAAATGCAGCCATGGGACCTGATGCTTGAAGAAGAGCCATCTCTCTCTCTCTCTCTCTCTCTCTCTCTCTCTCTCTCTCTCTAAAGAGTTTGGTGTTGCTACTGGTGGAGTCTGGATGTTTATATAGAGAATGTTTGGTTGATTAGGTGATGAGATTATGGATTTCATTTTCATGGTCAAGAATTATATGATAGGATTCCCACACAATATAGATGGGTTTTCAATTCTGACAAATGGGTCTATTGCTAGTAATCCAATCCATTGGTCTGTTGAGTCCCACAATGGATGAGTAATGCTCCAAAAATCACCAAGATTGGAAGATATCAGCCACCAATATTTTGACCTTTCTCACTCGACGGTTGTTGTATATTGTTGGATTTCTCTCATCTTGACCGTCTATTGTAGACTACAGATGAAAATTTTATATTGTCCTGTCTAGAATAACTTTGAGGAGTAGTTCAACTCCGGCAGGGTACAATAGACCAACGACCTGGATTATTGAACAATGGGGCCCACATGTCAAAATCAAAAGCTCGTGTGTACTGTTCAAAATGTGGGCCATTTATTAAACAGTTCTTAAGAGATGAAATACCCAAAATACCCAAGCCATGGAAGAGGGTCCATGTGTCGGTCGACCTTAACTGTAGAGTGTTGACGAAGTGGAGTCATTTTATTTTCAGATTAAAAAAAAAAAAAAAAATTTATCGGTCCTTAACAAATCTCGTTCTCGGCAATTTCTCTGCCCGGAATTTTTCGTGATACTTTAGATAATTTACTAATTATTGATAAACAAAGTAATTGTTAGCTTAAAAAAAAAGAAGAAAAAAAAGGCATATTTTGTTTCACTCAGGTTTGTTTGGTGTATTCTCATATTCACGGTCTATCATGCGGGGCCCACCTTTGATGCAGACTATTCACTATGTGGGCTCCACACCTTGAATGTGAGTCATTCATCATTAAGGGCCAACTTTTAATGTGCACCATTCATCGTTATTTTTTACTATACTATTTTAATGGTAAAAACTAACTTAATGAATACTTAAAGTTAGTTAAAAAGTAACTTAGATGGTGGTATCCAAACAAGCAGTCAGTAGGTGTGCGAGGATATTAGTAATAAATTATCTTTTCACCACCGTACATTTGTTAAGTTAATTGTGATCCACCTGATTGGTAGACTGATCTGTTGGGATAAAGGATCTAATGGCAGTATACTTCTGATGGATGGCTTGGATATTTCCCCAGTCCACCTTGCTGGCATGTTTGGTGGTGTGCACGAGCTCACCCATACACATGCATGCGTGGGCTTAAAGATTATCTTTCCATGATTGAAAGTGCATTTGTTCAAGTAATCCTCAGCTTGCCACAAAGAGTCAATTTTTATTCTTCTGCATTATGATTGGTCCGTGTCATCGTAGACATTGTCGACACTGTTGCATTAAATGCGGTGTATAATGATGTGACCCGATCAAATTGATAGAAATAGAGTTTTCTTTCCATGACAAGCATATGATCCGGATTTTATTAAAATATCTAAGATGAGCAAAAATGATGTAGAGTGTGTTGCAAACACTTCCATGGTGAAGATTGGACAAAGAAGACTCGATTGGAGGCCGAAGTAAACTGGACTGTCGAAACCTTAAAACAGGTGTATCTCGCAAACTGGAATAAGTTTTTCAACTTATAATATATGATTTTGGGGTAAGAAGAGCCACTTTAGCCAACCAACCCCACTATAGGTTGGCTATGCCAAATTTATGAGATTTCCATTAAATCGATGGTCGAAAGTTCATTTTATTTTCATTTTTACTATAAATAATAAGTTTTAATTCGATCATAAATTTTGATTATTTTGAGTTTTAAGAATCATGCCCAACATAAAAAGGGATTAGAAAAATTAGGAGAATAACATGGTTAGGCTAGATGGACACTTACTATTTTAGGCTCAAAACCATAAAGTCTAGTAGAAATGTAAATCATGTTTTTAGGGAGTTTGAGTTGTGGTTTAATTATGAATTTTCTTCTTAGGTTTGATATCATTAGATAAAGGATTGTAAATTCATTTTTATCATGAATCAATTTATTTTCTATTTTATTAGAATTTATTTCTTCGCTCATGAATTCAAAGAGTTTCTTTGAGGAGTCCGGAGAACTCTATGGATATGGATTAATCATTCCCACGAAGACTTTGATCAACCTCATCACTTCCTTCTCTGTGAAAAAAAAAAATAAAAATAAAAAAATAAAAATAAATAGGCTATATACGCTGACTTTCATACATTGGGTGGGCCCCACCTCGGAGGTATGGTAAAAATAAATACAGTTATAGATACTCACTGGACGAGGTCGATCGTTGGTGCAATGAGATCTTTTACCATGTTATTCTCATGCATTGGATCCTTCCTCTATTTGTACAATTTGTTGGGCCCATAGTTCTATGATCTAAACCGTTGATATTATGAGCCACACTGTGGATGGCCCACGCATCGAAAATTCCCCCGAGAATTCAAACCCTTTAACAAGTGCTGACAAATTGATAGTTGATGAAGCAAATACATGTTCGGCAAAGAAGGCCAAATATTTTGTAGCTAGGATCTTCCAATCTGGATTGTCCTCTGTGAGTCCCACCATACTAGCGGTTTGGATCATTAAACCTTGATTCCACTTATTCCAATTTGTTTCACAAAGAGGAGTTGTTAATTACATACGTTTACTTGGATGATAGCGTTATCATTCCTCTTCTTTCAACCCAACCGTTAATATTGGTGGTGACAGCAAAACATATGGCAATTATCTTATGGGAATCCCTACAACACTTGTTTTATACAAGGCCTGGATAGTACCCAAGCTCTTTGGGGCTCACCATATTGTAAATGTGAAATCCACTCCCTCCATCAGGTGGACTCCAAGATGTCAGGACCTGGGGAAAGAAACCATCAGGATACACAACTCAGGTGGGACACAAGACAGGGAACAAGATGGATGTGGGGTCACTATCATGCGTATCTTTCATCAAATCCATTCAGCAGGTTTGAATCACCGGGATGAATGGAATATACAAAAATCAATCCCATCCAAAACTCATACTGGCAGCAACACTTGAACTCAGAGGTTTTTAAGTGCAATTTTACACTTCCCATTGGTGTGGCCCATATGAGTTTTTTCACTTTGCCTACTCTTAACATATACACTGAATGAAAGGGTTATGACCTGATGAATGGAGTGGATTTCACATAAAAACATGGTGGCCCCTAACAAACACAGATTGTCCTACTTGGTGGGTAAAGCAAGTGGTGTAGGCTATTCCGATACGTGATTATCATGTCAGTTGCTATTAGGTCGTTTTTCACTGTAGAAAGAGATTGAGCAGTACCTATTGATGGTTTTTGGTTTTCCACGATATGATATGGTCCAAACTCGATAAATGACATCACACCCAATTCAAAGCTCCTACCACTAGGCCCCACATCATTTCCCTTTAAGCAAACTATCTCCTTGCTTTCCATAACCACCCTAATGAGATTTTAGGTCAAAAGTATATATACGTGCTTTTGCCATATACTCATTCACCGTACATCCAACACACATACGTCAATCCAGATGGTCCAGATTGTGAACCTGTTGTGGATGGGAGAACAGGCCAAATTCGCAAAGACGGGATGATCTCCACCGTTTAAACTAGCCAGTTGAATTTGGAACCCTTGTATGATTTTAGGTGATTGGGACCGTTGTATTAATGCAGATTCCTGTCCACAGTGAGAAAATTATTTGGGCGGGCTTGATTCATGTGTATACGCATGTCTCTTTAATGGTCGATGGTTGCCATAGGCTACTAAGCCGTGGCAAATGCACACCATGCATAGTCTAGTCAAGAAAAAAAAAAAAAAAAAAAAAAAAAAAAAACAACAACAGATAATGAAATTGGCACGTGCAAGTACTCGTACGGTCGTGAGGATGGCAAGATGTGCACTATTAAGTTCTACCAACTGCTCTCCTTACGGTATACTCTTGTCCATACACCTACTTCCTCCCCTGCATACATACGCATATATAGATGGACATACATCCATGTATATACTCACCTACATTACTTATTTATTTATTTGTTTGAATGTGGGCTCTTTGATGTGCCAACTGGTGTCATGAATGTATTATGGTATCGGCCATTTCTGAATGTATTTTAATACAAAATACTGCAATAATCCGTAAAATAAAGCTGGCAGGATCATTTAGAAAAATGGATTTTATATACGGAAACTGTTATATCATCATATATTGGCGGCTATTTCAACAAGCTTATTTATATATAACACAATTTTTGAAAACCTTGTTATAGAAAATAACAAATGTATAAATATAAATGAATATGTAGATGCTTTTTATATCTATATTGTCCTGTTAGAGTGCAATTAGTGATTAATCATTTGTATATTTTGTACTATTTGTATGGTATTTGTAAAGATTGAATTTGGTATTTTTAATTGCTTTCATTTACCTTGTATAATAGTATTTATAGAATACAATAGTAAAATTCAATTACTGATATATGGGATTGATAAGTGTAAAAGGAAAAAAGAAAGAAAGAATACAACTCTAGAAATATAGTTAGAGATGAGATGGGACAAATGTGGGGTAGATGTAGTCAATGCCTATTTTTAATACCCTCTTCAAGTTACAGCATAAATGTTATGAATGCCCCACTTGTGACATGAGAAATATAATTGTTCAGTTCCTAAAGTCTTTATAATTGATTTGATGCATGAACATAGCAAGTTTTGATTAATTTATTTTGAATCAAGTTTAATATATTTTGCTCGTTCATGAAAAACTAAATTTAACAATTTAAACAACAATTAGATTGTTGTAATGTAAAAATTATTGGGTCCTTGTGAGGGATGCATAAATTTGCTAGTAGGTACTTAAGCCAATTAAGTTTATAAGATGCAACATCCATTAAACGATATTATATATGCTTTGACAGATGACTGTGAAATAGTATTTTGTAATTTGTTTTCTAAAAAAATGGACCATCGCTTAAGAATGTGCAATAATAAACTTACCTGGTCAGAATTACAATAGACAAATAATTGGAGCTGGCTCATGGATAACTTCAAAATCTCTTGGCTAGGTACTCCTTTAAGGTAGCGTAACACCCGCAAAATAGCATCAAAATTTAGTTTTCTTAGTTGATATATAAAATGGTTCAAAATGCAGACAAAGTAAACTATACCTAGCCGGGTGTTTGTTTAGTAAATAAGACATCTGATGAGGCAACAGTACGAAGTAGTATCAACTAACAAGTCTTTGTTAGTTGATGCCAACTTTAAGTTTTGCTCATATATGGGAGAAGTAAAAAATTTTGAGCCAAGCATACCCGTGTCATTAAATATTTCTAAAATATACTTGCATTGCATGCACATACGGTTACTTTAGCTTCTTTTTTTTTTCTTTTTAAATTTATTATTATTATAAATAAAAAATAAAATCCCAGACTCAAAATTTTCATGCTAAATCATAAGGATTTGGTTTTTACTAGGGCTGAAAGTCGGGCGGGTCGGGTTGGGTTGGGTTGGGTTGGGTTGGGTTGGTGCTCAATCCTAGCCCAACCCAAGGTTCCTCTACCTCAACCCCAACCCAACCCAACCCAACCTCAGGTTGGGAATTCTCAACCCAAGCGGGCTCGGCCGGGTTGGTCGGGTAGATATATGCTAATGTTTTCATTATTACATTAGTCTATTATATTTTCAATACACGTCTTATTTTTTGTACCTACAATTTTATTAATTATATATGTAAGTTATTTATAATAAAAAGTTCATTTTTTTCTAAACAAACAAGTTAAAATATAGGACAACAACTCCTTTAAATTAAAGTCATAT
Organism: Magnolia officinalis; assembly: GCA_021015155.1. Lineage (NCBI taxonomy): Eukaryota > Viridiplantae > Streptophyta > Magnoliopsida > Magnoliales > Magnoliaceae > Magnolia > Magnolia officinalis. The sequence goes on from JAJHSJ010000008.1 coordinate 8,260,545, forward strand.
TGTGTATCAAGCAATCTATTTGGGAGAGAGAAATCTGACGTATCTTGTTAGCTTGAGTCATCGGAAATGATGTGGACCAATGAAACCCGACGACATTGGAATTTCCAGTGCCTTCAACACAAACGATCAACACTCAATTATAGTTAATTTATAAGGAACTTATATATTGATTGGGTTCGGGTTGGGTCGAGCAACCCGAGACCTCAACCCGAGCCCATCCCAAGTTTTATCGAGTTGGTGTTTGTATGGCCTAAGCCCGAGACCAAACCCAATACATCCTTCCCAAGCCCAACCCAATGTCGGGTCAGTCACAGGTCGGTCGGGTTGAACCCGCCCAACTTTCAGCCCTAGTTTTTACAATGGAGCAAGGTTACAAATAAGAGAAACTTTTGACTCTCTCCATCAAAAGTAAAAAAACATATAGAGCTACTCATCTCTAAGCACACACTTGAGAGAGAATTGAGGAGAAAGTAAGCCAAGGGCATCTCCTTGGTAGGGAAGTGTGTAAAGATGATTAGAGCATTTTATCATCTAGTATGATCCTATATATCGCTTAGATGAGCGTCATGCATTATTAGATCTGCATATGGTTCAAGATATGTGAGTAATCCCATCTCTCTCTTTCTCTCTCTCTATTTTTTTTTTTATTATTTTTTTTTTTATTTTTTATTTTATAAATGATAAGAGCTCTTTATTTCCTCTAAAAAGGACATGCAATCTAAAAATACAAAAGGTGGCCCACACTTCGGGTTAGGGATTAAAAAAGAAAAGAAAAAGAATACCCACACACCGGGTTAGGAAGAAGCCCACACCGAGAGGGAAACCCACACCTCAGGTGAGGGAAAGAGCGCCCAACACCAGAGGCCAAGGAGAAAAATTAGAGTAGGAGAGGAGCAACCGAGCTTAAAGAATTGAGGTAAACGTGCTCTCCGAGATAATGTGAGTGAATGGACTGGACGGGTCATTAGCATGCATGCTTAACAATAAGCGCTTTCCCTCGCTTATTAATTATTGTCACCTCACCTTAATGCTCATTAATTAGGGATTTCAGATTTTGAGAGAAGAGTCTCATGCTCCTAAAGGAAGACTTATGCTTCAAAATCGAATGGGGGCAATCCTTATTATGCACTTTAATGAGAAATCTTAAAATAAAAGAAATAATTCTCCTTAGGTGAAAAAAAAAAAAAAAAAAAAAAAAAGAAGAAGAAGAAAGAATGATAGGCAAGATCTTATCACCAAATCCTTGACTATCCACATTCAAAATAGCTCCTAAACAACCTTGGAGGAAGGAGAAAAACACATGAGACTAATCTTAGATTGTCTAACTTCAGCATAGGATATTGACTAATCTTAGATTGTCTAACTTCAACATAGCATGGTAGTTTTTTTTTTTTTTTTTTTTTTTTTTTATAAATGGTGAATGGCCAAACCCATGAGATATAAGGGCATTAAAAGAAAATATGGTTGATGATTTTCAAGGAGCATGTGCAAAAATGACATTTACTATTAGAGATGTTATTCAATCTTATTAGCATATCCTTGGATTTAAGCTGTTTGAGAAAAACCATCCAAGCCATTATAAAGCAGTTGGGGATATTTTCTTTAAACCAGACTAAGTCAAGGAGAAAGCTTCTCCCCCAATAAAGTAAATAAAGCCATTTAGTAGGCACAAGAGCAATCTGTCCATTATTGGAAAAAAGTTCACCAAGCTTAAAAATTACTTGATAAGAGACTTGCCACTAGGGGTGTACACAAGTCGATTCGAGTCGAACTGGGCTCAACCCTGCCCAGCCCGGTCACTAGCCAAACCCAGCTCGAACCCGACCCGACCTGGTCACCGGGCCAACATGTCCAGCCCGAACTCAGACCGGTCAGCAATCGGGCGAGTTTGGGCCGAGTTCGGGCCAATTTCGGACCTTATAGCTAATTCATGGGAAGGGCTTTGGTAGGTAATCCGCGTCCCATTACAAGATCCTCGATCAATGGTTTAGATAGTTGAACTATAAACTCTACAAAAAATCTAACTAGTCAGGACATTATAATTCCTTTTTGTATTTGGATGAATCTAGGCCGTTCAAGTTATACGTTTGTGAGGTGGATGAGTCACTGTCACTTCGAAGATGGGCGGTGAACTATCCCAGAAGGGTAAAGGGGGAAGGGATGGGTAGGCCGTTCAAGTTATACGTTTGGCAGGTAATGTTACCGGGTTAAATAATTGAAATTTCACTCGATGAGTATCGCTGATCATCGGTTCGAGGATGACCACAATCCCTGGGCTATGAGTTGAAATCAAGTGTTTCAGAGATCTGAATGTCCTACAATTTTCGACCCCACGGGCGTTCCACACAAGAAATTTATCCATCCGTGATACATCCTGAATTCACTGCCCGGCATTTGATGCATCTTAATTGGGCCTCCCAGTTCCCTTTGCTGTAAAGAATCCGTTGTCTTCTTCTTAGGGCTTTGATTCGAATGGATGACAACCTTCCTTGCTGGTTCCTTGACTGGAGAAGGAGGTTATCTTGTGAATATATCTGTTGTTGATAGGTTACTGCATTTATACCTTGGTCCCCCTGCATGCACTTTGTTGTCCCTGATAGGTCCTGATTGGTATTGGTCCTTTCACTCTCTTAGGGATTCAGATGGATGAAGAAGGGAGATAAATTAACCTCCAAATGCTGATGAAGCAGCAAGTTCCTACTCTTTGGGGATCTACTAACGTTTGGAAATGGGGAACTTCCTTTTGGGAGAGGAGGGTGCGAAGGGCCCTGACTTCCAATCAGACCCTGCTCGGATTCATTTTCAGAGTCTACAGTTGAGGTGAGATGGAAGTCCTCCTTTAGGGAGGGATGTTCCCAAAACCTAAACGAAGAATTGCCCTCCGATCTCAATCGACGGCAATTTGAATGATGAACGTTGACGCTGTTGGTTAATTGTCCTGAGTTGTCGCATTGAATATCTCCCTGGGGAGAGGCTTCAGAGGTAGTGGGATCCTGAGGAAAAAGCTCTCTGGGAATGTCCATTGTACAGTGCTGTGATGAGGATTGGTGCAGTGGACTAAGAAGCTGACATTGAAGAAGAGAAGGGCTGGGGCAAATGATGTCTGTGATGTTTGTTGGCCTGCTCTTAGGACATGGCTGCTGCAGCGAGATGGCATTCTTAGGCGAGGAGAGAGCAGAATTAGTAGGGGTTCCCAAAGGAGAGGTTACAGTGGGGTAAGTCTTATGAGCAGGTCTGCATTTAGGAAGGAAGGATGGTGGACTGATGCGCGTTTTAGATGGAGAGGATGACCCGACCACCTGAATTTAAGGGATATTGGATCCATGGTCTTGCTGAAGTTCTAGAGCAGGACAGTCCCTTATTCCTTCTTGGCCATGGGCTGGTTCAATTGATCTGGCAACCGCAGCTCGCTGGCACGAATGAGAGATTAAAGCCGTAACCATCACCTGAGCTGATCTGGTAGCCTCAACCATAGTTACTCCATCCAGGCGAAGATAGGAATTGTCATTATCCATTTCCTCTAGTACTTGGCATTGATCAGGAGCGCAATGAGCAGCATCCATGTGCAATCCACTGGCTCCTGCCTTGGCCTTGACGTGCTCACTCTGATGAATTTTATACATGGGGGGGGGGGGGGGGGAGGGTGTGCCACTCAAGTCCGGGTCAGTGGATTCCTGCTCTGCGTCAATTGCACAAACATTTGGTGGGAATGAATCAGTTGCAATAGCAGCTGAAGTAAACCTCCTTTCCACCCATTGCTTCGTGCTTTCCTTGAATACCGGAGCAACCAGAGAGGCGTTGGGTCTAACCGTGGGTTCCTTCTCTACTAAGATCGGGAAATATTTCCGCAGGACCAAAAGGGATAATACCTTCTGCAGATTGGTACCTGGATTCATGATCACTTTGATTCGAGTGAAACTCTGGAAAATCCTGTATGCGCTTATAGGATCGATGTGGGTGACCCTACCCAGCTGATGACCCAAATCGAGGAGGACCGATTCGAACCACGCATGCGCCGGAAGGCGTATAATCGCACCCAAACTCCTTCCTCTCCAGGCAACGTCTCAGGGGACCATTTCGCTACGTTCGTAATGTTGGAGGAGAGATGGAGCACCCTATCTGACAGGAACTTGTCTTAAGCCAACTTGGATTTCCACACTAAGAGGAACTTGGTTTAGGAGACTCGAGTGATTTCCTTGACAGAAGGACCGAAAACAGAGTTTCATAAAAAAAACTCTACTTTACCCTAATAGGCAGGAGTATTTTCGTAAAAAAACCAACGCTCGTTACCTAAAAATCACCTTCAATGATATAACTTTTCAGGTGGCGAAAAAAAAAGGAGGCTGTACGGACTCCTCTACGGTGCTAATTTTTTCAATGAAAAATGTAGCATAATGATAAGCTGATGATGAAATCGAAACCGTTGATCTCATTGATGCCACCTATAGAAACTCAATTCGACTAATACAGAACTACTCCACATTTTCATGGAGGCCAAAAAAAAAATGCAGAATGAAAATAAATATGAAAATCAAAGAGAGTGAGCCACACTCCAAAATGAAATGAGACTTTCACAGACGTCCAAGGTCAACACTTGGGAAGATCGGAAGGTGGAGGTGGCAGCTTCTGATTGGGCATCTTCCTGTCCAAGACGACCCACGCCATCTTCAGGCCCCAGCTGGTATGGACTTCCAGGTGGCAGTGCATGAACCATACACCTGTTGCCACGTCATCAATCATGCCAAGTCAGCTTAAAATTACGTATTAGATTATCCTTATATGAAAGAATGAATGTGAAGAGTTCCATGATGCGTCCATTGTTCAAGTGGAGCCCTCCGATAGATGATCAAAACCGTCAAACTCGTGGGCTCCGCCATGCATGGTGGATATTCCTAAAAATACTCCAGCTTCGTAGATACAAGTCATACAAAATTTGGACTTCTTTCTGGACCTTTGCTGTATTTTAATCAACCATCTATTATAGGTCACTGATCAAAGGGTCAGGATCTTCTAATTTCGGATATTCTCTATGGATTCCGTATCCACAATGAGACCATCAGATTGGACGGTTTGGATTAAGTAAACCTGAGCTCCACTTGCATGACTCACCACATCAGGATACCGTTATTGATGAGATACAGTAACCCATGATTTGTGAGAATACAAACTCAATGCACATGGTGAGTACCGAGAGTTGGTGCGCACATTTGGCGGGAATCAAGCAATCATTTGAAAATGAGAAATTCCAAAAGCCCATTTCAAAATTACTGGCCAGGTGCTTTTTAGATACATTACTGACCTGGATTGTCTGCCTGGAAGCGGATGGTGACCCAACCAACCGACGGAACTCCGACGGTGTTTCTCTCGACAGGGTCGATGAGATTGAAGTTATAGGGATCCTTGTTGGGGTTGTAGTTTCCGAAGCCTTGCCCGACAACAAAGAAATTGAAACCATGGAGATGGAGAGGGTGACTCTCCGATCCTAGAATGCTAGTGTCCTCCATCACCAGCTCGATGCTCGCATTGAATGGAAGCACCACCACCTTAGTTCCATTGCTCACAATGGTGCTGTTAGGAGGGGTACCCGTGTAATTAAATGGGAATAGAGGGTTATTTGGGAAGTTGGTGTTGTACACACTGTTGGATTGCCCGAAGAAGTGGACCTAGAGGAGGGCTGTGGTCGGTTGGACAAACGAGACATTGTTGACGGATGCGGCGAACTTGGTACCATTGGGTCCTTGGCAGGTTTGGTTCTTGGGGCATGGCTCGGTCCCAAGGCTGACTGTGCAGAAGAACCGCTTATCAACAGTCTGAGGAACGTTGGCTGGGAATTGCGCACTGGCCAGGCTACGCAATCTATTGGTGTAGTTAGTGGCGAAGGAAGTGTCATTCAGAGGTGGAAGGGATGGCCTGAAGAGTGGGAGTTTGTTCATGCCAACAGTGTTTGATGAATTGGGTCTTTGGTATTCAAGTAATCCGACAGTTGTGGAGTTGTCGAATGTGCCGAGGCCTGTCGCATAGGGTCACGCCGACATGAAGAATGTTGCATTTAGGTAATGTGGTTTGGTCTTTAGGAGGACGTTTATGGTTTGGCCTGGTGTGACGAGGAGGATGTCGGTCTCAAACGGCTTAACATAGACGGCATTGACATCAATGATGGTGAGGGTGTGGTTGGCGATGCTGAAGAAGAGCTCATCATTGAGTGCAGCGTTGATCAGACGGAGGAGATACATCTTCCCGGTCTCCACACTCAGATTGAATGTATCTGCAGCACACCATGCAACCCCAAAGAATAGTGAGAGAAATGGGGTAGCATGAGATTGGGTTGAGCTGGAATTGTAAATAGGCCATGCTTCCGATTCCTGGGCCTAGCCTCTAGCTCACAATCCATATTCCAAAATTACCACATGGGAAGTAGAACTACCTCTTGCTGAGCAGTTGTATAAGGGACCAGGGAGGCCATTAATAGTGTATGCATCAGATACGTTCGGGCTGCCTCCCGTTTGTAAAGCATGTGTGATGATGGCCTCAGTGTCTGCATTAAACCACTCACCTGTGATTCATATTCAAGTTTGTTTTAATTATCTTGATTTATTGTATTTAGGCTGTATAATCATAAGATTTTGTGCTTGTGATTACCGAAGATGATTGGTACTTCTTGTATGGTTTGATGAATGGGTAAGGGACGCCGCCCTTGGGGAGGTTGCATGCCAAAAGAGGGTACCCCTTGGGCCGATAATCGTGAAGATTGGCCAGTTTGGATGGTGCTTTGGGTCACATACGCAGGCCCATCTGCCCATCCACTCCTGAGTTGTCAAACTCCATGCCTGTTCTCAAATCAACCATCCAACAAACAATTCAAATCAAATGCATTTTGGGTTAATACACAAGCATATTCTAATTGTAATCTCCTCATAGTTACAGAGATATGCGTTTTTCCTACTTGTGGTAGATCAGGTTGGTTATAACATGGTTGGGCCCATGTCGATTTACAGGCTATTTCTAATGCGTGGTGTGACAAACTAGATGAATGATCTGGATTAGAGACTAGTCCATTGTATCATTCCCCTTGCATTGTTACACCTCATTAATGGCTTCCATATATTCTCATGATCAATTAAGAGAATGTCCATCCATCCATGGGATACCCTAGAGGGAGGTTTTCATGTAGGTGGGCTCAACAGAAAATTTCTAACAAAATGTGGGCCCCACATCATTGGTGTTAGGGGCCGTTGCAAAAAACCTTAGGATATAGCCTCCCAAAAACACCGGAATAAAGCAATGAAATAAATCAAAGCATAAACCACACAACACAAGAGATTTTTTTACGTGGAAAATCCTCAAAGAGGTAAAAACCACGGGACCTCGTCCAGATCAACAATCCACTATGAAGTAGAACGTTACAACCGATCACAAGCACACACCGCTTAGATCAAACCTTCTTCACTCACGCGGGAGCGGATAAACAATAAGAGAATAAAGAAAAAAGGAGAGATCTCACCGATTCCATGGATGTAGAAGCACTGAGATATCGAGTGCACAGTAGATCACCTCTACGAGTAGAACCTCCCTTTCATAAGCTTCCTCTCTCTCTTTCTTTCTCTCTATCTCTCTCTCTCTCTCTCACACACACACACACACACACACACACACCTTTGATAGCCCTAAACCCTTTAGCAAACCGTTGCAAAGCTTTAGAAAACTCTCTTACATTCCCTAGAACAACCCTAAGGACCCCTATTTATAGTTTAGACAACTTGCTTCTGCACCTCTTTGAAAACCGCGTCAAATTTACGCAGTCCACACAAAATCTGGACATGAATCTCCGTAACCTCGACTGGTCGAGCAGACTCCTCGACCGGTCGAGCAGTGCGGAAGAATAAACACAATTGATCGTTGAACTTGGAGTCGAGCACCGCTCGACTAGTCGAGCACCACCCTCGACCGGTCGTGCGAGGCACTCGACCGGTCGAGCATAAGGAGAAAATCCCCATCAAATCTCTCACTTTTCGACTCAGGAGAAATCTGTCATCTTCAAGCCAGTCAGGTTTCTACAAACATTAAACTTGCCCTTGAGCAATGCCTTGGTCATTATGTCTGACCCATTATCGTCTATGTGGACATTCTCAAGCTGTAACACCTTTTGTTCCAAAGTATTCATGATACAGTGATACCGAATCTCTATGTGCTTCGACTTGGAGTGATGACTTGGATTCTTGCTCAAGTGTATATCACTTTGACTATTGCAATAGACCACGTGCTGCTCCTACTTCAGGCTAAGTTCCTGTAGGAACCTCTTCATCCAAAGCATCTCTTTACATGCCTCTGTGACCATAATGTACTCGGCCTCTGTCGTCGACAATGTTACGACCTTCTGTAGCTTTCTCCACCAAGAGACCACTCCCCCTACAAACGTGAACATGAACCCCGATGTAGACTTCTTGGAGTCTATATCATCTGTCATATCTGCATACGTGTAGCCCTCTAACACAGGTTTTCCGTCACCATAACATATGCTCAACCTGAATGAGCTTCTTAGATATCATAGTATCCATTTCACCATATCATAGGTGTGGTTCTTATGTAAGGATTCCATCTCCTCTTGCATAGCTTTCAACACCTCCCCCTTATGCTCGTCAGCTAGGGCCTCAGAATAATCTTCTGGCTCTCCCCCATCAACGAGCATAATGTATTCATGTGGCAAGTACCTCTTGGATGACTATTTGTCCCTAGATGACCTCCTCACCTGTGGCTCAACAGGTGGATCAGGTGGGGGCTACTCTCCCAGTCCATCTTCTGTAGGAACTTTCTCGTCCTCTGTACTTTGTTGTACTCCCCCGTCATCAGGCACCATGGGAGGAATAACTGGATCCATATCCTCTAGCTCTCTTGAACTAGGTTGCGTCTTCTTTGGCTTACAAATGTCTTCTATACATTGATCTTCAAAGAATACCACATCTCTGCTCCTGACGAGCTTCTTCTAGGTCGGATCCCACAATCTGTAACCAAACTTTTTATCACCGTACCCCAAGAACACACACTGTCTAATCTTCATATCGAGCTTGGACCTCTTGTCCTTTAGTACGTGAACGGATGCCCTGCATCCAAACACCCTGAGATGACTGTACGATGGATCTTGTCCAGTCCACACATTTTCAAGTACTTCTCCATTCAACAGGGCTGATGGAGACTTGTTTATCAAATATACTGCCGTGTGCATTGTTTTTCAACATAACGTCTTGGGCAACTTCGCATGGGATACATGCATCTGATTCTTTTTACAATTGTGCGATTCATTCGGGGGGTGTTGGGAACCATCTTTTCGTGCTGTATACCCAGGGACTTACAATACTCATGAAAGTCACTGATGTATTCACCACCATTGTCAGTGTGGATGCACTTCAATGATCTACCTGTCTCTCTCTCAACCATAACATGAAACAATTTAAACACACCAAAGACCTCGTCCTTGGATTTCAAAGTATAAACCCAAACCCTCCTAAATGCATCATCTATAAAAGTGACAAAATACAATGCCCCGCCCAAGGTTTTTGTTCTCATAGGATCACAAACATCAGAATAAACCAAATATAATGCATGCACTTTATTAACATGAGAAGCAGATTTAACAATGAAATTCTATGCTGTTTCCTTGATAAACAATCAATACAGGTTTTGAGACGTATACCCGTCACGTCTGGAAAAAGTCGCTTCTTTGTTAGTAGCTAAAGCCCTTTTTCACTGATGTGACCTAGATGCCTGTGCTACATGTCAATAGATGAATCTTCCGCTGCATTTAACCTACCCTTGCACACACTAATACTTGCCTTGTAAAGGGTGCAACACTTCTTTCCTCTGGCCGCGATCAATGAATCCTTGATGAGCTTCCAGCGCCCACCAACAAATCAACTTTCATAACCATCATCATCCAACCTTGCCGTCGACATCAAGTTGAGACGAAGGTCTGGAATGCGCCTCACATCCCTGAGAACTAATGTGCAGCCCACATCGGTATTCACACAAATATCACCGACCCCTATGATCTTCGATACGCCAGAATTTTTCATCTTCACGGTCCCAAAGTCACCTGACCTGTAGCTTGTGAAGAAATCTTTGCATGGAGTTGCATGAAACGAGGATCCCGAGTCAATCACCCAGTTAGTGTCCTGACTCGTAGCCGTGAGACAAACATCATGATTTGCTAAAAGAATAATTACAATGTCGCCATCTGAAGCGACCGCAGTGGAATCTGATTCATCTTTCTTCTCCTTTTCTTTTCCTTTCTTGTCATTCTTCTTCTTATAACATTCATGCTTGTAGTGGCCCTTCTTAGCACAATTTCAGCATTCAAAATCCTTCATGGTACTTGACTTGCCTTTTGATTTATCTTGGGCCTTCCCGCCCTTTCTGTTCTTTCCTCTCCCTCGATCTTGTATCACAAGGGCATCTTGTTGAGTAGACCCCTGAGACTTCCTCCTTGTCTCCTTATTGAAGAGACAAGTAGTTACCTGTTCCATGGACACCTTTCCGTCTGGCGCGGAGTTACTCAAAGACACCACCAATGTCTCACAACTATCAGGCAATGAGCTAAGCAATAGCAAAGCCTGTAATTCATCGTCCAAGACCATCTTCATAGCGGAGAGCTGGTTCAATATGTTCCTGGCCTCATTCATGCGCTCAGCCACAGAACCACCATTTTTTAACTTGAGATTCACAAGTCGTCTTATCAAAAAAATCTTATTGTCGGCTTTCTTCCTCTCATACAGCCCTTACAATTTCAGCCATAGGCTAGCGGCTAAGGTCTCCGTAGACACATGGTGGAATACAGAATCGTCCAGCCATTGTCTAATAAACCCCATCGCCTTCCGGTCCAACTTCTTCCAATCATCATCTGACGTATCCTTTGACTTTGTTGATATGCCTTGAATTAGAGAATACAAGTCCTTGCAATAAAGCAAGTCCTCCATCTTAGCCTTCCATATGGTCCAGTTAGAACTATTGAGACGATCATCCTTGATGAGCCACCTTCCATAATTCAGAACCGATCCTACTTCGTTCAACTAACCTAAACGCTCTGATACCACTTTGTTCGGGGCCGTTGCATAAAACCTTAGGATCTAGCTGCCCTAAAACACCAGAATTATGGGATAATAAAGCAATGAAATAAATCAAAGCACAAACCATACGACACAAGAGATTTTTACATGAAAAACCCTCAAAGAGGTAAAAACCACGGGACCTTGTCCAGATCAACAATCCACTATGAAGTAGAACGTTACAACTGATCACAAACACACACCGCTTGGATCAAACCTTTTTCACTCACACGGGAGTGGATAAACAAAAAGAGAATAAAGAAAAACAGAGTGATCTCACCGATTATGAGGACGTAGAAGCGCTGAGATGCCGAGTGCACAGTAGATCACCTCTATGAGCAGAACCTCCATTTCACAAGCTTCATCTCTCCTCTCTCTCTCTCTCTCTCTCTCTCTCTCTCTCTCACACACACCTTTGATAGCCCTAAACCCTTTAGAAAATCCTTGCAAAGCTTTAGGAAACTCTCTTACATTCCCTAGAATAGCCCTAGGGACTCCTATTTATAGTTTAGGCAACATGCTTCCCACCTCTTTGAAAACCGTCTCAAATTTATGCAGTCCGCACAAAATCCGGACATGAATCTCCCTAACCTCGACTGGTTGAGCAGAGTCCTCGACCGGTCAAAAGGACCCTCACTGGTCGAGCAGACTTCTCGACTGGTTGAGCAGTGTGGAAGAATAAACATAATTGGTCGCTGGACTTTCAGTCGAACGTCACTCGACTGGTCGAGCATTGTTGCGCAGCACGCCAATAACGCAGTGAGCCGAGATCCAATCACTCCCACAAACGATAAACAAGAAGAAATATAAACTAGAAACAGAATCAAAGCATTTAAACTAACCACAAGATAAGATATATGTGGAAAAACCCCAATAAAGGTAAAAAAAAAAAAACCATGGATGCAAACTTTCACTATGAAGAATAACGAAGATTACAAGGTAATATACTAACCTCTCCCTTGGAGATACAGAGAAAATCCTTTGCCCACACCTTAGAATAACTCTCCAATATTCACCTTAATTCTAGAAAAGCACTAGGGACTCCTATTTATAGTTTAGGCAACTTCCCTTTCACACCCTACGAAAGGCGACACCAAAACCGCAGTCTGTATCAAATTCGGAAACCAATCTGCGTAACCTCGACTAGTTGAGCAGACTGCACGACCGGTCGAGAACACCCCTCGACCGGTCGAGAATGATCCTCAATCGGTCGAGCACCTCGAAACCCAAAAAACTATGCTCGCTGGACTTTGAGTCAAGCTAATCCACGACTAGTCATGACCAGTCGAGTGAGCTCCTCGACCGGTTTAGCAAGGGCCATGACTGGTCGTGCGCGGCCCCAGATGTGGCTCCACTTCTCAACAATCTTCCACTTAGAGACACATTACCATAAACCTTTGTCTTCTTTATCCGGAGTACACCACCTCCCCGTCTTCAAGCCTGAAGACCAATCAAAACTGAACAAAGTTTCAGCTTCTCCCGTGTGACTGCCTTGGTTAGCATATACGCCGGATTCTCACTTATATGAATCTTCTCTAGAGCAATCGATCCATCTTCCAGTAATGAACGTATGAAGTGATATCTGATGGCAATATGCTTGGTCCTTGAATGAAAGGCTGAATTTTTAGCCAAGTGTATTGCACTCTGACTGTCACTGTATAGCTTGCAATCTGCTTGCTTCTTACCCAACTCCTCCATAAAACCTTGCATCCACACCATCTCCTTGCACGCTTCTGTAGCTGCAACATATTCTGCTTCCGTCGTACTAATAGATACTATCTTCTGTAGCTAAGAAGAAATATAAACTAAAAACAGAATCAAAGCATTCAAACTAACCACAAGATAAGATATACGTGGAAAAACCCCAACAAGGGTAAAAAAAACCAAGGATGCAAACTTCTACTATGGTATCAGAGCGAGGGCGCTCTGTCTCCCGAGGGGGGTGGGTGTGTAGTGCACCTGTCCCACATCGGAAAGGGAATGCTAGGCTATATGTGGGGTTCTCACCTTAAGGATACAACGCGTTTTGCGGGTGGTTCACTAACCGCTTCCACCTGCGAGAACAAAACCGTGAAGGTAGATAGTGGGCCAGCTAAAGCGGACAATATTGTGCCCTTAGATGAGGCGTTACAGGCCTGCTCCCACTTAACCCGTGTATCTGACTGTAACGCCTCTTTAAAACACTCTGGCTCACCATTATCTGTCAGCAGTAGATAATGTAAGGAGGGTGAGTATCGGACCGTGGGTCTCCTCTCCCGAGTAGACCTCCTCACAACTGGTGTATGCGGTTCTGCCTCATAATGCTCCTGTGCGTGATCATCCTGTGGCGCTGTAACACCCGTGTCCAGTAACTCTTCCATCTCTACGAATTCTTTCTCCATGGCCTTATTTTCTGTCACACTGTCCTTATGCATCACTTTTTCATTAAAGACTACGTCTTCTCTTCTGATGATTTTTCTATTTTCTGCATCCCAAAACCTGTAACCAAAATCATGCTGCCCGTAGCCTATAAACGTGCACCTCCTAGACTTCGCATCCAGTTTGTTTCTGTGCTTTGCATTAATGTGAACATATGAAGTGCAACCAAACACTCTGAGATGTGCAAGGTTCACTTCTTTCCCAGTCCACGTTTCTTCTGGTAGCCCACCATCCAATGGTGCTGAGGGACTTCTATTGATGAGATATGCGACATTATTCACAGCGTTTGTCCAAAAAATCTTAGGCAACCCTACATGTAGCCTCATGCTCCTAGCACGCTCAAGGATGGTCCTGTAATCGCTCAGTCACACCATTCTGTTGCGGTGTCCCTATAATCGTTTTCTGATGTTTGATTCCATTTGCTGCACAATACTCCTTAAATCTCTTAGCACAGTATTTTCCCCCATTATCAGATCTGAGACATTTTATTGTTTTACCTGTCTCATTTTCTACCATAACTTTCCACTTCTTAAATACATCAAATACATCTGATTTGTGTTTTAAGAAATAAATCCACAGTTTTCTACTAGCATCATCAATAAAAGAAACAAAATAACGTGAGCCACCAAGAGATGATACCTGTGCCGGTCCCCACACGTCAGTGTGTACAAGCTCCAAAAGATGTGTCTTTGGAGCGTGTCCTGTCTGCTTGAAACTTACTCTCTTCTACTTACCATACACGCAGTCCTCGCAGAATTCCAAGTCAATAGACTTCAGCCATGGTAGCTTCCTTTTTGACAATAGCACATTCATCCCATTTTCACTCATATGTTCTAACCTCTGATGTCATAATTGCCCATTCACTCCAGTTGATGCAACTGCGAGTGAACTATACGATCCTGAAGTCATGTACAAAGTACATTCCTTTTTGCCTCGAGATATCACCAAGACACCTTTTGTGATTTTCCAGGAATCACTAGTGAATGTCATCACATAACCGGTATCGGCCAATTGCCCCACTGAGATCAAGTTACGTTTCAAACTCGGTACATGTCTGACATACGTCAATTTCAAAATCGTTCTATCTTTCTAATTGACATGAACGTCCCCCTTTCCAAAAATATTGCAAGGCTCATCATCACCCAGGTAGACTCTCCCAAAGTCACCTGATACGTAATCACGCAGAACTTCCTTACATGAGGTGGCATGAAACGAAGCACCCGAGTCTATAACCCAATACTCATTCCTCGCATCAAGAGACAAGATCAACGCCTCTGTGTCACTCTTCTCAGATAGATTCACTGAATCTTTCCCGCCTTGAGAGCTTCCTTCTTGTTTCTTAAGCGCCCTACAATCGCATTTCATGTGCTTCTTCTTGCCGCAATGTCAACACTCGTCTTTGTCTTTCGGTCCCTTGGACTTCTTCCTCGACTTAGAACGTCCGTGTTTATTGCCTCCTTTGTTCAGCGATCTTCCTCTTCCTTCAATGTTTAGAGCACTCCCTGAATCCTTTGAAACTCCTGATGCCTTTCTTTTAGATTCTTCGCTGAGAATTAGACCGGCTACATCATCAAATTTCAACTTTGTCGACCTTGAAGAATTGCTCACAGCAATCACCAAACCATCCCAACTGTCTTGCAAACTGGATAAGATCAATAATGCCCTAACCTCATCCTCAAAAACAATGCCAATGGATTCCAACTGGCTCGTGACTGTATTGAAATCGTTTAGATGTTCAGCCACGTTCCCAGCATCTAACATCTTCATGTTGAATAGCTGTTTCATAAGATGAACCTTGTTGGATGCAGAGGGTTTTTCATACATGGTGGCTAGTACTTCCATTAATTCTTTTGTAGTTTTTACCTTGGATATATTGAAGGCGACGCTCTTAGACAAAGAGAGTCGGATCGTTCCTAAAGCCTTTCTATCCAGTAAAAACCATTCATCATCTGTCATCTTTTCTGGTTTCTTCTCTTTTCCTCCTAGAGGAATATAGAGGTCCTTCTGATACAGATAATCCTCTATCTCCATCTTCTAGAAGGCAAAGTTTGAACCATCAAACTTCTCTATTCTAGTTTTCCCTTCTTCTGTCATCGCTCCCAATAGAACTAAACCAATAGCTTTGATACCAGTTGTTGCGCAGCACGCCAACAACGCAGTGAGCCGAGATCCAATATCAAGCCTCACCCACAAACAATAAACAAGAAGAAATATAAATTAGAAATAAAATCAAAGCATTTAAATTAACCACAAGACAAGATATACATGGAAAAACCCCAACAGGGATAAAAAACCATGGATGCAAATTTCCACTATGAAGAATAACGAAGATTACAAGGCAATATACTAACCTCTCCCTTGGAGATACAGAGAAAACCCTTTGCTCACACCTTAGAATAACTCCCCAATATTCACCTTAACCCTAGAAAAGCCCTAGGGACTCCTATTTATAGTTTAGGTAACTTCCCTTTCGCACCCTTACGAAAGGCGACACTAAAATCCGCAGTCCATATCAAATTCAGAAACCAATCTGCGTAACCTCGACTGGTCGACCAAACTGCACGACCGGTCGAAAAGACCCCTGGACCGGTCGAGAATGATCCTCGATCGGTTGAGCACCTCGGAACCCAAAAAACTATGCTCGCTGGACTTTAAGTCGAGCCAGCCCACGACTGGTCACGACAAGTCGAGTGGGCTCCTCGACCAGTCGAACAGGGGCCACGACTGGTCATGCGCGGCCCCAGATGTGGCTCCACTTCTCAACAGAGCATCACCCTCGACCGATCGTGCGAGGCACTTGACCGGTGGAGCCATGAGGAAAAAATCCCCATCAATTGGTTGGGCATCTGATCATATCATTCCTCATAAGAAAACATATATTAAAGTTGTAAGGTGGTTCCATACCAATGCAGGCTAGGGTGATATTGTTCTGAACATGGTTAACCACCTTAACAACGACCCTGTCACCTTCTCTGGCTACGATCTTTGGCCCCGGAAACTGGCCATTGACGGTCACGATGCTCTTCGTGTGGCACAGGCGCCGCGTCACATTCTGCAATTGAATCTGCCAACAAACAGTTCAAAAACATCAGAGAAGAACATAGTAAATGCAATTAGCTGGGCGAGAAACGGGGTAAGACATATACGTACGTCGAACTTGTAGTGCCTGGTAATGCCTGCATGCTCGGCATGTCCAAGCTTTGGGAAGAGGAACATGGTACTCAATGCAAGTAGCAATGCAGCCATGGGAACTGATATTTGAAGAAGAGGAGCCATCCGTCTCCCTCTCTAAAGAGTTTGGTGTCGCTTCTGGTCGAGTCTGGATGTTTATATAGGGAGTGTTTGGTTGATTAGGTTATGAGATTATGGATTTCATTTTCATTGCCATGAATTATATGATAGGTGGCCCACATAATATTAATGGGTTTTCAATTCTGACAAATGGAGTCTATTGCTAGTAATCCAATCCATTGGTCTGTTGAGTCCCACAATGGATGAGTAATCCTCCAAAAATCGATCGGAAGATATCAGCCACCAATATTTTGACCATTCTCACTCGACGGTTGTTGTATATTGTTGCATTTCTCTCATCTTGACCGTCTATTGTAGACCACAGATGAAAATTTTATATTGTCCTGTCTAGAATAACTTTGAGGAGTAGTTCATCTCCTGCAGGATACAACAGACCAACGACCTAGATTATTGAACAATGGGGCCCACATGTCAAAATGAAAAGCTCCTGTGTACTGTTCAAAATGTGGTCCATTTATTAGACATTTCTTCAGAGATGAAATACCCAAGTCATTGACGAGGGTCCATGTGCTGGTCGACCTTAACCGTAGAGTGTTGACGAAGTGGAGTCATTTTATTTCCAGATTTTTTATTTTTAAATGATGCTTAACAAATCTCGTTCTCGGCAGAGAAATTGCCATATTATTTCCGGGTTTCACGCTTTTCTGGCCTAATTATTTAGTAATTTTTAACAATTGAATATACAAGTATAAACTGAATTATTTTGGGTTGGAAAAAATTTCCATTGAAATCTCAGTAAAAATCACAAAAAAAAAAAAGAAAAAACTAAACTGTCGGTGATTTTGAAAAATCTCATGATATTAACACAATAATATTGTTTAAGTAAAATTCCATGACAATATCGCGAGATGTTGAAAATGCGGGGCCTAGTTAAATCTGAAGTTTAAAGACTGAATCTGAAATCTGAAACCTGAATCTGAAATCTGAAGTAAAAAAACTTGTTTGATAATTATGGTTGAAGTCTAAAAATTAAGTATTCAATCTGAAACAAACTGTTTGTTAACAAACATCTTAAATGTCTGAAATATGTTAATTTGACACATTTGCCCCTATCTCTCGTTTGGAAATGTTTTACATTATAATGAAATTATTTTTTTATTAAATGAAAAAAATCATTGTATTTATTACAAATAAACTAAAATACTTAATAAAAAAAACTAAAATATCATCATAAGGCCCTTAATCCTCTTAGCCGGAAGATTGTCACTATGTGTTGTATAGGATTGAACACCAGCAGCAACAAAACCTTCAAATAAGGCCCACCTTCTATTTATATATATGCTATCCAAACCATTTATAAGGTCATTCCCAATTGGATGAAGTGAAAACTTATTGATCCAAAACTTTCATGGCCTATTTAAGTTTATTTTCCATCCAATATGTTCATAAGGTCACAAATACCTGTATGAAGAAGAAAAATAAAAATAAAAAATCATATTGATCTAAAACTTCTGTGACCCCAAAAAATGATTTCAATGGTAGACGTTCAATCCCCCGCTGCTTTTTGCAGCTTATTTTTCATCTCAAGCTTTAATACGAGCTCGACAAATAGATGGATGGTTTGGATATAACACATACCTCATGATGGGACTCACAGAACTTGCTGACGTCAATACAGTATGTAGCTAGTGTGAGGTACACTAACCAATCCGAATAGCGAGATTCGCTACCGAAGTGACGTCATCAAGTTCCATGGGCCCACTATGATGTATGTGGGCCCACTATGATGTATGTGCTTTATCTACACCATCCATCTATTTGGAGATTTAATTTTAAAGCATGAGTTAAAGAATGAAGCAGATCCAAATATGTAGTTGACCCCACCACAAAAAAAAATAATAATAATAAAAACAAAAATAATAGTGGCGAGATTGATGCCTACTATTGAAACCTTCCTAAGGCTTATCGTGATTTTTCTTTGAAATCCAACCTGTTCACAAGTTAACACAGACATGAAAGAAGGGAAGAAACAAGTAACAGCTTGATCAAAAATTTTTGTGGCTTATTTAAGTTTTTAATGGTGGGCGTCACTCTCCCCACTATTTTCTGTGGTGAGGTCCACTGGAGCTTTGGATTTGACTCATTCTTTAGATCTTTATCTAAAATTATATTTCCAAATGGATGGACGGCGTGGATACAAAACATTCATCATAATGAGGTGACCCAACTTCAGCAGCGAGTCTCGCTACTCAATCCGTCAATATCCAATCCGCGTCTGCTGAAACAGATTCGCTACTCCCCAGCCACCAGCCAATGGCTGATGGCCAGTGCTATTTGGGCCCCACCATGATGTATGTGTTTCATCTATGCCGTCCATCTATGTTTCTAGATCATTTTATGGTATGAGACCAAAAATGAGGTATATCCCAATCTCAAGTGGAACACATTTCAGGAAAACAGTGTTGAATGAACGTCGACCATTAAAAACTTTTTGGGGACCATAAAAGTTTTGGATCAAGCTGATCTTTGTTTTTTTTCCATTCATCTAGGTCTATATGACCTAATTAACAGATTGGATGTCAAATAAACAGTACATTGGGCCTTAGGAGAATTTTAATGGTGATATCCGTCACTATTGTTTTCCTGTGGTATGGTCCACCTGAGATTTATATTCCTTTCATTTTTGGTATTAAGCCCTAAAATGAACTTTAAAAATGGATGAATGAAATGGATGAAACACATACATCATGGTGGGGCATAAAGAAGTTTCATAGGTTAAAAGTTGGTTTTGCATCGCATAAACAATTTAAAGAGAAAAAATTACCTTAGTAACTTGAAAAAAGGTAATTTTGAAAGCAAAAGTTTTTGTTTAATGTTAAAATCACCATGCGCATTCCGCATTCATTATTAAGCCAGACTCCTATCACGGGAAAAATTAAGTGAAAAATCACTTAGCGCTTTCCTTCTTCTGCGTTAACGACGCATTAACAAACACCACTAAACACAGAACATTTTCCCAATTCTGCGTTAAGTGCGAAAATTCAGCGTTAGTAAACAGGCCCTTACTTTGGAGATGGTGATGGTTTCTGGTAAGCCCACATTCGTAAGTCTACTAATGCACAAGTCACCAGCTAGACCATCATGGCAAATAGGCTAAATATCCAAGCCGTCCATCAGCTGAATGTCATCGTGTAGAGGTTACCACCCAAAGATAAAGATGGGCCACTTAAGGAGCATTTAGATTATATGTTACTTTCTATAATTTACTAATTATGCCATCAGTAGCTTAATTATCTTAGCTTCTTATTAAGTAAATAAGTTTAATTGGTAAATGGATCCTTACTCTTTTTTTTTTCTTTTTTTCTTTTTTAATGTTGTACCATTCCAAACTCTTTTTTTTTTTTCACAAAGGGGACCAACTTACATTCGGGCCTGCCCAGGAAAAAGGCCGGGCACACCTATCATAAAAAGGAAAATCAGAAACCACCAAAAAAAGCTATACAAAGCTAAGAGACATTAGCCCCAAGACCCGTTTTATCAAGAAAGATTAGCCCTTTCACAAGGGTAGGGAGATCAGCCAGCGACGAAAAAATTCGGTTGATTTGCGAATCACTACCAAGGTGGGCCAGCGCGTCCGCCGGGGCATTCACCTCCCTGAAGGCATGCCCAATCCTAACCTGACCACGGTTCTTTAGAATGCCAATTCGCCTGATCCAATATTCCCACTTCCACCCTGACCTGGATCTGCCATTCAAGATATCAACCACTAACTGGGAGTTTGATTCCACCTCTACCCGATGAATTCCCCTATTTTGGCAGAGGGAGAGCCCATCATGGATGGCTCAAATTTCCGCCCCTGTGTTGGAGCCGCGGCCATAAGCACTGGTGAACGCAAAGAGCAACTCCCCTCTTTCATTCCTACAAACGCCCCCACCTCATGAGCGGCCCGGATTCCCCCGAGAGGACCCGTCGACGTTGATCTTAGCCCAGGAGGAAGCTGGCTTGATCCAAAAAATTACAGAGGGCTGATCAGAATTTCGAGCAAATGCAGCCTCTGATCCAGGCGAAACCGATAGCAGAGGCGACGTTGGGGAAGAAGCTGCCTTGCTGCTGCCATTAATGAAGCGAAACCAGCCATGGATCTTTGCAATCACCGCGGGAACTGATACTTTCCTACCTTCAAACTTAGCAGCATTGTGGGCATTCCAAAGCTCCCAGCAAATACAGAGAGGAGCAAGATTCTGAGCGTTCGACCTCGTGGCAGCTAGAGCTCCCCTCCACTGAGAAAACCTGGCTAAAATGGAGGAAGCAGGCATAACTCTAACACCAAAATTAGATCCGACATGATTCCACACAGTCTGCGCCGACGAGCTTTCCACAAATAGGTGGATAGCAGATTCCATTGATTTAGTAGAGCCGTAGCTGCAGCAAACACACTCAGAGGCCAGGTGGATACCACGCGCTTGGATCGCCTCATCAACAGGGACTGCTTTCTAAAGCAGCTTCCAGGCAAACAAAGAGATTTTGGGCGGAATATTCGGATTCCACAGCTTGATCGCCCAATCTAGCTGTGGGCGAGGAGACCTGCAGACGTCTTTAACCGAGTGAACCGTGAAAACTCCGGACTAGGAGAGGGGCCAGAAGAATGAATCGGGGCCAGCAGCTATGCAGAAACCAACCAGAAAGATGAAATCGAGCGTCTCTTGAGGAAGATAGTTGAAAACCACCGAAGGAGGAAGCAGCCCGGCTGGGCCAAGAAACTGCCTAACCTCCATATCCAACAACTCCGCGGGAATAGGGCTCTCAGTCAAGCTGAGGAGAGGCCCAAGACCCGTCCAATTATCCGTCCAGAGCTTACAACTACCTACACCGATCATCCTTTGAACCATGGGAAGCATTCTCTGAATCTGGGATTGAATGCGCTTCCATAACGGGGAAGCAAAGGAGCAATGGGAAGAGGCCCCGTTTGCCTCCAAGTTTTGCCGATATTTGGCAGCCATGAAAGAGTACCACAAAGAGTTATGATTGGAGAAGAGGATACCCCATGCCATCTTCATTTTGTAGGCCTTCATGACTTCTTCCAATCTCCTTAAGCCCAGCCCACCCTCATGTGCATTTTTCTCCTGCCCACAGCCCAACCCCAATGGATCCTTACTCTTGCTCGGGTGGTAGACTCTGAGGAGTTTCAACACCCGGTCAAGGGTTCGAGTATCCATAGGTGGTGAAATTCCACTAGGGTGAATGCATGGGGTGTGTGTGCGTGTGTTCAAAATTAAATTTTTTTTTTTTTTTAAAAAAAAAAGAAGGTTTAATTGGTAAATAGCTAAAAGTAAAAAAGTCATATTGATTCATACATTGTGTATCATGTGCATTCATTGTGTGGGCCCCACCTTTGATGTGGGCTGTCCATCATGAGGGCCCACCTTAGATGTAATCCATTCGTCATTAAGGGCGGGCAATTTTTAATGTGAACCGTTTATCATTAATTTTTACCATACTAACTTAATTGTAAAAAATAACTTAAGGAGTACTTAAAGTTAGTTAAAAAGTAACTTATTTGGTGGCATCAAACAAGCACTCGGTGTGTGAGGATATTAGCAATAAATGACCTTTTCACAAACATACATTTGTTAAGTTAATTGTGAGCCACCTGATTGGTAGACTGATCTGTTGGGATAGAGGATCTAATGGCAGTATACTTCTGATGGACGACTTGGATATTTCCCCTGTCCTCCGTGCTGGCATGTTTGGTAGTGTGCATACATGAGCTTATTTGTACACACGTGTGGGCTTAAAGATTATCTTTTCATGTTTGACGGTGCATTAGTTTGATCAATCCTTTGCTTGCTACAACCAGGCAACTCTTATTTTCCTGCATTGTGATTCGTTCATGTTTTCTTTGTCGTTGTTGTCATGGTCAGCACTGCTACATTAATTGCAGTGTATGATAACGTGGCTCAATTAGATAGCTACAAACATAAGTTTTTTGTTTATATGAGGATTCTATTAAAATATTTAAGATAAGCAAAAAAGATAGGCAATGTATGCTTACTTACATTAATTAGGTGGCCCCCACTTTCGGGGGTTGGCCAAAGATAGATACGGTTATAATATACTGACTGGACCATGATGCCATTGGTGCAATGAGATCTTTTACAATGTGTTCTTATCTATTGGATCCTTCATCTATTTGTACAATGTGATGGGCCCATAATTCTGTGATCCAAACCGTTGATATTATGAGCTACATCGTGGATGGCCACGCATTGAAAATACCATGGAGAATTCAAACCCTTTAACAGGTGCTGACCAATTGATAGTTGATGAAGCAATTACATGTTCGGCAAAGAAGGCCAAATATTTTATAGATAGGATCTTTCAATCTGGATTGTTTTGTGCATCTGCCATCCTCTGTGAGGGCCACCATTCTAGCAGCGTGGATCATTAAACCTTGATTCCACTTTTCCAACTTGTATAAACTGAACCTAAACTGTACATACAAGCTTCGGGCCCACCATTGTTTGTTTCACAAAGAGGAGTTTTACCTACGTTTACTTGAATGATAGCATTATCATTCCTTTTCTTTCAACCCAACCGTTAATCTTGGTGGTGACCGCAAAACATATGGCAATTATCTTATGAGAATCCCCTACCACACTTGTTTCATGCAAGACTTGGAAAATACCCAAGCCCTTTGGGGCTCACCATATTGTACATGTGAAATCCACTCCATCCATCAGGTGGATTCCAACATGTCAGGACCTAAGGAAAAAAAGCCATCAGGAATCACAACTCAGATGGGGCACAACACAGGGAACAATATGGATGAGACACCCACCATAAGTTTGTGTGTGGGGTCACTATGATGCGTATCTTTCATCAAATCCATTCATCAGGTTTAAATCACCTGGAGGAATGGAATAAACAAAAATCAATCCCATCCAAAACTCAGGCAGCAATACATGAACTTTAGAGGTTTTAACTGCAATTTTACACATCCCATTGGTGTGGCCCGTCTGAGATTTTTTACTTTGCCAAATCTTTTAAACGTACACTGAACACAAGGGTTATGGCCTGATGGATGGAGTGGATTTCACATATAAAATATGGTGGGCCCCAACAAACACAGATTGTTCTACTTAGTGCGTAAAGCAGGTGGTATAGGCTGTTCTGATATGTGATTATGATGTCAGTTGCTATTAGGTCGTTTTTCACTGTAGAAAGAGATTGAGAAGGTTCCATGGACCTGTACTTATTGATGGTTTTTGGTTTTCCACGATAGGATATGGTAAATGACATCACACCCAATTCAATGCTCCTACCAATGGGCCCCACATTTCCTTGAAGCAAACTATCTCCATATTTTCCCTAACCACCCTAATGAGATTTTAGGTCAAGAGTATACGTGCTTTTGCCACAGACTCATCCACCATACATCCAGCACACATACGTCAATACAGACCGTCCAGATTGTGAACCCTGTGGTGGATGGGAGAACAGACCAAGTTCGCAAAGACGGGACGATCTCCACTGTTTAAACTAGCCAGTTGAATTTGGAACCGTTGTATGATTTTAGGTGACTGGGACCGTTGTATTAATGCAAATTCCTGTCCACAGTGAGAAAATTATTTGGGCGGACTTGATTCATGTGTATAAACGTCTCTTTAATGGTCAATGGTTGCCAGTGTCTGCTAAGCTGTGGCAAATGCACACCATAGTCTTCTCAGGATAAAAAATAACAGATAAAAATTGGCACGTGCAAGCATACGTGTTATGGATACTCATACGGTCGTACAACTGCTCTCCTTGCAGTCTACTCTTGTCCGTACAAGTACTACTTCCTCCCCTGCATACATACGCATACATAAATGGACATACTCTTGTCCGTACAAGTACTACTTCCTCCCCTGCATACATACGCATACATAAATGGACATACTCTTGTCCGTACAAGTACTACTTCCTCCCCTGCATACATACGCATACATAAATGGACATACTCTTTCTTCCACCCCACTCATTTCTTCTTCCTCACCTCCAACAAACTCTCCACCTTCCTTGTCTTCCTCGAACCCAACACCGAAATCCATCCTCATCACCACACCCATTCTCAAATCTTCTTCCTCAAAACCATCTTTCAAATCATCTTTCAGAATTGATGATTTATTCGACCAGCTGAGGGGTGCTCAATACTTCTCGAAGATCAATTTACAATCATGGTACCATCAGCTGCAAGTCAGGGACGATGATGTACAGAAGACGGCTTTCAGAACATGCTTTGGCCACTATGAGTTCCTCGTTATGTCGTTCGGGCTCACCAATGCCCCAGCGGTATTCATGGACCTCATGAACAGAATCTTCAGGCCGTTCATATACAGATTCGTCGTCGTGTTTATCGACGACATACTGATTTATTCAAAGAGCCACGAGGAGTATGAAGAGCATCTAAGGGTGGTTCTGGGAACTCTTGAGAAGAATTTGTTATATGCGCAATTTAAGAAGTACGCCTTCTGGAAGGAGGAGGTCAAGTTCCTGGGTCATGTCGTGTCCAAGGAGGGCATATCGGTGGATCTCGCCAAAGTGGCGACAGTGCAGGATTGGAAGCAACTGAAGTCAGTCACGGACGTGAGAAGTTTCCTTGGTCTCGCGGGCTATTACCGACGATTTATTAGAGACTTTTCAAAGATAGTTCGGCCGCTATCCCAGCTCACAAGGAAGGACCTCAAATTTGCTTGGAATGAGAAGGCAGAGGCGGCCTTCCGGGAGCTGAAGGATAAACTGACGTTGGCACCTGTGCTCGTGCTACCTGAGCAAGGGGGTCAAGTACACCGTTTATACGGACGCCTCACACGTGGGCTTGGGTTGTGTACTTATGCAAAAGGATAGGGTCATTGCTTATGCATCTCGATAGTTAAGGAAACATGAGGAGAATTACCCTACACATGATCTCGAGCTTGCGGCGATAGTTTTCGCGTTGAAGAAATGGCGGCACTATCTTTATGGTGAGGAGTTTGAGCTCTTTTCTGATCACAAGAGCCTCAAGTATATCTTCACCCAGAAGGACCTGAACATGAGACAGCGTCACTGGATGGAAACGTTGAAGGACTTCAAGTTTGACGTCTCATATCACCCTGGCAAGGCAAACTTGGTGGCAGATGCCTTTAGTCGCAAGAAGACGATTGAATTTGCGGCCCCACTAATGGTGAGGGAATGGGACATGGTGGAATTCGTACGGGACTTCGACATGAAGCTAACCTTGGAGAAACCGTACGAGGTTGTAGCCCACATGCAAGCACAACCAATGATTGACAGCAGAATCATTGAAGCTCAGGAGGGCGATGAGTTGTTAAAGAAGATGGGGAAAAGAGCAAAAAATGATGAGAAATCCGAATGGAGGATCGGTACCGATGGAGGATTGCGGTACCGAGGTCGCCTTTGTGTTCCAAACCTTCTGGGACTACTGGAGAAAGTTCTAAATGTCGTTCATAACTCCAAGTTGGCGATGCACCCTGGTAGTACGAAAATGTACCGTGATTTGAAGCGAAACTATTGGTGGGACAACATGAAGAAGGAAATAGCGGAGTATGTGTCCTGATGCCTCACTTGTCAACAAGTCAAGGCCGAACACCGCCGGCCGCCGGGCCTCTTGCAACCCATGTCCATAGCAGAATAGAAATGGGACTTCATATCTATGGACTTCGTTTCTGGTCTGCCTAAGACTAGGAAGGGGCATGACTCGATATGAGTGATTGTAGACAGGCTCACCAAATCAGCCCATTTTCTGCCAATTAAAACTTCTAACTCCGCTGATGATTTGGCGAAGTTATATATCAAGGAAATAGTTTGACTCCATGGCGTCCCGTT
The DNA here is from genome assembly GCA_021015155.1 of Magnolia officinalis. Lineage (NCBI taxonomy): Eukaryota > Viridiplantae > Streptophyta > Magnoliopsida > Magnoliales > Magnoliaceae > Magnolia > Magnolia officinalis. The sequence goes on from JAJHSJ010000008.1 coordinate 8,287,175, forward strand.
GGAAATAGTGTCGGACCGGGACAATCGATTCACGTCGATTTTCTGGACTCGCATCCAAGAGGCTATGGGAGCGAAGCTGAAGTTTAGCACCGCCTTCCACCCTCAGACAGATGGGCAAACTGAGCGGGTGAACCAGATCTTGGAGGACATGTTGCGAGCTTGTGTCCTGGACTTTCAGGAGAGTTGGGACGACTGCCTCCCATATGCCGAATTCGCCTACAACAATAGCTTCCAGGCTAGCATCGGTATGGCGTCATACGAGGCATTGTATGGGTGTCCGTGTCGAGCCCCGCATTGTTGGGAAGAAATTGGCGAGAAGAGCTTGCTAGGACCGGATTTGCTGCAGATCACGACCGAGAAGGTCGAAATTATCTGACGCCGCCTCTTAACGGCTCAAAGCAGGCAGAAGAGCTACGCCGACACAAGGCGAAGGGACTTGGAGTTTGAAGTCGGGGACCATGTATTTCTCAAAATCTCCCCAATGAAGGGCATTTTGCGCTTCGGCAAGAAGGGAAAGCTCACGCCCCGATTTATTAGGCCCTTCCAGATTTTGGACCGTGTTGGTGCGGTTGCCTATCGCTTGGCCTTACCCACGCCTCTCGCCGGAGTGCATAACGTCTTTCATGTATCCATGTTGAAGAAGTACGTCCCGGATCCTTCGCATATCATCAAGTGGAAACATGTGGAACTCAAGGAAAATGCCACATACGTTCTTCGACCCACTCGAATATTGGATAGGAAGGAGCAGCTTCTGCGCAACAAGGTTATCCCATTGGTCAAGGTACTTTGGACCCATCACGATGAAGAAGAAGCCACTTGGGAGATGGAAGCAGAAGTCCGCAAACATTACCCAAGCCTGCTTCAGCAATACGAACGGTACAAATTTCGAGGACGAAATTTATTTATAAGGGAGGTAGATTTTAACGTCTCGTCTAACCAGCACAGTGTCCTGGGGCGTCCACGTAGGATTTGTCACAGGACCGTTCCCTTATGCCACTCGTGGTGGGATAACATAGATAAAATCATCCAAGATTAAACCAATTTAGTAGACCAGACTGGCCATGATAGGGCTTAGTGTGGGCCACCAAGCCAGATGGCTGTTTGTACTTAAAAGACCGCTCGTGTAGGCCGTACAACGACCGAGGATGGTCGGAAAAATCTAAAACTTGGTGTGGCCATTGGTCTCACTGGGCTTGAAGGTCATCGTGGACCGCAGCCCCAACAAACTTCCCGAAGTGGGATCTGGCATAGACCCAATGCATCCCACCAATGCCAGAATTAAGATCTGGCACTTGTCAATGAAATTGAAATGTGAGATATTCCAGTCATCGAATTTCTCCCGAATTTATGGTGACGGTTTGATATATTTTTCAACGCCCGTTCACCAAATCTGGGGCCCGATCATGGTACGGTGATCGTTGATCGCAAATCAGACCCGTGCGATCAAACCCTATATCCGATCGCTCCCAAACTTTGCACGACCCTTCATTGGGCCATGGATCACCTAACCTACAAGTTTCATGGCCAGAGGACCACCAAAACCATTCCAATCACTGAAATGGGCCCCATAGGGCCACTTAAAGGTCAGAAATGCCTTCTCAAATCATATATCCGTTCATCCGTTCGTCCTCAATTTTTACACGGACCCTAGTCCGGTCATAAGATACCTACACGCCGAATTTGGTGGGCTGAGGGGTGTTAGGGCCACCTCAACACCAATAAGGGTCCCATAGGTCTATTTTGAAAATTTTGGAAGCTTGGGGCTAAAAGACCCAAGTCTAGGGAATAAACCCCTAGCCTCCTCTTGCATTTTTCCTCCACTTCACTTTCTAGCAACCAAGCACTCCCTCATAACTCCATTTTCCCCTCAACCCATCTCTCTTCCTCATAACTCCCTACAACCCCCAAATCTCCCCCTCATAAATCCTCCATTCTTCAACAACAACACCCTCATAAACCTCCACCACAACTACCGTCCCCAAGGAGGGTATAGAAGGAGAAGTAAGTGTGAGGGTGTGTGTGGTGGACCCTAAATCGAGTTGGGCCCCAAGAGAATCGACCCTTCAACACCCTATCCCTTCCCAAAAAGGGAAAACTCTCCACCGCCACCCCAAAAATCGTCCGTGGGCCATTTAGGTAAGACCCCTCACTCTTTTTCTCTTGAAATCCTTGTATTAAAGAAGAAATGGTATGGATTTCTCTCATGCTTGAATTGTTTTAGGGATTCCGGCCAGCCAACCTCCAAAACCCTCACCTCTAGGTCGTTTCCAAGCCTCCAACAAATTCGAAGGTGCGGACCATTGTTCTTAGGTGGCCTAGCACCAATTGTAGTACTAACTTAATGATTTTGAATGCTTGGTTAGTATATTTGAAAGTCTAGAGAACCCCTAGGAATTGTAGGTTCTTGAAATTGTATGGATATGCATGATGGTTCTTAATGATGTTATTTGTTGCTCACATGATTTCGTGTATGAATGATAGCATGTTTATGCCTCGTCATTTCTTCCATATATTATTAATTCATGGTGTGTATGATTTCATTTCTCTTGTGCATATGGCCTATTAGGATAGAGAAAGTGCTTAACCTCCTCACACACACACACACAATACACATACACTTTAATTCATGAATGCTTGCTAGGAATATTTGATTCATTTGACTCAGATGCATGAGATACGATGTTGATATACTAGTTGATAGCTCGTTAGGATCACCCTCACACCTTTGGGTTGGTCTGGAATATGACAAGAGAGGGTAGTCCCATCGGTAGGGCTATGTTAGGGCTAGACCCGTGAATTTGGGCGGGTGTGTTCGGGTGGCTGTAGTTCGACTACATGGGTCTCTTATACCCGAGGTCACTTGTCTCACGCTCGCTCGGCTCATGCGGTCTAACCTACTATCTGACTAACCCTTTTTGTTAACCCTGCGTGCTCACATATTGTAACGACCTGAAAATTTCCGTACATTGGGCCGAGTACCACCTCGACCAGAAATCACATAGGATTAAATCCTTTAGAAATTTAACAAAGTTAACTAAGTACTAAACTCGGTAAATCATGAAATCCGTTGGGATCGCTTTAAATACGATCTGCAAGACCCAAAACTTGCAGAATTGGTGACTCTAGGTTACCCTAAAGTCTAGAGCCAAACTCATTACCCGTCTGCTCTCGGGACTGAAACGAAACTTCGTATGAGGTCTAGATCGCACATCGGGAGTCCGATTAACACGAAGCTAAGGAACCAGGACCGCCCCACTGGGCTTGACAATCATCTCAAAAATCAGATGATTCCGATGTCCCACGGCCATTATTTTCACTCCGGAGCGAGGGAGTGTGAAAAACACTATTTCCATCCAAGATAAAATATCTGGAATAGTGATCTGGCACCTTTCGGTTGCGCGTCAGTATTAAGCAACCTGACCGTCGGAATCAGACCAAATTACACCCTCGGATTAAGAAAAATTTCAGGAACATTTACATGTACTCAGAAATTCCGATCGTGGCCCACGGACCGTTGAACTGAAAGTGGTCCGCCACGTGCGATCTGGGAATCCGATCGAGCCGAAAACGTAATCCCACGTGGATCCGCAGTGGGTGAGCTTAAGTCTGACGTTTGGCTCAAAGAGGGCCACCAGAACACCCCTTTTGAGCTTGGAAATTGGCGAAATGCCTATGTAAGCAGTTGCCCTTGAACCTGAGTCTATTTTGGGAAGGTTTGTGGCTATAAAAGGGGCTTAGAACAGCCCCTCTCACAGCCATACGAATTTGGGTTAAAACCCTAAGAGAGAAAGAGAGAAAAGAGAGAGAACTTGTGGAGATCGAAGCCGATCTTCCTCCTGCTGCTTCCACCTCTCCCACGGCCTACACCGCGCTATTCCAAGAGGTTTCCCGGCGGTTTCCACCCCATTTGAAGGTAAGAAACCCTAACCCTAGGTCTGATTTGAGCCTAATTAGTGATAGGTTAAGGAAAGACTAATCGAATGCGATCTTTAGGCTAAGAAACTCCCGTATACGGAAGCACCAACCTTCTTGCTGATTCGTTGGAATTCCAAGGGCTGAGGTGAGGACTTTAAGCGTATAAGTTACGGTTTTCAACGCTTTCAATGACAGATAATGATAGATTCATGATCTGCATGCAAATGCACATGTACAAAGTGCTTTCCGTTTCCTGTTTCGATTAGCGATAAAGATTATGGAATTTTACATACTCTTGATATACGTAGAAATACCGTATACGTATTTTTGTTGAGAAAATGTTTGACATGTTTATTTAATGTTTGATTATATCATGTGTGGATAAAATACTAGTTTGGCGAAAGAGATCGCAAAAATATATGTTCATGTGTAAATGCCATGTATGTCGAAATTGCGTATTCTAGAAATCCCGCATGCGTGCGGATTTTGGATATGTAATTGTAATGATTATTTGTTGTATGAATACGATATACGCGGGAAAAATACTCCCGGGGCTTAGGGACAGCCCAATCACGAACTTGCCTAACATACGTCATGTATGTTGGAAATGTGTATTCTAAGTGTTTGTGTATGTGCATGTAGGTGTACATGTGCATGTACTAGTGCCTTAGATAGGCGCTGATATGGATTCTCCAACTCCCTTAGAGACATGTAGGATCCCCTCCATGCGGTGGTTCACCGCAACCACTTAATTGCAGTGCACACACAATTCTATCCCTATGGGGATAGTGCTGTAGTACATGCATTACAATATGCTTTATAACATGCTTCTCAACATGCCTTGTAACATGCTTACTCCATGTCTTACTTTATGCTTTATAACATGCCGACTAACATGCTTGTATTGCTTGTTTACCATGCTTTACTTCACATGCTAGCGATGAAAACTGTTTGAGTTTGGGACTATGTTTATAGTCCAAACACTCGGTACCAGACTTGTGATTGTGGCTGAGATTCATGTCGCCACAAAGGACGGGTCCGGCGAACCCGAGTCGTACTTCGGTTGGCGATAGTGGTTGGCCACGCGGAGTGCTTTTGCGCTCCATATCGCTCAACTTGTGGTGCGCTCGAGCTAGTCAGGCTCGCCACTTGAACCGAAGTGTAGTTGTGTGTTCACCTTGTTTGGTCGCTACTGCTTGAACCTAGGGTACCAAACTTACCAGTGGTGATTCCTGTTTAACCATGGTACCTAGATCCGCTAAGACGCATGAGCCGGGCATGGTGGTATGGGACACCGTGGTCGAGCTGTCGGCCTATGCTGGGGCCATGTGCCTCCCCGTAGTGACCATTGCGCAACTATCTCGTGAGCCGAATACGGTGGTATGGGACACTGTATTCGAGCTGTCGATACTTCGGCGAGAGCCGAGTACGGTGAGATCTGTGCTCGTGCTGACGGGCGACGAGTCCTCCGTGGTATCATCGAGTGTACTTTAAGTATCTGTGATTGGCCACGAGCCTTTCACAGTAACTAGAGTGTGAGTTGAGCCGAGTACGGTGAGACCTGTACTTGAGCTGACGGCTAGTGATTGAGCCGAGTACGGTGAGACCTGTACTCGAGCTGACGGCCAGCAATTGAGCCGCATACGGTGAGATCTGTATCCGCGCTGACGGGTGACGAACCTGTTGCGATGCCATCACTAAGCTTCTCAAACCATAACATCGTATGAGAATAACTAGGATTGACGACCCTAGAATGGATCATGTTGGGAATGATACAAGGGAGGTACCTTAGTTTCCCAATACTGCTGATTGAAATGGACTAATAATAACTTGGCAATCACGAGCATCATCGCACCGCATGTGCTTTGTAGATGTGGCGCACTGAGGGAGTTAAGCATTCGCGAACGTAAGATGATGTCGCTTGAGGGTGGTTTGGCAAGGGCATACAGCATCATGTCATATCATTTTTGCATTTAACAAGAGTAGTTAGAAATGCTTGATTTGTACTGCTTATCATTACTGCTTGGTTGATTTGATAACATGTTAACTTATGCATTATTGTTCCACTGAGTTAGCTACTCACTCCCACGATACGGGACGGTGTTGTACACACCAACCAGACTCTGTTGCAGGATTAGAGGGCGCCTTGGTTCAGGAGCCAGAGCCCGACGTTGATGAGGACCAGGAGGAGTTCTCTTTCATGCAGTATTCTGACGGCTACGCCTAGGCCGGCTGCATCGCGGGACTTTTGGGGCCTCTTTTGAGGATGTATTTTGGGTTTTTAATTTACAAACTTTACATGTATATTGGTGCTCAGCTAGTACTCATACTCTGAAGTTCAGAAAATTTTGTTACTTTACATACTTGTATATAAAATTTCAGTCTTCCGCTGTTTTTAAATGCAATTGAACTGGAGTATGAATTACTGTTTTGGTTTAATCTCATTCATGTTTATTGCGCTAACTCAGACAACATTTAACCGACATTGTGTATGTTGCATAAGTGATGCGTTGGAACTCGGGAGTTGAGTTCATACTCGACCCCCGAATTTCAGGGCGTTACAAGTTGGTATCAGAGCATGATTTTGATTAAAACGGACCTGAGTTATGTCCCCACCACGTACGCTGACGCATTATACTTAGGAGGGTGCGCAAACTTTTAGAAACAGTCCTAGGGTCTCCCGACTTCACCGTTCGGTGAAATTCATTGAAAATAGACGCGTTGATCGAGTTTATACTCGATCCTGACCGCACACGTGGACTCCAAATCACCCCTTGACCGTCTATTGACGTGTCATGGTCACACTCCACCAAAAATAATTCCTTAAAAATCGGGAAAAATCAGATTGATTCTGAAATTTCTGGAAACTGCCCGTTTGGGAGCCGAACGGAGTTCGTGGGCCCCCCACGTCAGCCCATCACATTTTTTGACCAAGCCAGGGTGCATTCAGCACCCTGGGCACGTGCCAAGGTGGGCCAGGCCGCGGCAGCGCGGTTCCGGCCAAGTCCGGCCGCGGCGCCGCCGCGGGTCGGGCGGCGCGCCGCCGGCCGGTCGACTTTTCGGCGGTGTTTCAAGTGTGGGCTGGGTCGGTTTGACCCCCCCTACCCCATGGCACGTCCCATTTGGGTCTTTGATTAGAATAAATAGGGTTGGAAGCACCCCCTTTGCATTTCACCCCTCTTTTCAAGCATTTTCAGCCATTTTCGATTTTCTCCAAAAACCCATCCCTGCAACCTCCAAATCTTCCATTTTTCTTCCATATCTCACCCATCCCAACCTCCCACGACAGCCCTAGCTTCCCCTTTCCCCATTTTCTCAAGTTGGAGCTCTCATATCCCTCTTTGGAGCTCAAAATCGGGTAAGATTCAAACCCATCCCACTTCCTTCTTGTTTCTTCTTCATTTTCTACCTCTTGGGCTCCTCCCACACCCATTGCATTGATTATTTGTGGTGGAGCAAAGAGATCAGCCCTTAAATCCCATTTTGGGCAAATTTCCATGGCCCTCCTTGGTGTGGTGGCCACCATTTTCTCTCTTTCCTCCATCCTATCCTTCATGGGAAAGAGGAAGACCGTGGCTGATGATGCCGGCCCAAGTAGGCCAGCCCATTCTCAAAGAAGATCCGACGTCGGGGCCGGCCCAAGCACCGTGCGGGAATTTAGGTCAAAGCGAGACTTGGATCCCGACCATCCCGCCAGAAATGCTTACCCGATTGGCATGGAATATGGGCGCTTTGCGGGCCGCAAAGTTGTGTTTGAAGCCCATGTAGATGAAAGGATGTTCGGGCTACACCCACTGATGGACCACCTGGTGGACATCGGTTGGAATTCTATATTTGATGGCCAGTCGCCTGCATGTGAGAACACGGTCCGCGCCTTCTATGCTCACGTCGTGGACGCATCTGTTGAGCCTCTTCAGTTTACTGTTTCTGTGAGGGGCATTAGACGCACGATTACAGTGGATGAAGTGGCTCGGATCACCAAGCTGCCGCGTGGTCAGGTACACCCCAGTGGTAGCTTTTCCAGAAGTGCGCGGGAAAGGGATCGCCGCGCGCGATATCTCTGTGGTCGCCGGGTTGCTTGGAGGAGAGGAAACAGCATTGCGTCGACAAAAATGGCGGAAGACTACCGGTTACTCCATCATATTTTCACCTACAACGTGTACCCACGAATGGGTAACCGCACGGAATGTACTCGGGTGATGGTAGACTTCTTGTACAAGATGGGACATGGAGACGATATATGCCTACCTACGTTCATCCTATCTCAGATAGTGCATGCCGTTCGTTCTACGAGGCACGATCTTTCGCTTCCATTTGGCCGTCTGATCTGCAGGATGGCTCGTGATGTAGGCTACAGGCTGAACATGGAGGATCTTGCACCGGTCCGAATCATAAGTGAAGCGACACTCAGGAATATGAAGATCGGCCCTCAACAGCGGCAAGCCCGACTCGACGACTCTGGTGATGAGTCGGATAGTGCCGGCGAGGAGAGTGATGAGGAGGGCGATGATGATATACAGGAAGAAGAACCTGAGGCTCAGGACACCGAGGAGAGTTCACCTCCTGTGGCTCAGGAGCCTGGTATTGATCGGGATGCTTTCGACGCGCGATTTGCCCGTCTTGAGGAAGGGCAAGCCGCCCTGCAGCAAGAAATTGGTCAAGTTCGAGCCAAGCTTGAAGAGACTGACGCTTATATAAAGAGAAGCTTCAAGAAGATGTCCCGTACGTTGAAGGCCATCCTGTGCTGTGCGCAGGATAAGAATGCTCCTCCTCCACCGCCTACTTCGGATGCTTAGTCATCCATGTGTTGTGTGTTGTTGCTTATGTTGGTTACCGCGATAGGCGGTTTATGTTTTTATGTTGTTGATGTAGTAGGTAGTAGCATGCTTTGTATGTTTTCATGTAATGAATGTAATGGCTATCATGTGATTTTCTGTCGTGATTCATGTAACTCTGTGTCCATGTATTATGACAATTTTGAGTAAATGAAAAGCATGTAGCCTCTTTGTATTGATGATGTGTGGAATGCGTAAGTGCCTCATGATGTGTTTTGTGCTATATCTCACGAATGATCTACCCTATGTTGTATAGGGCATGCCGCGGCAGTATACGCGGAGCACGGCACATCTACGTTTGACCGGCTCTATGGACCAGACTCCTTCTGGTAGTGGCGGTCCTACTGACCGTGGATTGGGATCTGATCAGCCTTCTGCTGGTCCTAGTGGTGGACAGCCACCTTACACACCCCCGGTCCGAGAGCAGTATCGGCCGTCATCTGCTGCACATCATGATTCCCCGGCTGCTCCACAGCCTGATAGATTTGAGCAGCTGATGATGATGATGCATCAGCAGCAGATGCAGCAGCAGCAGCAGCATGCAGCAGCAGCATGAGCAGATACAGCAGCAGCAGCAGATGCAGCAGCAGATACAGCAGCAGCAGCATCAGGATCTGATGGCCACTATTGCTGAGGCCTTGTCCCACGGAGGTGGTGCGGCTCCACCTACTACGTCTGCGCATCCTGAGGAGTATTCTGAGCCTCCTGCGCGATGTGAGGATGCGCCTCTGCCTGCACCCGTTGCACCTCCTACTGGAGATGTCGGTACGCGAGGGCTACTCGAGCGATTTCAGCGCTTGAGGCCTCCTTCATTTGCGGGTTCTCACAGACCCGAGGAGGCAGAGTTCTGGTTGGACCGCATCTCCAAGATGCTACGGATGTTACATTGCTCTGAGGCAGAGCAGGTTGAGCTGGCTACCTTTATGTTTGAGAGGGAGGCCAGTTTATGGTGGAACAGTGTGCTGCGCACGGTCGCAGTGGACTTCGTGTGGACTTGGGAGGCTTTCGAGTCTCGGTTCCACGAGAAGTATTACCGCAGACATATCGACATGAGCGGGAGGACGAGTTTTTGCGCCTCAGGCAGGGAGGCATGTCGGTGACGGAGTATGAGCACCGGTTTACCGAGTTGGGCCGCTTTGTCCCGACCATCCTCGTCAATGAGCAGATGAGGATGCGACGATTTACTGGAGGCTTGCGACCTGACATACGGTCGAAGCTTTGCTGCCTCACTATCCCTACTTATGCAGCACTGGTTCACATGTCTATGACGGCCGAGCAGGATGTGGACCGTCTGGCCCGATCACGCGGTACTATGGTTGCGAGACCGCGCCAGGATACACAGAGCAGGCCTATTTTAGGCAAGAGGCCTCGAGCCGATTCTCCCCCCAGGGCTGCAGCGCCAGTGCTTCCCATGAGACGCCCGTTGGTGACCTGCACGTTTTGCGGGAAACCAGGACATCCTGCCGAGAGCTGCTTCTCGCGCATGCGGGCTAGTGGATTTGCGCCACCGCAGAGATTGGGTCGCTCTTATCCCCAGACCATTTCAGCTCCGCCGCTACAGACCGCTCCTGCACATCCTTCATTCCGACCTCCTGTGCCGTTCTTCAGACCGCCACAGCGACCCCAGGCTCCTCAGCCGAATCGCCAGCAGCAGGCCCGTGTGCATACCCTCGTTACTGAGGCACCTGAGACGTCGATATCGACACCGACGGCCTTCGAGGGCACGGCTCATATCCATGGTACTCCCGTTTCTCTACTAGTGGACACTGGGTCCACTATCTCTATCATTTCATGTGGGGCGGTGAAACGCCTATCTTTGCATTCTGTTCCCACTAAGGGAACGAGACTCACTACGGCCACCGGGACCTTCTCGGATGTCACGCGTTTATGCGAGAGTTACGCCGATACGAGGCGGCGACCGCTGGAGTTCGATGTCGGGGATCATGTCTTCCTTCGAGTTTCCCCTATGAAGGGAGTCCTTCGGTTCGGGAAGAAGGGGAAGCTCACACCGAGATTTATCGGTCCATTTCAGATACTGGATCGAGTGGGTGATGTGGCGTATCGTCTCGCCTTGCCTACGCCGCTTGCTTCTGTACACAACGTATTTCATGTCTCTATGCTGAAGAAGTACGTTCCTGATCCTACGCATATCATCAGATGGGAGCAGGTACAGTTGAGCGAGGATGCTACGTACGAGCTGCGCCCGACGCGTATCCTTGATAGGAAGGAGCAGGTACTACGTAGCAAGGTCATCCCACTTGTGAAGGTGCTGTGGACACATCATTCCGAGGAGGAGGCTACCTGGGAGACTGAGGCCGAGGTCAGAAAGAACTACCCTCAGATTCTCGAGGACTACGAAAAGGTATAAATTTCGAGGACGAAATTTTTTGTTTAAGGGGGGTAGATTGTAACGACCTGAAAATTTCCGTACATTGGGCCGAGTACCACCTCGACCAGAAATCACATAGGATTAAATCCTTTAGAAATTTAACAAAGTTAACTAAGTACTAAACTCGGTAAATCATGAAATCCGTTGGGATCGCTTTAAATACGATCTGCAAGACCCAAAACTTGCAGAATTGGTGACTCTAGGTTACCCTAAAGTCTAGAGCCAAACTCATTACCCGTCTGCTCTCGAGACTGAAACGAAACTTCGTATGAGGTCTAGATCGCACATCGGGAGTCCGATTAACACGAAGCTAAGGAACCAGGACCGCCCCACTGGGCTTGACAATCATCTCAAAAATCAGATGATTCCGATGTCCCACGGCCATTATTTTCACTCCGGAGCGAGGGAGTGTGAAAAACACTATTTCCATCCAAGATAAAATATCTGGAATAGTGATCTGGCACCTTTCGGTTGCGCGTCAGTATTAAGCAACCTGACCGTCGGAATCAGACCAAATTACACCCTCGGATTAAGAAAAATTTCAGGAACATTTACATGTACTCAGAAATTCCGATCGTGGCCCACGGACCGTTGAACTGAAAGTGGTCCGCCACGTGCGATCTGGGAATCCGATCGAGCCGAAAACGTAATCCCACGTGGATCCGCAGTGGGTGAGCTTAAGTCTGACGTTTGGCTCAAAGAGGGCCACCAGAACACCCCTTTTGAGCTTGGAAATTGGCGAAATGCCTATGTAAGCAGTTGCCCTTGAACCTGAGTCTATTTTGGGAAGGTTTGTGGCTATAAAAGGGGCTTATAACAGCCCCTCTCACAGCCATACGAATTTGGGTTAAAACCCTAAGAGAGAAAGAGAGAAAAGAGAGAGAACTTGTGGAGATCGAAGCCGATCTTCCTCCTGCTGCTTCCACCTCTCCCACGGCCTACACCGCGCTATTCCAAGAGGTTTCCCGGCGGTTTCCACCCCATTTGAAGGTAAGAAACCCTAACCCTAGGTCTGATTTGAGCCTAATTAGTGATAGGTTAGGGAAAGACTAATCGAATGCGATCTTTAGGCTAAGAAACTCCCGTATACGGAAGCACCAACCTTCTTGCTGATTCGTTGGAATTCCAAGGGCTGAGGTGAGGACTTTAAGCGTATAAGTTACGGTTTTCAACGCTTTCAATGACAGATAATGATAGATTCATGATCTGCATGCAAATGCACATGTACAAAGTGCTTTCCGTTTCCTGTTTCGATTAGCGATAAAGATTATGGAATCTTACATACTCTTGATATATGTAGAAATACCGTATACGTATTTTTGTTGAGAAAATGTTTGACATGTTTATTTAATGTTTGATTATATCATGTGTGGATAAAATACTAGTTTGGCGAAAGAGATCGCAAAAATATATGTTCATGTGTAAATGCCATGTATGTCGAAATTGCGTATTCTAGAAATCCCGCATGCGTGCGGATTTTGGATATGTAATTGTAATGATTATTTGTTGTATGAATACGATATACGCGGGAAAAATACTCCCGGGGCTTAGGGACAGCCCAATCACGAACTTGCCTAACATACGTCATGTATGTTGGAAATGTGTATTCTAAGTGTTTGTGTATGCGCATGTAGGTGTACATGTGCATGTACTAGTGCCTTAGATAGGCGCTGATATAGATGCTCCAACTCCCTTAGAGACATGTAGGATCCCCTCCATGCGGTGGTTCACCGCAACCACTTAATTGCAGTGCACACACAATTCTATCCCTATGGGGATAGTGCTGTAGTACATGCATTACAAGATGCTTTATAACATGCTTCTCAACATGCCTTGTAACATGCTTACTCCATGTCTTACTTTATGCTTTATAACATGCCGACTAACATGCTTGTATTGCTTGTTTACCATGCTTTACTTCACATGCTAGCGATGAAAACTGTTTGAGTTTGGGACTATGTTTATAGTCCAAACACTCGGTACCAGACTTGTGATTGTGGCTGAGATTCATGTCGCCACAAAGGACGGGTCCGGCGAACCCGAGTCGTACTTCGGTTGGCGATAGTGGTTGGCCACGCGGAGTGCTTTTGCGCTCCATATCGCTCAACTTGTGGTGCGCTCGAGCTAGTCAGGCTCGCCACTTGAACCGAAGTGTAGTTGTGTGTTCACCTTGTTTGGTCGCTACTGCTTGAACCTAGGGTACCAAACTTACCAGTGGTGATTCCTGTTTAACCATGGTACCTAGATCCGCTAAGACGCATGAGCCGGGCATGGTGGTATGGGACACCGTGGTCGAGCTGTCGGCCTATGCTGGGGCCATGTGCCTCCCCGTAGTGACCATTGCGCAACTATCTCGTGAGCCGAATACGGTGGTATGGGACACTGTATTCGAGCTGTCGATACTTCGGCGAGAGCCGAGTACGGTGAGATCTGTGCTCGTGCTGACGGGCGACGAGTCCTCCGTGGTATCATCGAGTGTACTTTAAGTATCTGTGATTGGCCACGAGCCTTTCACAGTAACTAGAGTGTGAGTTGAGCCGAGTACGGTGAGACCTGTACTTGAGCTGACGGCTAGTGATTGAGCCGAGTACGGTGAGACCTGTACTCGAGCTGACGGCCAGCAATTGAGCCGCATACGGTGAGATCTGTATCCGCGCTGACGGGTGACGAGCCTGTTGCGATGCCATCACTAAGCTTCTCAAACCATAACATCGTATGAGAATAACTAGGATTGACGACCCTAGAATGGATCATGTTGGGAATGATACAAGGGAGGTACCTTAGTTTCCCAATACTGCTGACTGAAATGGACTAATAATAACTTGGCAATCACGAGCATCATCGCACCGCATGTGCTTTGTAGATGTGGCGCACTGAGGGAGTTAAGCATTCACGAACGTAAGATGATGTCGCTTGAGGGTGGTTTGGCAAGGGCATACAGCATCATGTCATATCATTTTTGCATTTAACAAGAGTAGTTAGAGTTGCTTGATTTGTACTGCTTATCATTACTGCTTGGTTGATTTGATAACATGTTAACTTATGCATTATTGTTCCACTGAGTTAGCTACTCACTCCCACGATACGGGACGGTGTTGTACACACCAACCAGACTCTGTTGCAGGATTAGAGGGCGCCTTGGTTCAGGAGCCAGAGCCCGACGTTGACGAGGACCAGGAGGAGTTCTCTTTCATGCAGTATTCTGACGGCTACGCCTAGGCCGGCTGCATCGCGGGACTTTTGGGGCCTCTTTTGAGGATGTATTTTGGGTTTTTAATTTACAAACTTTACATGTATATTGGTGCTCAGCTAGTACTCATACTCTGAAGTTCAGAAAATTTTGTTACTTTACATACTTGTATATAAAATTTCAGACTTCCGCTGTGTTTAAATGCAATTGAACTGGAGTATGAATTACTGTTTGGTTTAATCTCATTCATGTTTATTGCGCTAACTCAGACAACATTTAACCGACATTGTGTATGTTGCATAAGTGATGCGTTGGAACTCGGGAGTTGAGTTCATACTCGACCCCCGAATTTCAGGGCGTTACACATATGTATGGAACCTGAACCACCCTGCAACCGTTGTATCCCATCGAAAATTCACTTAAAATGGGTCCATAGTCTCGTGAGCCAGGCATGGTGGAATGGGACACTGTGTCCGAGCTGTCGGCCTACACTGGGGTACCGCGCCTCCCCGTAGTGACCGCGAGCGATCCCTTTCCTATCAGCACTCCTCATGTGCTTGGAGTCGGGAATGAGGACCCCGATGGGATCACGGACCGCGGGGACTCGGCCTCACGCGTTGATGAGGCGTTGGCCTCGCAATCAGCTTAGGGCATTGATATGTAGGGTGAATCAGAATCCTCAACCTGCTGGATGAACGAACTTAACTAATAACTAGGCTAACACGATCGCATTGCATCACACTAGTTAGGGTGGCGACTCGGAAGTCGAGGTCGCACTGAGGGAGTGTTGACATATGCGATCGTAGATGTAGTCGCTTGAGGGAGTGTTGTGGTGAGGGCATGCATCATATCATCGCATTTCATGCACATTTAATAAGAGTTATAGGTGTTGCTAATTATCTATTTTTCATTAAATTCCTACTATAACTAATGCCTGTTACAACTTAAGATTAATAGTTCACACTGAGTTGATCACTCACTCCCACTCTGGGACGGTATTTTAAAACACCAACCAGACGCTTCCATAGATGCAGGTGGCGATGATCAGGAGGAGCCTGACAATGCGGATCTGGATGAGGAGGAGGAGTACTCCTACTTTCAGTTGATGGGGGGAGCTGCGTCGGATCCGTAGATGAGTCGATGGACTGCTGAGCTGAGAGCTCAGCCCTATTCTTTTGGACACGATATTATTTTTGTGATTTTGTTGGGTGACGCCATGTGCGATCCCTTATTCTTTTGGTCATGTATATATATACATATATTGGATCTCTTTATTTCAGTGGTCTTGTAGGATTATGCTTCATGTTCCAGGAAACTCCAGACTGCGCAACTAAACCGGATTAAATACATATCAATGAAAATGGTGGTAAGTGACACTCGGAACTCTGGAGTTGAGCGTATGCACGACCCCCGATTTCCAGGGCGTTACAGTAAATTTGAGCAGTCCACTTTATGACCACTTCATACTTCCTCTGGAATTTACATTCAATAGATGTAAAAGGAGACCGGTTCACCAAATAGCAGGCCGTGTTAACGGCCTCATTCCATAGGTCCTTGCCCAACCCAGCATTACTACTCATGCATTAGGCTCTCTCCAAGAGAGTCCAATTCATCCACTCAGCTACACCGTTTTTCTCAAGTGTGTGGCCCACTATGTTGTGCATAATGATCCCTTCATCCTTACAAAATTGATTAAATTCACCTAAAGTAGAATCATCGTCATTAGCTATCCTTAATACATTTACCTTTCGCCCTGGATGTTTTTCCACTATGGCCTTCCATTATTTAAAATAGGTGAAAACCTCAAATTTATGTTTCATGAAATAAATCCAAAATTTCTGGGAGTAGTCGTAAATGAATGTGACAAAGCATAATGACCCTCCAGCGGAAACCACATGTGACAGCCCCAGTACATTAGAATGCATATAGTCAAGCACACCCTTACACGCATGTTTTTCAGATTTGAAAGATAACCTATATTGTTTACCATATATACAATGCTCGCATATATTTAAATCAAGACTTTTAAAACTATGAATTAAACAACGATTAGAAAGTACTTCATGCCCAGCTCGCTCATGTGGTCCAGACGTGCATGCCACATACGTGCAGACGTGGAATCCGTTATAGCTGTTGCAGCTCCACTTGTTGAAGTGCTCCTGATCAGCCTGTAAAGATTTTCGTGCCTCTGTGCTCTTATGACTACTAACTCCCCTTTTGAAACCTTAAGGACTGCATTAAAACCGATGAACTTGCATCCTACTGCTTCGAGTGCACCGAGAGAAATCAAATTCTTATTCATGTCAGAAACGTGCCTCACCTCAGTTAAGGTACGCTCCATTCCATCAAACATCTTGATAAGATAGTACTAATAGCTACAACTTTACAAGCATTGTTATTTCCCATAAATACTTGTCCACCATCGCACTCCCTGTAACTAACAAACCAACTCCAATGAGGAGTCATGTGACATGAAGCTCCTATGTCAAGAATCCACTTGTCTCTATGATCATCGTATATGTGTCTGATCATAGACACAGACAACACATCACCTCCACTTGTCTCTTCATCAGACATGACAGTATTGACCTCTCTGGAAGAAGACTCTGTATTCTCTTTCTTTGCTTTTGGATTTGTATAATCCTTCTTCATGTGCCCTGACATCCCACAATTCTAACACTTTAACTTTCCCTTGCCCTTGCCCTTGGATTTGGATTTTGATCTAGAGGATCCTATGTCCCTCTCAGAATTTATACATCTCGTAAATAAAATATCGATAGAGGCCCTCATGCTACCGTTTTTCTTTCTCATTACCTTTCCTTGAAGGGCTGAGATAACGGTATCAACACTAATGGTCATGTTATCGGTGCACAAGGTATCTTTAAAAGACTCATACGAAGCAGGGAAAGAATTCAACAAAATACATGTCTGATCTTCTTCATCGACTGTTACCTTCACATCCAGCAATTTGCATAATCTTGTTAAAATTACTAATGTGGGCTTCAACATCTCCTCCCATTGTTATCTTAAAGTTGAACAGTTGTAGCTTCAAGTGTAAACAATTTTCAAGGGACTTATTACCATAAATGTCCTCTAACTTCACCCACAAACTTGTTACGGTTTTCTTCCTCAAGACATTATAGAGAACGTCATCTGTTAAGTACAAATGGATTGAGGATTTCATTTTCTTATCCAGTTTCTTCCATTCATCATCATCCATATATAGATTTAAATCGCTTCTCAAGGACCTCATCCAATCCTTGCTGATTCAATAGGGTTTAGGGTCTTGACCTTCCATATTTCAAAATTATTTTTCCCGGAGTATTTTCAACATCAAACTTAGGATTGTCAACCACTGATACTCACTTTCAAATTCAAGTTCTGCGCCCCAACAATGCCTCTGATACCACTTGTTAGGGGACCGCTGAAGCACAGAGATGAATCTCAGAAAGTAATCTAATCGCTCAAACCAAGCACCAAGAGAACACAATGATTTTAATTAACGTGGAAAAAAAACCCTCGCGGTAAAAAAACCACATCACAAAGCAACAGATGAACATTATGAAAGTAAAAAATTACAAAGAGAAAGAGCTTACCCGATTCGAACAACCTCGAATCTCACCCTTGTTACACCCTTTGATCGCCTTGGAAGAATTTGACAACTCCTAGGAATTATTTTTTAATCTCATTTACACCCATATATATAGCCTTGGGAAGAATCTCAAACAGAAAAGGAAACTGAGAAGAATCCCAAACGAAAAAAGGAAACATCAAACTTGATTAAAGACATCAAATACAACACTATGTAGTGAAGCATGTAGAAATGATTAGAGCAATTTATCATCTAGTATGATCTTATCTCTTGGATGAGTGTCATGCATTATTAGATCTACGTATGGTTCAAGATATGTGAGCAATCCCATCTCTCTCTCTCTCTCTCTCTCTCTCTCTCTCTCTCTCTCTCTCTCTCTCTCTCTCTTAATTTGTGTTTTTATTTTCTAATGATAAGAGCTCTTTATTTCCTCTAAAATGGGCATGTAATCCAAAATTACAAGAGGTGCCCCACACTTCGGGTTAGGGATTAAAAAAGAAAAGAAAAAGAATGCCCATACTTCAGGTCAGGAAGAAGCCAACACATCGAGTGAGGGAAAGAGCCCAACACCCGAGGCCAAGAAGAAAAATAAGAGCATGAGAGAAAGAACAACCAAGCTTAAAGCATTGAGGTAAACTTGATCTCCGAGATAATGCGAGCGAACGGACTGGACAGGTCATTAGCATGCTTAACAACAAGCGCTTTCCTCTGCTTATTAATTATCATCACCTCACCTTAACGCTCATTAATTAGGGATCTCATATTTTGAGATAAGAGTCTAATGCTCCAAAGGGAAGACTTAGGCTTCAAAATCGCATGGGGGCAGTCCTTATTATGCACTTTAATGAGAAATCTTAAAATAAGAGAAATAATTCTAGGTGAAAAGAGAATGATAAGCAAGCTCTTATCACTAAATCCTGGACTGTCCACGTTCAAAATAACGCCCTAGACAACCTTGGAGGAAGGAGAAAAACACGTGAAACTAATATTCTTAGATTCTCTAACTTCAGCGTATGATATTAACCAATTAGGTCCATGGTGATTTGGCAAGGCCTTCAACTGAGGGGTTGGGTAATGCTTGGGAATAGGAAGAAGAGATGTTGGGAAATTTCAGGTGGCTGAAATATGGGCTATAGCGACTGTAGCAATAGAAGGGCAAAAAAGGAATAGAGCTTGAGATCTCACCTCCTCTAGAATATATCTAATAGTGATCTCTTTTGGAAGAGATAATTTTTTGAAGATCTGGTTATTTCTTTCCTTTTAGACATGCTAAGCAAGGGTAAGGCAGAAAAACCTACTCATAAAATTGGTAACAAATTTTATACTATTTTGAACAAGATTAGCAATGGCTTGAATAATAGTAAGAGAAGAGATGGTAGAAATGAAAAAACTATGGTGCATGGCCAAACCCATGAGACATAAGGGCATAAAAAGGAAATATGTTAAATGATTTTCAAGGAGCAAATGCAAATTAATGACATTAGCTATTAGAGATGTTATTCGATCTTATTAGCATATCCTTGGATATAAGCCGTTTGAGAAAAAACATCCAAGTCGTTATAAAGTAGTTGGGGATGTTTTCTTTAAAGCAGACTAAGTCAAGGAGAAAGCTTCTCCCCCAATAAACAAGCCTGTACTGTTGAGATAAAGTAAATAAAGCCATTTGGAAAAAGGGTCCGTATAATTTCATCTTTAGTAGTTAAAACAATAATCTGTCTCATATTGGAAAAAAATTTCACAATTAGCTAATGAGAGACTTGCCACTCATTATTTTGAATAAACGTGCTCACTTTTATTTGCTCCATTCCCAAATCCTCCACAGAATGCTTTCCATATCTCTCCATGAGACTGCTCTCTCCAAGACAAGTGTCATACTAGAAAGTTGTGCAATTCCTCATTCCAATAAGGATTTTGGTATGAGATTTGACAATGGAATGAATAATAAGAGTACTACACTATACTCAAGATAAATTTTGTAGTGTCTTATAAAATTAGGTCGGAATAGTTAGAGAGCCGCACTAGTCCAACTAATTAATGTCTTAATTAGGTCAGAATTGACGAATTTAGGATAATTAGAGTCGGACGCCCATTTCTGCTAATCGCGTATATGTAGCATCGTAAACTTAGCTAATCCTGACACTAACCGGTGCCCACGAGAAATCCCGAGGGTTAACTTATCCCAAAAATGATCATATTAACCAAATTAAGTCCAAACTACACATTGGTGGTCCATTAGACTTGAAGCTATAGAATAACGTCTGTCTTGCCAGGCTTGAGATCTATCATAGATATTATGCAAAGATAGTGTTTAGGATAGCTCAACTTTAGCCTGCAAGTCGAGTGCATGGAATGTGCAAGTGCCTTAAGTGATAACATGAATTTAAGTGGAATTTGCACCATTCACTCTTTGTCGAAGTTATAGCTTTCAGACAATGATAACCAAATTTAGGACACTAATCGAGATAATTACCCTACTCATATCTGTATAGTTGCAGACTCGATCGACGCTCGGTGACCATTAATATGAGTTAGGGCCTTCCTCATTAATCAACATGTCTGATAATAAGATGGTTGTGTCCAAATATAAATCTCCTAAAATATAAATCCGCTCCTAGTGAGACACTTATTTCAACGACTTAGAATGACTGATACACCTTTTCGTGTCCCATTAATTCGAAACAACGTCCATTGATGCTAGTACAATGAATAAGTAGACTTTAAGAACATTTGTGCACGTCGTGAAACTATAAATATTATTTAGGCTGGGATGCCTCCCATGCTTGCCACATGCCACATACGATGTCAGTACAGAGAATACATCCTCCATTTACGTAAGCTTGACCGCCTTCAAATATGCTAGACATGGTACTCGATCACCATTTTTGGATCGCGTATAAGGGTGTATTGTATCGTATTAAAGGGCTTGAAATACAATATATGGTGTTTAGTTAGGAGTTGGGATCAGTGGAACACCACGCGCGCGAATACATCATTAATTTAAAAATTCGCAGCGACAGTAGTGTATTGTCAGATGACTCTGTTGTCGTCAGTACAGCTTATTCAAGCGTTGTATTTGCCTGTGATAGACAATCAGTGACTTGCAGAGAGTTTTCTATATGAGGAGGACGTAAGATTTCTACGCCAACAGCTGTGTAGATCATCTCTGACTTTCTGCATGTGGGCATTCAGCTGAGAAGCTTCCCTTCCGAAAGGCTGATTTCAGAATACAGTGGGCATGATACACTTCTTACCACGTCGCAGGCTGCGAATCGAGCATTCGCTAACCAAATGGACGACGTGGATGGACAGCGTGGATGAGCGCCATACCCATCGTGGGACCCACATCACCTCTTCGGATAGGGTGCGTGCAACAACAACCAACGCCTTTCACAGGAAGTTCCTGCGCTGGTAACCCAGGTGGGGCCCACAGTACAGTATGTGAATGATTCTCCTTGTCTATCTGTTCCGTGAGAACATTTTAGGACTCCGTGCCATTTTAGATGCCATCCATACCATTAAACATGTCAATCCAAGGTGGTCACAATGGATGAACGGCTAGGATTATTCAATCAGAACATGATGGACGGGTAGGATTAATAAAAAACATGACAGTGGGCCCCACCTAGAATCGAAACAGTTGATAACTTAAAAAGGACCACAGTCGTACACATGCTATCAATATTTATACATATATACAGCCCTTATATGTTGTTTCCAAACATTGATCTGTACAAGAAATTGTATACTTGCCCGAACAATACCTCCTATCCAAACATTGGTTAATGGCATGTTGATTTGGATGTATTCTGAAAATACTCAAACGTATACATGAACAGTAGCCGGATACAATACAATACACCCTTATACACGAATCCAAATAGGCCCTTAAATGCGTGTGTGATACGAACACGTTCTGCAATTCCAACCATCCAAACCAGGAGCCCTATTATTGATGGATTATACCCCCAAATTCACGAATAATAGATGGATGATTCGAACCGTTTTTTTTTTTTTTTTAAGCTTGTCAGTACACACACTGTCATATCACACTTCACTGTCAGCCAACCCCACTAGGGAATCGATGTCAAGACTTCAGTGTTGAAACGAGGTATGCACTAAGTCTACCACTGAGCTATGGATCTGGGTGTGACGATTCGAACCGTTCATTTTGTGTGTCCACAAGTAGAAAGAAGTCATTTATTATATGGTTTGGACGGTCTGATCGAAGCTATTTCTTGTTAGTGGACTATCAATAGTGGACCCCACAGGATAAACGGTTCGTATTATCATGCACACGTCCACACGTACAGTACAGCGAACTAGAATTCCATGCATCCAGAGACCATGGATTACCAACTCATTTTTAAACGGCTATAAATGCAAATGTAGCATGATGATAAGCTGATGATGAAATCGAAAACGGTTGATCTTATTGATGCCACCTATCGAAACTCAATTCTGATAATACAAAACTACTCCATCGATCTTTCAAAAAAAAAAAAAAAAAAATCAGAATGAAATTAAATATGAAATCGAAGAAAGAGGGATACACTCCAAAACGAAATGAAGCCCGCCACGGCAGACGTCCAAGGTCAACACTTGGGAAGATCGGAAGGTGGAGGTGGCAGCTTCTGATTGGGTAGCTTCCCGTCCAAAACGACCCACGCCATCTTCAGGCCCCAGCTGGTGTGGACTTCCAGGTGGCAGTGCATGAACCATACACCTGTTGCCACGTCAACCATCATGCCATGTCAGCATAAAATTACATATTAGATTATCCTTATATGAAAGAAAGTATCTGAACGTGAAGAGTGCCATGATGCGTCCATTTGGTTCAAGTGGAGCCCTCGGATAGATGATCAGAACCGTCAAATTCGTGGGCCCCGCCATGCATGGTGGATATTCGTAAAAATACTCCTGCTTCGTAGATACAAATCATACAAAATATGGCTTTCTTTCTGGACCTTTGCTGTATTTTAATCAACCGTCTATTTCTAAGTCACTGATCAAAGGGTCAGGATCTTCTAATTTCGGATATTCTCTACGGATTCCGTATCCACAATGGTAATATCAGATTGGACGGTTTGGATCGAGTAAACCTGGGCTCCACTTGCAAGAATCACCACATAAGGACGCCCTTACTGATGAGATACAATAAGCCATGATTCGTGAGAATACAAACTCAATACACACAGTGAGTACTGAGAGTTGGTGCGCACATTTGGCGGGAATCAAGCGAGCATTTGAAAATGAGAAATTCCGAAAGCCCATTTCAAAATTACTGACCAGGTGCGTTTTAGATACATTACTGACCTGGATTGTCTGCTTGGAAGCGGATGGCGACCCAACCGCCCGACGGAACTCCGACGGTGTTTCTCTCGACAGGGTCGATGAGATTGAAGTTCGAGGGATCCTTGTTGGGGTTGTAGTTTCCAAAGCCTTGCCCAACAACGAAGAAATTGAAACCATGGAGATGGAGAGGATGACTCTCCACTCCGAGAATGCTAGTGTCCTGCATCACCAGCTCAATGCTCGCATTGAATGGAAGCACCACCACCTTAGTGCCATTGCTGACCATCGTGTTGTTCGGAGGGGTACCCGTGTAATTAAATGGGATTAGAGGGTTATTTGGGAAGTTGGTTTTGTACACGCCCTTGGATTGCCCGAAGAAGTGGGCCTGGAGGAGGGCTGTGGTCGGCTGGACAAACGAGACGTTGTTGACAGATGCGGCGAACTTGTTGCCGTTGGGCCCTTGGCAGGTTTGGTTCTTGGGGCATGGCTGGGTCCCAAGGCCGACCGTGAAGAAGAACCGCCTATCAATGGTCTGAGGGACATTGGCGGGGAATTGTGCATTGGCCAGGCTACGCAGTCTATTGGTGTAGTTAGTGGCGAAGGCTGTGTCATTTAGTGCTGGAAGGGATGGCTTAAAGACTGGGATGTTTTTAATGCCGGTAACATTGGATGGATGAGATGAATTGGATTTTTGGTATTCGAGTATTCCGACGGTGGTGGTGTTGTCAAATGTACCGTTGCCTGTCGCGTATGGCCGGGCCGACATTAAGAAAGTAGCATTTGGGTAATGGGGTTTGGTCTTGAGGAGGACGTTTGTGGTTTGGCCTGGTGTGATGAGGAGGATGTCAGTGTCAAACGGCTTAACATAGATGGCATCGACGTCGACGATGGTGAGGGTGTGATTGGCGATGCTGAAGAAGAGCTCATCATTGAGTGCAGCATTGATCAGACGGAGAAGATACGTCTTCCCAGGCTTCACACTTAGCTTAAATGTATCTGCACCACACCATGCAACCAGAAGAAAAGTGAGAGAAATGGGTTAGCATGAGATTGGGTTGAGCTGGAATTGTAAATGGGCCACGCTTCCAATTCCTGGGCCTAGCCTCTTTCTCACAATCCATATTCCAAAATTACCACATGGGAAGTAGAACTACCTTTTGCTGAGCAGTTGTACAAGGGACCAGGGAGGCCGTTGATAGTGTATGCATCCGATACGTTCGGGCCGCCTCCCATCAGTAAAGCTTGCGTGATGATGGCCTCAGTGTCTGCATTAAACCACTCACCTGCAATTCGGATTCATATTTGTTTTAATAATCGTGATTTATTGTATTTAGGCTGTGTAATCTTAAGATTTTGTGGTTGTGATTACCGAAGATGATCGGGACTTCCTTGTATGGTTTGATGAATGGGTAAGGGACGCCGCGCTTGGGGAGGATCACGATGGGACCATAGAGGGTCGATCTCATCCATGAGATGTGTGCATGCCAAAAGAGGGTACCCCGTTGGCCAATAATGGTGAAGTTGTAGACGTAGGTTTGGCCAGTTTGAATGGGGCACTGGGTCACGTATGCAGGTCCATCTGCCCATCCACTCCTGAGTTGTCGAACTCCATGCCTGTTCTCAAATCCACCATATCAAACAATCCAAATCAAATGCATTTTGGGTTAATACACAAGTATATATTCTAATCGTAATCTCCTTATGGTTATGGAGTTATGTGTTTTTCCTACTTGTGGTAGATCATGTTGGTCATAACATGGTGGGGCCCACGTCGATTTATAGGCTATTTCTAATGTGTGGTGTGACAAGGTAGATGGATGCATGGTCTGGATTAGAGACTAGTCCATTGTATCATTCCCCTTGCATTGTTACACCTCATCAATGGCTTCTATTCTCATAAATTTAAGAGAATGGTCGATGCACATCCATGGGATAATCTCAAGGGAGGTTGGCATGTAGGTGGGCCCAACATAAGAAGGTGACTAACAAATTAACGTGGCCCCTACATCATTAGTTGGGCATCTGATCATATCATTTCCCATAAGAAAACAGATATTAAAGTTGTAAGATGGTTCCATACCAATGCAGGGTGATATTGTTCTGAACATGGTTAACCACCTTAACAACGACCCTATCACCTTCTCTGGCTACGATCTTCGGCCCTGGAAACTGGCCATTGACGGTCACGATACTCTTCGTGTGGCACAGCCGCGTCACATTCTGCATCCGAATCTGCCAACAAACAGTTCAAAAACATAAGAGAAGAACATAATAAATGCAATTAGCTGAACATGCATGGCGAGTAACGGGGTAGGACATACGTCGAACTGGTAGTGCCTGGTAATGCCTGCATGCTCGGCATGTCCGAGCTCAGGGAAGAGGAACATGGTACTCAATACAAGAAGCAATGCAGCCATGGGACCTGATGCTTGAAGAAGAGCCATCTCTCTCTCTCTCTCTCTCTCTCTCTCTCTCTCTCTCTCTCTCTCTCTCTCTCTCTCTCTCTCTCTCTCTCTCTCTCTCTCTCTCTCTCTCTCTCTCTAAAGAGTTTGGTGTTGCTACTGGTGGAGTCTGGATGTTTATATAGAGAGCGTTTGGTTGATTAGGTGATGAGATTATGGAATTCATTTTCATGGTAATGAATTATACGATAGGTGGCCCACACAATATTAATGAGTTTTCAGTTCTGACAAATGAGGCCTATTTCCGGTAATCCAATCCATTGGTCTGTTGAGTCCCACCGTGGATGGAGAATGCCCTCAAAAATTACCAAGATCGGAAGATTCAGCCGTCAACATTTAGACCTTTCTCAGTCAACAGTTGTTGTGTTTCTCTCGTGTTAACCGACTATTGTGGACGGCAGATGACAATATTAAGCTTATCCTATCTAGAATAACTTTAAGGAATAGTTCATCCACTGTGGGACTCAACAGACCAACGGCCTTGATTATCGAGCAATGGGGCCCGCATGTCAGAATCAAAAACTCGTGTGTACTGTTCAATATATGGGCCACTTATCATAAAGCTCTTCCAGAGATGAGTTACCTAAAATACCCAAACCATGGACGGATGGTACATGTGCTGGTCGACCTTAACTGTACGAAGTGAAGTTGACGAAGTGAAGTCATTTATTTGACTCTTTTTTTACCAGAAGAAATTTGATACTCTGGCAAAGTGTGATGGATGATGCTCGGGCACTTTCAAATTACTTAGAAATTGCATAAGTGACGTAAAAGGAAATCAAATTAAACTAATCAAATTACCGGCTCTATTTAGATGTACCGCTTTCCATTTGATTTTCTAACCAGCACGTTGGACGACATTTATTGGAAATGGTTAAAAATGAAAAGTATCCAACGGTCCTATTTTATCAAACAACTACCCACGAATCAGTGGTTAGAATTTTCCAAATCATCAGATTTTGGGACTGTAACTAATCAACAGTTGGTTCCACAAACTACTCCGTTTCTCAGTGCCTAAGTATCAAGCATCATGATCTACTGGAGTATCAAATAACTTGGCTTTTCCAACATTTGATTTTGGGACACATCATTTTTTAAGCGCACACCCCTCTTTTCTACTTTTGGCATTATAAATATCTAGGATAGTAAAAGGCTTGCTATTATGCCAAAAGAAGAATAATAATAACAAAGGAATTTTGACCAAAAGTTAGAATGCACAAATGCCCAGGATAGCCCCTCAACACCTTAAAATAATAATAATAAATAGGTTTAAGCCTTCCAAATTTTAGGGTGCATGCATGGCAATCCCGACGCTACAACGACCACCAAAAAGAGGAGCTATGGTAGCTTCCTAGATTTTGTAGACTGAATTACGTACATTAGGTGGGCCCCATCTCCGAGGGTTGGCCCTAAAATAGGTATGGTTATAAGATATTGATTGGACGTGATACCATATATCGGTGCAATAAGATCTTTTGCCATGTGTTCTCTTCCATCGGACCCTTCCTCTATTTGTACAATGTGTTGGCCCATGGATTAGTGATCCAAACCGTTGATATTATGAACCACACTGTGGATGGCCCACGTATCACAAATGCCTGGAGAATTTAAGCCCTTTGACAGATGCTGACAAATTGACATTTAATGAAGTAAATACGGGTTTAACTGAAGAAGGCCAAATATTCTGTAGCTAGGATCTTCCAAACTGGATTGTTGGTCCATCCGCCATCCTCTGTGAGGTGAGGCCCACCATGCTAGCGGTTTGGACCATAATGAGGAGTTGTTACATATATTTAGTTGGATGTTAGAGTTATCATTCCTCTTCCTTTAACCCCAACCGTTAATAATCTTGGTGGTCACGGCAAAACATATGGCAATTATCGGATGGGAATCCTCTACAACGCTACTTTTATGCAAGGCCGAGAACACCCAAGCTGTTTGGGGTTCATCTTGTTGTACAAGTGAAATCCGTTCAATCCATCAGGTGGAGTCTGTGATGTTAGCTCCTGGGGCCAAAAATCAGCCAGTTTCACAACTCAGTTGCGCCACAACATAGTAAAAAATAGTGATTGGGCGAAAACCATAGACTTGTGTGTGTGGCCACCACGATGCTTATCTTTCATCAAATCCATTCATCAGGTTTGACTTACCTGGATGAAGGGAAGATACAAAAACCAAAGCTATCCAAAACTAAGGCAGCCTGCAGTGCATGAGCTAAAAGGCTTTAAGTGCAATTTTAAACTCTTCCCATTGTTGTGACCCGTATTAGTTTTTTATCACCCCCCATCTTTAGCATGTATAATGAACAAAAGGGTTATGACTTGATGGATGGAGTGGATTTCACATATAAAACACGGTGGGCCCTAACAAACACAGATTGTCCTACTTAGTGGGTAAAGCAGGTGGTGTAGGCTATTCCGATACGTGATTATCATGTCAGTTGCTATTAGGTCGTTTTTCACTGTAGAAAGAGATTGAGCAGGTTCCATGGACCCTGTACTTACTGATGGTTTTTGGTTTTCCACGATATGATATGGTCCAAACTCGATAAATGACATCACACCCAATTCAAAGCTACTACCAAGAGGCCCCCCATCACTTCCCTTGAAGCAAACTATCTCCTTGTTTTCCCTAACCACCCTAATGAGATTTTAGGTCAATAGTATATGTGCTTTTGCCACATACTCATCCACCATACATATGTCAATCCGGACCGTCCAGATTGTCAACCATATTGTGGAATGTAGAATGGAGAAAATTTATCAAATATCCAACGATCTCTACCATTTGAACTAGCCAGTTGAATTTGGATCCGTTGGATGATTTCACGTGATCGGACCGTTGCATCAACGTAGATTACTGTCCACAGTGGGACAATGATTTGGTCGGGATCTATTCATGCGTATATGCATGTCGCTTTCATGGTGGATGAGTTGCCACCGTCTACTTAGCATGTGGCAAATGCACACCATAGTCTAATTCAGGAGAAAAAAGAAAAAAAAAAAGAAAAAAAAAAAGAAAAAAGAAAAAAAAGAAAAAGAAGAGAGATAATGAAATTGGCACGTGCAAGCATACGCGTTTGGTATTCACACGGTCGTGAGGATGACAGGACTTGCACCATTAGGTTGTACCAACTGCTCTTCTTACAGGCCACTCTTGTCAATGCACCTACTTCCTCCCCTGCATGTATACGCATATATATATATATATATATATATATATATATATATATATATATAATATATATATATATATATATATATATATACACCATTCCTTTCTTTTTCTTTTTCTTTTTTAATTCTTATTTGAATGTGGGCCATTTGAAATGCCAACTGGTGTTGCTGCAAAGTAACGGTATGCGCTCTCGTGAAACAGATTAACATGAAAAATGAAAAAACCTATCTCATCGGAAATTTTGAATGTATTTTAAAAAGACCACAATAATCTGTAATATAAAGTTGGCATGATTTAGAAAAATGGATTTTATATGTAAAAAACTGTTATATTGTCATATAAGGGCCGTTATGTAATTAACATGCTTTATATATATTATATATATGATGAGTTCTCAAAAAAGTTCGTATGTACTACGTACGAACTGGTTCACAGGTGAGCGTTTTCGTACGTGTGTGTGTGTGTATATATATACACACACAGAGATAGATAGATAGATAGAGAGAGAGAGAGAGAGAGAGAGAGAGAGAGAGAGAGAGAGAGAGTCATGCTCCCCAACGCACCTACACACGAGCGCACCTTTGCACACGTGCCATGGGTGTCTAATTTGAACGGTCCATGTGATGCGGAATCCCATGAAACCCTACGTGACAAATTTTCACCCCGATCTAAAATTCTAGTGGGCCATATCAAAGAGAAATACAAATCAAGGGAGGAAACTGTTTTCATTTTTTATGGCCCATCAAAGTTTTAGATCAAAGTAAAACTTGGGCCGGGGGGTTTCACGAGGTGCTGCTTCACATGAACGGTTCAGATTTTGGATCCCCATCACGTATGATGGGTTCTCAAAAAAGTTCGTACGTAATACATACGAACTGGATCGCAGGTGAGCGTTTCCGCATATATATATATATATATATATATATAGGGAAAAGGTACTATGCACTCGAGCTCACGATAAGCTTATCGTGAGGTCGAGCTGTGTGGGCCCCACCGTGATGCGTGTCGACCATCAACACCATGCATTTGATGGGTACCTTTTAAATTATGGGATATCCCAAAAATCAGCCGTATACGGAACTCAGGTGGGCCATACCATCTAAAATTACGTGAAGACACCGTTAAAACATATAAAAGCACTTGGTGGGGCCCACCTGAGTTTTGCATGCGCCTGAAACTTGGTCTAAACCCTCATTCAAGTGGGACACACATAATGGATGGGCTAGATTTGCAAACCACATCTCGGTGGGCCCTCAAAAATGGTTATGAATGTTTTAATGGTGTACGGCCCCTCTCTACTTCTGTATGTGGTCTGGCCCACACAAATCACGGATTGACTTGATTTTTGGGACCTAGGCCCATGATAAAATGGTGCATCTAACTGATGTGGTAGATGTTTGAAACACATCACGGTGGGCCCACACAGCTCGACCTCATGGGACGGACCCGTGAGCTTGAGCGCATAGTACCTTTTCCCATATATATATATATATATATATATATATATATATATATGGGAAAAGGTACTATGCGCTCGGCTCACGATAAGGGTCCGTGAGGTCGAGTTGCGTGGGCCCCACCGTGATGCATGTCGACCATCACCACCGTGCATTTGATGGGTCCCCTTTAAATTATGGGATATCCCAAAAATCAGCCGTATACGGAACTCAGGTGGGCCATACTATCTAAAATCATGTGAAGACATGCCAAAAACATATAAAAGCACTTCGTGGGGCCCACCTGAGTTTTGAATGCTGCTGAAACTTGGTCTGAACCCTCATCCAAGTGGGACACACATAATGGATGGGCTGGATTTGCAAACCACATCTCGGTGGGCCCAAAAAATGTCCCATGAATGTTTTAATGGTGCACGGCCCCTCTCCACTTCTGTATGTGGTGTGGCCCACACAAGTCATGGATTGTCTTGATTTTTGAGACCTAGGCCCACGATGGAATGGTGCATCTGACTGATGGGGTAGATTTTCGAAACACATCACGGTGGGGCCCACATAGCTCGACCTCATGGGACGTTAAAGTCAGCTCAAGCGCATGGTAACATGATATGACAGCCTTGTCTAAAACCTTGTTACAGAAAATAACAAATGTATAAATATAAAGGTACATTTATATGCTTTTATGTGTATATTTTGCATTATTTGCATGGTATTAGTGAATTAAGGTGTCAAATGTGTTAGCTGTGTGAAGTTGGCTTTCTGAAAGTAGTACTCTGCCGTGAAAGTTGCCAAGTTACAGTGTTTGGATGACTCTTTTGTAATGAATTGATGTTACTACCTGTGAACTCTACCTCTGCAAAGGGGCAATCAGCATATGAAGAAAAAGTTAAGACGCGGGCTTCCATGGATAATGACTTTATCTCATGCCTTGACGAGGGTTTCAACACACACACACTCTCTCTCTCTCTCTCTCTCTCTCTCTCTCTCTCTCTCTCTCTCTCTCTCTCTCTCTCTCTCTCTCTCTCTCTCTCTCTCTCTCTCCATTGTAAAACATACTCTTTCTCTAAAAGCTCAAGCTGTAGAGGATGTCATATCAATGTATATCAAGGGAGCTTCCGCTTTGATACCATGTAAAATAACTATTTGATCTAAAAGCTCAAGCTGTCAGAGGATGGTGTATCAATGTATATATATGAAGGGACTTTAACAACCATTACATAAGTTACTCTTTTACGAGATTGCAGTCGGCCACCTTCTTCCGTCACTTCAGGGTAGTATCTTCAGTGTCTGCTTCATACAAGGTAGGGCTGGAGATGAAGAAGATCTGGTAATGGGCTAGATTTTTGGTTTGTTTAAACACCCATGCCATGGACGCCGAAGAAGATGACTAGGGACCCAACGAAAATGCCAATGACTGGACCAGAGCTCACGAACGTCGCTGCTGTCAACCAACATTCTCCTTATTCGTGGGGAACATCTCCTTTCGTTGTAAGCCCGACGAAATTAGGGCAAAGTTAAGCAAATTTGGGGAAATTATAGATGTATACATTCCAACCCTGACTGACATGGAGAGGAGGAAGGGCTATGATTTCATCCGCTTCAAACACAAGGAAGATGTTATGTCTGCCATGGACAAATTGCAAGGGAGAAAACATAGGGGGGGGGGCATGATCGGATACAGGAAGAACCCTCAACCTCCATCGGAAAAAAAAAAGAAAAAGAAAAAAACAGAACCATCAGTATGTAGCTCCAACCAAACCGCCCCAAGATATATTGGCCGATAAGCCTATGGAAGGAGGTGCATCTGCTAAATATGGCTATGCCATAGTTGTCCGACATGGACGACCCTCTAATCAGAATGTGCACTCATTGGTCATTCCGAAATGGATCTTTGACAGAAGAAGAAAAGAACTAGCTAATGCAATCGTAGTTGAAGTCCCAAATCCCGACTACTCAGTTATTAGTCTGAATGAAACTCTCTAATCTTCACCATTCAATGCCTCTCAAGTTGAGATAGCCATAATAGCTAATAGAGCCTTCCTGCTCACCTTCCAGTCCAGAGAGAAAGTTGTTGCATTTGTAAGAGACTCACTCATCCAACAGAAAATGAACCTCACTTCTGTTTGGCCTTGGGGACCATCGATGGTGGCCATGAATAGAGGGACGTGGATTCGCATAGAAGGAATCCTGTTCCATGCTTGCTATGAACACACGATTGGGCAAATTGCAGGAATCTTTGCATCGTTAGTGGAAATAGAAGATAACACGTTAAACGGTTCCTTCTTAATGTTTGTGAGAGCAAAGATAATTAGGGTTGAAAGTTGGGCAGGTTCAACCCGACCAACCCGTGACCAACCCGACATTGGGTTGGGCTTGGCCAAGATGTATCGAGTCCGGTCTCAAGCTTGGGCTATACAAACACCAACCCGATAGCTCAAGTTGGGGTCTTAGGTTGCCCGACCCAACCCGAACTCGATCAATATATAAGTTACTTATAAACTATAATTAAGTGTAATTCTAGTGTTGTCGGGTCTCATTAGTCCACATCATTTCCGATGACTCAAGCTAACAAGATATGCTAGATTTCTCTCTCCCAAATAGATTGGGTATTACACAACACGACTTTTAAATGAGTAGTTATCCTATATTTTAGCTTGTTTGTTTAGAAAAAAATAAAGTTCTTTACAATAAATAACTACATATATAATTAATAAAATCATAGATATAAAAGTAAGACGTGTATTGAAATATAATAAACTAATGTAATCATGTAAATATTAGCACGTATCCACCTGATCAACCCGACCCACCCGCTTGGGTTGGGCTTGGGTTGAGAATTCCCAACCCGAGGTTGAGTTGGGTTGGGGTTGAGGTATAGGAACCTTGGGTTGGACTAGGGTTGAGCACCAACCTGACCCAACCCGCCCGACTTTCAGCCCTAAAGATAATCCCCCACCCAACGGCAGCCCTGAACTCTGTCCTCGATTTAGAAGTCGACGGACTCTCGTTCCCAATCATAACACACATCGAACCAGCATCCACGATACAAGCGAGCAAGCGACTGGTGAAGTGTCCTCAACAAATCCCTCAGTCTGGTGAGGGAATCGGACAGTGGGTTGACAGAACCTTTCAACCAACAGTTTCCCCTGGGAGAGTAGCAGAATACTTGGAATCCACCTTGGAGATGCAATCAGCTAGGACTATGAATCTATGCATATGAGATTTTTGACAGAATGAATCTAAGAGATGCATGATCCACCATGACAGTGAAGGCCAGACCAATTATGCTCTACAAAATGCCCCATTGAAAACTCTGAAGTAGCCGGGGGAGGAGATTCGCCACTGTGAAACAGATGCTCGACATGAAGCCATTTCTAAGACAGTTGAACCAGAGGACAAGGACATCAACCACACCTTCCACAATGCCCTAGATGGTGAAATGCAGCGCAACGAGCCCCAATATATCACACCTTCCGCGCTGCCAAAAGACCCCAACGGCCATCACCGTCTTTCACAAGATCAAGGCGACACATCCTGTGTTCCGAGGACTCAAACCTTTACAATTCCTAAACTACACCAAGATAATTTGTGCGCCACACCAGTTCAGTCTCTTCTTCAGGAGACCTTGCCTAACAAGGATGCTGAGATGCAAGAGGATAGGAACCCTACCCACTCAAAGGATGTCACAACCCAAATTATTAAATCTAGAGACAACCATAATTACAACGTGGACAGGTGGAGCTGGCCAGGAGATGTAGATACTCAATGGTGGGATTCATAGTTGTCTCAGGACAATGTTATGCTAGCTGATTCGGCGACTGAACCAGAACCAAAATCTTCACTCCGAGCGGAACTAACCAAACAACCAAGGAAGGCTTGCAACTACGGGTAGATAGCAGGGGTGATCTGGACCACAACACCTCCCCATCCTCTACAGATTCAGGAACACAAGCATATGATATCTCAGCAGTAGGTCGACTGAGAAGAAAATCAATTCCAAGGAGGAGTCTCCAACAAACGAGACCTAAAAAAATGGCTATCATCAAAGGATGGGAAACTGATGTCTAGTATCCCATCTTGGAATGTGCAAGGCGTAGGAAATACGCCTACATTAACGCACCTAAAAACCTTAGTGAAAAGTAAGAAGGTAGCTATTTTACTCCTTCAGGAGCCAATGATTAGATAATCTAAAAGATAAGATGTGGTAGCCAAGCTAGGGTTCAAATGCTCCATCGACGAAGAATCAGTAGAAGGCAAGATTTGGATCCTTTTCAATAGGCCATTCCAGATCTCAACTACTGCAGCCTCCAAGCAATGTCTTACACTCCAAGTATCAGCAAAAGACTATTCTCAGATATGTTTAATTCCTGTGGTGCATGCTTCCTGTAATAGAAGCAATAAAGCGATGTTATGGGAAGAAATAAGGCACATGTCCAGATTAGCCACTAGGCCATGGCTAGTGTGTGGGGATTTCAACACCACAATTAACACTGACGAAAGAATCGGCAGTGTGGCAATATATGATAGAAGCATGGAAGAGTTTTGGAATGCTATCCATGATGCAAACTTGATTGATGTGGGATTCGCTGGCTCAATGTTGGTACAACAACAGAGCAGTTCGTAGTCACCGCTAGGCAAGACTAGACATAATGTTGGTCAACATGAACTGGTTACAGTCCTTCTCCCATAGCAAAGTGGAGCATCTGACCCATGTGCACTCAGACCACTCTCCGTTGCTTCTCAACTTCGAAGAAGAACCTGCCAAAGTGCCCGGACCCTTCAAATTCCAGTGAATGTGGACTCTTCACAAAGAATTTCTCAATGTTGTCAGAGAGAACTGGGAGCTTGTTAAGCGGGCTTCTCTTATGCTGAAATTGTTCCCGAAAATGAAGAGGCTGAAATCTACATTGAAGACTTAGAATGCTGTAGTGTTTGGCAATATTTTTCAAAATGTGAAGCGGGTTGAAGATGAGCTCAACAGGGCAGAATCAAACCTTCTCAACTCCAGATCAGAGGAGGATATAGAGAGACTGAACAAAGCTTTAGCTGAATTTAAGAACGCCCAACTCCAGGAAGAAATTTTCTGGAAATAGAAATCTAGGAACACATGGCTAATGGAGGGTAATCGAAACACAAAATTCTTCCACAATTCATTTATGGAAAAAAGGAGGAGAGTAGAAATTAAATCGATTAAACTCCTAATGGGTGATACCATTCACACAACTGAAGATGTGGGACCAAAAGCGGAAAGGTACTACAAAGATCTATTCTCGTCCGAGGCCAGCTAAGTTAATTAATGACAGTCTCCTAGATTGCATCCCAAGTCTAGTCACGAATACGAGGAACAAAGACCTCTTAAGGCTATCGAATTTGGAGGAGATCAAAGAAGCAATCTTTGAGATTCCAATCGATAGTGCTCCAGGACCGGATGACTTCTCCGGGGCATTATTCTCCTCTTGCTAGGAAATTATTAGGGAAGACATTTTTGAAGCAGCTTACAAATTCTTTGAGGGAGGAGCTATCGCTAGGGCATTTTGTTACCCATGGATATACCTTATTCCCCAAAAGACAAACTTCGAATCCTTCAGGGACTTTAGGTCGATCAGCTTGTGTAACTGTATCCAAAGGATATTCTCTAAAATTAAAGCAATTATGTTATCAGGGATCCTCCCAATTATCATCTCTAAAGAACAACGCGCCTTTGTGAGAGAAAGATAGCTGAAAGTGTATCCATTGCCAATGAAATGGCCTCGAAATTGACAGAAACTTCCATGGGGGCAACTTCATTCTCAAGTTGGATATGGAAAAGGCATATGATCACTTGGAATAGAGTTTCATTAACCAGGTCCTATTGAAGTATGGCTTTGACCCAAAAATATTCTTAATGCAATGATGCTGGCAAGAATATTGGTTTTTAGTTCTTATCAATGGAAGACCTTGTGGGTTCTTCCAATCATCCCAAGGCTTAGCCAAGGAGACCCACTATCTCCTTCAATCTTCATTATTGTGGCACTTAGCCAAGGAGACCCACTATTTCCTTCAATCTTCATTATTGCGGCAGAGGTACTCAGCAAAGGATTGAAGCAGCTCTTCCTTTCAGGAACATGCCAGGCTTACAAACTACCTAGGAATTGCCCCATCATATCTCACCTTTGTTTGCTGATGACACCATTATCTTTTTGAATGGTAGGCTCTCTTCTATTCGTAAGGTGCTGAAATTCATCAAATCTTATGAAGGAGAATCGGGACAGAGAGTTAATGCGTCCAAAAGCTCCTTCCTTTTGCCTAAGAAATCTATTGTGGCCAGGGCTCGTCTAATTGGCCAGATATCAAGCAATAAGCATCTTTCCCGTTACTCTACTTGGGCATTCCGCTAACAAAGGGCAGAATCTGTATTTCACATCTTATCCCCCTCATCCAAAAAATTGAAAACAAAGTAGCGGGATGGAAGGTGAAACTCCTCAACCAAGCTGCTAAGCTAGTTCTCATAAAGCACATGCTACCCAGCTTCCCAATACATCTGCTATCAGCTGTCAACATTCCTAGAAAAGCTTGCCATCAAATAGAGAAAGAATTTGCAAGGTTCTTCTAGGGGAGCACAGAGGCAGGCAACAAACAACATTGGGTTAAATGGTCTGATATCTACTATCCTGCAGCGGAAGGAGGTCTTGGATTCAGATGGATAATAGATGTCATGCAGGCCTTTTGATGCAAGATGGCCTAAAGATTGTTGTTTGAAAAAGCCCTTTGGGCCAAGCTATTTTGGGCAAAGTACATGTAGAAATTCATCGACATAAATGGGACCACCAGTGTAGGAAGCTCGACACTGTGGAAAGACCTAGAGAAAAAGCTGTTATTTCCCATACATAACTCAAGATGGATGATCGGTGAAGGTAACACAAAATTTTGGACCCAAAATTAGACCGATGGGGGGGCTACTTATGGGGGCAACTTCAAACCCCATACCAAATCATTGCCACAAAGTTTTAATGAAAGATTTCTTGGATCACTCTGGGACATGGAACCTATTAGAGATTGTAGGAATGATTCCACCAGCAGCTATCAAATCAAACAAAGAAGACCGCCTAGTCTGGAAACTAACGTTATCAGGCAAATTTTCTCTTGAGTCCTCATGGAACACTACTCGACCCTGACGACCCAAGTTCGATGGACTATTTGGACATGGAATAAATTTGTGCCACCCAAGATAGCTATTTTCCTATGGAAGGTCATGCATAGAGTTGTCCCTGTTGACACCGCCATTTAAAAGGTAGGCATTAACTTGACTTCCAAATGTGTCCGCTGCAAAGATACAAGCCCAACCATTCCCGAGTTGGACGTGGGGATTAACAATAACTCTATTGCAATTGGACATGCACCCGCACACCCCAATTTCCACCAGACTGCCTCCCCCCTTGCACACCATCTCACCACCGATCACTTACTAGCTAATAGTGGTCAGCTGAACTTAGGAGAAAAAAAAAAGCATCTCCAGCAGCTATAGACTAGCCCCAATCCAACCAAACATGCGGCTATAGGAGTGGAAGAACCCAACACCTGGACTAGATGGAAGCCAATATCCAATCAGCAACATCCCTCCCTCACGAGCAGACCGAGATCAATGGAAATGAAATGCCAAATTACCCTCTAGATTATTGCTCCCATGCTAGCCTCCACGACCCCCATCAGGAGGACGACCAACATCATTGACGAACTGAGCCCCAAGACGATCCAAGAACTCACCAGGTGCACTAGCTGGAAGTCAAGAATGTTGAGGACGTGGACCACCTCTTATGTCATGGAAACACTACAGTAAAGGTTTGGACTCACTTTGCTTGATTATTTCATGTTCTACTTATACATGATCAATCTATCGAGTGTCGAGTTAACCAATGGAGCTCTCTCGCCAACCGCTCCTCGAGATGGCATCACCTCCGAGGGTTGGCACCCTCTTTCATAGTTTGAGAGATTTGGCTAGGCCAAAATGTGGCAAAATATGATAAGCAGCAACTTTCGGAGGCTCGAGTGATCTACAAAGTATCAAGCTAGCTGAAAGAGGTAGGAAACCTCCTGACAAACCTGGACAAAATTTCCTTACTCCATGTTCTCACCTTGCAATCCCTGGGGATTAACGCTAAAACAACAGATATAGGTGGCAAGACTCAGATCGTGAAAAGGATGAAACCAAATAAGAGATGGCTGAAATTAAATATTGATGGGTCAGCTAAGAGCAACTTGGGGGAAGGTGGAGGAGGGGGAGTGTGTAGAGACCATCTGGGACAATTCATTCTTGCCTTTCACAATAATTATGGCCCGGTCACTAACATCGTCGCAAAAGCTCAAGCAATGGTGGACAGGCTAAAGTACTGCAAAGCGATGGGTTTATCCGACATCATAGTTAAAACTGACTCCTGAATCATTGTAAAAGCGGCCACAAACTCCCAAGTCACAAGATGCTAGAGCATATGGTACCGTATGGGCATCATTCAAAGATTGATTTGGCCTCTCAACCTATTTTTTTCTCACACCCTCCAAGAAGGTAATTCGGTTGTGGATGGTCTAACGAAGAACGCAAGTGACAGGTACCCAAACAAGCTTTATCGTAACAAATTAAGTTGACCTTCCAAAAAGCATTAGAGGCTCTCTGATACTGGATAAAGCGGGTGTAGCACCGATTAGGAGTAAGATAACTAAGAAGGGAGTGGGCTGAGAATCTTTGAATTTTTTCTACAGATGGGCCCCTATTTTTCTGCACATGATTCAAGATTGTTTGTCTAAAACACCATTGCTGTGGATGATTGGCTGCAACAACATTCTAAAAGGACTGATGCTTGACTGGGGGTGTGCTACAAGGCTAATGGTTGATGGTAGTTTGGTTGGGGCTGAAGATTGAGTTGGGATGAAGCTTTGCAACTAGTGGCATGTAGGCATGTGGTTGTCTGCTATTCAGCAAGGCCAACTAGTTACATGAGTCCCTTCTATTGATGCTAATATGGGATAGTTGTGGGTCCCTTGACTTCAACGAAATCCAAATGTTCCTCGCTTGAAGCAGTTCCCTCTCCTCCAGTTTCTTCTTCCTTTTTCTCCTTTTTTCCATTTGCCAATTAGGCGAAATGATAGGTGAGGCCCAATGTAATTGTGGAGTCCACCCGAAAGTTCAATCTGTACATCCTTGTTTCAAATTAACGAAGATACAGGGGACTAGTACCCACTTTTTGAAAAAAAAAAAAATAATTACATGGCCTAATGTTAGAATATCTACTATTTTGGGTGGACCACATTGTAACACGTCATACTTTTTAGTACTTGGGTGTTATAACCAAATTTGGTATAAATGCAAATCTAGATTAAGTAAACATTCACGTGCATTCTAGCCTAAATCCGACTGTTAAAAGCAGTCCCAATCCATACATCAAACTATCTATCTGTCGATTTCGAAGATGGATCATCATACCACTAAAGAGACTTATTTTCTTAGGATCATAACTTCATTGATGAACTGATCTAGCCGCCCATTATGGATTTACAATCCAAAATCATGAAGTCCACCGTTCACCAAGTTTACAATGTCTCGTAGGACGATTCATCATTTGAAAACACGGATCGGATTATCTGGTTTCATATCCAACTCCCAGATCACACCTAAACATTCTTTAAGATCCCAAGGGTTATTGATAATTAAATGCTGGTCTATCCAATCACTGGATTGTTTGGATGCTCACTAAACCGTCATTTGGTAACTAGAAATTCATGCGGCGTGGCTCACTTTGATGCAAAGTAACCCTAACATTAGGATAGGTAGCCAAATGGCCCATAATAAGCAGTCCCACGTCTTACATGTAGGTATAACAAAAAGAGAAATAAATAACAATGTACATATAATAATAATAATAATAGTTAAATATTTAATAATATAAAATCATGAGATGGATAGTCCCAATAACCTACAGAGTGGCCCACAAAATGAATATATATATATATATATATATATATATATATATATATATATAATAGAATTAAAATTAATATTATTATTTGAGTAGTAACAAGTCCGGAGCATATAAGTGATCCATTAGGACCTTCCGACCGTTGATGGTCAGATTGGAATCGATTCAATCATTGGATCGATGTAATTGGCACCTAAAGACCGTACTTCGGCTATTATGGCCCACCTAAGCATTTGATTTGCCACACCTCCGGTCAGGATGGCCCAGTTAAGCCCATGGAGCATCATGGACAGAGTGGATTTCTCAAAAACATCTCGGTGGGCCCCACAAACGATTCATGTGTGCACCAGAGGAGGTGCACTCGAGGTGCATTGGACCACGATCTTGGTTAAACTGGGTTTGACCCAAGAATTCCTGCAAAGAGGAAGGACTCTCTCTTTTACGGTTTTCTGCCAGCGGACAGACAGACGTTCGTAATTTTCAATCATGGCCCATAAATCGGAGCCCACCTTCATGATCCAAACCCTTCATCATGTCAAGAAGCTCAGTCTGACCAAAACCATGTCATCTATTTGCATTCATGTACGCAAGCGTGCTCACAGCAACACGAGCAAGGGAATGACATGCAGTGGATTTTTCCAAAAATGGGAATTATGTCCTGCAGTTGCCAGGATAGCAGTACGCATGCGCTTCCCTCCTTCTATCTCGACCGTAAGTCTAGGAGAATCCCAGCCCTTCAACCAAACCTTAAGGATTAGGGTTTCTTCCATAACAGAGAGAAAACAACTGCTGGTTTTCTCTCTTACCAGCGGTATTTGAAGTCTAACGTGAAACAAAGCATCCGGGCCATTTATTCGATCATCTAACGGCCTAGGAAAATTAGATTTTTCTATAAGAAGGAAGAGAAAATGCCTCCTCCTATCCTTTTACAAAAATAATAGAAAACGACCGTTTTCCTATTCACTTGAAATCACCAGCCAAAACCCCTCCAAGATTCGACCCCTCCATTCCAGGAGCTCCCCATGACTAAACCTAAGCATCAACAAGAATCGGGTCTAAAGGATGCCCCTCCGTTTGCGATCTTCCATGAAAGTCATGTCTTCTTCCTCGTTAGAAAATGGTCAGGTGATCCGTGGATTCCAGCTTTGTTTCGTCCACCATGCAAGCCAGCTGAGTTCATCCTAAGCGTCAGGACTCCATTATGGCCTGACCATTGAAGGGAAACAACGGTGCAAGCCAAAACAGCGTCTGCACCTTGTTGTTTCAAAGTCGCACCGATCTGTCGGGTCAAGACACGTTGGCGTGACTCGGTCTTACTCGAGTTAGGCTGAGTTGTTGCCTAAACATAAACAAATCCTCCTCAGAGGAGAGGAGAAACTGAGATAGATGGGAGGCTGGCTGGCGTTAGAGTGCTGGTCTGTTCACTGGGCTGTGCTGCTGGCTGGTCGTGACCGTGTTGACTCGGTGAGTTTCACCGGGTCTGGTTCAAGCCAAGGGCTCTGCTGCACCTCCATAGAAGTAGGAAAAAAACATAAAAAGGAAGGAGAGAAGGAATCAGATGGTGTGGTGTAACGGTCCTACCAGCACTGTACGATATTGTTTGCTATGGGTCTCACTGGGCCTGCATGGTTTTGTTCTTGGGGTCGCCCCCAAAAGGCCTCGTATAAGGAAGGTCTGAACTACACATATAACCACCACAACTTCAAACGACGCTTTCGATGTGGGACAAGGTTCCACCCCACTGCCACCACTGTAGCCTGCCAACCACTAGTAGCTCGTCCAGGCCATTAGGCCCCGCCCACATCAACATCCGCCTACATGTACTACAGTGACGGGGCGTCACAATATCCCCCACAGAGGGCAAAGTCGTCCTCAGCTTTGATACCATTTATAACGGTTTGACCAGCACTATACGATATTGTCCGCTCTGGGTCCCACTAGGCCTGCACAGTTTTGTTCTCATGGTCGCCCCTAAAAGACCTCATACAAGGAAGGTCCGAACCACACATATAACCACCATTACTTTGAAAAACTCTTCTAATGTGGGACAAGATTTCACCCCATTGCCAGCACAGTAGCTTTCCAACCACTGGTAGCTCACCCGGACCATTAGGCCCCGCCCACATCAACATCCGCGCACATGTGCTACAGTGACGGGGTGTCACAATAT
Source organism: Magnolia officinalis (assembly GCA_021015155.1). Lineage (NCBI taxonomy): Eukaryota > Viridiplantae > Streptophyta > Magnoliopsida > Magnoliales > Magnoliaceae > Magnolia > Magnolia officinalis. The sequence goes on from JAJHSJ010000008.1 coordinate 8,329,598, forward strand.
CCCCCACCGAGGGTAGAGCCGTCCTCAGCTCTGATACCATTTGTAAAGGCCAACCCCAACAGTATAATATTGTCTGCTTTACCCGAGGGCGCACAGCTTTGTTCTTAGGGTTGCCCCAAAACACGTAATACTATTGAAAGCTAGATCCTACATATAACCACCATTACTTCGGATAGCGTTTCCGATGTGGGACAAGGTTCCGCCTCTCACTGGGTATACAGTAACCTACCAGCCAATGGTAGCTCGCCCACATGTGACCACAGTGACGGGGCGTCACATATAACCACCACAACTTCAGACGACGCTTCCGATGTGGGACAAGGTTTCATGCCACTGCCAACATAGTAGCTTACCAACCACTAGTAGCTCGCCCAGGCCATTAGCCCCTCCCACATCAGCGTCCGTCCACATGTGCTACAGTGACGGTGTGTCACATGTGGCACCGAGTTTGCTACAACCGGACCAAGTCGTAGTTGGGAGTGGTGTGTCTGGGCACTTTTAGTCCAACTTGTCCTAGCCAAGGGATTGTTGGAAGTTTAGTAGAAGAATGAAGGAGAAGATAGAAAGAAAGAAAAGGAAGAAAAGAAAAATAGGGAGAAGAAGAAGAAGAAGAAGAAGAAGAGAGAGAGAGAGAGAGAGAGAGAGAGAGAGAGAGAGTGTGTGTGTGTGTTGCACTAAACTTGGCCCAACCGAGTCACTGGTGCAACTGCCCGAGTTGTTGGGTCAAGCCAACCAAGTTGGGTTTGGTTTGGATCGAGCTCTGGCTCTGTCTGATTCAGTAAGAGAGTGAGAGAAAGAAAGAAGAGGGAAAAAGAGAAACAAGAGAGAGAGAGAGAGGGAGGTTGTGCCTTAGTTGTTGCCACATCAACTCAGCTGGAATCGAGACTAGCTAGGTCGGGTTAGACCTGGTCTGATCTGGGTTATCGTAGGAAAGGAAGAAAGAAAGAAAAGAAAAATAGGAAGGAGAAGAAGGAGAGGAGTGAGAGTGGGGTTGTCATCATGTCAGCACTGAGTCGACTCGATTTGACCTCAAACCGTGTTTGGTCGAGTCTAGATCGAGTCTTGGTCGAGTCCAGATAGGGTTGGACTTACATGAGGAACAAGAAGAGGGGGAGAGAGAGGTGAGTTGTGGTCAACTCACAGTCGGGTCGACTCGGTAGAATCGGGTTGTTGTCTTTACTCGTCCTCTTGAATTAACTCACTAGACATTGAGTTGGGACGTATCCAACTTCCGCTGAGGACTCAATCCTAAGGGTGCATAGGCTTTCTACCAACATTAGTGTAGGCGATTCAACACATAAGGTGGTGACTTCTTCCCCTTGAGCTTTCCATTTTCAATTTAGATTAAAGGATAGTTTTCATTAGAATCTCAAATGTTATATTATAACACATGGTCACTTACATTAGTTATCAACTCTTAAGACATGACTTACATTTGGATTACAAATGGTAGTTTGTGAACTATAATCACATGCAATAGCTACTTGATAGCTTCCTTTAAAATTTCAATTTATATATTATATATTTGAATCATGACCTATTGCGATAGTTATGAATTTAATGTTGAGAATATATCTAACATGTTGTATCCACACATTTTCATATCTTAATGAATAGTTGTAAGTCGCTTAGAACTCATTTCACTACACCTAATAGTGAAAAAATTCCACTTGTGTACCACTTGTGTATATGAGCCCACACTTACGATGTAACAAGACAGAACGTGTTAGAGATAGACCTTTGACTTGGAGGTTATCTGGGATGTGGAATACCAATGTGGGTTTACCATCCATAGGTTGTCTTGCCTACATGGCTTTGGGGATGACTCTTTACCGCTTTGATTTAACTTTGTCCTACATAACCTCTTTAACGTTTCGATTTAACATTTATTTCATGCGACCTTTTACCGCTTCAATTTAGTATTTGTCTCATGATTTGATATTTGCCCTGCGTGGCTTCGACAGTTCATTTCCATATAACCATGCAATGTTAATTCCCACGTAATGAATTTGATTGGTCACTAGTCGATGGGCTTCCATTAAACATTCTAAGGTGGTAGCCTCGTCAGCCGGGGATGGTGGTTATGGGACACTATGCCTGAGCTATCGGCCTACGCTGGCTGACGAGCCCCCCATAGTGACCTTTGAGTTACTTAAATTGGCTTATTGTAATTAGAATAATAATGGTTTGGCTAATCATGCATTCATATCATGCAGGCAATGACGGGTGGCTAATTTTGGATGTTCTAGCACGTACCCTTAGGCTTAGTGTGGTATCGTTTCGCTAGCTCCCATGCCATCACTATTAACCCACGTACGTGATATACAATGACTTGGTCATTATGCTATATATGATGTACGCACGTGATGTGCTATGCTGGTGACCAGTCATATGCATGGGTGACGAGCCTAAGTCCGACTGGATGAGCATCCCCTGGTCGATATACATTCATTCATCCATACATTTAAATAAGACTGCATCATGTATTGTTTTGAATGCCTTGTTGTTTTTAACTATGATTAACTAAGGCGGCTGTGTGTAATCTTAAGAGGAATTCATACTGAGTTGGTCACTCATTCATCGAATATATAACCGTATAGGTAATATAGGTGGCTTAAAAGATATTCATGTTCAGATTGATAAAGAGTAGAGTACGATTATCAAGGATGCATGGTTGTATCTGCCAAGAGAAGCTGCGTGATCTTGCGGCTCAAGTTTATATGCATTTTATTATTTTTCATGTGAAAATTTTGTAATTCATGTATTTATTAATATATAGACATTGGTTTGTATAAGTCATTATGGGCATCCGCTTGTATATTCTGAATATAAGTGCAAATTTTTATTTATGTTTGATTTGTCCATCTTCCACTAAATTGCTAACTCTGAAAGAAAAAAAAAAAAAATCTGAATTCAACTATCTTTAAAGGTTAACGCTCGGGTTTTTGGGGAACGAGTTATATACTTAAGTTTTAAAAATTCGGGGCATTACACACATGCACACACATGCATATTTAATGTGTGTAGACCTTGTTTGTATCTTAAGAAAGTATGGGCTCCATAAGTTCTTAAATTCAGGAAGTCCTAGTAGGAATTGGTTTCTTTCTATGTAACCTCTCTTTGTATAACTATGACACTACCCCTCTTTTTCAGATAACTCCATCTTTCAATGTAGCAACCGTTAGAGAGTTTTCCTCGCCGCAAAGATAAGGATCATTGTTGAAGATCGGTCTCCCCCTCTCCACATCTCCAGCCTCTAGAGAATGTTGCAGCCTCTAAGCTTTCTCATGCCCGGGAAACAGCTACCAAACTCCCTGTTCAGGAGGGTTTCTCTTTGTTTGTGGGTAACATCACTTACGATACTTCCTCCCTAGATCTATGGAACATATTTGGCAAGTTTGGTAAGATCATTGAGGTTTACATCCCTCATGCTCCGAATGCAATCCGCCACAGGGGTTTTGGCTTGGTTCAATTTTGGTATGAACAGGAGGCTTATAATGTGAAGGGAACCCTAGACGGTCAATGAGTAGATGGCCAGATCATCACAGTTCAATCGGCTAATCTGATGCGCAAATCCACAGCCAAACCAACATTTGCAGCACCTCCCTTACCCATAACCCCTCCAGCTCCGAAACCTATTCCCAACCCCGACACCCCTTATCTTTCCTTTGCGACTGTGGCAGCATCCCCAGTTCTCTACAGTTGTCCGCCCCAGTCGTTCCTCTCCGCAATCGAGGCGGACCCTCTCAAGGTGAATCGGAGGCTCCATCAGCCGTAATTGGCTATAATCGTTGAAGTAGCCAACCTAAGAACATCCATCCTCCGTCTAACGGATGCCATTAGAAAATGTTCCCTCCCTAATTCGTCAGTAAATGTGGTGAGAATCTCCCCTATTTCTTTTCTCATCTCTTTCCAATTTAAGCTGGCCAGGACGTCCTTCATGGAAGACAGACATCTCTAGGTGCAAATGGGGATTTCAGCGATGTCTCTTTGGTCCCTGGACTCGGATCCGGATCATGGATTAGAATTTTTGGCATCTCGATTCATGCGTGGATAGATTCAGTTCTTTTGGATATTGGTAGCGAGCTAGGAGAGGTGATTGATATTGGCCCCCTTTCTAAGGACGGTAGTTTCATGATGTTTGTTAGGATCAAGCTTATCCTCAAAGATAGTATTGATCTCACCTAAGTTATTTACCTGAAAGCTTTGGATAGGACCTTCCTCATTCATGTTGAGCTGGAGAAGCCTGTGACTTCGCATCAGATCGTGCTTAAACCTCTCAAGCCTCCTCTCAGAAGGCCCCAACAGAATGCCCAGTCCACAAAAGCCTGGGTTCTCTCTTCCTTCCCTAACCCGCCTAGTCCATCTGAGGAGTGCCCGGCATCTGCTCGCTCAAAGTCCCATGAGACGGACCTAAATGCTCATGTTTGTTCTAAAGCCCCAGCCATTCCCCCCTCCCTCAGATCCCTCTGATATTTCCTTCCCACCCCTCCCCCCCATCCCTTAACCCGCCTGCCTCCAATAGCCCCACCTTGCAGCCAGACCTCATCAGCCCCCAACCCCTCCCTGACCCACCTCCCTCTAATGTGCCTTCAGCTTCTTCTGCAGGCCCTGCTTCTGGAGCTATTGCGCTGCCTTTGCCCTGCATCCCTTAGCATAGACCCAAATCAATAGGTAGCTCGCCACCCAACCCTTACCGCTCCTTTACAACCTACTCGCCTCCCCCTCCACCCCGGCACCCGCCAGCATCTGTAACTATCCTTAACTCCCTGCTTTCCGCAGCTACAACTCCTCCACCCATACAACCCCACTCCTCACCCAGAATCACCTCGTCCTACCCCAGAGACCATAGTAATAGGTTCTAGGTAGACCTTTCACCGTATTTCAACTGAGCCAGGTATGCTTCTAAGGATGAATCAGATGCCGCGTAATGTCCTCTTTTGGAGAGAGAAGAGGCTCTTCCTCAAGTTTCTCCCATCTTGAAGACCACCTCAGTCCCTCTCAGATCAAACCAGATATCCATGTTACCTTCAGCTATTAGTGGAAGCTCCAAGGGCAAAGAAAATGAAGTTTCAGCTAATCGCATTGCCCTTCTCGCCCAGCCTTCCCCAGGCTCCCACAGTGACAATGCCAGGAAGCGCAGAATCAGGAACAGGGTCGAGATCGAAGCAGGTTTAAATGATAGATAAAATCCTCATTTGGAATGTTCGTGGCATTGGTAATGCGATGACTATCAGGACAACCAAACATTTATTGGCCTCCCATGATCCCTGCATTCTAGCTATTATGGAACCCATGCTCTGCAAGGCAAAACGCGTCTGCACAGGTCTGAAGCTAGGTTTCCACGCCTCCGTCTCCAACGCTGCCGAAGGCAGGAAGATTTGGATTTTCTTTAAACAGGTTATTTCCCTTTCTATTCACTCTAGCACCTCCCAGTTCATCATTGTCTTATTTCAATTTTGCAATATGTCTGCTCCCATTTATTTAACTATTGTATACGCTAGCTATGATAGTCAAATCAGAAGAATTCCATGATAGGATATGGCTAATCTTGCTTCCTCATTACAAGGCCTGTGGGCGATCGGTGGCGACTTTAACGCTGTCGTTTCTGTTGATGAAAGAAGAGGTAGAAGGAAGCCGCCCACTCGTAGTTCTGAGGAGTTTGAGGAGGCTATCAGCAGGGCTAACCTCTTCGATGCGGGTTTCTCTAGCCCCATATTCATGTGATGCAATAACCAAGTGGGCGCGGCTAAATTGTGGGCAAGACTAGATCAGGTTCTCATCAACGCCTCTTCTAGCAGCCCTCCCTTCCTTCTCGATTCATCACTTACCGCGGGTGAACTCCGATCACGCCCCTCTTCTTCTCTTAGCCCCTCTACAGCAAATTTTGGCTCCAAGGCCGTTCAGATTTCAGCGAATGTGGGTGCTCCATGATGGCTTCCGCCAAGCTATTTCGGAAGCATGGCAGGAATGCGGTGCTGCCCACCCCATGTTCAATTTCCTACTCAAGCTGGAGGCCGTGAAAAGATCCCTCAAGCGCTGGAACAAAGACAGCTTTGATAACATTTTCCAACAAATCAAAGCGGCTGAATCCAAGCTCTGTACGCTGGAATCCCAGCTACAATCTGACTCTTATCAGTCCTCCTCTCCTGCTGACTACCAAGCCTCCTTTAAGCGGACTATGGCAGAACTTAAGGAGCTTGAATTGAAAGAGGAAATTTATTGGAAACAGAAGGCTAGGATTAATTGGATGGATGAAGGAGACCGCAACACAAAGATGTTCCACGCCTCTACAATTGAACGTCAGCGAAGAGCATCTGTTTCTTCAATTCAGCTGGATTATGGCCGTGTTCTGGAAAATATGTTTGATATCAAGGCTGCAACAGTCAACTTTTTCTCTTCCTCTTTCGCGGCTGAGGAATCCTTTCCTCATTCGCAGTTGCTAGATTCGATCCCACATAAGATCCGGCCTGATCAAAATGAGATGTTAATGGCCCCACCTTCTATCCATGAAGTCCTGACTGTTGTCAAAGGCATCCCTAAAGACGCGACCCCAGGCCCCAATGGTTTCACTGCCAACTTCTACTCTGCGTGTTGGGATATTATTAAGGATGATTTGCTCAAGGCGGCAGTGTACATCTTTCAGGGTGGAGAGTTTCCACGGGCAGTCTCATCTACCCCGTTATGCCTCATCCCGAAATCTCCGAATCCCAGGACTTTCTCAAACTTCCGTCCTATCAGTTTGTGCAACTACCTCTACAAGATCATCTCTAGCATCATTTCTTCCAGACTGAAACTGTCCTCTCGGATCTCATTTCACAAGAACAGGGTGCCTTTGTTAAGGGCCGGTCTATGGTGGAGAGCATCGCCCTTGCTCAGGAGTTGGCTAAGGACATCAGTAGGAAAGTTCAGGGCCGGAACTTGATTCTCAAATTGGATATGACTAAGGCTTACGACTGTTTGGACTGGTCCTTTCTCAAACAAGTCCTTAATTATTCGGTTTGGTTTTGCTTTGCCTTGGGTTCTTATGGTGGAAAAATGCTAGAACAGTGCATGTTTCTCGGTGATTATCAACGGTGAAGCGTCGGGCTTTTTCAAATCTTCAAAAGGCATTCGTCAGGGGGACCCCCTATCTCCAAGCCTCTTCATCCTTGTTGCGGAGGTGCTTAGTAAAGGGATTAGTCGTTTAGTTCTTTCAGGTGAATGTACCCCCTATAAGCTCAAGAGAGGTTACATCATAGTATCCCATCTTTTATACGCGGACGATACTCTCCTTTTCATCAACGGGGGTAGAAAATCTCTCCGTGCGCTATCTGCGTTCCTGGATATATATCAACAAGCGTCCGATCAAAAGACCAACCGAACCAAGAGTGCCCTTATCTACTCCAACAAGATTCTCTCTGGCAAAATTAGAATTACTGAGAGATCATTAGGCATTCCTACCACTCGTTCCTCTCTGGTGTATCTGGGTGTCTCTATCTCCTTTGGCAGGATTCTTTCGTCCTCCTTCCAACCTCTCATCAACAAGATTGTAGCTAGAATTAACGGCTGGCGGGCCCGTTTCTTGTCGCAGGCGGGCAGACTTGTCCTCCTGAAGCATGTTCTTGGTAGCATTCCTGTGCACTCTTTAGCTGTCACCCATATCCCTATCAAAGTCATTTCAGCTATCGAGTGTCATTGTGCAGATTTCCTTTGGGGTTGGTCAGAAGGGAAAAGAAAGCTACACTGGGTGAAGTGGATGTCTATCGACTTTCCTAAATTTGAAGGTGGCTTGGGCATCAGATTCTTACAAGACTTCATGTCTACCCTCTAGATGAAGCTTAGCTGGTTCCTCTCATCTGACTCTGAGACTAGTCACTAGAAGAATTTCATGCTTCAAAGTATTCACCAGCCCGCCGTCAGCACAATATCGTCAACCCTAAATTGCTGCATCCCCAATGTGGAAGAAGATTAATGATCTCATCCCCTCCGTGAATAGGCAAGCTCAATGGATGATCGGGTGGGGTAACTACAATTTTTTGATCGCCAATTGGTCAGGTATGGGCAGCTTGTTACAATATGCGTCCTCCCTGGTTCAAGCCAATCTCCTCTCCATCCAAGTTAATCAGGTTCTGGGTCAGTTGGGCCCTCTCCCTCCCTCTTCCGTGTTTGGTTTCCTTCCACAACACATTATTGATTTCATATTTTAGGCTGGTTCTGTCTCTCCGATGCGCCAGACTGCAGGTTCTGGCAGTTAACCTCATCTGGTTTGTTCTTTGTTAGCTCTGCTTGGGATCTATGTGGGAGGAGAAATCCTCATAAAGCTTGGACCATCTGCATTTGGCACGCCAGCCTACCTCCCCAAATATCTCTCTTCATTTGGCGTCTGATAAACAAAGTTGTCCTGGTTGACATGGAGATTCAAAAACGGGGCATCTTGTTGACTTCGAGCTGTGAGTGTTGTTCCTATCTTCAGGACTCAAGTCGTTCGGTGGAATCGCTAAACCACCTCTTTATCGCTAGCCCTCTCGCCAGGTGCATTTGGAATTTCTTTGGGGGCATGTTTGGTTTGATTTTTAGTTCTATTTCGTCCATCAATAGTATGTTATTGGCCTGGTGGGACGGCCCAAACCGACCCTCCCCTCTGCTTCAAATAACTCCATGTATTATTTTTTGGGAAATCTGGAAAGGCCGGAATGCTGCCAAATTTGAGAACATCAGCCTCTCTCCTTCCGCCCTCCACCAAAATATATCTACGTGGCTCATTTCTCTAACCTCCCGCTATCCGACTCTTATGCACCCCTTGCCTGGCCGTTTCTTCGTGGAAGAGTTGGGTCTTCAGCCGTCAGTTCTTCGGTGCAGGCCTTCTCAGGTGGCTAGGTGGCAGAGGCCGAGTCCTGGTTGGATCAAGCTGAATGTCGACGGCTCTGCCTGAGGTAATCCGGGTCCATCGGGTGGCGGCGAGTATTTGTAGAGATGATATGGGTAAGTTTGTCTTTGCGTTCTCCTCGGCTTTCGGTATCGATCGCCTCCAATATCAATGCTGAGCTCAGGGCTATTTATGACGGCCTGGAACTACGCGTTCAGCATAGCTTCCATCAGATTATGGTGGAATCGAATTCTAGTCAGGTCGTTGATTTTTTGAACGGGTCCTCTACCCCCAGTTGGAAATGAAAATACTGGATTGACAGGATTTCTAGATTCAAAGCTTTGGCCAGGGTTATTTTCTCGCATATCTATAGGGAAGGTAATGAGCCGGCGGATGGCATGGCTCGCTTGGCTAGCTGCTCTCAGACCAACTCGCTGATCACGAACGTTTTGCTCCTCCCCGTCAAGGTCAGGGGCAGTGTTTTCCTCGACAAGCTAGACTCGGGGCGGTCCGCTTAGACTCTTCATGATCAGGCCAGCAGTGCTCAGCTTAATTTCACTTTTTGTTTCGTTTATTTCTCTGATGTATCTAGTCCTGTCCATGTCTCATGATAGGTGGGGCCTGCCCTTTTTGTTTGGCCCACCCGAAGGTCTGTAATATTTTGTGTGAGTAATGAAATCATGGCATCAATCCATTTCTACAAAAAAAAAAAAAAAAAAAAAAAAAAAAAAAAAAAAAACACTCTCTTTGTGTCTTAAATAATCTGGAATCTAAGCTATCAAATTCAATTATTTCAGAAAAATCAACTTAAGAACTAATCTAATAGTTAAAATCAAATTAAGAACTAATTTAAAAGTGAAAAGTAAGTCACAGTAAGATTTTATTTCTATGAAAGAAGAGAAGCATGAAAAACCTATAAATAAAGAACTATAGCTCATCTTCGTATGTTAGAAAACATGTGGGACTAATGGCTGCTAGAACATACTTAAAGGTGAGAAATAAAGAAAAGGCAAGCGAAGAACAGGACATGCATTCAATCATCAGGTCTTTAAATAGATGTCCCTGTGTGAATTAGGGTCTCATAAAAACATTTATATGAGCAGGCGCATCTCAATGTGTGGATTAAATCTCACATATAAATGGTCTATTTCATCTACACTTGTGCACCCCAACTGAGATTGACCTAGGCCATTGCAACATTGAAACATTAAGATAACATAATCGACAATCCATCAGTGGTCCATATTAAAGAAGATTACAATTCAAAGATAAGTTCACTATAATTAGAGTACACACTCCGGAGATTCACACTACAAACATATATATGTAGCATTCAAGCAAGGGGAATGATCAAATAGGTTCAAATGTATGAGTTCCCATAATATCGAGCTTGGGGGGGGGGGGGGGGGGGGGGGGGGGGGGGGGGGGGGGATTGCATTCCAAACCGTTCATCAGGTGACCCCACCTCATGTTCACGGCACAGACCAAAAACTAGACTGATCATGAAAAACTCAAATGTGCAATAATGTAAAATCACACTTCAAACCTCTAAATTTAGATGGTGTGGCCTACCTAAGTTTTGAAATGGCCTAATATTAGACATTTTACCTTCATCCTGGTGGGTCACCTCTGATGAATGGATTGGATGGCATAAAAACAAAAAGTTGGGCTCCACACAATCTAGAAGTTTCTTTGGGACCCACTGAGTTTGTATTGGATTTATTTTTGGTCTCTAATGGACGGGTTGTATGGCACAGCCACATTACTATGGGCCCCACAAAGCTTGACTATATGGAACTCACATACGTTCGAATATATGTGATCATTCCCATTCAAGCAAAGAAGATTAATCCCAGATCATGACAACTGCAATAACTCCCACCCCAACAAGAACTGCGAAAAACTTGAAAAATGGTGTGTCTACCGGGCTTGATGCTTGTGGTTTGAACCCTTTAGCAATAAGATGGTTGATGGCCACATAAATGAAGATCCCACATGCAAGGCCCATTGAGATGGCGTAGATCCAATCAGCCACTGCTCCTTGGGTCGTGGCATCAATGGCAATCCCGATACCTACTCCGATTGGGCTTGAAATTGCGAACGCAAATGAGTAGGCCGCGGTCATCAGGAGTGGACGATCAGGGATCATCCTCAGCAGTGCAATCCCCATCGCGATTGCAGCGAATATTTTGTGCAAGGATATGGTCCACAGGTTTCTCCATGCATCGCCCTTAGTATCTGAAAAATGTGTGAGTTCTCCGATGAATGGATAATAACAAATGGCCCATCCAAAGTAAACCATATATCCAAAAAAAATAAAAATAAATAAAGGGCCCATCCAAAGTAAACCATTCAAAATTTGGATCTGGGGTCATGTTTCCATGATCCAAACCGTTGATATAATGGGGCTCACCTGGATGGGGGTAAGCAAGAAAAGACAGTTTCAGTTCATCAATTATGAAATATTTTTCCTTTTAACCGTTGTTTAGTGGGGCATTAGCAGGATTTTCCAATGTTCAGATCATTGCAACATGACCACTTATTCAGCAACTATAGTGCAATGAAAAATAGAATTACCACCGAGTGCATTATTTCTAGTAAATATTACCATATTATGGTACATGTTGATGTGAGAATCTAGGCTGCCCTCTTCAAATCTCTGAGCACCTACACAAGAGAAGAGCAAAGGAAACCCTGGCTAGAGCAGGGGACCCTCTGATGCCAAAGTTAGGTGAGGAATTTGGGTCTGGTCGTGATGAAGGGTTTAGGGTGAAAGATTTTACGTACCTTTTCAATGTGGGTAGATCCTTTATTTATAGTGTATGTAGGATAGGGTAGTCCACAATCTCAGGCACAATCTTAGCCGTTAGGCGAGATGTATGCGGGTAGTTACCCTGGAATTACATGGTGGATGGTTACGCGCAGGCGATGGATGTCGATGGTTACCTTGGAGTCACACATACCCAAGGTAAGTTGGCACTGCTCTGATCGGAGCATCATAAGTCGGCACGGAGTATCATAGGTCGGCGCGGAGCAATCTAGGGTCGGCACGGTCTGGACTTCTTATTTCGCTCGAGGTGAACCTATATATGAGTGATCCGAGGAGGCTATATATCAGGACTCATGAAGAAGTTAAAGGCTACATAAATTGGACATCACAAAGACCCAAACCAAATCTTCTCTTATTTCTGTCGAAGTTGGGTTGAACCAATTGATTGACTGGATGGAGCCAACCCGAACTGAGCTAAGCTGAACGAATCGATCAACCGGCCAGGGATTGCTATGAGGAGTTCGGAAGTTCTGCATTGGTCGTCTGGGCAATTGGTTTTTCCGAGTAGAGGGCTAGACCTATCTTCTCATCGGTCCCATCTATTCTCGATAAGCTCTTCCTTAACTGCATCGAGCTGATCAATCCCTTGGGCCTGTTCCGACCGGGGACTTCAGGACAATCTTTATGAGGTATATAGGTGGAAGCTCATGAACTTGCACTGCCGAGGACTATGCTTGGGGATGCGAAGTCTAGCTTCTCTGGATGAGGTGGTGCAAGAGTGTATGCTCATCAGCCTGAGCTAACCCTAAGGGCGGTCGGACCATATTTCCCCATAACAGTACATATTCCAAGAATTATAAATGTGGATGGTTGATTGTGTGACCGATAGAGTGAATGGTGGATTTACAGTGGGGACCACTGGAAGTATGTTCAATGTTTGTAATCTGACTATCCTCGTGTCCAATCCATGGGGATTTACACCATTACATGATGCACGGGATGTGTACCCTAACCTCCTCCTGCCGATTCCCTAGTATGTGACCTCAAAGGACAACCCCTTTCTCCTATCAGATCCTTCAATGGAGGAAATCAAACAGGCAGTTTCAGTTTCAGACTTACCTGCTGATGGTGCGTCAGGGCCAGATGGCTTCTCCGGAGCCTTCTTTGCTTCCTGCTGGGATACCGTGGCCCCTAACCTTCTCCTAGTGGCGAAATATCTCTTCTAATGAGGTAACATCCCACAAGCCTTTTCTGCCTCCCTTTTATGTCAAATCCTGAAAAATTCCTCTTTTAAAACATTCTCATATTTTCACCCCTAAGCTTATGCAAATGTGTATACAAACAGTTCTCTGAGATAATTGCAGCTAAGCTCAACTCGCTCCTGCCAAATCTGATCTCTAATGAGCAAATGGCATTCGTACAAAGGAGGTAAATTATAGATAGCATCACCCTAGCCCAAGAGCTTCTCCAAGACATTGATAAGAAGGTGCGAGATAGCAATATTATCATGAAGATAGAAAAAGCCTATGACAGAGTGGACTAGAATTTCCTTAAGGCGGTGCTGCTTAGGTTCGGCTTTAGTCAGCAATGGATCTCCTTGGTAGAGAAATACTAGTCAGGTGTTTGGTTCTCGGTGATCTTCAATGGCGAACCTTGTAAGCCCCGTATCCTAGACCGTACCGTTCCGTAGACTTCCGCGATCTTCCCGGTCAAATTCCGGCAACCTTCGACCCTTAACCGGTATTTGCGCAACCCTGATTCACACGCCGTCAACCTGACTCGACTCAACTCAAGACTTGTACCCTAGCGACCGCACCGTCGTCGCGGTTCCGATGTCGCGTCTCGCACGCCGATCCGATACTCTGGCCAGGAGATGTGGGTCCGCATTCGGTGCGAGGAAATGTCGCGCATGCGAATTCTGAGAGAATCTCTACGACTTGTCACAGCAATTCATCAATCAATCAATCCCATCATGTCAAGTACATGTCAAGTACACATCACCTCTCACCCTTCCCCAAGTAACCCCTAAAGTCAAAAAGCTCTTACACAAGCCATACTTTTCTTACACCTTTTACCCCAAAAGTAAAAAAGTGGCTCTTACACCCATCACTCACCACATCAATACATCCATCACCCATCTCTCTCTCTCCCTTTACAACTCTCTCTCTCTCTCATTTTTAAACACATTCTCAAGCAAGAGAAGCATCCCACGTCCAAGCATCCCAAGAGAGAAAAGAGAGCTTTGTGTGTGGCCCACCTTTCCTCCCCTCTCATCTCCCATATCAACCATCCAAACTCCATCTCCTTCGTTAGGATTAAAGCTAAGGAGCATAGGAAGCCAAGGGAGCAAGAAGAAGGCGGTGGGTAATCTTGGATTTTTGTTTTCCATTCATTTGTTTAATCTAAGGGTCCATATACATGTGGGACCTACCTTGATGTAGATTTTGTATCAAAGAGGGGCAAATAGTGACGAGGCCCCTCCATCTTTACCGGTGTCTTCTCTTCCTCTCTTTTTTTATGATCATGGCCCACTATGATGTGTGTATGGTACCCATGCCATCTATTTTGATGGGCCACCTTGACCCCCCTTTTGGGGCCTATATGACCAGGCGATCACACCTGCCCAGATGAAAGGGAAACACAAATATGAGCCTGATCCTAAACAGATGGTCCATATGGGATCCACCTTGATGGGGTGTTCATTCACACCGTCAGTCCAGGGATAACAGATGGAGGGTATGGCTGACAATTGAGTATGTGCACTGACGTGGGAGTGCAGACAGTGGGTGTGGATTGACATGGGGTCCATAGGACCCATCCACATCCTCCACCCTTTGGATGGACCACACCATGATGCATGGGCTTTATCCAGACCGTCCACAGCCCCTGGATGGTGGGACCCACGTCCGTGTGGGGGCCCTCCTTGGTGCGTGTGCACGCCCAGGTCCATAGCTCACCTGGCAGATGGAGTGAAAGATACCTCGTCTCAACACTAAGGTCTTGGTTTCCCTAGTGGGGTGGCTAACTGTGAAGTGTGAACACGGTGGGGTCCATGGGACCCCATCCACGCCGTCCATCCATTTTGGTGGGCCACACCATCACGTGTGGTGTCCACCGTCCTTGGACGGTGGGACCCACCTCCCACGTGTGGGGCCCTCCCTGATGTAGGTGACCGTCCAAGCCCTAGACGGCCTGGACGTCACATGCTATATTTATTATATTATATATACTATATATGTTATATGATATTTTATATAACATATATTATATTATATACACTACTGTGGTGGGCCCTATGTGGGACCCACCCCTGTGTTGTTGAAGGAAAGAAAAAGAAAGAAAAAAAAAGGGAAAAAGAAAAAGGTGAGGAGCAGCAGCCACGTGCTGCTCTCTCTCTCTCTCTCTCTCTCTCTCTCTCTCTCTCTTTGAACGTCAGCCATATGTAGGTCCACATGATGTGTGTATTACACACGCCGTCCATCCGACGGTGGGACCCACTCACTATGTATATGTGTTATCTACACCGTCCTTTATTTGAACGGTGGGGCCCACCATGATGCAAGTGTTGTATCCATGTCGTTCAACCATTTATGAGATCATTTTAATACATGGGAAAATGAGTAAATCAGATCTAAAGTTCAAATGGACTCCACCATTTAAATAGTGGACCGTGGCATCCACCGCTCAACTGCTAATGGTAGCATTAGTTTCCAATTGAGTTGATATTTATTTTATTTCATCTATCTCTATGTTAACTTGTGAATAGGTCGGGTCTCAAAAATATATGAGGGTGGGCCCGATTTGATATACCTGAGGCCCATTTGACTCGGCCCATTTGACTTGGCCCGAATGATTCGGCCATTCAACTCGGCTCATTTGATCGACCCATATGATTAGGCCCATCTTGATGTAGTTATGGCCCATCCGTTGAGGCCCACATTAATATATATGAAGCCCATGTTATGGGGCCCATTTGATGTATCTAAGGCCCATGAGTCGAGGCCCAATAGGATGTACACAAGTCCATTACAATGTGTAACCCTACCTTGGTTTGAGTAATGATGTTTATGGCAGTCGTGCTTTAGGAGCAATGATGGTTTGACATCCACATTGTAAGAATAATGTTGGTTAAATGTCCGCATTATAATTCTCCCTAGGGCCCATTATTAGGCCCATACTTGTAGACGTCTAGGCCTATCTTTGTTATGAACAACATCCATCACCGTATAACATGTTTAGTATAGTTTCTGATTCATGATCATACGCATCATATGTATGCTTGATATGAGAAGTGACTGATCATAGCATATGCCTTCGGGCAAATTGATTAGGAGCTCCCGGATAGGCGGTGTTGCCCTACACGAGCGCACGATACGCGCAGGATTGCTGCATGACTAGATAGTGTGATTCATGCATTCACATTGTGTGATTTGGTTACTGTACGCCCTAACGACATCAGGGTCATAGCCTCCACAGGCGTATCGTGGTTGACAGGATTAGATACCAAAAATCTTGTTCTACATGGGATGTTATACATATCCCTGGGTGAAAGTCCCTAAACCCTTATGGTACCAAGAGGTTGCTCCAACGTCTAGACCGAGTGGGTGCATGAGTGTCGAGTGCCGATTATCAGACGACAGCATTTTTCACTGTGTCGTGGTCGGTTGGAAGGGGGTGCGACCTTACCTGCCCGAGAGGAGGGGGCAAAGCTATGCTGAGTTTGACCAGCTCGAGGAATGGGTCCACTATCGACGAGCCGCGCCCGATATTGGTAGACGGATAGTGAGGTCTCTTCCACTTACCTTATTGCATGCGATGGGGCGACAATCTGGTTTAGAGTGTACTAGACCCAGGTGATATTCCAGATTTGAGTTGTATTGATATGTGGACTTAGATGAGGATTTGTATGCTTGAGTTGCACATTGCATCTCATGGCTTAGTATGACCGACATCATTCATGCCTTGCATCGCATAGCCTTGGTACGGCTAACGATATTCATGGATTCATCAGCATGTTCCGCATCACTCTGATACTGCATAACTATATTACTACCTTGGCACACACTTTCACCAACCCTCTAAGCTTTCTAAAAGCTTATGCACGACCGTTGCGTGCAGGTGATGTCAGACCGCAACAGCGTTGAGGCTAGAGACGTGGTAGATCGTCCTGGAGCTTTTATCCTTTATCATTGTATTTCCCTTTATGCTCATTGTACTTGTAAAGTTTTTTATCATAGTGAAAATGTGATGAAGTTTTTGGTTGTTGTTTGTGGGCTATGTCTTTGGTTATGCTTATTATGAATCAAACTGACGTTGAAAATTCTCCTCGTAGCATCCCAGGATCGGAACCTGGCGAATGGGCGCTGGGAGTAGAGAATGGGGTACTACGGAGGCTATCGGCACCGGATTCGACGATCAGGAATTTTGTGATCCCGGTTTCTGAGTTTAGGGCGTGACAAACCTAGTGGTTTCTTTAAATCAGAAAGGGGTCTTCGCGAGGAGATCCCCTCTCCCCAAGCCTCTTCATCCTGGTGATGGAGGCCCTTAGCAGGGGCCTTCAAACTCTTGCAGAAAGTAACCAATTCATGTCTTTCAGGACCACTTATGGGAGCCTCTATATCTCATCTCTTATTTGTTGACAACACCACCATCTATACCAACGGCAGCAGAAACTCCCTCTCGGCTATGCTGAAATTCCTAAACAAATTCCTAGCAATTTCGGGCCTGAAAATCGACAAAGGTAAAAGTAGCATCCTACTGCCCTCTAAGATGACAGAAGGCTGAATAAGGACAATGGAGAGACTATTAGGAATTGCGAGAGCAACAACGCCCTTCATTTATCTCGGGATCCCCTTGTTGAAAGGGAAAATCAGGTCTGCATCCTTCCAGCCAATGATAGACAAGATCCTGAACCGTATCTCATGATGGAAAGGGAGATAACTTAACCCGACGGGTAGAGCGACCCTCATTCAATATGTTCTATGCAGCGTCCCGATCCATACGCTAGCCAAAATGGACGTTATCTTCATTGGGAAAGGGTCTCGCTAATTTCCTCTAGGGGTGGACAGAGGGGAAAGGAATCTCCATAGGGTTAGATGGAACAGGATAGCATCTCGATCCCAAGCCAGACGAAGGCCTGGTTATCAAGGCCATGAGGGACATCATGGAGGCAATAAGACTGAAAAGGGCTTGGACGATTCTGTATGGGTTCAAAAATAGTTTGTGGGGAAACTTCATGCGTTCTAAGTACGAGATCATCGACCATATCTCAAGTACTCCAACCCATCGTTCATTTGATTCCCCATGCTGGAAAGAAGTGAGAAAATTGCTTCATTTGGTAGAGGATAACTCGCGTCTACTTCTTGGGGAGGGAGGCAACAACTTCTGGACCTCCAACTGGATGGGTTTGGGCCCCCTGCACAGCTGGATATTGGGGAAAATCCCCCTAGAACTGCACAATCTGAAGGTTAAAGACATCCTTAGGTGTAATGACATCCTGCCAAATGCTTCAATCCCGTCCCCCCTCCCCTCCTTTGTCCTTCAACACGTCCTCTTGGAGGGGATCACCACTCAACCAGGAGAAGATTATGTTGTCTAGACCAGGAAGCAGTCTGGGAAATTCTCTTTCAAATTATCATGGAGGCTAACTCTCCCATCAGGACGTAGGCATTCTTAGGGCAAGTGGACATGGCATGCCTTGATTTCCCCCAAGATTGTTATGTTCTTATGGAAGCTGCTCAACAAAGCTGTCCTGGTAGATATAAGCGTCAAGAAGAAAGGTGCGATCCTGGCCTCTTACTGTGACTGATGTGTTCCAGATAACAGCTGATAGGAGGAATCTTTGGACCACCTATTTACAGGTGGCAGGTTAGCCAAAACTCTATGGACCCACTTCTCTTCCCTCCTCTCAGTTTCTTTCTTAGACGGCAAGACAGTAGCGGGGCGGGTGGCCCAGTGGTGGTCCAATGAGACGTCAAGTATCGTAGGCTAGCCCCGACCCTCATCTCCTGGAAAATTTGGAGGGCCATGAACGAAAAATGTTTTGAAGAGTCTTAGATCAAGATGGACCAGTCTATTCTTATAATATACGTAGATGGCTCTATGTCATCACAAGCATTTTTCCACTCCTAACAAGCTCAAATCAGATCAGCCAAGAGGTGGTCAGGGATCTAGGCCTCTGTCCCGGTCATGGAATCAGACCGGCCTTCTCTCTTGTTAAATGGAAAAAGGCGTAACATGGGATGGACAAAGCTGAATGTGGATGGGTCATCCCGGAGAAAACTAGGCCCATCGGCCCGCGGGGGAGTCTGCAGAGACGACAGAGGCGAATTCATCTTCGCATTCTCCAAAGGGTATGGTATTGGATCCAACTTCCAAGCCAAAGCTAGAGCAGTGGTGGACGGGCTAAACCTATGTTGGACCGAGGTCTCAATAGGGTAGAAGTGGAAAGCGACTTGTCTGCGGTGGTGGCCTTATTCTCCATGGGAGGGCGAGTCCCGTGGAACAGCTATTACTGGAAGAAATAGTTTAATTTTATTCAGAGCAGCGCCAACGTGTCGTTGGTCCACATCTCGAGAGAGGTAAACAAAGTGGCGGATGGTGTGGCTCACCTGGGCAGAACCAACCAATCGGACAAGGTCTTCACTACCGTTTATGATCTTTCATTCGTTTCTCGAAGGGAAATTGTCCTAGACAGGACGGGGCTAGAGACGGTTAAGGAAAGTTAAGTTGCTTTGTCCCAGCCTAGATTCCAAGAGATGCAGTCTGTAATTTCCTACTTTTTTCTTTTTTCTTTTTTCTTTTTTTTTTTTTTTGCAAGTTTTTCTTTCTTCTTTTGGATAGGACTATACGATAGGCTGCCCTTAGGAATTTTTCCCCGAGCGGCTTCCTTAATGTAATCATCCTTCTCTATGTGAATAAAAGGTTTATGTTTTAAAAAGAAAGAAAGAAAGAATGGATGTGTACCCTACCTTCTTAATAACTATTTACCCACGCCTCCAAATACATGCACATTTTATGCTTTAGTTTGTGATTGTGAATAGATATTCCTCGTCACTGTTGAGACTCAAATATTGCATATTTATCCCTTCAATTACATTAGTTTTCCTGACATTTAATTGATAATTTGATTTAATTATATATGTTTTTGTCATGCGAGATGATTCAGAAGCTTATGATAAATATGCGCTTAAAAGAACGAATTTAGAGATCAAAAGAAAATAATGAAGGATTGGAGATTTGGAAGTTATTAAAGAAGAATTCACATGCCAAAGATCCAAAAAAACTAAGTGAGGAATGAGGAGAATCGAAGGTTTGAAGTGAATAAAATGAATCTTGAAAATTGGCCTGAAAAAATATATTCTGGAATTCCGGGGACAGAAAAACATAGTCCTAAAATGATTCCCAAAATAGACTTCGATGACATCGAACTAACTTTGATGACATCAATAATTCAGGAATTTCGGGCTCAACTCGCTAGACAGTTCTGGATGATTTTCGATGACATCTAAGCCATTTCGATGACATCGAAGGTCTTTGATAACATCGAACGTGCGTAAATTTGAGGCAGTTTGTGAACCTTTTCGAGGCGGTACAAAAGTTTGAATTGCAAAAATATTTAAATGAGTTCTTAGGCTATTCTAAATCATCTTTTAGGGTTTGAAAAAGGAGAGAAATCCTAGGTGAAGTGCCGACAACGTTCTTACACTTCAATTTTTTCATAGTTCTAATAGATCTTTTAGTTTTTCTTTTACTTTTAAGTAAGCTATGACTAGTTAATATCTTAGCTAGGGCTAAGAGGTGAAGCTGTAGTTTATTTTGATGCTTTGTTTGCTTTGATTCAAGTATATGATAAATTTCTATTGATTTATGGTTTGAATAAAGGAATATTTCAGTTTTATATGGTTTATTGTGACTAAAATTACAATAGTGTTATGATAGCTTTGAATATCTTCTTAATTGTTTGAGAAGTGTGTGATCTTTAAAATTCGTGATTCACCATCATCTATAGGCATGGTGGATGGTTGAATTCCCTGCGATTATCGCATGGATGCTTCATGAGAGAACTATGTTAATGGAAAGTTCGGATTTTTGGATTTTTACTGCTCTATCATCCAACTGGATAGGATAGGACTCTAATTCTAATTATAACTCTTTAAATCAAGTTATCATCTTAATAGCTACATGTGGATCTTTGGCGCTCTAGTTTCCCCTTTTTATTGATTGTTAATCATTATTTATCTCTCAATTTTTCAGATTATTAGTTTAATCTAGTTCTAGTTTATTTCAGAAAGACACACATATAAGTCTCTGTGGATTCGACCTCGGTCTCACCAAGTTATTACTACATCACAACCTTGCACTTGGGGTTGTGAACAATCACCATTTACATGAGTTTTAATATTATACTATTTGATGTAGGACATTGCATAGACATAATTTTAGCATGATTTTATCAAAAGAAGGTAATTCGTAAATTGGTCATAACTTTTGATCGAGATATCGTTATGGGATGTATAACAATCAATATTTACTGTAATGGGTCATCTGAGTTGAACCAACTCATTATATGAGTCGTGTTTATCCATTTTTGCCAGAAAATGCGCACTTTCAGCTCAAAAATGAAAATTTAAGAAAAAATTATTTTTTTTAGTAATTCTGATTTTTGTAATATTTTTTTTATTTTAGAGTTTTAGATTATTATTATTATTATTTTAAAATAACTTGTAATCATGCTAGGAGTCTTCTAACAAAATTTTATTTGGAATTTTTCTTTTTAGAAATTAGGCTTTAAAAGAGTTTTATTAGAATTAGAATTTTACTATTTTTGGTAATTATGAGTTTTTTTTTTCTTTATTAATGGCATAACAAAGACAATCATCAATCAATCTATTTTTGAATTTATTAGAATTATTTCTATTTTCGTATTTTCCCTCATGGATTTGAGGAATCTCTGTGAGGAGTATAAGAAACTCCATGGATTCGGATTAGTTATCCCTGAGGAAGATAGTGATCGACCTTATCATGTCCGCCCTGCGTCAAATGGTATCAGAGTGAGGCTTTTCCTTGGAATAATGACATTTAATGAAGGTACAAGCAATAATCCCATGGACAGTGCTCCAGGGAATTATCCTTTAATAGTGGTGGTTTTTGAAGCAGCGCATCGAGAGAATCGGCAAGCCATGCAAGGACTGCAGACATCAATTAACTATTTGACGAATGTTGTAGGACAAATACAAGTTCGTAATAATAAGAAATATGAGATCAGCGATGTAGCTTGCGGTCATCATGCTTGTGGTGTAACACTAATAATGAGTCGTAGGCCACCACCTGATGATGGTGAATCGAAAGCCACCACCTGATGATGGTGAATCGAAAGCCACCACTTTGATCGTGAAGAATTCGTTGTTGATACCAAAGGTAGAGATAGATTTACAGTGGCACAACATCTTTCAAACGAGGTGCACTATAAGCCAAAAAGTCTGTAATGTGATCATCGATATCAAGAGTAGTATGAATCTCGTGTCGAAATAATGGTGAAAAAACTGTAATTAAAAACAGAAAAGCATCCATCTCTGTACATGATTGGATGGATCAAGGAGGTCAACGAAACAAAGGTAACCAAATGATGTCGTATATCCTTTTCCATTGGTAAATATTATAAGGACGAAGTAATGTGTGACATAGTCGACATGGAAGCTTGTCACATGTTACTTGGTCGACTATAAAAATATAATATTGATGTTATGCATAAAGGCTGTGATAACATATTTATATTTATTAAAGATGGTAGAAAGATTATCCTCGTCCCTATGGAAACGAAGAACCAACCTAAGACTTTTAAAGTAGAGGGACAGTCGACTTCATAACTAACATGATTTCGTTAAACAATTCGAGGAGACGAGAGATGTAAATGCATTAGTCGAAAAGAAAAAATATATGGAGCCTGTGAACATCATAGAGGATTTGAAACCAATGTCGCAGGAATTCAAAGAGATTGTGCTCGATGAACTCCTTAAGGAATTGCCTCCCATACGAGATATACAAAACTACATTGATCTTATCTCATGGGTAAGTCTGCCTAATTGCCCACATTATCAGAAAGAATGTGAGATCTTGTAGGAACAAGTGAAGGAATTGATCCATAGTAGTCAAGTCAAAGAGAGCATGAGTACATGTATTGTGAACCCTTCTCTCCCTAAGATTATTTCTCGGATCTACTGGTGGTCCAAATGTGTTTCAAGCCATGGCTCAAGTGCTCACTCTTCTCCATTTTCTCCCGGGGTTCAAGCTCCCTCGTCCAACCAAGATCCTTCTAATGCAAACGGCAAGCCTCAACCACCAAACGTGGCCCATTTGTAGAGCAACTTGCCTACTCGGTCTCCTCTCTCCTATGTTGGTGTCGAGGTTGTGAGATGGCATCGGCCAAGGGCCGGATGGGTGAAGATTAATGTCGATGGCTCGGCCCTTGGCAACCTAGGATTATCTGGAGGAGGGGGTGTATGTCGCGGTGAGAGAGGTGATTTCATTTTTGCGTTTGCGGCTGGATACGGCCATGGCTCTAACGTCCATGCAAAACTCAGGGCCTTCCACGATGGGTTGCTTTTATGTCTGAATAGAGGTTTGAGGAAGATAATTATGGAATCTGAATCATTAATTTCATTTCCGGGAAGGCATCTTCGGATGGAAGTGGAGAGCATGGCTCAATAGGATTAACGCCCTCATCTTAGGTGCCCAAGTGGAATGGGCCTACATTTATCGTGAAGGTAACGCACCCGTGGACTCGATCGCCCACCTTGGCAGTGGGAACCAGGCCTTCTCTCTTTTTGATGATACCTATAGCCTTTCCCCTCAGTCCAGGGGTCTTATCTTCCTGGACAAGTTGGGCTTGGGATCGATTAGACCTAAATAATTGTGGACCTTTGGGCCAGCATGGTTCCTTTATTGGGGGGTTGTTCGATGTCTCATTGCTGCTCTGTTTTGTAGTTAGTTTTTTTTTTTTTTCACAAGATAGGTGTGGCCTCTTTTCTTTTTGTTGGGGCACACCCGAAGGTATGTATATTTCCTGTGATTAATGAAATCATGGCAAGAGCCTACTTCCTTTGAAAAAAAAAAAGTACATGTATTGTGTCAGTTCAAGAGCCCGATGCAAAGTACAAGAAAATGGCTGATAAACATCGGCGTCATAAAATGTTTGAGTATCATGAGTGAAGTACTTTGAGTAACTCGATGATGAGTTTTTTCCAAGTGGAGGGGTCTAATGTAAGATGTGGTATAGATACATTCCTAGCATGGTTTTACCAAAAGAAGGTGAATTGTAAATTGGCCATAACTTTTGATCCGGGTGTCTTTACGGGACGCATAACCTATCAATATTTACTGTAATGGGCCATTCGAGGTGAACTGACATACTATGTGGGTCATGATTGTCTGTTTCGCCATAAAACGCGCTCTTTCATCTCAAAAATGAAAATTTAAGAAAAAGAATACTATTTTTAGTAATTCCGATTTTTGTAATATTTTCTTATTTTTAGAGTTTTAGATTTTTTTTTCCCGTTTTTTAAATAACTTGTAATCATGCTAGGAGTCTTCTAGCAAAATTTTATTTAAAATTTTTATTTTTAGAAATTAGGCTTAAGAAGAGTTTTACTAGAATTAAGATTTTTATTAGAGTTAGAATTTTACTATTTTTGGTAATTATGAATTTTGATTATTTTTTCCCTTAATTAATGGTGTAATAGAGACAATCATCAATCAATTTATTTTCTAATTTATTAGAATTATTTCTATTTTTCTATTTTTCCTTATGGATTTGAAGAATCTTCGTGAGGAGTCAAGGGAAGCTTTGTGGATTCAGAGTAGTTATCCCTGAGGAAGACTGTGATCAACCTCATCACGTCTATCCCTACATCACTATTTCACTCTTTTTTTAGTACATTTATCAATGTCCGTTTGGGCCTTCCCCCAGCTTCAACCTTCAACTTGTATCAACTCACGTCAACTTAGCATGGTCACTAGGGTCCTTACTCATGCCCTGGTGGTACACTCACAAGAGTTTCGGCACAAGATCATAGATTTAAGTACCCATTGCGGTGAAATCCCATTGTGGTTTGGGTGCCTGGGTATGTGTAGAGTGTAAGTGTGTGTAAAAGGAAAAAAGATAAAGAAGCATGGTCGTTTGTGGTCTCCATTATATATGAGCAAATCATGTGAGTCTACTTTTCCTCTTCTTATAACCCATGATGGTATTCCTAAGATTTCTGAAATGTATTCATTGCTGATTTATTATCTGCCGTCTTGTTATTCATCTATATTCTCAATATCATTTCAACTACAATGATCTTGTGAACATGTTTGTTCCTTCACCGCCCAATATTTTATCCTTTACGGCATTGGTCTTCTAGTTGTCTTAAAATTCTTCCTTTAATTTTAAATGATACACAATGATCACGTAAAACTTCATAAGCATATCTCCATTTCTTCTACACAGCTTGCATTTTATGGGCAATCTCTTTCTTAATCTCTCCATTGCCAAGAACTATCAACCCAAATTGCTGACAATTTTAAGAAATTTCTTAGTCAGCAATCTTAATTAAGTCATCATTTTCACTCTTACCATTTCTAATGGACTCTAGATTCTCTATTTGAATCCAAATAATTTTAAATCTTTTATATTCTAGAGCAACCTTATAAATTTAGCTTTATATTTATATCCTCCCTCATCTTATAGATCAAAACTATGGCATTGGCAAACAATACACACTTGGGATCTTTTTCAGCAAATGCTTAGTTGACTCGTTCATAACCAACAACAAAAGGTATAGAATCAATGCTGACCTTAGTGAAAGTCTACAGTACTTGAAAACTCAATTCTTTCTTCACTGGTAGTCCTTTTGTTTTGTTACCCGTTACTCCTACACATCCTTAATCATTTTAATAAATGCTTTTGGTATTCCTTTATTTTTAAACACCCACTAGATTAACTCTCTAGAGATCCTATCCTCTTTTTCTGTTTTTTTTTCTTTTCACTAAGTTAATAAAGGGGATGTAGAGATCATTCCCTTTTTTTTTCTCGCTTTCTTCCTTATCTAAGTAGAAAAGTAACTTCCTTGGCAGACCATTCAGGTATGAAACTAAACTGACTATTTGATTAATTAATTAATCAAGATTGATATTGGAAGGCGTGTGGATAGATATTAGATTGTCCAAATCAATTGAAAGTAGTACAGGCTGTTTTCGCATTGACTTTGTGTATAGCTTAGATCTCACACATGAGTAGGATCCAAGCCACTCATAGGCAATCCCCAAAGTTTAGACGCCCGAAAAATAAGTGATCAGGCTGATAAATTCATCTGGTGGGCCACACATGCATGTTAAACGTTGACCCCAGATCAATATTCATAGCCATCTGTTTGATGTACATGAGCAACCAAATGATCAGATGATCTCAATCTCCAAGCCTCATCTAAATGGTGGGACCGATTGCACGAGAGACTTGGATCTCACTACCCTAGGAAGGTCAGATGAGAGCATTAGAAATCTAACCTGCAACTCCAATGGCTATTCCCTCAAACACAGAATGAAAACACAAAGCTAGGATAAGCAGCACTGTATCTCCCACCGACGTCGTCTTGAGAAAATCCGGATGGAGCTCCACCGGTGCAGCTTCCCTTCCATCTTCCACCTCCACCTTAGCTTCTCTTGGACCACCTTTAGTAACCAAGATCACAATACAATCGCCAAACATCGTAAGAAGGTATCCTGCCGATGCAAGCATGAAAGCGAACGGATAGGTTTTATCCGTTAGATTGCCGAACGTCTCATTAGAATCACTTAAGAAGTGCATTAGAGAAGTGCCCAAGAAGACTCCGCCGGCGAATTGCGTGCCCAAGAGAAGGAAGCTCTCGTTCCATCGGTAGAAGTACGGCGATACGCCGCCGGCGAATGTGCTCACTAGAAGTATGATGAGGCACCATATTTTCACGAGAATCAGGCCCTTTGATCGTAAGTCCACCTTATGATCAGTGGTGTGTTCGTCGCCTCCGTGGCCCAGTGCATGATAGCATTGGAGAGAGAGTAGGAGAATTAGGGTTAGAGAAGATGGTTTGAGAGCTTTGATAGAAAATGAAGCCATGGAAGGGTGTGATAATACTGAATTAGGAAGGGTGTGATATATATACATGCTATGGAAAGTTGGGTGCACAATGAAAAGTTCGAGGTCGGATCCAGTGCAGATTTTGCTGGTTAAGCTAAAGCTAAACAGGGATGAGTGGATATATTCACGACATCAGATCCTTCCAACATGTAAGACCCATCAATCTATTCTTGGATATAAAAAATCCGGACATTTAAAAAATCAGGTAGGCCACACCATTTAAATTATGCCTAAAATCTCTAAGATCAGGTGATTTGGTCACCAGTTGAGTTTCTGAATGGTCTGATTTTAAGGGTGTACATTCATTATGGTCAGAAATCTTCAGAGTTGGATTGGATTGAATATACACAACTCGTGGATCCCACACAGTCTGGAAGCTTTTCAATGGTGGTCCTCTTCATCCCAATTGTTTACTGTGATGTGACCCACTCGAGTTATGGATCAGCCTGATTGCTTTCTTAAAAGGAGAACAAGATGAGAAGAACACGATGGACGGATTGGATGTCATGAAAACATCACTGTGGCTCCCACACGTGGAGTTGTATTGTAGGTGATGCTTAACCTACAAAGCTTTATAGTGCGGCCGGCCTCACAAACTTTTGAGGTGAATGGAAACTTCTTTGTTTTTTACTGTTTGTTCATTTGAGCGGTCATTAATGATTTTCGTTGTGGGGCCTACCTGTTGATTGGTTCTGATCATCGTACGCGTAACCTAAAATTCGTTGGAGCATAACTTAAGGTGTTCCGGAGGTATATTCATGGAAACGGATTGGCTACTCCCCCTGACACCAGCCCCGGAGCTGGTGGTCGGTTCTCTGTGGGCCCACTATGATGTATGTGTTTCATCCATTCCGTCCATCCATTTTTAAATTTCAATTTATGATAATGCAAAAAAAATGAGGTATATCCCAGTCTAAAGTGGACCACATTACAGGAAACAGTGTTTAATGAACTTGGACCGTTAAAAACTTTTTGGGGGCCATAAAAGTATTGGATCAAGTTGATCTTTGTTTTATCCCTTCATCTGGGTTTTTATGACCTAATCAACGGATTGGATGTCAAATAAACAGTACATCGGGCCTTAGGAGGATTTAAATGATGGATATCCAATCACTATTTTTTTCCTGTGGTGTGATCCAATTGAGATTTATATCCCTCCCATTTTTTGGGTATACACATAAATTGATATTTAAAAATGGATGGACGAAATGGATGAGACACATACATCATGGTGGGGCCCACAGAACACCGACCACCAGCTCCGGGGCTGGTGTCAGGGGGAGTAGCCAATCCGTTTCCTATATTCATGGTGCATTGTTGGACTTTTCAATGCAATGTTTTGCAGTACAACTGTACAGTGTTGACTTTAAAACCTGTACTACACCGCTCATTGTTGTTGAGATTAATAAATGCTGAGATAATTACAATCTTACGAGAAACTTTTGATACTCTGGCGGAGTGTGATGGATGATACGCAGGCACTTAGATATGGCATACGTGGCATGCGGTGAGTCAAACTAAAATTTCCAAACTATAGTTCCCAATTTAGATGTATCATTAACTGAAAAATCACGCTTCTTTGATAATCTGACCATTACAAATGAAGAGTATCCAATGGATAGGATCATTCCAACAGTTTATTTTTGGGACCTTTACTTACTGGGTTTCATTAGATTCAATACATGCCAGGCGCACAATTTCCACCAGATGGGCCATCCATGGTGAGGCCCGTCGCAATCTGTTGGCCCTATCCCTCAATTGATTATTTGGACTGGAATCCTCAGCAACGCCTGTTTTAGGCGGCCACTAAAATACCCAAGTTCTGTGTGGCCCACCAGTTAATATATGTGAAATCCCCTCTGTCCATCAGGATCTATCCTTCATTATAGTTCTTTATATTAAAAATTAGCCAGATCCATGACAAAGGTGGGCCACACCAAGATGAACAATGTAGATAGTATGCCAACCATGGGTTTGAGTGTGGAGTCACCGCGGTTTGTATCTTCATCAAACCTGTCAATCAGGAATAACACACGAGGGTGAAATCAGGATTAAAAAAATTAAATAATAATAACCTGGCGACACCATGGAAACTTAGAGCTTTTAGGAGTATTTTTACATTTTTGGATTTGTGGGGCCATATGAAATTTTTATCAGGTTAATCTTTTGAATTTACAGTTCCAATAAGGTTTGCCTCATGACGGACGGAGCAGATTTACATATAAGACTTGATGGATCCTAAGAGCTTGGGTGTGCGCTGACGATTGCACTGCTGAGAAAATACATCCTACCTTCACCAGAATGACATTGTAACTAACATTAGTTTAATAATATCTTGACTTTTGATTTTCTTTTTTTCAAAAGCTTGTAGAGATTGTAGTTTATGTGGGACCCACCCATAGTGTCTATTTATTTTGATGGCACACGTCTTCTAAATGGATTTGATGGCATATAAACACGGTGGGCCCACACAAATATCAGCCGATTCCAAATTTCTCTGGCTCCCAAGAAGGTTTCAATGGTGAGAGCGTTCAAATCCCACTATTTCTTGTGGTGTGGCCCACTAGAATTCTAAATCTCCCTTTTATTTAATTCAACTACTCAAATGACCTCGTGAAATGGATGGGTGGAGTGGATATACTCAAATGACTTCAGGTTACTGCAAGTGGCATACATCCAAAATCCACACTCCCATACGGTGACTTACACATGAAGATTTTCAAGTCATTCCTGATCATTTGCAGGACCTATCACATCAATGGTTTGGATCACCAAACCATGATACCAAATAAACAACATCCCACACATCACTTTATGGGTGGAAATGGGCCAGGCTACACTAAGGCCGGGCCTGGCCCTATACTTAATCTTCATGGGCCACCCAGCCTTGGAATATTGAACCTGGCACAGCAGGCCCCCGACTGAGCCTGAAAATTTTGGCTGGCCGTGGTCTGGCTAAAATTGATAAAATCCCTGCTTCCACATGGATGTTCCTAATCTATCAGTTGATTAAGTGGGCCCACACATTGATGTAGAGCGGGTCAAGAACAGTTTCATGGCCAAGATGGATCATAAAAGACCCAATCCACGAAAGAAGTGATCCGGACCATCAGACCTTAAATTGGGCACAATCTGGAATGAGTTCTTCGACATACCATATGATTTTGGGGTAGGACGAGCTACTTTAGCCACCCAATCCCGCTATGCGGGTTGCCCATGCCGAATTTGCAAAATACCATCAGATCGATGGTCGAAATCCCGTTTTAATTCCATTTTTACTATAAATATTAAGTTTTAGTTTGATTATAACTCTTCATCCGTTGGGCTTTAGGAGTTGCGCCCAACGTGAAAAGCACTTAAAATAATTAGAAGAACAACATGGTGAAGCCAAATAGGACACTAATTATTTTTGGCCAAAAACCCTGCGCACAAGTAGACATTATGACCATCTATAAATAATAAGTTTACTAATTATATTAAGTTGTGAATTCTTGGAGTTTTAGTCGTAGTTTGATTTTGACATTTCTTTCATTGCTTAGTATTCCTATTTAAAGGGTTGTGAACTCATTTATTTCATTCATCAATCAAATTATGAATTTTATAGAATTTATTTCTCTTTTGCTTCTTCTTTTTTTTTCTCATGAATTTGAAAAGTCTACAGATAAGCTTCATGCATTCGGAGTGATCGACCTCATCATGTTCATCCCTGCGTCACACATGCACACATAAAAATAGACACCCGAGGGACCAAATAGGTCAATTGGCCCACTGCAGCCCTCACAGATCAGCCTATTTCGTGCATGGGGCAAATGGTTCGTTGATCCAGCCTGTTGACCTGATGGGCCCGGCCCCACCGTGGTCCAAAAGTCTCCCAGTCTCCTAGGTTGGAAGATTCTAACCTTTCATCAGTTCACCTTTCTTCATTTTAATGTGGACCATCGCCCTGTTATTGTTTATTTTTTGACTCAAGGATCTAGTTGTAGACCAAAGATAGGTTGATTACAAATTATTCATCTTGAAGATTTTTGGGACATGCCTCATCCACTGTGGGCCCCATCAAATGAGGGACCAACACGGTGGGCCCCACATGCACAATAACTCCTATATAAACTACTTCACGCATAATGAGGGTGTTACAGCCCATTCCATGCTCTCGATTTTCAGAGTATGAAATTTATTTACATAACCATACAATGTAGAAATTCACGTAATCATTTACATTCGTTCATAATATCCAATTAACAAAAGAGTTTCTATGGAGACTCCCCCCATCTGGCCCACCAGATGACGATCCAGACCATCCAGCCAGTAGGTACCTCTGTTGTGTAGATGGCCTACTTGCCAATGTCCCCACTCAGTAGAGATTATCAACTACACGTGTTGAAATATGTACCATTGTATGGATAGAGGAGGATCTCTGATCAGTTATAGATTCGCCATCCAGCCCGTCTATAGTAGTGGGGCCTTCCAAATAAGCGGTTTGGATCACCCCATGTCAGTTTGGCTCTGGAGCAATTTAATGCTTTACACATCCAAACGCGCCATTCCTCTGTTTGTGAGGTGTAGTAAATGGTAGTATCTCGCTAAAGATTTACAAATGGGACAGACAGCTTTTTGCCGCAACCACATATCAATACAGCCCACATGAAACTGCAATCAGATTCCAGAGTTAGAGATCCGATCAAGTGACTTCAAAATCAAATGCTCAAACATGCAAAGAGTCTTGAAAGATAGCCCTAGATTTTTTTCATGGATGGAACAAAAACACATGCGATGTGAAACAAAATCTTAGCTGATGGAAATAGACATACCAACCCACATTTTGTGGGACATGAGGAGCCCATCAGGTGGGCCTCACCATGAAAATGACCTGGTCTGAGAATCAGGTCAGTCAATTGGCTAGGTGGGCTAGAGATGTACTATGACAATGGATGGTTTAGGAACATTTGGTCAATGGCCCACTCAAGAGTTGGCTATGGCAACCTGTCCACATTCAAGAGCAAGTTTGGCTCACCTGGTGAGCTAGCACCTACTGTCGGCATTCAACAGGCCCACCCAATGAGCTGGCCAGTCTGATTTCAGGAGGTAGGTCTCGCATGGCTGTGTGTGGAGCACATTGGTGGCCCCATGAACTAATGGCAACTTGCTGCTAACTATTGTTTTGAGGTTCTTTAAAGCTTCAAAGAGCCACTATTTGAGATTTCAAGAACGTTTTTGGATGACCAATTCAACTGAATTGCAACAATCCAATTTGATATTAGAAGAAATTACCAAAGTGGGGATAGGGAGATTTTCTGTATGACAACAAAACCCCAAACTGCTATTCCATGAATGACAAGTTGGATATGAAATGATTGTAATTTCAAACCCAGGGGTAGTCCCTTATAATCATTTCTTTAAATTGAATTAGAATAATTCAAAATCAGTGTCCAAACATGGCCTATTTGGTCCTTTCTTCTTAAGGAAATGGACGTTGCTGCTTTCGGACGAAAAAATGGAAATCGTTCTCCATAGATAAACTTGTTTTTGCAAATAAGAGAAAACATCATGTTTCCTCATCATATGGAGATAGATTTAATTTCCACAATTTAAAATAAGATTCAATTAATCCAAGAAGGAGAAAGATGTTAGACGGCTCTTCACAATAATAAGATCCTCTTTTGGGTTGCTTTTATCAGATATCATGCTAAGAGTAGTAGTTACCTGATGCAAACACGGCAAGTGACGGACAAGCTCTCCCGATTCAACATCCTCCAAGCAAATGCTGCACGTCAGCTCATCTTCGCCATATTTCTTAAAAGGAGAGTCTTTTTTCTGCTTAAGAAAAGTAAAACTGATGAGACTAAGCAAACAAGACGGAATCTTCTTCATTGAATCATGGTAATATCAAAATGATAGAGAGGGTTTGAAAAAATGGTCATAAAACATGTAGTAGTAATGGGAATAATCACTCTCAGTTGTGTCACCTAATGAAAATGCCATGTTAAATATGTAAACATATACGCCATGATGAAAAATTAATGTACTTTCTGATTACACAAAATCACAAGGCCCACCTGCTATATGTAGAAGTCTCGGGTAAATAAGTTACAATATCAAACATTTGAAAATTAAAGTTAGTCCATCTGGAGGAAGCAGAGGAGGTTAAGGTAAAATAAGAGATTGTTGGGATCAGTGTAGAAGTTGTAATGTAGCGGAATCGTTCGTAGCAAAATAACACCTCTAAGTTTGAAAATAACAAACAATGGGTAATCCCGGCTCATCTGGGGGAGGCGGGATTGGTAGGGACTCCCCCGGCTCCCTGCTCTTTGCTTTCTCCTTTGGTTATGGAATAGGCACAAACAATAGAGTGGAGCTCCGGGCCCTTCACGATGCTATGTTTATTTCTGTTAGCCGGGGTTATAATCAGATTATTCTGGAATCTGATTCTAAATGTGTGGTAGACGCTTTCATTGGAAAATCTTCCCCAGCATGGAAATAGAGATATTGGTGGACGAGGATCAGAAATTTGAGAAATAGGGGCAGTTTTGTGATTTTCCTTATTCCAAGAGATGGTAACGGCCCTGCTGATGAGTTGGCTAAGGAAGCTGCAACGTCCCAACTACAATCGATGTTCCTTTCTATTTCAGAGCTCCCGTTTAGTGTAAGGGGTCTTTATAGACTAGATAAGATGGGTCTGGGCTCGTTAAGGGAGATCTAAGGGCTAGGTTCTCTTTTGTGGTTTTCTGTACAGGGTTGTCCAAGCTCTCCTGGTCCCTTCTTGTCCCCAGGAGACCCTTGTGCCTGTATATCTTTTTTGTTTTTAATATACACCCTCCTTTCCTTTATTAAAATAATAATAATAATAATAATAATAATAATAATATAATAATTTTTTAAAAAAAAAAAATTGTTTTTTTAAAAAAAAAATTTTAAAGGTTTGAAAATAACAACACCCATATTAGCAGCCATGTGGAAAAGCCAATTTTTCAACAATGATAGTTATGGGTTTGGAATTTCACTCCAAAATCCCTTAAGAATTATGTTGATAGAGTGCCTTTAATATGGTGTAGTGTTGTTCAGTCGATTGAAGAATTCTTAGGTCGATTGAAGCATGTTGTGATATTTTCGGTCAATTGAGAACTATTTCGGTTGACTGAGAGACTTGTTGATGTCTCAGTCAACTAAAGGCGCGACCGAGTGGAATGCGTAACTACGGGTTTTTGTTTCTAATTTCATACGGAAGTGTATATATACATTTGTAATACGGGATTATGGTTAATCTTACGAGTGCTTGACACAAAGAAAGGGTTTTGAAGGGAGTTCATCTATAGATACGAGGGTTTTTGATCTGTAAGTTGTTTTATCTCTTATAACTTTCTGATTATAGTAGATTGTTCATCGCTTGGTGCCGTGGTTTTTCCCACAAGGGTTTTTCCACATAAAATTTGTGTGTTCTCTATAGATGCATGAATTTTTCTTTCCTTTTTTAAGTTGTGTGATTTTGTCTGAGGTTGCTTCCATGCTGGGCAAGTCGTGTTAAGGATGTCACATCCCTAACAAGTGGGAGCAAACATTGAGTTATTTGATAGAATCTGAGACATGGCATCAAGGGATAAAATGTAAAGGTCGAGACATAAATTCATGAGTAAAAATAATTTTGAAATTATGGAGGTTAAAAATGAAAGTCATCCTAATTCAATAAAGGTTGCAACAAATACACTTTGATAAAGTGAAACATCTTGAATCAATGAAAGAAGATTATTGGGATGAACTTGATCATGGCAATTAGCACAATTCAATTATGCTTGGCTCACGAAGTCCTTTATAATATCATTAATGAAATGACTACCGCGGGCCTATGAGCGAAGTTGGAGAGCGTCTACATGACGAAATCGTTCTCTAATCGTCTATATCTGAAGAGACATGCAATTGTGCAATTTGAAGATGGCGGAGGGTCAGATCTCTCTGAGCACATCAACACCTTCAACAAACTGATTTGTACACTGACAAGTGTTGAGGTGAAGATCGATGAAGAAGACAAAGCTCTAATGGATACTTTATGCCATGATAGGGATACATTGGACCTTGATATCATCATTTCATCCATTCAATCAAAGCAATTTTTTTTCATTGAAAAATATAACCGTAGTTACAAAATAGATTCAGGAATCCGCGGGAGAAAAAGAACCCGAGGAAGCCTATTGTATCCAACCAAACAAAGAAAGCCCAAACCATCTATAAGAGGCTAACTACACTCGCCGACACTCTCTAATTGCTCCTAGCCCCATCTTGTCTAGAAACACCAACCCTCGGATCCTGGGAGGTAAATCTGCCAAATGCTAAAAAACATATGATATCTGAGAGTCACTCCCTTGCCTGGCCAAAGCATCTGCTGGTGCGTTGCCTTCCCTGAATATGTGGACGAACTCTATCCTTCCTCTATTCTTTAACCTGTTTATACGGTTTAACCCATAGCTCCATTTCCAGCCCGCTGAGAGATCCCATTAAGAATTTTAACAACGAGCAGAGAATCAGATTCGATGATAATCTACTTATAGCCTTTGTCTAGACCCAACTTCAGCCCATCATACACCTCTCGCCACTCAGAGTAGGAGTTTGTGCCGACACCGAACCTCAAGGAGAAGGCAAAGAGGAATTGACCCATATCTTCAATTGAAGCAATTGAGAAGGAATAATGATGGAGAATATATGTCTATGGGTGCACTAATTGCTAAGGAAGATCTTCTGAGCGAGAGAAGGAGAAGTCGTGATTCGAGGTCTAAGTCGAAGGGAAAAGTAAAGTTGTAATATTGGAATTATGGTAGGACGAGACATATGAAGGACTATATAATCTCAAAACCTAAAAGGATAAGAAGTCAAATGATTCGTCGAAGGAGACCACTTTAGCAAAATCCAGCAAGGGGACGAGTGGTTATGATGTATTATATGTGTCCAAGGTCAGTTACTTGTGTAACAAGTGGATTTTAGATATGTGGGTATCGTATCACACGTGTCCTCATCAGATTTGGTTCGCCACGTACAACGAGTATGATGGTGGTCTAGTTCTTATAGGCAACGATCATGCCTGTAAGATGATAGGAATTAGTTTGGTTCGCATTATAATATTTGATGTTGTGGAGTGTACTCTGATAAAATATTAGTTCAGACTCTTTTGGAAAGAGTTCGAAGTATATTGAGTAATGCTGGGTTAAGCAAGAGCTATGAGCTGAGGCCATTAACACGGCTTGCTATTTAGTAAATCGATTTCGTCTATACCAATTGATTGTAAAATTTCAGAGGATGTATAGAGTGATCATGAAGTTGATTATTCTGGGCCACGCATATTTGGTTGTAATGCTTACTCTCATGTACCATCAGTTAAGAGAGATAAGCTAGACTAAATGGTGAAAAAGTATACTTTTGTTGGTTTGGTGATGGTGTGAAAGGATACAGACTGTATGACCGGATTTCACGTAATATCATATTTAACCAAGACGTCAAGTTCAATAGGGGTTCTTTGTTCCGCAAGGATGAGCACAAGGAAACAGAAAAATCGACGATTGACGATGAGACAGATAAACTTGAAACACTTGAATAAGCTAAGCCAAAGGAAGAGGTACATAAAGAGGTGGAGCCACCACCTATCAAGAGAAATCCACCAAGAAATCACAGAGTACAATTGAAATATAGGGATGAGTTAAATGTTGCATTTTTTATCACTACGGATGAAGCGGATCCATCTACCTTTCAATTGGATAACATAGATGCTAAGAAGTGAATGGGGGCAATACGTTATAAGATGGATTCTCTGTATAAGAATGAAATGTAGGAGCTGGTGGAGCTACTCATTTGATGAAAAGCAATCAGGTGCAAGTGAACTTTTCATAAGAAATTGGATAGACACAAGGCGAGACTGGTTACGAAGAGTTATGCTTAAAAAGAAGGCATCAACTTCGGTGAGATATTCTCGCCTATAGTCAAGCAAGTATTTATTAGACTCATATTGGCGTTGGTTGCCCAATACAATCTGAAATTAGAACAGTTGGATGTGAAGATTGCGTTCCTACATGGAAAACTAGAAGAGCAAATATACATGAAGCAACTTGAAGGGTTCGAGGTGCAGGGAGTAGAGAATAATGCTTGCAGGTTAAAGAGGTCGCTGTACGGCCTGAAATAGTCGCATAAGAAGTGTACAAAAAGTTTGATTCTTTCATGTCGAGCCAATGATTTACCATAAGTGAATTCAATCATTGTGTCCACCTCATATCATTGAGTAATGGGGAATTCATTATTTTAGTATTGTATGTTGATAATATGCTTATCGACAGCCATAACATATTGCACTCAACTATTGAATGCTCAGTTTTTTAAGATATTCAAAATGAAAGATCTAGGGGCTGCAAAAAGGATTCTCGGCATAGATTTACACAAAGACAGGAAAATGAGTAGAATATGTTGTCTTATGAAGAGTATTTTGAGAATGACTTGGTTAAGTTCGAATTTAGAAAAGGCTAAACCGGTTAGCACACCCCATGCTTTCTCACTTTTGGCTTTCTTCGAGACATTGCCTTACATCAGATGAAGAAAAGCAGTATATGTCTTGTATGCCCTACTCGAACGCAGTTGGTGGTCTTATATACGCCATGATCTGTACTATACTGAATATTTCAATGCGGTGGGTATTATGAGCAGATATATGTTAAACACCGGCAAGCAACACTGGAAAGCAATGAAATGGTTACTTCATTACATACAAGGTACGACAGACTACTTCCTTACGTATGAGGTACGACGGATTACTTCAGATTATATTGGTAATGTAGACAATAGAAGGTCAATTTTCCAGTTACTTGCTTGTGTTAGTGGGTGGAGCGATAAGTTGGATGTCAAAGCTTCAGTTTGCAGTTGCTCTTTCAACAACTGAAATGAAATATATGGCAGTGACGAAAACATTCAAGGATACAGTTTGGTTGAAAGGGATGATAAATGAATTAAGGCTTCAGCAGATGTCGTGCATGTACATTATGACAGCGAAAGCGTGATCAATTTGATGTATAACTCGATATACCATTCCTGGACTAAACACATTGATGTTCATCATCATTTTATCCGATAAATTTTAGAGGAAGGTGGTATTACTTTTAAGAAGATTCACACTAATGAAAATTTGTCGGACATGCTTACGAATGTTCCTGCAAAGAAGTTTAGGTTTTACTCAATTTCTTTAAGCTTAGCAAAGAATGAATGAAGACAGAGTGTGCACGAGAAACAATAATGCTGGTGCTACTATGAAGGAGAGTGGAGATGATGATAGCAACTTGGAACACTAGAGTTAGAAGATTAAAACCATGATGGAGATTGTTGATAAAGTACCTTTAATATGGTGCATTGTTTTTGGTCGACTGATGAATTCTTGGGTCAATCGAAGAACGTTGTGATGTCCGAGTCGACCGATATCTATTTTGATTGGCTGAAAGACTGTGTCTCGGTCAATCGAAGGTGCGACGAGCGAAATGTGTAAGTGCAAGGTTTTGTTTCTAATTTCATACAAAGTATATATATATACCTTTGTAATATGGGATTAGGGTTAATCTCGCGAGTGCTTGACGCAGAGAGAGTTTTGAAGGGTGTTCATCTGTAAAGAAGAGGGTTTATGATCTTTAAGTTGTTCTATCTCTTATAACTTTCTTATTATAGTGGATTATTCGTTGCTTGGTACCGTGGTTTTTTCCTATAAAGGTTTTTCCATGTAAAATTCATGTGTTCTCTACAGTTGCTTGAATTTTTCTTTCCCTATTGTGTTGTGTGATTCCACCTAAGGTTGCTTCCGCATTGGGCAAGTCGTGTTAGGCTTGTCGCGTCCCCAACAAATTAACAATTTTAACAAACTATGCCTTCACTAATGGAAGTATGAATGCAGTTGGAACTGTGGAAGTGGGATTCAATGCAAGCGTCTTTCCGAGGAATTTCCACAGTATTTCAGTTCTGACAAGTGGCGCACATGTTTTGGCAATCCAGACCATTGGTCTGTTGCAGCTACCGTTAATGGATGGACCATGCATGAAATGAAGGTTGCCGAGATTGTACAAACGAACCCTTAGCCTCAATCTAGATCCGGCCCGAAGTGGGCCGCACACAGTTGGTTGTGGGGCTAACCCAAATCAGCAAGAAGTAGACAAGAAACTAACCTCTATCACGATCGTGGACGTCATGGAGGTGGAAGATGATGCTTGATCCTGCATGGAAGATGATTCCTGGTGCAGTGACGAGCTCCCGCTGTTAACAAAACCAGACTCTATCAGACCTTTTCAGGGATTTTTCATGTTCTCTATAATATTTCCTAACTTCTGCCCAACTGCATATGGCAGATCAGAAAATCCTAACCCTTCAATAGGTGGCCCAGAGAAGTAAGGAAATAAAGTAACCATCTAATTCAATGGTAAAACAGACTAACAATCAAAGATTTAGAACTGTAAATCTGGCATATAAGCGTGCTTCTGTGATGTGCCACTGAACCAACAGTCTTGATTATCAAACCATGAGCCCAACATTTGTGCAGTTGGGAGCCTCAGAAAAATTGTATACTCGTTGATTGGATTATCAGGAGTGCAGGGCCCTATTTTTTGGGGGGGAAAAAAAGAAAAGAAAAGTTCACCAGCATAAGATCACTTGCCTTTGTGGGTCCACCGGAGATGGATGGTCGGATGGAATTCTATACTGGAGAACAGGAAGGGCATTAAGCTCTTGGTCAGTCAAACCAGAAAAAACGTCAACTTCTTCATAATCTGCAAAGAAATGAAAATGACATATAAACCATAGAATAATTGAATATCTAAATTCACATGAGAAATGCTCAAACGATTCACATGAGAGATTGAAGACGTGAAATGCGGCACATATGTGCAAGATCCAGGCCATTTGCCGGTGGGCCTCAGCAAGAAAATCCAATCCCATAAAGTAGGCTGATCCACTTATTAGAAGGGCCACACCTGCACATTGAATACAGGTGATTGGCTAATTTTAATTCAAAGTGTTCATTCTCCTATGATGAGGCCCACACCATCTGTGGATCAGCATGACATGTCATGCTCAGCTAATCAATGGCCCATGTTTCATCCTTAAGAGGATAAATGATGGACTTTTGAGATTTACAAAAACCACTCCTACAAAGAGTCCATCCATCGGTCCAATAATGATGCATAATTATCTAATCTGTGGCTGGGATGGGGACATCCACCATTAAAAACTTTCCAAATTGTATGGGGCCCACATTATTATTATTATTATTTTGCATAGGCCACCCATTCCAATCATATGATGCGACCTATCAAGATGAATAGACACTCCAAAATTCAGGCCATTCCCAGACTCAAGTAGGCCATGCCACATGACTTCAGATATTTTTAGCATGATTTTGCCTGGTGAGGCCAACCTGAATTTTGGGACGACAATATTTTCGGAAGACAAGGAGAATATGAGGGATTACATGATCGATGGACGGATTGGATGTCATGCACACATCACAGTGGGCCCCACACATCACATTGTAGGTTAAGCCTCCAGCAGTACTGAATCATGTTCCCAGCACAATTACCAATAATCATCCCCATTGACACTGGAGTGCACTTTGAAAAGGGTACTCACCTAACACACGGTAACAAGCCAGACCTGTGTGAGATCAGAGCCTTTCATCATGCAATGGCAACAATGTAGATACCACATGTAGGAAATCGGGCTTATGTATCAGGGAGGTCACACCTGTACAAAACTAATGAACAGCTAGATGAAAGAAACATATGTGGCCCACCCAGTGGTCATAATATATGCCCCATTTGAGACAGCTGGAATCTACACGGTGAGGATTGCTCGACAATTGGATCTATCTTGCATGCAATAGAAGAACAAAATCTATACCATAATCATCGATTTCCTGATCAACAAGATCAAGCTGGAGCCTGAGGCGTTGTAAACGGCCTCCTCTCGTTATGGAAGGTGGAACGTTCAATTGAAACTCTCTATCACCATCCTCTGGAGAATTGCCAAGGCCCAGAAATCCATGACAAATCGCATATATCTTAAGAACTGTTATCGTCACAAGTGCGACGATCCACAACCCCGTCTACAAACACAAAACTCAAAGTGAAAAAGAGTAAAATTTATATATTTTCAGTTCCATCTACCATAAGTAATATTTCATCATGATACAGTTGAACTGTCCATCATGTGGGCTTCGTCGTGGAGATGGCCTGGCTCAAAAATAAGGCCAGCCAACTCATCAGGCTGGTCACACATGTATTGGAGTGTGGACAGTACAGAAGTCCACATATCCAACATAGGAATGTGCCCACCTGACTAGGCCTGGTCCTATTTATGGGTAAGGTCATCAAAACAGCCGGACAGGCAGCGGATGCATGCGGAC
The DNA here is from genome assembly GCA_021015155.1 of Magnolia officinalis. Lineage (NCBI taxonomy): Eukaryota > Viridiplantae > Streptophyta > Magnoliopsida > Magnoliales > Magnoliaceae > Magnolia > Magnolia officinalis. Next base: position 8,370,771 of record JAJHSJ010000008.1, read on the forward strand.
TCAATGGAAGTCCACTAATTCTTGAAAACAGCATGGTTATGATGCAAGAAAATACCAGAAAGTTTGTTGAGGTCGGGCTTGAGTATACCATCGTATAGATAAACATTGCTGATGCATAGGAAACAAAAAAAAAAAAAGCATGTGCAAGCATTAGAAGTTGGGAGTGAATACAAAAGCAACAGAGCAAAAACACAATAATCAAGCAATAAAAATAAAATAATAAAATAATAAAATAAAATAAAATAAAATAAAATAAAAAATAAAAAATTTAATAAATACTAGTAGCGATGAAGCCCATCGAGTTGACATCAGTCATCAGACGACTGCCAACCACTGGAGGATGCCTTGAACGCTGAGACGAAAGGATGGAAAAACAAAGATTAGATGATCAGATAGAACTAGTACTAAATAACCGAAAATTAATTGGTGCACACATTATTTCCCACTACCTATAGACAATTGGCGGGAATCATGAAATTTGAATATTTAAAAGTCCATTTCAAAATACACAATAAGATTCCTGCCCCCCATTGTTGGATGGTGGGAGATGTGCGCACACTGGGCGGGCACAACCTTTCCTTCTGCAAAATAGCCATTTGGGTCTCACAAACCCTAATAAATAAAACCAAATGCAAGCAAAAGGTTACCATCACGCGCCTCTCAGGGACACTTTCTGGAATTCCGCTTTCCACGTCTGTTCGATTTCCTCGGAAAATGAAATTCATGGCTCCTGGAATTAGAAGAGATCTCCCTTGCTGTATGGAAATCAAATAAACTGAAGTCTCTCTGGAATTTGTTTGCCCTGGTTGCTATCTTTGGGACTAGCTTGTTTTTGTTATTAGGTATATATTCAAACTGTAAAAGTTGTAGAACATGTGAAACAGATGATAAGAAAAGAACATACATCAATATGGTGATGCACACATTTATGAACTTAATGAGTAGTAAGCTTCTTCAAGTTAAAAATCTATCAAAGAACTGCAGAGGAAAAAAACATTTAAAATTTTTTTTTTTTTTTTTTTTTAAAAACAACGAAATTCCTACTCTGTGAGATGAAAACAAAAACTACGCGTTTGTAAAAGTCGATACTCAGAAATTTCTGTGTGGGAAAAATAAGAGATCTCCCTACTAAGACTTGAATTCTAGATTACTAGGATTTTTTATATTAGAACTATTGCTCATTTAGAATATAGTATGAATTGTACAGATTGAGCTACAAATTCACTTGATATTGTTGGAGAAGCATAGGGAATGACCGAATGGAGTATGGCTCTGGCTCCCTAGTAAGTTACCATGGTGTTGAGCTATGACGGTCCCATTGTGATGTTGGTATGACTTCCATGGCATCCATCTGGTGTGACCCCTCATGCATGTTCACCATAAAGTCCAAAAATTAGGAAGCCTAAAAAATTGAATGATTGACAACTCAAGTGGGGAACAATAAATCACACCTCAAATCTTAAACTCATATTGTGTAGCCCAGCTGAATTTTGGATATTCCTGATTTTTTAGATGTGCCTGATCTATTGGAATTGTGCCATGGAAAACCACTCGTGAAAACCACAGGTGGCCTTGTCTAGGTCATGATAATCACAGGTCAACATGTCATGGTTCTGTAACTTTTTTTTTTTTTAGTTGAATACGATCATGCTGATGTTTTATTTATGTTATCACTGTAGGTGGGGTGCATACATTGGAGAGGTTAGACATTATACACATACAAAAAAAAGAGGCATTTTTCTAATTTCATACCTCAAAAAGCTCCTGGGTTAAAGGAGAGATTCTTCTAGTTGTCCATAACTAATATTTGGGAGTACTTTAAACATAAGTAAACCTGGGTTACAGGAGAGATTCTTCTAGTTGTCCATAACTAATATTTGGGAGTACTTTAAACATAAGTAAACCTGGGTTAAAGGAGAGATTCTTCTAGTTGTCCTTGAAAACTTGAGATTAGACACAACCATCATTGACCAAGAGAGTCATGAGCCATGGATCTCAATAGCCTATTATTCCATTACCATTTGTAGGTTGTAGGATAGACTTGTGGATACTATTATTATCATATGATCATCCTAAGAGGACTAGTAACGAGCTAGAAGAGATTGGACACAACAGTTACTAACAAAGAGAGTCGTGGGCATGAATCTCAATACCTAATTATTTCATGATCATCTAGCAAGTTATAGGACAGATATGTGATTAGTCATATTGTGTAAGGGTACTAATGATGAGTCAAGAGATATTGGATACAACAATCACTAACCAAGGAAGAGTTGTAGGCCATAAATCTCAATACCGTGTTATTCTATGACCACCTTGCAAGTTGTATGACAGACTTATGGTTGCTATTATTATTATATGGTCATCTTCTGCGAGGGGATTGGTGATAAGTCATGATGAAATGTTTCCATCATCAGCCCCATCATGCCTGAATTGTGATTGAATTAAGGATATTCTAGATTTAATTCATCTTTAAAACTAAAGACTTGTAAAGAGTTCAAGATCTTGATTATAGGTGCTTTGGCTTACTTTACGAGGTTATCATGTGGCCAACAAAATAGATGTTACTAGGCACATGCATTAGGTCCATGAAGGCTCGCATGATTCAAATAAGGGATCCACTCATTTTCTAAGAAATATTTTTTGGCTTAGATCATGGGATCATATATTCATCAAGTGACATTTTCACTAGGGCCAACACTCAAAAGGTTCAATAAATATTTTTAACTGTTAAACTTTTGTTTTAACAGTTAAAAAGGTTTTAATCGCAGTTGATAATACTCTTAAATGTTTTAGATATGAGAGTCACCACTTGGCTTGCATAGGTATGAATTAAGGGTGGATTCCCATGATAATGGAAGAATTGGATACTGTTAAACCAGAGAGACAACTATAGATACGATATTGGGTAAATGAATAAGGCAAGATCATTTACTTTCAATATAAGAGGGCATATAAATGACAGTAAGGAAATGAAGTACCATAACTGGTGTTTTCCTAAACCCTAGATCCTCATTATCTATAAATCTTATCCCATAGAGAGAGGAGCATAGAGAGAGCTTTGGATGCCCCACCACCATCGAGCATCATCACTTGCAAGGAGAGAGAGAGAGAGAGAGAGAGAGAGAGAGAGAGAGAGAGAGAGAGAGAGAGAGAGAGAGAGAGAGAGAGACATTCCATTGCTTTCTCTTCTCTCCAGCACAAATTCTCCAAATTTATGGGGTCCACATTAGATGGCTCTATGCACCTTCTTTAAAAGAGACCTTCTTATTGAAGGATTGGCATCAACAAATCGACAATTTTTCAATGACATCAATTTGAGATCATTTTACTTCTTAGAATTTATTTTTCCATTCTAGAAACTTGACAATATCTAATGAGGATCCTTGAGACTATAAATCTAAAATTTGGGTTTTCTAGAACTTTTATATTTTCCTGCATTTCAAAAATCCTTGCACCTTCGTCCTACAAGGACACTCCCACTGAACAGGTCTAATGGCATGTACACAACAAGACATCCTCCTCCCTTTTATTCCCTAGCTATGGTGTGACCAACTTGAGTTTTGAATCGGATTCTTTTTGGGGCTCAATATCAAAAGTGAAGGGACGAGGTGAGTGGATGTAATACATAATGCATCATTGTTGAACCTCTACAACTTCTTTTTTAAAATGTACTGTCTTTTCATATATATTTGCAAAGAAGAGTTGTACACCGTATGGGTGGACCTGCTGACAAAAAGGAGAAGCAGGCCCACGAAAAGAAAAGAGGCAACAAAACCCCTTAAGATTCACGCAAATAACCTAAACCGACTTTATCCAGGAAAATAAGGCCTCTGATGAGGGTGGGCAGCTCCATCATGTAACGGAAAATGCGGTGGATCTATCGGCTACTACCCCTATGAGTAAGACCGTCAGCCACCGCATTTGCCTCTCTAGGAGAGTAGGAGATAGAAACCTCCATATTGGCCATGAGGGCTCTGATTCTAACCCACCAGTACCACAAGGCCTAAGAGATGACGCTCTGCTTGTTAATGGCATCCACCACCACTTTGGAGTTACTGACCAGCTCCAACTTGGTGAAGCCCAACTCCCTACAAAGGGACAGGCCCTCTCATATCACCTTCACTTCGGTCGAACCGCTTGAGCCAAACCCATAGCCCAAAGAGAAAGCAAAGATGAAATCTTCGGCATTGTCCCTTCTTATTTCGCCACCCCCGAAGTTGCCCGGATTGCCCAAAGCTGATCCGTCCACATTGACTTTGATCCACCCTCAACGAGGGCGAACCCATTTGACCATATGGACCTGTCTTGGGATTGTTGCCTCCCCGTCGAGGCCCATGCTTACAAGGGTAGAAGCAGTGGTACATCGAACCACTCTCGGGAGAGGGAGTAGGGGGGGTGAGCCTCTGGATCCAACGGAACACCCTGAAGATAACATTCTCAGGCGAGAACGTGATACCATCCATCCGAGCAGCGTTCCTGGCCAGACAGATCTCCCATAATATAAGGGACGGAGTGATGCCCATAAGGGAGAGCATCCAGTTCGACTCGGATGCAGCAGACCACCAAGTGGAGGCCCTCCCAAGAGCCGAGAATTAGAGCCGAGAGGGGATGCTAAAGCTTGACCCAAAGTAGTCCCACACCTTCGAAGCCAGTGCGCCAGACGAGAAGACGTGATCGATAGTCTTGATACCTGGAGATAGGGGGAAGGGGCAGCAGGAGCACTTGGATGCCAAGGAAATACCTTTGGCCTGCATTATGTCATCCACAGGGATCGCCTTTCTCATGATTTTCCAGGCGAGCAGCGAGATTTTATGTGGGAGATTCGGGTGTCAAACCCATTTGATCGTTCTCTAGAAGTATTTTAACAAAATGAAACCTTCAAATAGCTACCTATCATTCCCATGCTTGTGTACCATGAGAATTTAGATTTAGAAGATATATCTATATCAAATCCTCAATACCCATGTGCCCTTATCTTCTAAATGTATATTAGAGTGGCCTAATTAGGTGGGTCACACTATTAAAATCAAAGGATAGTGGACGGTTTCATTCAATATATAGGTATGACTCACCTAATGAGTGAATAACACTATTTTCAAGGCAAGTGATCTCCACGATTAGGCTACTACTTACATGGTGAGGATGTCCTACACCAGTGTCACTCTGGCTGGAAAGATGAGGATGTATGACGGTTGTTGGGGAACCGAGATGAATCAAACAAAGTACTCCAATCGCACAACCAAGTTCAAACATAAACAAACCGAATTTAATGTGAAAAAATCCTTTAAGAAAAAAAAAAAACACGGCACAAAGTAACAATAATGCACTATGAAAGCAAAAAATTATAAGAGATAAAAATTACCCTATTCGAACAAGCCTCGAATCTCCCTTATAAGCCCTTAAAACCCTATAGGAATGAATTAGAAAGCTTTGAGATAGCCCTGATATACGTCATATTCCCAATTACACCCATATATATAGCCTCTATGAGAATCCCAATTGAAATAGGAAATAAATTCCGCACTTACGCAACTTTGTGTAACTTTGCGCAATCGTTGGATGACACTTCGATGTTACTTCAATGGCATCGACAGACTGGCGATGGCATCGAACACCTTCAATGTCATCGAACTAAACACCAAATCATTCTATAGCGATATAATATGAATTTTTCGAATTTTTCTGATGGCACCTCGATAGGACTTTGATGGCATCGATGGCTCGTCGATGGCATCGAGTAGAACACCACAAAAGTGTCCAGCAGCCAACATGGGATATTCGGATTTTCTTGATAGCATCGAACAGCTCTCAATGGAATCGAACGGTCTGTCGATAGCATTGACTGACCTGTTGCTGAAAGATTTGAGACATTAGCAACAACGGTCACAAGTGATAGTATCTCATTATAGATATAGAATCATCATCATGCATATGTACACACTAAGGTAACTTGGATTGTGGGTTAGTCTAGTACCTACTATGGGAAGGGTACATGTATACAGTATGCTACTTTCTTCGATGCATGGTACGCTAGGGGTAGGTGTTAGAAATCAGTGTGTCACACATGGTATATATTAGCCCTCCAGATAGCGTCGTGAATGGTTTGGATCATGTTAATGTGTCTTTAGGTGGGGCCCATAGGAATATGGTGCAAAGACCATATGCTACATACACATCCAGTGTACCATACAATTCCGTAGATAGGAGTCTAATCAAGGTTATAAAATTAAAGGTTGCAGTCTCCTTTCTTCCTCTCATCTGAAGGATCAAAAGCCTCGTAAAAAACGGAGAGGTAGGAGCAGAAGCACTGCTGCCGCCGTGCATCACTCTTTCATTTGGCAAGCTTTAACACCGTGTCTAATAGCGAATGCAGGTACACATCATCCACCTATCCTCCTCGCCCTTGGTTCATTGTATGGAAGATCCAAAAATCTTTTACAGTAGGATCCAACACAGAATATAAATGAAGTAAATGCATTATAGCTATACATACAAACTAGTATTTTGATATCATAATCTATGTATGCAATGATAAATATTATAACTAGACATCCTACAACATGCATATTATCACATGCATTCTATCTATTGCATACATTAAATAATATATCTCTACATTCTCAATATATAAGTTTTTCATTGCATGGCATCATAATCAATGATAATACTAAGAGAAACGAAAAATTGGAATTTTGGAACAGTATAAATAGCAATATAGCAAATGACACATATTCCCAATTGCATGCTTCAAAAAAATAAAAAATAAAGGGTTGGATTTGACCATGTAAGTAGCATTGGCCCATACTAATCGGCATGATGTGTTATTTGGTTCCCTGGCTACCAGGTAGGGGTGCAACTCGTCTGGTCAGTTCGAGGGTCGAGGCAATCCCAACTTCCTTAATGGGAACCAACCCAGCCCATGGTTCCCAACCCAAGCAAGACCAGAATTCCTTTGTACTCAACCCTAAACCAACCCAACCCAGCTTGACCCAAATACATGTGATTATTACTAACCAGCCCGACTGAATTTGCTCAACCCGGATCAAACCCAATTTAACGTTGGGTTCGAGTTTTCCAACTCTCATCCATCCCAATAACTATTTCATTTATATACTAACATCCCCACCTTCCCCAAACCTTTTAAAGGGCCCATAGGATGATCTATCATCAATATCAACCATTCTTTCATTCACACAACTAACAACTAGGAGCAAGCAATGATGCAAGAATCATCCCCAATTGGATGGTCCTTGTTAGAATTTAAAAATAAAAAATAAAAAATAAATAAAAAAGGAAAAAAGGGGATTTGAAAATTAGAACCAACAATCCTAACCCTTCATTCAAGAGCAAGAGAAAGCTATGGGGTGGATAATCCTAACCCCGGCCGGCTGGAATCATCAACTCAGAGGAGTCATAAAAATACAAAGTGGGATCTTATCTAGTAGATGTTTCAAGATGATGAGAGGTTGATATTTGCACCTCTAGTTGTAGGAATGAACGGTTCAGATCAACAATATCTCACCCCTTATGCCATTTAAAAGGATTGGACGTTATCAAAATTGGCATGTATAGAACATTCTCTCGGCTCGTCCGGACTTGGGCAGAGTGATGGTTCATGTGCATGCAGCTAGAAACTGTACACGTAGCATGCATATACTTTCATGTGCATCCTGTCAGAAAACAAACACCTATGCCATACGTTACTTAAAGTAGACCGTCCAAATAGTGGGACCCACGGTAGATATATCACGACTCCTGAATCAGATTGATTGAGCCGTCCTAACCCTTGATCAATGGACGTTTATCAGTTGAATTAGGTTTGCTAGATTTTTCATCGTAACCATCAGTTAGATGTCCACTCGATCTGTGAGGTAGGACGTACGTAAGCCATAACACGTGTAAGGTGGGGCCCATTGGACGGTTTATCTTGAGTTACCTGTATTCCACTTCTAAAAGAGAAACTTGCGAGGAGAAAAGCGAATCACTCACTTGCATTACATGCTCACACAAGTCACACGTGTCTAAGATTAAATCGGCTAGTCAAGCGATCTCATGGTGAAGATTTCTTGCATGCATCTAAAATCTGGATGTTATTTATCATCAGGCGGGTTGGATATGCAAATAATCCGAACCATCGGTCAGTTTCTTTAAACCGTTCATTTATTTTGTATAAGTGGGGTCCACCTGATGATCATATTGGTCTAGTTTTCTGACGTGGGATCTCCATTGTTGGGACCGCCAGACGAGCGGTCTGATCACGTGGGCCTCTTCTCCACGTGTGAAACAAGAGGGTGTAATAAGCAGTCATTTCTTAGTGCATGCGCATGAACCATCACACACGCCAGAGTATCAAAAGCACTACTCTCACTTCTCTTAAACGAAGGGGTGGGCCACGTTATGCATCCGCCCAGACACGTGGCATACATGCAAGACAACGAGTACATGTGCAAGAAGATGGTCGAGAGAGCTGGGGGACCTCTTCAATCGCAGCCATTCATCAAATATAAAGAAAACCACCATGTAATAGAAAAAGAAGATGCTGGTAAGGGCCACACGCATACGAAGCGAGATGTACGTACGTCTCATTGGTCGCGCGCGCCTCTTCTCCTTCTTTCTCTGAGCAAATGACGAGACTGCCCCGAGTAGCCTGTGGGGTTCTCTGGCGGGGATGAGGGGTATTTTGAGGATTGCCTCTAGGTCGAGGAGGGAGCGCTGAATGGGCGTCGGACGGGATGAGAAAGAAAGTGGATGTACCGTGGAAGGGACCTGGGAATGAACCGCGAGTGGGTGGGGTTTATATAGTTGTGGGATCCAGTGTGCGTTTCTCACATCTTACTGACCTGTGGCAGGAATCTACCGTACACGTGTCAACCATGCAGAAAAGTTTTGGACTGTCCGAGGTGTTGGCCACATCTCAACCAACAATCCCGTCCATATACCGCTGTGAACCATCTGATTTTGAGGCACCAACTTGTGGCAGCTCGTCGCATGTGCACGTGCGGTTCGTGCATGCCGATTTTAACACGTACAAGTTGTGGGCCTCTTTATGGATGGATTGTCGCCTTAATTTTGGTTGATCAGATGATCTCAACTGTCTGATTTTTCGAGTTGAACTTGGGATCCTAAGTAGTCTCTTATCAACCGTATATTTGTGGGTCTCTAAATAGGTTGTTTCAATCCACCGGACGTGTGAGTTTTAGCTTACGGACGATCTATACGAGGGCCCATAACTTGGACGGTCTGGATTGGCATGCATGTATGCACTTTTTTGGTGATTGAGTTGTCACAGCTTAGTGACTTGTGAGAAACGCACAGTTTCCTGTTTGTGGTAGGTAGAACTGCAGAGTGGGCCGTTGCGGTAAACGACGTGGGAGTTATTTGATACTCTGGCCGAGTGTGATGGTTGATATGCAGGCACTCATAAATTATGCATGTGTAGAAAAGATGAGCTCAAAATTAAACCATCCAAATTGTGTGATCCACTGTCGGTGGTTCGCTGTCAGAAAATTAGATTGTTTGAACAATCATAATCCCTGATTCTTTTAGACCATTTTTCTGAAATCAGAGCCTTGAAAAAATTTCATCTCGACCGTGCATTAAATTTCCACCAATCAATCCTCCAGATATCTAGACCAGTGTACTTTTTTAGGTTTTATGATCTATTAAATCGGGACCCATTGAATGAACGGTTAGTTGCAATTACAAATTTTCTACGTATAAAATTTTATAGTGCATGCGTACAACTATCAGTAGTGATTTTGGATATGATTTTGGAGTTTCTGCAAAGACTGAACTGAGCCATGCAGTGCCGATGATGTGGACGTTTTTTTCAGTAGTGACAGCCATGTGTTTCAGTGCTTAGACACCTATGAATGAATGGGGACACAAATAGATGTAGAATCAGATCATCCCGACTGTCCATCTGGTGGGCCTCACCATGGATGGGCTATGGTCCAAAATATACATCGACTTGATGGATGGTAATGGTCCACATTTGGGAGGACCATCTAATACTATGATGATTAATGGCTAGTGAAGGTTGCCAAATGGTCCACATTCGATGGGAGAATGTCCATTGGCCAAGATGACCAACAAATGTTATGATGTCTATGATGGTCCACAGTCATCTTCGACATTTAATAATGTTATAATATCTATAATGGTCCACATTAATAATCAATGGTTAATTGATGTTATGATGTTTATAATGGTCCACATTTCAACTGGAGTCCAATTGAATGGCCGTACTAGTCGATGATGCTGAATATAAAACGCCAGTAGCTTTTCAATATTTGACATCTAATAGTATGATACCCATAACAGTACTCCACATTCAACCAAAGTCCATCATTTGGATGGCTATAAGTTAATGATGTCCAACATGAAGTGGAGCAGCTTTTTCACATTCCATATTTAATGGTGTGACGTCCATAAGGGCCCGTTTGGAGGGGGAGGGGGAGGGGGAGGGGGAGGGGGATTGAAAGGGAGTAGGGCGTAGTATATGGGATTAGCTCGTCTAATCAAAAAATATACGGGCAACGATGTGTTTGGCAGGGCGAGGAGATAAGCGGATTGTAGTCCGGAAGATTTACCGCTAGATTCGGAGGGAGCAGAAGCAGAGCTGGCTGTTAGGTGTGAAATGTCTAAATTAATCCTGCTTATTTTACAAAACCAAGCAAATGCCTCCGTGGCCTAGAAGCATCTCTGCGAGGTTACTCGCGAAAAGTTATTTGATATTCTAGCAGAGGTCGGCGCTTGATACTCAGGCACTCAGAAATTGTACACTTACAATTCATTAACTCAAAAATGAACCGGATGAATTATTGATCCCACTGTATTTAAGTATGGATCTGAAAATCAGATTGGTTGAACGGTCCTAACTTCTGATTCATGGACACTTGTTTGCTGAAATAAATGTCCACCAATCCAACAGGCGGATAATCCAATGAGTGTAATTTGAATATAAATCGTCTATCTGCAATAGTATGAATTTTTTTTTACCGTCAATGTACGATTCTAATATCTCGGATCCAAGGGGTTGTACCATACACCCAGCGGATAAATGCAGTCTGCATGTGACATCCAACCCTTTCATTAGGTGGCCCCCGCCTTATGGATCACCTAGTGAAAAAAATCACGTCATCTACTCATCAGGTGGGCCATACCAAAAAAAAATGATAAACAATGATAAAAGCATGATACTAGTGTGGTGACATTGATGAGTGGATATGGATAATTTTTTATTAACATAATCCTCGTGATGTGGCCAAACTATTGGACGGATTGGATGCCGCACATACATGAAAAGACTGGAAGTTATCAACTGTTGGACCGTAACTTTTAGTACAACCGATTGGACTTTAAACCTTCTGGCAGAAGGAGTGTGACGCCTACGCTTGTACCTTATGACTGTAGCAAACAACCAAACTCTTCCCTGCAATCCAGACCATAGATCTTATGTGCCCCACCTCTGATTGCTTATAACTCAAAGGCCTTGTCAACAAGACAATCTTAATACTTTGATTTATGGTCTACAAATGGGCCAGTAGATAACAGATACAAGAAGTCCACATTCAACTGAATATGATCCTGATATTGGTCGATGGAATGGCCCAATATCGGCTAACATCACTGAAAACTACATCAACGATGAGAATCAAGACACCAATGGTTGAGATTACTGAACTAAGAACCCCACATGTAAAAATTGGAACGTGTGTACGGTGTGGTTGAGATTACCGAAAATGGTTATTTTAACGTACTACGTTCTTCGACCGCTGGATCCGCTGGCCCAGCCAAATATACCCATCCATTGCACGCTAGATCATCCAATACAGTGGGATTAGAGACAATCCACTTACTTGCATTTAAGAGTATACGTTTCAGTACAATCCACCCCATTATAACCTACTCCCTTTCAATCCCCCCGTCCAATCGGGCCTAACAGTCCACATTCAACCGGATCCCATTAGTTGGACGGCTGCCAGCCTATGATGCCAAACATGGAGTGGAGCAGCTTTTCCATATTTGACATTTAATGGTATGAAGTTCGTGGTGTCCACATTTAACAGGAGTCCATCAGTTAGATGGCTACCAGTGTATGATGCCAAACGTGGAGTAGAGCAGCTTTTCCACGTTCCACAATTGAGAGGATGATGCCTATTATAACGGTCCACATTCAAATAGAGTTCATCAGTTGATAGCTACCAACTGAAGATGCCAAACATGACGTGGAGCAGCTTTTCTACATTCGACATTTAATGATATGATATTCATAATAGTCCACACTCAACCAGAGTCCATTAGTTGGACGACTACTAATTCATGATGCTAAACATGGGGTGGAGCAGCTTTTCCACATCGGGAATTTTAACAGTATAATGTCCATAGAGGTCCACATTCAATTAGAGATTTAACAAATAGGGTGAGGAAGTTTTTTCCAATTTCAATATTCAGCGGAATAATATCCACATAAGTGTATATTCCATGGGACAATGTCTTCCTTGATGGATGGTGATCGGCCGGTATTAGGTGGGTAGCGCCAAATATGGAGTGGAGCAACATTTTCACATTCGACATTTAACACGATGATACCAAATCATTAGAGCACCTTTGACTTATCCTGAATGCAATCATGTGATGTTCGTAATTCTTCACATTTGCGATGGAATATCCAATGGTCAGATGACAAATGAGTTGTTTTTGCCAATGATGCCAAATATAGCATTGCTCAGGAGCTTTTAGGTTTTCAACATTCGACAAAATAGCGGCCATAACGATCAAGTGATGCCAAATCTAGAGTGGAGGATCTTTATCGAATCTAATATCAATGCTATAACGTTTTTAGCGATCTCAATTCAACAGGAGAATGCAACTGAGATGACTACTAGCCCGTTTGGGGGGAGTGATGTCAAGTTGGATTAGAGATACTTAATTTTCTGCCTTTTTCAATCGAAACCGTGTGCATATTCTGAATTGGCAACTCATAAAGGCATATTTCCCGCTAGACATAACATACAATGGATATCATTACGAGTCTAGCGAGAAACATTCACATGGTAATCTGACAAAAAATGCATTATGAACCAAAAGCCACAGGCATTACTTGGGTAGCCCATTTTCCTAAGCAAGTCCTAACACATCATCATTATCATCATTTAAGCTTTATCTTAACCATTATTGCATGAATCTTGTTCTACCATCCTTAATCTATCAAGACCTATAACTTCAATCAGACCACAAGTCATCGACTCATTTTTTTTTTTAATACTACTTCCACCTATCTGGGTCATTTCTTTTGTTTATTAGAGCCTTCAACTAGCACCAACTCATTCCTAACCAATGCAGTTCATAAATATTTTAACACTTTCAAGGCCTGTTTGGCCGGGCGGATTAAGAGGGATTAGGAGGAATGGGATGGATTTTAAGGTAATGATGGTGGTGTCAGTGGATTGGTTTAAGATCCATGGGATTGCTATATCCCGGGACAAGTTCACCGAGTTTGTTTGGCACGCCCGGCATATCTCGGGATTTTACCTTCTAATCCGTCCAACCAAACACGCCCTAGGCACAATTGAACGGGATTAGGAGGGATGGGATCAATTTTAAGGTAATGATGGTGATGTCAATGGATTGGTTTAAGATCCATGGGTTTGCTATATCCCGGGACAAGTTCATTGGGTCTGTTTAGCTCGTTTGGCATATCCCGGGATTTTACCATCCCATCCCTCCTAATCCCATGGGATCCATCCGGCCAAACACGCTCTCAAATACCAACTTGATTTTTCTATCAATTACTGCCCATTGTAGGGCCCTGGAGATGGATTGTGTGGACCATTTAACAATGCATTCATGTAGGCCTTATTAATGCTTATGGTTAACCATAAACATGATCAAGAAAGGAATGGATGTGGTTTTGAATGCAATAACTAATATTCTTTGATGAGGAATGCTTCTATCAAAATCCTTGAAACTAATTTCTTGTGATTGAGGTTTCACTCAATCTATACTACAAAAAACCAAACTAATCTCTTTCCCCTTTTTTTTTACACACTTCCTCACACACCCACACACACCACAATGGGCAGTTGAACCCATTACCTTTGTGTTGAAATTCATGTGAATCTACCACTAAGCCATCATGAGTAGGACCCTAGAAAAATATAAAAATGCCATTCTAAAAGCATGTTGCATCAATACCTGAAACCAATTTAAGTAAATTAACTATTCTTTATTCTAAAATTTAATTTCTTTTAGTATTTTCTCCAATAATCGCAAAGATATAGAACTAAACTTGATAAATGATTACTCCACAATTGCTTACGGCCTTTGGGATCAAGAGAATAAGAATATAAATTTGGCAAATCCAATTCAAGAATTTATATTGGATTGGTAAATACCAGCTGGTAACAACCTCAACGGATGGTTACAGGCCATTATTAGACAGGTAGTGCCAAATATGAAGTGGAGCAACTTTTTCACATTTAACATTTAATGGTATGATACTCATGATAATTCACTTGGACAATGATGTCAAATCACCAGTAGAGCACTTTTTACTCATCCGGCATGCAATCGCATGATGTTTGTAATCCTCTACATTTGATGATGGAATATCCAATGGTCAAAGGACAAACGAGCTGTTTTTGCTTCCAAATATGGCATTGAGGAGCTTTTCCATTTTCAATATTAGACAAAACAACTATCATAACAGTCCACATTCACTAGGATAATGTGCATTAGTCAAATATATAACTGCCCAATCGACCTGAGTGATGCCAAATCTGGCGTGGAGCAGCTTTATCGAATCTAACATCAATGCTATAATGCCTATAGCCATCTCAATTCGATGGGAGAATATCGTTAGTTGGATTACTACTAGCCCATTTGGGCGAGTGATGTCAAATTGGACTGAAGACACTTTTCTGCCTTTTCCAACCGGAAGCCGTGTGCATATTCTAAATAATAATAATAATAATTAAAAAAAAAAAAAAAACTCTGTGAGAAGCATATTTGTATTGAAAAGGCATATTTCCACCTACACACATAACATGCAATGGATACCATTGCTAATCTAGTGAGAAGCATTCACGTGGTGATCTGACAAAAAATGCATTATGAACCAAAAGCCACACATTACTTAGATAGCCCATTTTCCTAAGCCTTAAAACATCATTATCATCATCTAAGCTTTATCGCAACTATTGTTGCACAAATCATATTCCACTATCGTCACTCTATCAAGAGCTATAGCTTTTGTTAATTCATAGGTTATCAACTTTTTTTTCTTCTTACTACCTTTGTCTACATTTGTTTGGATCATTTTCTTTGTCTATTAAAGCTTTCGGTGTAATTCATAAATACCTTAACACGTTCAAATACCAACTGAATTTTTTCATCAATAACCACCCATCGTAGGGCCCTCAAGATGAAATTGTGTGGACCATTTAACAATGCATGCATCCATCTAAGCCGTATTAATGCATAAGCATGATTAACCATAAACATGATCAAGAAAGCAATGGATGTGGTTTTGAATGCAATAACTAATATTCTTTGATAAGGAATGCTTCTATCAAAATCCTTGAAAATAATTTCTTGGGATGGAGGGCTTCACTCAACATATGCTACATAAAACCAAATGCCTACTTCAATCCAGCCTTTGTTTCATTTCCTTTCTGTTGAAAGTGGGCCATTCTTGCATTCTTATCCTAAACTTACTATTTTGAACACTTAGTGAAGGATTTGTATTGTTAAATCAGCATAAATTGTGGGGAATCTCCCGTCGATTATAGAGACCATCAGATCAACGGTCGGATTATGATGGGGTTCCAATTGTTCATTTGTGTAAGAGGCCTGAGTTAGTACATTTGAATTATAGCTAGTCTCCTATGTTATAGAAATACCAAATGGATGTACCCCACATGTACCAAAATGGCACAAGTAAGTGAGATCTGTGCCATTCATCAAGTGGGGCCTGCTGGTGAAATGGATGGGTAAAAAAGAATAGCCTACTGGCCACTCAAAGGATGGCCACATATACTAGGGGGGAAAAATGGATGGTTACAAATAATAACCGATGGATGGTTGACATCAAAGGTACATGTGAGGCCCTCATGATGAGTGACCATCATCCACTGTGATCGAAGCCATTGATCTGGTGGGCCACCATATGCAAAGGTTATAGATACAAAGATGGTGATCAGGGCAATTCTAACCTTTCATACGTACTTAGCAACTTCCTAGCACATAAAATCTCAAATACATACTTATTTTTTCCACAATGTGATATTCAAATGATTTCTTCAAATGTGTCCATGATCTAACTGAAATGCTTGCACCATTATTATACTGCAAATGAGCTGTGTAGGCCCCACCGTGATGTGTTCATGACATCCATTCCGACCATCATGCAGACCATCCATTGTTTGGAAAGGAACCCCAAAAGTCAAGCCAATCCATGACTTATGTGGGCCACACAAGAAGGAACAGTTGAAGGGGCTGCGACCATTGTGCTGAGCCCTACCTTAGTTTCAAAATTGCCTGTTTCATACCAATGAATTTGATGACATATATACAACATGGTGGGCCCTCTATGAGAATCAAGGGTGAGGTTGTTCTCTCATCTTTCCAGCTCATGTGGCCCACCTGAGTCATGGATTAACCTAATTTTTTGGGCCTAGGGTCTAGGGCCAGATGGCGTGCAAGATGGACCGAGTGGATGTGATCAACACATCACAGTGGGGCCTTGCACTTGATCATATGTTCCTATGAAGAGGCCGAATTAAACGAAACAAGGCCAAGAGTCCCAATCAGCGGGCAAAATCAAATATAGTAAGTTAGTTCTGTGAGTCTGATTTTCAAGCGATGATTTTCCCCAGTGGGCCCTATGATTTTGACGGTCCAGATTGGCGTGAAGGAGTGCCACGTTGACGATCGATGGGTTGCCAAAAGAAATGCTTTGTGGTGGAGAATGCTCTAGTGTAGCTCGTTCATCAACAGATGTCAATGGGCCGGACCGAGGTCTGTCCAAGCCCAGCCAGCAAAGTAAAACCTAGCCTCCACATGTGTCTAACATTCAAGTGCTGTATGAGGTGGACCCTACAGTTGAGATGAGTGCCAGCCAGTCCATGAATCTAGCATGCCACACATGCAGGATAATGTGGACCGTCAGCAATTTCTGATCAACCGTCCATTCTTTCTATACAGAGATGGCCAATTAGATGAATGGACCAGCCTGAATTTTAAATTTGAAGTGTGGCCATCTTCAACAAGTTTAAGGTGGCCCACCAGATGGCATGCAAGCCTCATTACTTTGAGGTATGATACAACATTCGAACGTTCTTTGATCCAAACCGTTGGTAAGACGGGTCTCAACTCACGATGGATGGCCCACGCACCAAACATTTAAAGAACCAATATGGTGTTTTCCTTCTTAACCATGTCTACCCATTGAACGGTTAGGAATTTATCCAACGTGGGTCACTCTTTAGAGATGGTCCTAAACACGTGTTGCCCATTTAGATATGATCCCATGATCGGAGCCGTCTATTTAGCTGCATGTAGATCTTTCCAAACAAAATTCTTTTTGGAAATTCAACTCCACAAATCAATGGTCGAGATCATCTTTCATCGTGATATCATGGACAAAACGAATGACCCAACACAAAAAGGTAATGGCTGAGGATAGTCCATTTGTTGTGCACTTCATTTATGAACCGTCCATACAAAAACCCACAAGATGGGCGATCAGGATTCACGTTTCGTGATCATAGTCGGGAAATGATCTTGAACTTCCAATCAACAAGATCTTTTGGTTATGGCCCATCTAAAGGATATCCACATAAGGGATGGTCCAGATCCATCACCAAATTGCAACACTGGCTCAGATTTTACGCTGTATAACTATGATCCAAACCAATGATTTTATGGGCCCCACTGTGGATGACACGTGAACAAAAAAATATCTAAGATGGAATAAAACTAACCCTTCATTTGGTGGCCACAAAGTAGACGGCTAAGAAAGAAAATTGCATAAATAAATACAATTTTACAACAGTTTATCCCGCAGCTTAAGATCCAACCCAAAATGTAGTGAGATGTTTTGGTAAATATTTGTCAAGAGGAAGGGTATTTTGGTCTTACTTGTCTATCTGCCCTAGCTTACCAAGACCGCTGCATGTAGGGCACACGATCTGAGCCTGGTCCTTCCTTGCTGCATTCGCCCGCAGAGTCGCGCCTGATTTTCTGATGAAACCTGCACCGTCGCATTCTGGGCATCTGGACCACACACATCATCCCATCAGAATGACAAATATACCCTCAGTACATTGCGACAGAATTGATAGAATCCTTCTTTCCCACATGGATGTTCCTAATCTATCCGTTGATTAAGTGGGCCACGCATGCACAAAGAGACAAACACTTGGAGGAACCAAATCAACGGTCTAGATTCAAGATGTATGGGTTGCGTGGTTTAGAATGGCAAATCCGTAGGATAGAACACATCAAATGTCCACCAATCAACCAGCTGGAAAACCAAATCAGTCTGATTCTCAGTTTACTAGCCATCTGAAATGGGGCACATTGTTTGGACGGTGTAGTTCGGAGTTGTCTGAATGCCACGTGTAAAATTTCAAATTGCCTCCGTATCAACCATCATGCTCCTTCAGAGTATCAAAGTTTGTATTATGGCATGTCGAGTCGCGATGCACAAAGGGCATATTTTCTCATGCGCCCATTTCGTACGAGTGGGACCCATGCTTCACACATCCAGAACGTTGATTATATGAGACCTACTATAGATGGAGGAAGATCGAAACCCTTAGATCAGATGATTGTACCTATCTAATCGAGAATATTTATAATGAAAGCACTATCATCAGTACTAAAGATAAGATCAACGGTCTGGATGACAGGGCATGACCCCTAAAGAAATGACGAAAATGCCCCTATAAGAGAGGGCAGTGCGTGCGTGAGTGAAAGGGGTAAAAGGGTAATTACGTGTCTTTGCGGGAGAAGAGAATGGGAAATGCGGTTCCGAGAAGCGCTACAGCAGCAGCGCCAGCGATCAGATACGTTGTGCCCTCGGACGATACGTCGCCCACAGCGGAAACCGCTGTGGTAGATCTCTTTGAAGTCACAAGACTGACAGGTGTCGGTCGCGCTGGGAAGCAGGAATTGGAAGGGCGACTGGCAGTAACCGGTCGTGCAGGAGAAGTTGGGGGGACGGAAACCGGCAAGGGAGATGAAGAGGCCATATGCATGTTTGGCGGAGATGGGATTTCTTGTTTCTGTTTTTCTTTCGACCTGAGGATGTAGAAATAACACGTTTGGCTTCTTTTTTTTTATATATAGGTTTTTGCTATACTGGATAAGGCCACGTCAGCACTGGGATTTTTTGGGTTTCTTTGGATAAGAAAGGGCCCACCAGTGGAGTGATCACACATCACATACGCTCGAACGCATGGGAATAATCACACGTTCGAGCTTGCTCGCACGTGATGTTCATGTGGAATCCAAACCGTACGTGCATCTGTTGTCCACCTCGTGTTCAATGGGGAAAAGAACCCAATAATTCTCACGATTCAAAATTGAAGTGGGACACACCACTGGGAGAAATCTACGCGCTCAAACACAAGATGTATGTATTCACTTATTGTGGCCCACTTGAGATTTTGAATGCTGTAATTTTTGGTGTGTTACTTCATCCTAGTGGGGACCACCTGTTGAATGGGTTGGATGAGATATAGACAACACACTGGACCCCACATTCTATCTGGAAGTTTGTATTGTGGGTGTCCCCCATCGTTTCCCTTGGTGTGGCCCATCTGATTTCTGAATCAGGCTGGACTTTTGAATCTAAGCTGTAGATGAGGGGTACATCTAATGGGAGGGTAGGATAGCACGCAAACATCATGGTGGCCCTTATATATATATATAATATATATATATATATATATATAATATATATAATATATATATATATATATATATAGTCGAACGTATGGGATCATTCCATGCCCAAGGAGGGTTCTTAACACGGCGTGGATTGGCTACTGACTGGTTGGGAAGCGACACTGCTACTGAAGTGACGTCACCAAGTTCTGTGGGCCCCACCATGATGTATGTTTTGTATCCATGCCGTCCATCAATCTGGAGAGATCATTTTAGGGTAATATCCAAAGAATGAGTCACATTCAAAGCCCAAGTGGACCCCACCACAGAAAACAGTAGGGAGAGTGACACCACCGTTAAAAACTTCTAAAGGCTACAAAAGTTTTTGATCAAGCTGATATTTGTGTTTTCCCTTCTTTAATGTCTTTGTTAATTTTTGAACAAGTTGGATTTCGAAAAAACATCATGGTGGGCTTTAGGAAGCTTTCAACGGTGGACATCAATCTTCCCGCTATTTTCTTTGGTGGGGTCCACTAAAACATTGGATCTGTATCATTCTCTGGATCATGCCTTAAAATAATATCTCGAAATGAATGGACGTTGCATATACATCATGGTGGGACCCACAAAACTTGGTGACGTCACTTCAGTACCGAGTCTCGCTACTCAAACCTCTCACAGTATCTAATCCGCGTCCTTCTTAACAAGCCTGATTAGCTGGATGGTCTTTTGGGCCTAGCCCACTTGGGTCTGATCCAGCCTTGAGCTCGTCTATGGAGCCCGATATTTGGATCAGACCCAGGCCTCAAAATTAAATCCAGCCGAACTCACTGACTCAGTCTAAGTCTAAAAGCCATAAGGCTCAATGGACCCTATCTCATGATTTGATGATGGTCCAAGTCATATGCCGCTTGAGCGAGTTGACTCAGTTTCAGTAGTCAACCACAAATCTTAAACCCTAAACCATGAGTTACAATTCAGGATGAACCATCGAGTCAAAAGCGAAAAAAACAATAACAAAAACGGACCCATCCTCACCTTTTCCACGAATCGGCCATTCGAGTCGCTGGCCAACTCACTTTGAAACGTGTCAGGTCTTACAAACGAGCATCTAAATATCTTGCTCGACCCTACCTTGTTAGCAATTCTACTTAAACAATCAAAATATAGCCAGTATATTGTCTTATGGATTATTTACTTGAGGATTTATTAACTTTGATTATAAGTTTTTTGACTCGCTCTACTAAATCATTTGGCGGTTTGGATGTTCATCAAATAGGTTTTCTGTCATGCTAAAGCATTTAAAATGTTTTATAAATATTTGTATCATTAAACTTTTATTTTAATCACTTAAAATATTTTTTATTGCATTTCATGGTAATCTAGATGCTTGAATTTAATATATCCAATTGTCACATCATTTGCATGTTTATAAGATAATGATAGATGGCCATGAAGTTGGAGGGAGTGAATATTCTGATACATGAGTTAAGATAGGGATCACAAACTTTCAATATGGTGGAGAATATAGAAGATTATAAAGTGCTAAGTGTAACAATCTCTTTAAAATCCTAATTTCATATTATATATAGATCATATCACAAAGGGAGATGAGCATTAAAGATTATAGATAGAAATGACGTTAGACATCTGCACTTCAGCGTCACCTGCATAAAATGTGTGTGTGTGTGTGTAAAGAGAGAGGAATGCTCAACTGGAACTAGTATTCACAAGTTCCCGTGAGAATATTTTGAAAACTCATTTCCGATGATATAAGCCCAAAATTTGAACTGTCCACCTGAAGCCGCACTTCATGAAACTACTAAGACCCAACTTTTACCATGATCCACAACTTTGGTGGGCCATGACGAAAGAGAGGCAAACCAAGAGAAAAAATGACGCAGGGGAGGACGTGAGGTCGAGCACCGTCTTCCTCAAGAGGATAAATATTCTGAATCCATGGAACTTCTCTGGACTCCTCACAGAGACTTCTTGAATCCACGAGAAAAGAGCAGAAAAGAAAATAGAAATAAATTCTAAATAAATTCGAAATAGATTAATGAATCCACAAAAACGAGTTCACAACCCTTTAAATAAGGGTACTAAGCAATG
>JAJHSJ010000008.1:8392881-8455811 GCA_021015155.1 Magnolia officinalis
TCCGTGGGACCCCTACATACAATGCATGTGCATGGGGTGCAAGTGCACCGGGCGTGCAGCAAAGGGATGAAAGTCGGTCAGCAAGCGCTGACCGACTCTTCTTCTTCAAAAAAAAACAGCGGGTGGACGTGGGTCCGCCGGTTTCACAGTGGGCCCACCCCTTGCTCCTTTGAATGATCTGAGCCGTCCATCTGCTCCAGAGGATGTGTATTAATGTCACCTAGGGGCTCTTTTGACACCATACAATTCATTGCAGATCCTAACCGTTAAGTATAAGATGGACGGCGGAGTAAATAAGCTCTTAGGCCACACCGATTTTACTCCAAACATGCTCCTTCCCGGATGGTTTTTTCATTTTGAAACCAATGGACAGAGTGGATTTTCTCGAAATTACCAACGATGGGCCCACCAGCATCACTGTGTAACGCTTACGCAGGCTCTGTTCGTAACAGAGCCTGCGGTCGAAGCTTTGTGGGCCACTATCATGGTCCATATGATAAATCTGGACCGTCCATTCGTCCTAGAAGGTCGAACCGACCGTACAAAAGGAGTTTTTCCAACCCCATGCTCGCATACAAGGGAAAATTCCACTCAAAAGCAAAACAGACGGTGGACTAAATCAGTTTGTGGCCGCATCAGAAGACGATCAAAACTGACCATCTCTAGTCAAAGTTCCGAGGAGAACAAGATGAACGGGGTGGATTTCTCAAAAGATTACAACAACGGGACCCACTAACAGCTAAAGTTCTGCACGTAAGCTCTATTACGTGCCGGAAAATCCGGCTTCGCGGAGCAGCTGCGAGCCATCACTGAGGATCAGATGGAAGATCTGATCCGTCATCATGTTGGTTGTCCAAAAACACTCCAGAGGACGTTATCCTTGTTGACAGATGCAAGGAAAAGACCACTTTCCTGGACCATTTTCTTGACTGCGTAACAAACTTACGCAGGGACTGCGTGAGACTTCCGCACCAACTCAGTGGTTGCGTGCGACTCTGGCTATTGCACAACTCGTCCAGGCTATAAAAGGGAGAGAAGAAAACATGGAGGGGGGATTGAAGGCTGGAAGCTTGGCTTGGACGTGAGGCTGGCAGAGAGGAGGGAGTAGTATTTTTTTCGTTCTTTTTATGTTTATTTTACTGGTTTGGATGATTTTTGGAGAGATCTAGTCCGTCCATGTCGGGTAAACCTCTTAGCTAGGGCTAAGAGGTGAAGCTTGTAGTGGGATGGGAGAATTTATGGCTTGATTTATATTATTTGAACTTAATTTGATTTTAGTTTAATTAAGGGAATACTTTTAGTTTCAATGGTTTGTTGTGACTGAAATTACAATAGATCTGCGGTGGCTTTGAGTATTTCTTTTCCTTTTTTTTATGTTTATGACGTCAGGAAGTCCTGTTGTTCACTATCGTCTCCTGGGCATGGTTGGATGTCGGTCCCTTCCTAAACCTCAATAGCTTGTTGATTGGTTGGTAATTAGTCTAATCTGTTGTTTGCTTTGTCTCTTGGGCATGGTTTGGTGATGGAATCCATTCTAATTTTACACTTTCATCTCTTCGAAACCAATCAAGTAAGTTCAGTCTAGTTTTGATGCAGGCATAAGATCTCCCTGATCTCTACAAGTGGACCCCCTGAATCCCTAGTTCCTTTTCTCTGAATTCTCTTAAGTTTTGGTTAATTATTTCACCTTCATTCATTCAAATATCCCTCAATTTATATTCGATTTAGATTTTATCTTTTTCTAGTTCTAGATCTAGTTAGTTTTAGATTACGTACAGGTTTCAGTCCCTGTGGATTCGACTCGGTTTCACCGAGTTATTACTACATCACAACCCTATACTTGGGAGTGAAAAGTTTTTTGGCGCCGTTGCCGGGGACTGACGGCTACGTATTTTGAAATGACTGGTTTTAGAATTAGTTTAAGATTAGGACTTTACTAACTTTAGTTTCATATTTTTCCTTCTATTTAATTCTTAGAACTAACTTTCCTGTTTGTAGGTTGATTGATCTTCTAAATTGGTAACGTCGTCCAGATTTCTTTACTTTCTCTATTTTCTAGATTAGGACTTATATCCTAGATACTAACTGGGGTTGTTTTGTTTTGCAGGTTTTAAACTTAGGAATCTTTAACCTGGTAACTTCTTTCTAACTTCTTCCTCTCTTACTTTCCATGTTGTTCTTTTATTTTTCTTAGGAGTAGATTCAGAATTAGGGTTTTACTATGCAAGAGTTGGATCGTATATATGCTGAGATAGCTAAGGAATCTTGGGAAAATTTTTTGATGTATGGTGATAATGATGGGAAACAGCCTATGCCTCAAATATTTTCTGAAAATTACTTCAACCAATCGAAACATGATGCTCCACCGATTAAGAAGTCCTTCGGTGATTATCTACGGGAAAATAATTGCATTCCACGAGTTAAGAAAACAGTACGTGATTATTGGAATGATAACGCGTATCAACTCCCTACCGATGACCCGTATGACTATAACCAGTGGAACCATCAAAACTGGGAAGATGAACCAACAACATGTAATGATTATTCTCTTGGATACCCTACCGTTGAGAACCAACCAGAAATGATCCAAGAGGATTCAATTCAGTATACCATGGAATGCCTTACAGAAATGAGAAAAGCAATGGAAGCACTGAACTTGCGCCTCGATAAGATAGAGGAAGCTCGTTCATCCCAACCACAACTCATTCAAGAAATAAAACTCGAGGAAGGTAATCCTAACTCACTTGTGGAAAATTCTGGAATTTGGAATGGTGTTAATACGCATATGGTTCACTTTCCCGATGAGTCGATCTCAATGATGGTCCAAGGGAATGGCGAAGAGACATGGGTGTCTTTCAAATACAGTGATGATGACACACCTTCCTTACTTGATACACATGAATTCAATGATGAGGTAGAGGTTAGTTCATTCGAACCTCAACCGAATTTAGGAATAGATTGTGAGGAAAGCGATCCCATCTCAAGTGTGTACTGCACTGAATTGGAAGCCGAGAAGTATTGGGATGAGATTCATGAGAGCACAACCCAAATTCTCCTGGAATCAATCTCAAGTATGGTCCAGGTCAATGCTCAAGAAGCACACTAAGTGATCGGTCATACTGAGCTACTCCACTCACCTAACATGTCCGATTTAAAAGTGGAAGATGAGTTCATTAGAACCGACCCTTCCAACTTCTGTGAGACATGTTTGGACCACTCTCTTGAATTGAAGGATAATGTGATTTGGGAGAAGGACGAGCTGCTCGCTACGACTCTGGAATTTGAAACCACTCAATTGAGACCACCATCTGAGCTGTACACGTCTGGCAGTTCAATGCCTCGATTAAGTAGTTTCAATGAACAAAGTGATCCCATTGATGCTTCCCCTATTGATCTTCAATATGTCTGTGCAGGGCTGGAGCAAGAGAGCATATCTTCATATACTTTTAAGGGCGAGGGAGTCCTTGAGCATCTCATTACAGACTTCAATGAGTCACTCTCAGCTGAAATTTCCGACTCTTTTGATAATTGCTGGGCACACTTTGCAAAGTCAAACGATCCCATGTCAAAAGACAAAGTGGATGCCTTGCAAAACGACATCTCGGTAGTCATCACTGACCGAGAGAACCTTTATTCTGAAGCCCTTCTTCTCCTGATCCTAAACGTCTACCATTAAAGGATGAGGAGCTGACAATGAAACCGAAGTCTGATACTTCGGAATATGTTGAGACCACATCACTTCTTGTGAAGTTTTCTACACTTTATCTACTTGTAGTCTCTGATTCACCATGGGATACTAACGTCAAAACTTCTTCTGTCACAGGTGAATCATATATACTCTGGATACCTCAAGCAGTTCAATGGAAAATTTCTTATGAGGTACATAAGTCTCTCTGGAAAGTCATCCTCCAGGGCGCTCAAGCCTATTGCAAAAAGGGCTTCTGGATGATCTTGTTAAGGAACTTACTAAGAAACTTATCAAGATACTGGCCAGAAGAGGACCTTGCAGCATGATTAGTTAGTTCAATGTTTGTAGGTAACATTACTGCAAACCCTCACGAGACTACAACTCGTCCACTAGGGGCAACCTAGGGGTTTAAAGGCTTGTTGCATACGCTAAATGCAATCGAGAGCACCTGCGAAAGTGGTGTAGGTAGGATTTTATTTTTGTTTTACTTTTGTTGGTTTCTCGCCTACGCTGACTTGCTGTCACGATGAGTTCCTTGTGGAAAACTCTCTCGATTCGTATCCAGGTACTATCGTCCCATCACTTTTCCTTTACTTTCGTTGTCTCATGTGCATTGCATGCTCATATCTTTTACATTGAGGACAATGTAGATTTTAGGTTGGGGGTGGGAGATTAGGTTTCCTACTTAGTGTTTTCTTAGTCTTGAGCAAATTTGTGAAAAAAAAAAATAATAATTTGAAAATTTAAAAACTTTTTATGAAATTTCTTGTGAATTCGAAGTGATTTTGACAGCCATCTTGGACTTACAATTATAAGATAAGTGATGTTGGCAATTTATGACTCTTAGATTCCGTATTTGTTAGATTTCACGGTTAAGTTCGAACGATTAATCCTTGATTAGAGGTTTTAAACATGATTGAGTCATGATTTCATAAGATGCATCTCGCTTACACATTACGGTTTCAGTTCGATATTGAATTATAATTTGGTGATCATTAAGCATGGAAGGAACCAACTTGGGAATTTGGCCATCATGTTCAATAGATCAAAAAAAAAAAAAAAACCCAACTACAAGATAGTTGCCTGCAGGAAAGGGTTGGGCGAACGGACTTCACCATAGGTTTACTCCCTATAGGTGTAAATTCGATTCCCCATGGTTGACAGTTGAAAAAAATTAGGCGACTAGTTCTCACCATAGGTTTGCTCCCTATAGGTGAGGATTTGTTTCCCTTCTTGGGCACTACTGTTCATAGAAAGATCAAAAGCGGAAAGAATGAAAAGAAGAAATGTAAGGCATGTTCCAATTTAGGTTTTAGTTGTCCTGAATGCTCTTTGACTCATCAATGTTATCATGGAAAGTAACGATTGAATCTCTTAATGGTGATAAGCCGAGATTACATTATACACATATGAAAGTCAATGTTTAGAATTTTTTCTAATTTATGGATCAATATTTTGCACTTAATTATGAAGTCTACCGTGTGCTTGAGTCTAGGAGAAATTAATGCCCAACATTCATGAATCTTAGACTTATAGTATTTGGATTATTTTCCAAAAATCACTCGAGTTCATAGAAACTGTCTTATAATTCTTAACTTATTTTTCGCATACCTTGCTCGGGACTAGCAAGATGCTGGTTGGGGGTTGTGTTGAGGGTAAAATATTGCATATCAGACCCCGATTATTGCCAGATTTCGCGTACACGATAATGCTTAATGGAGTATTTTAATCGTGATTTTGTTGCAGGGTGTAATAAGGAACTTTAATTGAAAAAAAGTCTTAAAAGCGCGGATTTGACGATCCAAAGTCACCAGAGCAAGGGACGGACTCCAGAGGACCAAGATCAATAAATTTACACGCCAGAGATCCGCGAAAATCAAGAAACTGAAGCTCAAGTGGCCCGAAATTGGTCTAGAATGCAAGATCACAAGGTTTCCACCATCCGTTCGGCTTGGAACGTCATACATGGCCTGAGGACCATAAATTAACCGTACACGTCAAAAATCATCTATTGGATCCCTCTGGAAGTGACCCAACGGACAAATCAGATTATAAAATGGTAAAGTGGGGCCCACCTGATATCCGGATCTGCTTCACTTTTGGCCTCAACGTCTAAAATGATACGATAAAACGGATGGACGGAGCAGACTTCTCATAGACATCTCCGTGGGACCCCTACATACAATGCATGTGCATGGGGTGCAAGTGCACCGGGCGTGCAGCAAAGGGATGAAAGTCGGTCAGCAAGCGCTGACCGACTCTTCTTCAAAAAAAAAACAGCGGGCGGACGTGGGTCCGCCGGTTTCACTCAGTAGGGCCCACCCCTTGCTCCTTTAAATGATCTGAGCCGTCCATCTGCTCCAGAGGATGTGTATTAATGTCACCTAGGTGCTCTTTTGACACCATACAATCCATTGCAAGATCCTAACCGTTAAGTATAAGATGGACGGCGGAGTAAATAAGCTCTTAGGCCACACCGATTTTACTCCAAACATGCTCCTTCCCGGATGGTTTTTCATTTTGAAACCAATGGACGGAGTGGATTTGCTCGAAATTACCAACGATGGGCCCACCAGCATCACTGCGTAACGCTTACGCAGGCTCTGTTCGTAACAGAGCCTGCGGTCGAAGCTTTGTGGGCCACTATCATGGTCCATATGATAAATCCGGATCGTCCATTCGTCCCAGAAGGTCGAACCGACTGTACAAAAGGAGTTTTTCCAACCCCATGCTCGCATACAAGGGAAAATTCCACTCAAAAGCAAACAGACGGTGGACTAAATCAGTTTGTGGGCCGCATCAGAAGACGATCAAAACTGACCATCTCTGGTCAAAGTTCCGAGGAGAACAAGATGAACGGGGTGGATTTCTCAAAAGATTACAACAACGGGACCCACTAACAGCTAAAGTTCTGCACGTAAGCTCTATTACGTGCCCGGAAAATCCGGCTTTCGTGAGCAGCTGCGAGCCATCACCTGAGATCAGATGGAAGATCTGATCCGTCCATCATGTTGGTTGTCCAAAAACACTCCAGAGGACGTTATCCTTGTTGACAGATGTAAGGAAAAGACCACTTTCCTGGACCGTTTTCTTGACTGCGTAACCAAACTTACGCAGGGACTGCGTGAGACTTCCGCACCAACTCAGTGGTTGCGTGCGACTCTGGCTATTGCACAACTCGTCCAGGCTATAAAAGGGAGAGAAGAAAACATGGAGGGGGGATTGAAGGCTGGAAGCTTGGCTTGGACGTGAGGGCTGGCAGAGAGAGGGAGTAGTATTTTTTTCGTTCTTTTTACTGTTTATTTTACTGGTTTGGATGATTTTTGGAGAGATCTAGTCCGTCCATGTCGGGCTAAACCTCTTAGATAGGGCTAAGAGGTGAAGCTTGTAGTGGGATGGGAGAATTTATGGCTTGATTTATATTATTTGAACTTAATTTGATTTTAGTTTAACTAAGGGAATACTTTTAGTTTTCAATGGTTTGTTGTGACTGAAATTACAATAGATCTGCGGTGGCTTTGAGTATTTCTTTTCGTTTTTTTTATGTTTATGACGTCAGGAAGTCCTGTTGTTCACTATCATCTCCTGGGCATGGTTGGATGTCGGTACCCTTCCTAAACCTCATAGCTTGTTGATTGGTTGGTAATTAGTCTAATTCTGTTGTTTGCTTTGTCTCTTGGGCATGGTTTGGTGATGGAATCCATTCTAATTCATACACCTTTCATCTCTTCGAAACCATATCAAGTAAGTTCAGTCTAGTTTTGATGCAGGCATAAGATCTCCCTGATCTCTACAAGTGGAACCCCTGAATCCCTAGTTCCTTTTCTCTGAATTCTCTTAAGTTTTGGTTAATTATTTCACCTTCATTCATTCAAATATCCCTCAATTTATATTCGATTTAGATTTTATCTTTTTCTAGTTCTAGATCTAGTTAGTTTCAGATTACGTACAGGTTTCAGTCCCTGTGGATTCGACCTCGGTTTCACCGAGTTTATTACTACATCACAACCCTATACTTGGGGAGTGAACACCCGAACCCAATTTTCTCAACCTAAACCTTAACCTATTCTCAATTCCCCAAAGCTTAACATAAAACCTAACCTAAACTTAACTCCCTAACCTAAACCTAAACCTAAACTTGAAAATCCAAACTTAAACCCCGTCTCGAACCCGAACCCAGTTTCCTCAACCTAAACCTTAACCCATTCTCAATTCCCTAAACCTTAACCTACAACCTAACCTAAACCTAACTCCCTAATAACCTAAACCTAAACCTAACTTGAAAACCCAAACTTAAACCCGATCCCGAACCCGAACCTGGTTTCCTAAACCTAAACCTTAACCTATTCTCAATTCCCTAAGGCTTAACCTACAACATAACCTAAACCTAACTCCCTAACCTAAACCTAAACCTAAACTTGAAAACCCAAAATTAAACTCGATCCCGAACCCGAACCCGGTTTCCTAAACCTAAACCTTAACCTATTCTCAATTCCCAAAACCTTAACCTACAACCTAACCTAAACCTAACTACCTAACCTAAACCTAAACCTAAACTTGAAAACCCAAGCTTAAACCCGATCCCGAACCCAAACCCGATTTCTTAAACCTACACCTTAACCTATTCTCAAATCCCTTAACCTAAACCTACACCTAATCAGAATCTCAACTCCCTAACCTAAACCTAAACCTAAACTTGAAAACCCAAACTTAAATCCGATCCTGAACCTGAAACTGGTTTCCTAAACCTAAACCTTAACCTATAACCTAACCTAAACCAAAGATTTGTATTTTCAGCATTAATGTAATTGTAAATTGTAATTTTAATTCATTGAATGAAGGATTGTAATTGTAATTCATTGAATGAAGGATATTTATTCTTTCAATTCTTTATCTTTGAAATTTCAGGGTGAAGTCGAGCAAATTTCCCTAATGAAACCAAAGATTTGTATTTTCAGCATTATTGTATTTGTAATTGTAATTCATTGAATGAAGGATTGTAATTGTAATTGATTGAATGAAGGATTGTAATTGTGTGAATGAAGGATTGTAATTGATTGTAATTAAATGAATGAATGATTGTAATTGATTGTAATGGAATGACTGAATGATTATACATGTGGTAATTGAATGATTATACAGGATGATTATACAGGTGATAATTGAATGATTATACAGGATGATTATACAAGTGGTAATTGAATGATTATACAGGTGGTAATTGAATGATTATATAGGATGATTATACAGGTGGTAATTGAATGATTATACAAGTGATAATTGAATAAACAAGTAATCCGTAGCGTTGTAACCTATAGCTACGGATTCAATCCGTAGCTGTTGTGATTAAATCCGTAGCTGTTGTAATTTACAGCTACAAATATCATTGTTACGGATTATATCCGAAGCGATTGACAGATATAGCTACGGATTCAATCCGTAGCTGTTGTCATTAAATCCATAGCTGTTGTAATCTACAGCTACGAATATAATTGCTACGGATTATATCCGTAGCTATTGCCAGATATAGCTACGGATTCAATCCGTAGCTGTTGTGATTAAATCCGCAACTGTTGTAATCTACAGCTACGGATATAATTGCTACGGATTGTATCCGTAGCTATTGTCAGATATAGCTACGGATTTGATCCGTAGCTATAGTGAATATATCCATAGCGGTTGTAACCTATAGCTACGGACATAATTGCTACGGATTTAATCCGTAGCTGTTGTGACCTATAGCTACGGATTAAATCCGTAGCTATAGGTTCCAGACCTATTGTTACTGCACCTACGACTACGGACATGCTACGGATTAGAACCGTAGCCATAGGTCTAAGGCTACGTATTTTATCCGTAGCCTTTGTCCCTTTTTTTGGTAGTGAAACCTACACCTAATAATAATCTCAACTCCTTAACCTAAACCTAAACTTGAAAACCCAAACCAAAACCCGATCCCGAACCCGATATCCTAAACCTATACCTTAACCTATTCTCAATTCCCTAAACCTATAGCTTATAACCTAAACCTAAACCTTAACCTAAACCTAAACCTATAACCTTAACCTAAACCAAAACCTATGACCTAAAACCTAAATGTATTCTCAAATCTCTAAACCTAAACCTACACCTAATCCTAATCTCAACTCCCTAACGTAAACCTAAACCTAAACTTGAAAACCCATACCTAAACCCAATCCCGAACCCAAACCCGATTTCCTAAACCTAAACCTTAACCTATTCTCAATTCCCTAAACCTATAGCTTATAACCTTAACCTAAACCTAAACCTATAACCTATAACTTATAGCCTAAACCTAAACCTAAAACCTAAGTGTATTCCTAAATCCCTAAAGCTAAACCTACACCTAATCCTAATCTCAACTCCCTAACCTAAACCTAAACCTAAACTTGAAAACCCAAACTTAAACCCAATCCCCAACCTATAACCTAAACCTAAACCTTAACCAAAACCAAAACCAATACCTACCTATAACCTAAACCAAAACCAAGACCTATAACCTAAACCCGAACCCATTCTCAAATCTCGAAACCTATAACTTAAACCCGAACCCATTCTCAAATCCCAAAACCTATAACCTAAACCTAAACCTTAACCTAAACCAAAACCAAGACCTATAACCTAAACCAAAACCAAAACCTATAACCTAAACCCGAACCCATTCTCAAATCCCAAAACCTAAACCTTAACCAAAACCTATAACCTAAACCCGAACCCATTCTCAAATCCCAAAACCTAAACCAAAACCAAAACCTATAACCTAAACCTAAACCAAAACCTATAACCTAAACCCAAACTCATTCTCAAATCCCAAAACCTATAACCTAAACCAAAACCAAAACCTATAACCTAAACCCGAACCCATTCTCAAATCCCAAAACCTAAACCTTAACCAAAACCTATAACCTAAACCCGAACCCATTCTCAAATCCCAAAATCTAAACCAAAACCAAAACCAAAACCTATAACCTAAACCTAAACCAACACCTATAACCTAAACCGGAACCCATTCTCAAATCCCAAAACCTATAACCTAAACCCGAACCCATTCTCAAATCCAAAAATCTATAACCTAAACCTAAACCTAAACCAAAAGCTATAACCTAAACACGAACTCATTCTCAAATCCCAAAACCTATAACCTAAACCAAAACCAAAACCTATAACCTAAACCCGAACTCATTCTCAAATCCAATAACCTATAACCTAAACCTAAACCTTATCCTAAACCTAAACCAAAACACATAACCAAAACCAAAACCAAAACCTATAACCTAAACCCGAACCCATTCTCAAATCCAAAAACCTATAACCTAAACCTAAACCTTAACCTAAACGTAAACCAAAACCTATAACCTATAACCTAAACCAAAACCAAAACCTATAACCTAAACCCAAACCCATTCTCAAATCCCAAAACCTATAACCTAAACTAAAACCAAAACCTATAACCTGAACCTGAACCCATTCTCAAATCCAAAAACCTATAACCTAAACCTAAACCTAAACCTAAACCAAAACTAAAACCTAAACCCGAACCCATTCTCCAATCCCAAAACCTATACTTATAACCTAAAACTATTCCCAAATCCCAAAACCTATAACCTAAACCTAACCTTTCCCTAAACCTATAACCTAAACTCAATTCCCTAAAGCTAAACCTACACCTAATCCTAATCTCAACTCCCTAACCTAAACCTAAACCTAAACTTGAAAATCAAAATTAAACCCAATCCCGAACATGAACCCGATTTCCTAAACCTAAACCATAACCCATTCTCAAATCCAAAAACCTATAACCAAAACTTACACCCAATCCTGAACATGAACCCGATTTGCTAAACCAAAACCATAACCCATTCTCAAATCCAAAACCTATAACCTAAACCCAAACCCATTCTCAAATCCAAGAACCTATAATTAACCTAAACCTATAACCTATAACCTAAATCAAAACATATAACCAAAACCAAAACCAAAACCTATAACCTAAACCCAAACTGTAACACCCCGTACTTTTGCGTACTCGGGTATCACCAGGGAAGTCTAGATTTGTTTCCACATACGTGTATAGAAACACACGTAGTCATCCATGCACACCGACACCCAGAAATCCTCGACCTATTCATCTTAACCTTCTTGTATAACATTCATTTGTACATCAAGCCATCCATTCGAGTGACTTTCACAATGGGCCAGGGACGTTTGTTTTAAGATTTTAATCACTTCAACGGAAGAATCGAATCATCCGGTAATATTTCATGAACATATATATATTTAGTGGATTATGTGGTAAGATTTACACAAACATTGATCAAAAGGGTCATGGATGTAATTGATAATTTATTTACCGTGTAAACAATGTATAAAAATAATATAACCTAAATACATATACTATGAAATGTTATTTATATTTTATAAATATTTAGAATTTCATATTAAAATGATATGTAACTATAATCCCTGTTATATGCATCATTAATATAAATTACGAACTATAGAATTGGTAATACATTGAAGTAAGATATACTGGAAAAATTTAATGACATATATAAAATTTAAACCCTAGCATATAGGTGACCATACAAATAAAATACAAATAATATATATATTAATCTTTGCTTACTGATATTCACATAATTTATATATATTAACAATATGAAGTAATATAAAATATATATGACAAAATATATGTAAAGGAAATAAATAATGATAATAATAATAAAAATAATAAATGATGTTAAAAACATTATAAAAAGGGTATTTAATATCATAACCGTGTATATTAGACATTTGATTCATAGTCCAACCACTAAATTCTAGCTTAAATGGTTCCTAGGGCTCTTTTAACCGTTGACATTCAATTTTGGAATGATCCAACCAGTAGATCAACGGAAATCCACCATTAGGACTAGAAACTAGTTCGTATGGCCCACCTAAGCTTGCATTAACCCCAGCTCCGGTTAGATGGCCCAAATGGGCCAGCAAAACTTGATGAACGGAGTGGATTCCCCTCAACCATCACAATGGGTCCCACACTGGAGTGCATGTACACCGGTGCTACATAACCTGAGGTGCACGAGACCCCCATCCTGGTCAAATGTAAGCTGACCCGACATTTCTATGAATAGGAGGGATTTCCCTCCTTTTCCTCGTTTGAAAGAGCGGACGGACAGCGTCCGTTTTCGACCCACCATGGCTCACAAATGGGGACCCACCTTGAAGATCCAGATCGTCCATAGCGTGCGTACCACAGCCCTGACCAAAACCCGGCCCACCTTACATGTTGTGATGCATGCGCGTGGTCACAATCATCGCTGGAAATAGGCCCTACTAAACCATGTTTCCAAAAATGGAAACTGTCTGCTGTTGCCAGCAGAGCGATCTGCGTCCTCCTGCACCCGTCAATCCTAACCATCCCTCTTCTGGAACATCTCAGCCGTCCACTCGTTTAGGGCGTTCCCAAGCAAAACCGGGGCTGGTTTCGGTTCCTGCCAACGGTTTTGGGAGGCGGTTTCTGCCAGATCCAATCTGGAGCATTTATCCTCAATCCAACGGTCTAGGAGAAGGCTAGGTTTTGTTATAATCAGGGGAGGATCGAGCAACAGGGGCTGATTCTCCATTCTTGCAGCCGTTCAAGGGAAAACGACCGCCACCTTTAAACCTTCGAACCCACCAGCCAAACCTCTCCTAACCTTCAAAGCCACTCGTCTGCGAGCTTCATAGAGACCATACGAACCATCTGCAAGGGACAGATTGGTGGAAGTGTCACCCAAACGGTTTCCGCCATTAGAGCTAAGCTCCTTCTTCTCCGGTCGAATCGCTCGAGCCAACTCGGATTAGGGCGGAATCGGGTCGAATCAGGGTGTCTGCTGAGACCACAGAGAAGCAGAAATTGGAAGAAAGAAGAAGAAGGAAGGAGAAGGACAGGGTGTGAGAGAGAGAGTGTGGGGGTGGTGCGGCTGAACCGTCACCAAGCTGCTGCACCAGCTCAACTCGAGCTGAGTCTTGCATCTGGCCCAGTCCAGACGTTCCTGGATTTCCAGCTTACGGAGGAGGGAGAGAAGAGAGTTAGGGAGAGAAAGGTGGTGTGGAGCAACTGCCACAACCCTGTCCACGCCTGGGACGATTCAAATCGAGTCTGATGGGTTGAATCGCGTAAGCTAGTGCGGACCCAGATCTGCTCCGCTTGCCAGTGAGAACCAGGTTTCAGCAGATGGAAATGAAGAAGAAGGAGAAGAAAGGGAGGAAAGAGTGATAGAGAATGAGGAACGAGGGAGAGGGAGTCATGCTGAGTCAACTCGACTCGGTTGGAACTCGCTGAGTCGAGTGGTGAGAGTTGGGCCTGGTTCGGGCCAGGTTGTGTTCCCAGCAGCAAGAGAAGAAAATAGGAAAGGAAGAAAGAAATGAGGAGAAAGAGAAAAGAACGAGCCGAGTCAACTCGACTTGAATCGAGTCGACTAGGGTGAGTCCACGTCTTTCCTCCATATTGAAGTTCTGTCAATTTCGATCTTTATTTTACCATTCTATTCATTGTTAGGTCTACGAATGTTAGGAATGGATGACAATTAGTAAATCATTTATTTTGACATTTGCATTTCACATAAAACCGAAATTATCATTATTTTATTTTGTATTATCGATAATATTAGAGCATACCATGTATCCTCGTCAAAATGATTATTAATGCCACATTGGCTAATATTACGTATTCTTAATATTAATGGTTATTTGGAGATTGATAGTATTATTATTAACATTACGATCGAATGGACGTCAATTAGCACTAAGATCCTAAATTTAAGCCTAGGACTAAACCCAAAGATAAGTCCCTAAAACCTAGGTAATCTAAGCCCCAGGTTATATAAATCTCGACCATGGACACTTTGTAGAGCATCGATCTCATTGCAAATTTTACAATTCATGATAGGGTTGGATTCTAAGGAAGTCCACACTCTCTAGCAACACTGGTAGGCGATCCAAAGGTGATGATTCTTCCCCTTGAGCTTTCCATTTTCTCATTAGCTTAAGTTATAGTTTTTATTTAAATTCATAATTGATATCTCCCTCTTATAATCACATGTGTTAGCTGGTGGAAATTAAATTGCTATATTGTTTGCTTAATGTTCATCCTGTATATTTGTTCATGCTTGTGTATTGCTAATGGACTTTAAACTGGTACATTAGTGGGAACCCCACCTATAAATGTACACCCATACTTGGGATGTAACCTGATTAGTTGTGATCGTAATGGACCTTCGACGTGGTGGTTATTGGGTGGTGATTTAGATGGATCATTGATGTGGGCCTACCATCCAGGGTTGTTGTACGCAACGATTTTTAAGGATGGTTTTCATCGTATGGTTTTGATATTCGCCCCATGTGGCATATTTTGATATTCGCCCTATGTGGTTTTATTTGATATTTTTCCTATATGGGTTCGATGTTTTACACTGTACAACCATGCGATGGTAAGCCCCATATACTGTAATATGATTGGCCACTAGTCGATGGGTTTCCATTAAACATCCTAAGATGGTAGCCTCATGAGCCAGGGATGGTGGAATGGGACACTATGCCTGAGCTGTCGGCCTACGCTGGGCTCTGAGCTCCCCGTAGTGACCATTGAGCTTATTAAACTGGCTGGTTGTAATTGGAATAATAACAGTTTGGCTAATCATGCATCCATAGCATATTGACGATGACGGGTGGCTAATTCTGGATGTTGTAGCACGTGCCCCAAGGACCTCTGGGGTATCGTTTCGCTAGCTCCCAGACCACGGTTCGCTAGCTCCCAGACCACCGACTATCGATTGTTCCGACTGGATGATTTTTCCAGGTTCGATGATTGCATGGGTGACGGCCCACTGTCCGCACGGATGAGCATCCCCGGGGCGATGATTGCATTCACGCATCCATGCATCTAATAAGACTGCATTTACTTTGTTTTGGCTATTTAGATGTTTTATACTATTTCTTACCTAATGCGGCGGTGTGTAATCTTGAGGGGAATTCACACTGAGTTGGCCACTCATCCATCAAAAATATAACCGTACAGGTAGCACAGGTGACTTAAGTGATTTCCAGGTTCAGGCTGATGAGGAGCCGAGTCCAAGTGCGAGGGTTACATGACTGTATTTGCCTGGAGGAGCTATGTGATCTTGCAGCTTATATTTATGTGCTTTTTGTTATTCTTCATGTATTTAGATCATGAAATCCTTGTATTTACTATTTTTGGAGACATTGGTTGTATAAGTCATTATGGGCAGCTTCTTGTATATTTGAATAATAATGAAATTTTCCTTTATGTCGATTTGTCCACACTACGCTCACTTGCTTACTCTGATAAAAGAAAAATATTATGTCTGACCATCCTTTAAGGTTAACACTCGGGTTTTTGGGAAACGGGTTGTGTACTCGGGTCCCGAAGATTCGGGTTGTTACACAAACCTATTCTCAAATCCCAAAACCTATAACCTAAACCTAAACCTTAACCTAATCCTATAACCTAAAATCAAATACCTAAACCTTAACCTATAACCTATAACCTAACCTAAACCTATACTTATAACCTAAAACTATTCCCAAATCCCAAAACCTATTAACTTAAACCTAAACTCAATTCCCTAAAGTTAAACCTACACCTAATCCTAATCTCAACTCCCTAACCTAAACCTAAACCTAAACTTGAAAACCCAAACTTAAACCCAATCCCGAACCTGAACCCGATTTCCTAAACCTAAACCTTAACCTATTCTCAATTCCCTAAACCTAAACCTAAACCTAAACCTCAACCTAAACCTAAAACCTAAACCTAAGCCTAATACCTAAATGTACTCTCAAATCCCTAAACCTAAACCTACACCTAGTCCTAATCTCAACTCCCTAACCTAAACCTAAACCTAAACTTGAAAACCCAAACCTAAACGCGATCCCGAACCCGAATCCGATTTCCTAAACCTATACCTTAACTTATTCTCAATTCCCAAAACCTATAGCTTATAGCCTAAACCTAAACTTATACCTAAACGTAAACCTATAACCTTAACCTAACCAAAACCTATGACCTAAAACCTAAATGTATTCTCAAATCTTTAAACCTAAACCTACACCTAATCCTAATCTCAACTCCCTAACGTAAACCTAAACCTAAACTTGAAAACCCATACCTAAACCCGATCCCGAACCCGAACCCGATTTCCTAAACCTAAACCTTAACCTATTCTCAATTTCCTAAACTTAAACCTAAACCTAAGCCTAAAACCTAAACCTATGACCTAAAACCTAAATGTATTTTCAAATCCTTAAACCTAAACCTACACCTAATCCTAATCTCAACTCCCTAACCTAAACTTAAACCTAAACTTGAAAACCCAAACCTAAACCCGATCCTGAACCCGAACCCAATTTCCTAAACCTAAACCTTAACCTATTCTCAATTCCCTAAACCTATAGCTTATAACCTAAACCTAAACCTTAACCTTAACCTAAACTTAAACCTGAACCTATAACCTATAACCTAAATATATTCTCAAATCCTGAAACCTACACTTACACCTAATCCTAATCTCAACTCCCTAACCTAAACCTGAATCCAAACTTGAAAACCCAAACCTAAACCCGAACCCGATTTCCTAAACCTAAACCTTAACCTATTCTCAAATCTCTAAACCTAAACCTAATCCTAATCCTAATCTAAACTCCCCAACGTAAACCTAAACCTAAACCTTAACTTGAAAACTCAAACCTAAACCCAATCCCGAACCTGAACCCGAATTCTTAAACCTAAACCTTAACCTATTCTCAAATCCCTAAACCTACACCTACACCTAATCCTAATCTCAACTCCCTAACCTAAACCTAAACCTAAACTTGAAAACCCAAACTTGAACCCGATCCCGAACCCGAACCCGATTTCCTAAACCTAAACCTATTCTCAATTCCCTAAACCTATAGCTTATAACCTAACCTAAACCTAAACTTATTTATATGTATTATGCGTGGATGAATGTAATGTGAATAAGATTGTTTGTGTTTGGATGGATTTATGTAGTTTGGGTTTAGATGGATGTGAATGTTGATGAAATATATTGTATAACAGGTGTATATCAGGAAGATTGTGTATTTGGATGGATTCACGTAGTTTGGGTTTAAATGGATGTGAATGTGAATGTGATGAAATATATTGTATAACAGGTGTATATCAGGAAGATTGTTTGGATGGATTTACGTAGTTTGGGTTTAGATGGATGTGAATGTGAATGTGATGAAATATATTGTATAACAGGTGTATATCAGGAAGATTGTGTTTGGATGGATTGATGGATGTGAATGTGAATGCGATGAAATATATTGTATAACAGGTGTATATCAGGAAGATTGTGTTTGGATGGATTTACGTAGTTTGGGTTTAGATGAATGTGAATGTGAATGTGATGAAATATTTTGTATAACAGGTGTATATCAGGAAGAAGACTTAAGTCAAATTTGGTCCTTCAAGGGTCATAAAAGGACGGTCCATGACCGTCCTTTTAAAGGACGGTCGATGACCGTCCTTTGAAGGCTCAAACGAGACGGTCTACGACAGTCCTTTTAAAGGACGGTCCATGACCGTCCATTTAAAGGATGGTCTATCACCGTCCTTTGAAGGCCCATAAGAGACGGTTAATGACAGTCTTTTTTAAGGACGGTCCATGACAGTCCTTTTAAAGGACGGTCTATGACCGTCCTTTTTGGGCTCATAAGAGACGGTCGATGACAGTCCATTTTAAGGACGGTCCATGACCGTCCTTTTTTAAGACGGTCCATAACCGTCTTTTTTTCGTCAATAAGAATGACTGTTTTCAACCGTCCTTTAAGTAATAGGACACGTCAAAATTTGACTGCCTATGTGACGGTCCATGACCGTCCTTTTTGGTCATTTGAGACGGTTTTAGGCCGTCCTTTTTTCGCTATTTTGGCGTAGTGTGAAGCGATTGATCAGGAAACACAACATCAGTATTTTGCTTTTGCAGGAGCCCATGAGCAGGGAGTCGAAACGGCCCG
This sequence comes from Magnolia officinalis, assembly GCA_021015155.1. Lineage (NCBI taxonomy): Eukaryota > Viridiplantae > Streptophyta > Magnoliopsida > Magnoliales > Magnoliaceae > Magnolia > Magnolia officinalis. The sequence continues at coordinate 8,411,636 of JAJHSJ010000008.1, forward strand.
CTGTGGCAGCAAAACTGGGATTCCCTGTCCATTTTTCTGATGATGCGGTTAACAATAGGATCTGGATTCTGGCAAAGAATCACTTCCAAGTGCATAAGGTCAGGGCAATCAGGCAATGTATCACGCTCCAAATTACTGACGATAGCCTGGCGCACCCTATCTACGTCACAACTGTTTATGCTAGTTGTTCTAATCTTCAGAGGAAGGATTTGTGGACTGAAATTAGAAGCATTTTAGGGGCCATTGCGGGGCCCTGGATGGTTTGCGACGACTTTAATGTTACCACCTCTCCGGATGAACGTCTTGGTGGTTCATTGCAGATGGACTCTTCCATGACTGATTTTCAAGAGGCCCTCAACGATTCGGGGCTTTTCGACGCAGGGTACTCAGGGTCCCCCTACACGTGGTGCAATAATAGAATGGGAAGAAGTCGAAGATGGGCGCGGCTAGACAGAATTGTGATAAATTCCGATTGGATGGGTTGTTGTCCGACTTGTAAGGTCGATCATCTGACTCGAACTTTCTCTGATCACTCTCCCCTCCTGCTCTCTCTGCAAGTTGACCCCGCTACGTTTCCTCGCCCGTTCAGATTCCAACGAATGTGGACCACTCATGATGACTTTACCTCCACAGTTTTCGCCTCTTGGAATGAAGCGGCTCTCGGTAGTCCAATGATCAAGTTTATTGTTAAAATGAAAAGACTAAAAGCTGTTCTTAAGGAGTGGAACAAGGAGACTTTCGGAGACGTCGACAGGAACATTCACCTGGCAGAGGCTGAAGTTCAAAGGGTTGAGCATGCTCTTCTCAGTTCGCAAACGGAAACCGCTACGCTAAATCTTAACAGGGCCCACGCTAATCTCAAAAAGGCCTATCTCCGAGAGGAGATTTTTTGGAAACAAAAATCAAGGATCTCCTGGCTTGCTGAGGGAGATAGGAACACTAAATTCTTCCACAACTCGGTCCTTGAAAATCGCAGAAAAATTCAAATTACGAGGTTGAAAACGTCCTCTGGTGCTACAATCGAGAAGGTAGAAGACATTGGTGAAGAAGCAGTGTCCTTCTTTTCCAACCTCTTCTCTTCCAACGTCAACGGTCACATTGGTGATGTTGCTAATCACATTCCCCACATTGTGTCTGATGTCATGAACAAGGAACTCTCTAAGCCGGTTTCTATTGAAGAAGTTAGACAGGCTGCTTTCTCCATCCCCTCTGATAGTGCCCCGGGGCCCGATGGATTTAGCGGCGCTTTTTTCACTAGTTGTTGGGATATCATTCAGGCCGATCTTTTTGAAGCAGCCTTGGACTTCTTCAGTGGAGGTAAAATTCCGAGGGCTATCCAATGCACGTTAATCACTCTCATCCCAAAGAAGAAAGATCCGGAGTCTCTTGCCGACTACAGACCCATCAGTCTGTGCAACTGCATATATCATGAAGATTTTCTCCAAAATTATAGCCTCCAGGTTGGCTCTCATCCTCCCTCATCTTATCTCAGAAGAACAAAGTGCCTTTACTCATGGCAGATCTATAGTTGAGAACATAACCTTAGCTAGGAAAATGGCTTTTAACCTCAATCGCAAGGTATTTGGCGGGAATTTGATTATCAAAGTTGACATGGAGAAAGCTTATGATCGGTTGGAGTGGGGGTTCATCGTCCAGGTGCTTAAGAAATTTGGTTTCGCTAGCCATTGGATTTCTATGGTGCAGCGTTGCTGGGAAGATACCTGGTTCTCAGTCATCATCAATGGCAGGAGTTTTGGTTTCTTCAAATCTTCCAGGGGCCTGAGGCAAGGGGACCCGATTTCCCCATCCATTTTCATTCTTGCAGCGGAAGTGTTCAGTAGGGGTCTATCTAATCTCTTCTCGTCGGGCTGCTGCCAACCCTTCAAGCTTCCCCAACAATGCCCCATGATCACCCACCTTTTTTATGCTGACGATGCAATATTTTTTCTTAATGGCAGGTTATCCAACGTTCGCATGTTGCTTCGATTCATCACTCAGTACGAAAATGCTTCCGGTCAAAAGGTGAATTCTGCCAAGACGTCCTTCATTGTCCCCAAGAACTGCCCCAGAACCAAAGTCCAGAAGCTTAGCACAATAACTGGCTATAAGCAAGCTTTGCTTCCCTCTATGTATCTTGGAGTGCCGTTATCCAAAGGGAGAATTTCGGCCTCGCAGCTTCAGCAGCTTGTCCAAAGGATCGTTCACAGAATTGACGGGTGGAAAGCGAAGCTCCTGAATCAAGCAGCCAAACTGGTCTTAATCAAGCACGTCCTCTCTACCATACCGATCCATATGCTTGCTGCTGTCAACATCCCTAAATCAGTATCTAGATCAATCAACACGGTGATGGCTAACTTCTTTTGGGGTTCTTCTGAAAAAGGCAATAAAAGGCACTGGGTTAATTGGCAATCGGTGTGCTCTCCAGTTCTCGAAGGAGGCCTGGACATCAGATCCTTCGAGGATATCTCTCGGGCATTCAGAATCAAGATGGGTTGGCAACTTCTGCAAGGCAGATCCTTATGGGCAAAGTTCTCCTCAGCCAGGTACTTCCGGAAGTTCATTGCCTCAAATGGTGTAAATGGCCAACTCTCCTCTTCTTCCTGGAAGGAGATTTTCAAAGTCCTGCAACTTACTATCAGCCACTCCAGATGGCTGATCGGGGAAGGTAAAATCAACCTGTGGCTCCAGAATTGGTCTGGCCACGGTCTGTTAGCTGGTGCCACTATGAGAGCCATCCCTCGGCATTTGAAGGATGCCACAGTTAGAGATTTCTTCTGCCTCCCGGCTACTAGAAATCTATCTGAAATCAGTCCCATTATCTCCCCTCAGGCGATGCGATCTATCACCACTTGTCCTCCTCAGTTTTCCAACAAAAAAGACCAGTTGATTTGGGACCTCTCTGCTTCCGGAAAGTTCACAGTTAAGTCTGCTTGGAATGAAGTCAGGGTCCACCTTCCTCTCCTTAGCTGGCCAAAATGGGTGTGGTCTACGGCTCTTCCTCCTAAAATGTCTCGGTCTGGGACCATTTCAGTAAAATTTTTGGTGTCAACTACATCCCGAATCAGTCCTTTATGCAGCGCTTCAACCTTTGGATCTCCAAAGCTAGCACGAAATCCAGAGTGTCTCGCCTCATCGGTTTAGTTCCCAGCGTGATCAGCTGGGAGATTTGGCTCAGCAGAAATCAAGCCCGCTTTGAAGGTCGCGTGATATCGGCATCCCACATTATTTCCAAAGTTGCTCACTGGTTGTCTGATATAGCTTGCTCTATCCCGGGTGAGGATCGGAATTCTCTTGCGGACTCCATCACGCTTCAGCTCCTCAATATCCCCAAGGCCAAGTATCATCGTCCAACAAAACACTACATTGTTTCTTGGATTAAACCCGCTAGGGGCTTTCTCAAGTTGAATGTTGATGGTTCCTCTAGGGGGAACCCTGGTTTGAGTGGTGGTGGAGGGGTCTGTAGGGATAGCCATGGTGATTTGATTTTTGCTTTCCATCGCTACTACGGTCACACCTCCAACACTATTATTGAAGCCCAAGCTATGCTTGATGGTATCACGTTATGCTCCAAGTTGGGCCTCCGCAATATCATTATCGAATCAAATTCTTTGTCTATTGCCAATGCAGCCGCTGACAGGTACGACTCTGTTCCTTGGAAAATTTGGTATAAGATAGGTGCGATTCAGGAATTCCGTCATTCCCTCAACCTGTCTTTCAGTCACACCTTCAGAGAAGGCAACTCCGTGGCTGATGCATTGGCTAGATTAGCCACCGAGGGTAATCCTAATAATTTTTATCTCTCCAAGTTTGCTTTGCCTGCTAATGTTCGAGGCGCCCTCCTCCTCGATCAGGCGGGCCTCGGAAACATTCGGCGTACCTGATTGTTTCGTTCACTTGGCTTCTCTGTTTTTTGCGTCTCTTAGTTTCGTTGCTTCAGAGTTTTCAGTGTGCAGTTAGGTTCATATGATGGGTCTGCTCCCCTTCCTTTTTGTAGGGTCCCACCTGAATGGTTGTAAATCCTTTTTATCAATGGAAAAGTCTGTTGTTAAAAAAAAAAAAAAATAATAATAATAAAATAATAATAATAATAAAAACTATAATTGAGTGTTGACCGTTTGTGTTGAAGGCATTGAAAATTCCAATGTCGTCGGGTTTCATTGGTCCACATCATTTCCGATGACTCAAGCTAACAAGATATGCCGGATTTCTCTCTCCCAAATGGATTGCTTGATACACAATATGACTTTAATTTAAAGGAGTAGTTGTCCTATATTTTAACTTGTTTGTTTAGAAAAAAATGAACTTTTTATTATAAATAACTTACATATATAATTAATAAAATTGTATGTACAAAAAATAAGACATGTATTGAAAATATAATAGACTAATGTAATAATGAAAACATTAGCATATATCTACCCGACCAACCCGGCCGAGCCCGCTTGGGTTGGGCTTCGGTTGAGAATTCCCAACCCGAGGTTGGGTTGGGGTTGAGGTAGAGGAACCTTGGGTTGGGCTAGGATTGAGCACCAACCCAACCCAACCCAACCCAACCCAACCCGCCCGACTTTTAGCCCTAGTAAAAACCAAATCCTTATGATTTAGCATGAAAATTTAGAGTATGGGATTTTATTATTATTTATAATAATAATAATAATAATAATAATAATAATAATAATAATAATAATAATAATTTAAAAAGAAAAAAAAAAACAAAGAAAAGCTAAAGTAACCGTCTGTGCATGCAATGCAAGTATATTTTAGAAATATTTAAAGACACGGGTATCCTTGGCTCAAAATTTTTTACTTCTCCCATATATGAGCAAAACTTAAAGTTGGCATCAACTATCAAAGACTTGTTAGTTGATCCTACTTCATACTGTTGCCTCCTCAGATGTCTTTTTTACTAAATAATCACCCGGCTAGATATAGTTTAGTCCACATTTTGAACCATTTTATATATCAACTAAGAAAACTAAATTTTGATGCTATCTTGCAGGTGTTACGCTACCTTAAGGCAATACCTAGCCAAGAGATTTTGAAGTTATCCATGAGCCAGCTCCAATTATTTGCCTATGGTAATTCTGCCCTGGTAAGTTGATTATTGCACATTCTTAAGCGATGGTTCATTTTTTTAGAAAACAAATTACAAAATACTATTTCATAGTCATCTGTCAAAGCATATATAATATCGTTTAATGGTTGTTGCATCTTATAAACTTAATTGGCTTAAGTACCTACTAGCAAATTTATGCATCCCACACAAGGACCCAATAATTTTTACATTACGACAATCAAATTGTTGTTTAAATTGTTAAATTTAGTTTTTCATGAACGAGCAAAATATATTAAACTTGATTCAAAATAAATTAATCAAAACTTGCCATGTTCATGCATCAAATCAATTATAAAGACTTTAGGAACTGAACAATTATATTTCTCGTGTCACAAGTGGGGCATTCATAACATTTATGTTGTAACTTGAAGGGGGTAATAAAAATAGGCATTGACTACATCTACCCCCCATTTATCCCATCTCATCTCTAACTATATTTCTAGAGTTGTATTATTTCTTTCTTTTTTTTCTTTTACACTTATCAATCCCATATATCAGTAATTGAATTTTACTATTGTATTCTATAAATACTATTATACAAGGTAAATGAAAGCAATTAAAAAAACCAAATTCAATCTTTACAAATACCATACAAATAGTACAAAATATACAAATGATTAATCACTAATTGCACTCTAACAGGACAATATAGATATAAAAAGCATCTACATATTCATTTATATTTATACATTTGTTATTTTCTATAACAAGGTTTTCAAAAATTGTGTTATATATAAATAAGCTTGTTGAAATAGCCGCCTTTATGTGATGATATAACAGTTACCGTATATAAAATCCATTTTTCTAAATGATCCTGCCAGCCTTATTTTACGGATTATTGCAGTATTTTGTATTAAAATACATTCAGAAATGGCCGATACCATAATACATTCATGACACCAGTTGGCACATCAAAGAGCCCACATTCAAACAATTATAAATAAATAAGGAATGTAGGTGAGTATATACATGGATGTATGTCCATCTATGTATGCGTATGTATGCAGGGGAGGAAGTAGGTGTATGGACAAGAGTATACTGTAAGGAGAGCAGTTGGTAGAACTTAATAGTGCAAATCTTGCCATCCTCACGACCGTATGAGTACTTGCACGTGCCAATTTCATTATCTGTTGTTGTTTTTTTTTTTTTTCCTTGACTAGACTATGCATGGTGTGCATTTGCCACGGCTTAGTAGACTATGGCAACCATCGACAATTAAAGAGACATGCGTATACACATGAATCAAGCCCGCCCAAATAATTTTCTCACTGTGGACAGGAATCTGCATTAATACAACGGTCCCAATCACCTAAAATCATACAAGGGTTCCAAATTCAACTGGCTAGTTTAAACGGTGGAGATCGTCCCGTCTTTGCGAATTTGGTCTGTTCTCCCGTCCAAACAGGGTTCACAATCTGGACCATCTGGATTGACGTATGTGTGTTGGATGTACGGTGGATGAGTATGTGGCAAAAGCACATATACTTTTGACCTAAAATCTCATTAGGGTGGTTAGGGAAAACGAGGAGATAGTTTGCTTAAAAGGGAAATGATGTGGGGCCTAGTGGTAGGAGCTTTGAATTGGGTGTGATGTCATTTATCGAGTTTGGACCATATCGTATCGTGGAAAACCAAAAACCATCAGTAAGTACAGGGTCCATGGAACCTGCTCATATCTCTTTCTACAGTAAAAACGACCTAATAGCAACTGACATGACAATCACGTATCGGAATAGCCTACACCACTTGCTTTACCCACTAGGTAGGACAATCTGTGTTTGTTAGGGCCCACCATTTTTTATGTGAAATCCACTCCATCCATCAGGTCATAACCCTTTCATTCAGTGCATATATTAAGAATTGGTAAAGTAAAAAAACTCATATGGGCCACACCAATGGGAAGTGTAAAATTGCACTTAAAAACCTCTGAGTTCAAGTGTTGCTGCCAGTTTGAGTTTTGGATGGGATTGATTTTTGTATATTCCATTCATCCAGGTGATTCAAACCTGCTGAATGGATTTGATGAAAGATACGCATGATAGTGACCCCACACGCAAACTTATGGTGGGTGTCCCATCCATCTTGTTCCCTGTCTTGTGTCCCACCTGAGTTGTGTATCCTGATGGTTTCTTTCCCCAGGTCCTGACATCTTGGAGTCCACCTGATGGAGGGAGTGGATTTCACATTTACAATATGGTGAGCCCCAAAGAGCTTGGGAACTATCCAGGCCTTGCATAAAGCAAGTGTTGCAGGGGATTCCCGTAAGATAATTGCCATATGCTTTGCTGTCACCACCAATATTAACAGTTGGGTTGAAAGAAGAGGAATGATAACGCTATCATCCAAGTAAACGTGTATGTAATTAACAACTCTTTGTGAAACAAACAATGGTGGCCCAAAGCTTGTATGTACCGTTTAGGTTCAGTTTATACAAGTTGGAATAAGTGGAATCAAGGTTTAATGATCCAAACAGCTAGTATGGTGGGACTCACAGAGGATGGTAGATTCACCAAAAACAATCCAGATTGGAAGATCCTAGCTATAAAATATTTGGCCTTCTTTGCCGAACATGTATTTGCTTCATCAACTATCAATTTGTCAGCACTTGTTAAAGGGTTGGAATTCTCGGGGGAATTTTCGATGTGTGGGCCATCCATAGTGTGGCTCATAATATCAACGGTTTAGATCATAGAACTATGGGCCCAACAAATTGTACAAATAGAGGAAGGATCCAATGCATGAGAATAACATGGTAAAAGATCTCATTGCACCAATGACCTCGTCCAGTGAGTATCTTATAACTGTATTTATTTTTACCATACCTCCGAGGTGGGGCCCACCCAATGTATGAAAGTCGCCTATTTGAAGTGATGAGGTTGATCAAAGTCCTCGTGGGAATGATTATTCCAAATCCATAGAGTTCTCCGGACTCCTCAAAGAAACTCTTTGAATTCATGAGAGAATAAATAAATTCTAATAAAATAGAAAATAAATTGATTCATGATAAAAATGAATTTACAATCCATTAACTAAAGATATCAAACCTAAGAAGAAAATTCATAATCAAACCACAACTCAAACTCCCTAAAAACATGATTTGCATTTCTACTAGACTTTAGGGTTTTTGGCCTAAAATAGTAAGTGTCCACCTGGCCTAACCATGTTATTCTCCTAATTTTTCTAATCCCTTTTTATGTTGGGCATGACTCTTAAAACTCAAAATAATCAAAAGTTACAATCGAATTAAAACTTATTATTGATGTAGAGCGGGTCGCAAACAATTTCATAGCCAAGATGGATCAGAAAAGGCCCGGTCGACGACAGAAGTGATCAGGACCGTTGGACCTTAAATCGGGCATATCTCGCAATCCGGAATGAGCCTGACGAAAAATATATGATTTTGGGGTAGAACAAGCTACTTTAGCCAACCAACCCCGCTATGCCTAGTTGCGCAGTCCAGAATTGCAAATAACCCCTGGATCGACGGTCGTTTCCCTGTTTTAATTTCGTTTTTACTATAAATAGTAAGTTTTTAGTTTGATTATAACTTCATCCATCGGGCTATAGGAGTTATGCCCAACGTGAAAAGAGCTTAGAATAATTAAGAGAACGGTTGGGTGAAGCCAAATAGGACACTTACTATTTTTGGCCGAAAACCTTGCACACTAGTAAACATCACGATTGTCTATAAATAGTAAGTTTACTATTTATAGTAAGTCGCGGATTCTAGGAGTTTTAGTTGTAGTTTGATTCTGATTTCTTTCTCATTGCTTGGTACCCCTATTTAAAGGGTTGTGAAATCGTTTTTAGTCATATTCAATTAATCAATTTTGAATTTCTTAGAATTTATTTTTATTTTCTGCTTTCTTTCCTTGTGGATTTGAGAAGTCTCTGTGAGGAGTCCAGAGAAGCTCCGTGGATTCGAAGTAGTTATCCTCGTCACGTTCATCCCTGCGTCAATTATTTATAGTAAAAATGAAAATAAAATAGACTTTTGACCGTCGATTTGATGGAAATCTCATAAATTTGGCGTAGCCAACCTATAGTGGGGTTAGTTGGATAAAGTGGCTCTTCTTACCCCAAAATCATATATTATAAGTTGAAAAACTTATTCCAGTTTGCGAGATACACCTGTTTTAAGGTTCTGACAGTCCGGATCACTTCGGCCTCTAATCGAGTCTTCTTTGGTTCATCTTCACCATGAAAGTGTTTGCAACCCATTCTACATCATTTTTGCTCATCTTAGATATTTTAATATAATCCGGATCATATGCTTGTCACGGACAGAAAACTCTATCTATCAATTTGATCGGGTCACATCATTATACACTGCATTTAATGTAACAGTGTTGACAATGTCTACGATGACACGGACCAATCATAATGCAGAAGAATAAAAATTGATTGTTTGTGGCAACCAGAGGATTACTTGAACAAATGCACTGTCAATCATGGAAAGATAATCTTTAAGCCCACGCATGTGTATGGGTGAGCTCGTGCACACCACCAAACATGCCAGCAAGGTGGACTGGGGAAATATCCAAGCCATCCATCGGATCAAGTATACTGCCATTAGATCCTTTATCTCAACGGATCAGTCTACCAATCAGGTGGATCACAATTAACTTAACAAATGTACGGTGGTGAAAAGATCATTTATTACTAATATCCTCGCACACCTACTGACTGCTTGTTTGGATACCACCATCTAAGTTACTTTTTAACTAACTTTAAGTATTCATTAAGTTAGTTTTTACCATTAAAATAGTATAGTAAACAATAACGATGAATGGTGCACATTAAAAGTTGGCCCTTAACGATGAATGACTCACATTTAAGGTGCGGAGCCCACATAGTGAATAGTCTGCATCAAAGGTGGGCCCCGCATGATAGACCGTGAATATGAAAAATACACCAAACAAACTTGAGTGAAACAAAATATGCCTTTTTTTTTTTTTTAGCTGACAATTACTTTGTTTATCGATAATTAGTAAATTATCTAAAATAACTTCCAATCCAAACGCTCCCTCAAGTGGCCCATATATCTTTATCTTTGGGTGGTAACCTGTACACAATGACATTCAGTTGATGGACGGCTTGGATATTTAGCCTATCTGCCATGATGGCGTAGCTGGTGACTTGTGCATAATTAGTTTACTTAAACACGCATGTGGACTTACCAGAAACCATCACCATCACCTAAGTAAGAATTGGGACTGGCACTTCTAACATCTTGCGATATTGTCGTGGAATTTTGCTTAAACAATATTATTGTGTTAATATCATGAGATTTTTCAAAATCGCACAGTTTTTTGTTTTTTATTTATTTTATTTTATTTTTACTGAGATTTTAGTGGAAATTTTAACAAGCTAAAATAATTCAGTTTACAGTTGTATATATATTCAATTGTTTAAAATTACTAAATAATATGGCGATAAAAAAACGTGAAACCTGAAAATATCACGAAAAATTCCGGGCAGAGAAATTGCCGAGAACGAGATTTGTTAAGGACCGTTAAATTTTATTTTTTTTTTTTTAATCTGAAAATAAAATGACTCCACTTCGTCAACACTCTACAGTTAAGGTCGACCGACACATGGACCCTCTTCCATGGCTTGGGTATTTAGGGTATTTCATCTCTTAAGAACTGTTTAATAAATGGCCCACATTTTGAACAGTACACACGAGCTTTTGATTTTGACATGTGGGCCCCACTGTTCAATAATCCAGGTCGTTGGTCTATTGTACCCTGCCGGAGTTGAACTACTCCTCAAAGTTATTCTAGACAGGACAATATAAAATTTTCATCTGTAGTCTACAATAGACGGTCAAGATGAGAGAAATCCAACAATATACAACAACCGTCGAGTGAGAAAGGTCAAAATATTGGTGGCCGATATCTTCCAATCTTGGTGATTTTTGGAGCATTACTCATCCATTGTGGGACTCAACAGACCAATGGATTGGATTACTAGCAATAGACCCATTTGTCAGAATTGAAAACCCATCTATATTGTGTGGGAATCCTATCATATAATTCTTGACCATGAAAATGAAATCCATAATCTCATCACCTAATCAACCAAACATTCTCTATATAAACATCCAGACTCCACCAGTAGCAACACCAAACTCTTTAGAGAGAGAGAGAGAGAGAGAGAGAGAGAGAGAGAGAGATGGCTCTTCTTCAAGCATCAGGTCCCATGGCTGCATTTCTTCTTGTATTGAGTACCATGTTCCTCTTCCCTGAGCTCGGACATGCCGAGCATGCAGGCATTACTAGGCACTACAAGTTCGACGTATGTTCTACCCCGTTACCCGCCATGCATGTTCAGCTAATTGCATTTATTATGTTCTTCTCTGATGTTTTTGAACTGTTTGTTGGCAGATTCGGTTGCAGAATGTGACGCGGCTGTGCCACACGAAGAGTATAGTGACTGTCAATGGCCAGTTTCCAGGGCCGAAGATCGTAGCCAGAGAAGGTGATAGGGTCGTTGTTAAGGTGGTTAACCATGTTCAGAACAATATCACCCTGCATTGGTATGGAACCATCTTACAACTTTAATATCTGTTTTCTTATGGGAAATGATATGATCAGATGCCCAACTAATGATGTAGGGGCCACGTTTGTTAGTCACCTTCTTATGTTGGGCCCACCTACATGCCAACCTCCCTTGAGATTATCCCATGGATGTGCATCGACCATTCTCTTAAATTTATGAGAATAAAAGCCATTGATGAGGTGTAACAATGCAAGGGGAATGATACAATGGACTAGTCTCTAATCCAGACCATCCATCTACCTTGTCACACCACACATTAGAAATAGCCTGTAAATCGACGTGGGCCCCACCTTGTTATGACCAACAAGTAGGAAAAACACATAACTCCATAACCATAAGGAGATTACGATTAGAATATATACTTGTGTATTAACCCAAAATGCATTTGATTTGGATTGTTTGATATGGTGGATTTGAGAACAGGCATGGAGTTCGACAACTCAGGAGTGGATGGGCAGATGGACCTGCATACGTGACCCAGTGCCCCATTCAAACTGGCCAAACCTACGTCTACAACTTCACCATTATTGGCCAACGGGGTACCCTCTTTTGGCATGCACACATCTCATGGATGAGATCGACCCTCTATGGTCCCATCGTGATCCTCCCCAAGCGCGGCGTCCCTTACCCATTCATCAAACCATACAAGGAAGTCCCGATCATCTTCGGTAATCACAACCACAAAATCTTAAGATTACACAGCCTAAATACAATAAATCACGATTATTAAAACAAATATGAATCCGAATTGCAGGTGAGTGGTTTAATGCAGACACTGAGGCCATCATCACGCAAGCTTTACTGATGGGAGGCGGCCCGAACGTATCGGATGCATACACTATCAACGGCCTCCCTGGTCCCTTGTACAACTGCTCAGCAAAAGGTAGTTCTACTTCCCATGTGGTAATTTTGGAATATGGATTGTGAGAAAGAGGCTAGGCCCAGGAATTGGAAGCGTGGCCCATTTACAATTCCAGCTCAACCCAATCTCATGCTAACCCATTTCTCTCACTTTTCTTCTGGTTGCATGGTGTGGTGCAGATACATTTAAGCTAAGTGTGAAGCCTGGGAAGACGTATCTTCTCCGTCTGATCAATGCTGCACTCAATGATGAGCTCTTCTTCAGCATCGCCAATCACACCCTCACCATCGTCGACGTCGATGCCATCTATGTTAAGCCGTTTGACACTGACATCCTCCTCATCACACCAGGCCAAACCACAAACGTCCTCCTCAAGACCAAACCCCATTACCCAAATGCTACTTTCTTAATGTCGGCCCGGCCATACGCGACAGGCAACGGTACATTTGACAACACCACCACCGTCGGAATACTTGAATACCAAAAATCCAATTCATCTCATCCATCCAATGTTACTGGAATTAAAAACATCCCAGCCTTGAAGCCATCCCTTCCAGCACTAAATGACACAGCCTTCGCCACTAACTACACCAATAGACTGCGTAGCCTGGCCAATGCACAATTCCCCGCCAATGTCCCTCAGACCATTGATAGGCGGTTCTTCTTCACGGTCGGCCTTGGGACCCAGCCATGCCCCAAGAACCAAACCTGCCAAGGGCCCAACGGCACCAAGTTCGCCGCATCTGTCAACAACGTCTCGTTTGTCCAGCCGACCACAGCCCTCCTCCAGGCCCACTTCTTCGGGCAATCCAACGGCGTGTACAACACCAACTTCCCAAATAACCCTCTAATCCCATTTAATTACACGGGTACCCCTCCAAACAACACGATGGTCAGCAATGGCACTAAGGTGGTGGTGCTTCCATTCAATGCGAGCATTGAGCTAGTGATGCAGGACACTAGCATTCTCGGAGCGGAGAGTCACCCTCTCCATCTCCATGGTTTCAATTTCTTCGTTGTCGGGCAAGGCTTCGGAAACTACAACCCCAACAAGGATCCGTCCAACTTCAATCTCGTCGACCCCGTCGAGAGGAATACCGTCGGAGTTCCGTCAGGTGGTTGGGTCGCCATCCGCTTCCAAGCAGACAATCCAGGTCAGTAATCTATCTAAAATGCACAAGGAAATGGTAGGCGGGAATCCTGACATCCAATTTTAAAATTGGTTTTTGGAAATTCTCATTTTGAAATGCTTGCTGGATTCCCGCCAAACGTACTTTAAATGGTGGGGGAGAAGGTTATCCCTGTATGGATTGAGTTTGTATTCTCATGAGTCATGGGTTATTGTATATCTCATCAATAACAGTGTCCAGATGCAGTGATCCATGCAAGTGGAGCCCATTTCTAGTTGATCCAAACCGTCAATCTGACAGTCCCATCGTGGATACGGAATGCGTAGAAAACTTTTGGGATGGTTAGTATTTATAAAAGTGGAGTATTTTTAGGAATTTCCACCATGCATGGTGGGGCCCACGAGTTCAACGGTTCTGATCATCAAGCTGCTGGGGGCTTCACTTGAACCAAATGGACGCATCATGGCACTTTTCACGTTCAGATACTTTCTTTCTTCTTTTTTTTTTTTCCTTTTTTTTTTAAAAAAGATGTTCAGATACATTCTTTCATGTAAAGATATTCTAACACGTAATTTTATGCTGACATGGCATGATTGATGACGTGGAAACAGGTGTATGGTTCATGCACTGCCACCTGGAAGTCCACACCAGCTGGGGCCTGAAGATGGCGTGGGTCGTCTTGGACGGGAAGTTGCCCAATCAGAAGCTGCCACCTCCACCTTCCGATCTTCCCAAGTGTTGACCTTGGACGTCTGTCACACAGTCTTGGAGTGTGGCCCACTTTCTTCGATTTTCATTATTATTTCCATTTGGGTTTGTTTTTTTCCTGCCCTCCGATGGAGTAGTTTTGTAATATCAGAATTTGAATTGAGTTTGTAAGGGTGGCATCAATAAGATCAGCGGTTTCGATTTCTTCATCAGTTTACCATCTTTCTACATTTTAGCGTTTTATAACAGTTTAAAAATGAGTGGGTGATCCATTATCTTTAGATGCACGGAATTCTAGCGCAGTGTTGTACGTGTGGAACGTGTGAATGATAATCCGAACCATTTATCCTGTGGGCTCCACTATTGATAGTCCAGTACTAACAAAAAAAATAACGTCCATCAGAGCATCCAAACCATCTAATAAATGAGCCTTTTTATCCAAACCATCTAATAAATGAGCCGTTTTTACTTGTGGACATACGGAATGAACGGTTCGAATTTTATCAGTGATCAAGTGGCCTGAATAGTCTACTTCCTGAAGAAAGCAACATAAACCAAACCCCTCTAACCTGCAAATGATTCACCCTCGGCTCTTGATTGGAGGGAACGTGACGGAGGATTGGGAAGGCTGGCTATCAGGGGTCCAACATCTAATTAGAGAACGCTCCCACAATCAGACAGTTAAATCATCCACTCTCAGTTGGGCACGGACAACAACGGTGAACTTTGAAGAACATCAGATCCTTCGCACCAGGGATAACAGATCCGAGTTCAACATAACAGAATCGAGGTGATGGAGGTGGAGACCAATATTATCAGTGAAGATGTTAGGAAAGCTGAACCTATTGAGGACGACGATGGTATCTCACTATGGGTGGAAATGGAAGGCTGGGATGTCCCTAACGCCACTAAGTTCTCAGACACAGATAGTAACGCTGACATGGAACAAACAATATCAATGATGATCAGAAAAAAGAAATTAAGGCAAGTCTGCACTCTCGATGTTTAAAAAAAGGAGCAAATAACTGAAAAGTTTCAAGAGAAGGGCCGAGGCAAAAGGATGGGTGTCAGATGTTTAGTATCCTTGGTAATTGCTTACGGCATTGGATTGCTCATTCAGTACCTCTTAAAAGACAGAAATAGTTGAGCAACTTTCAGTACCAGTTAAAAGACAGAAATAGTTGGGCAACATTCACACAACTGAAAGGTCTTTGGTAATTGCTTACGGCATTGGATTGCTCATTCAGTACCTCTTAAAAGACAGAAATAGTTGGGCAACTTTCAGTTGTGTGAATGTTGCAAGCACAAATACCGCAAACAGTTTCTTTAGCCTTTTCCTTCCTTAATTCTATGGCCTCAAGTTTCCTGGTAAGATCAGTCACTTTAGCATTGATATCATCATCCTCTTTCAGGAGATACATTCCACCCCTCTCCTTGGAATGCGTCGGCCTAGACGTAGTACTCTATATGGGAGAGATGTCCCATGATTATGTGTTCTCAGCAAGCTTATCAAAGTAGACTCACACCTCATCGACACCTTTATTCATAAACTCTCCATTACACATCGTCTCGACTAATTGGCGCATGGGAGATGTCGGTTCATCATAGAAAAAGTTTGTGATGCGCCACGTTTCAAAACCATGTTGTGGGCATGGACTGACAAGATCTTCGAACCACTCCCAACATTAGAAGAATGTTTCATCTTCCCTTTGGGCGAAGTTCATGATCGACTTTCGAAGGGTGTTCGTCTTATGGTATGGGAAAATTTTCTTTATAAACTCCCTTGTCATGTCATTCCATCTACCAATAGATCGAGGACATAGTCAATGTAACCATGTCTTAGCTTTCTCTTTCAAAGAAAAGGGAAAGAGTTTCAACCTGACCATGTCATCAGACACGTTAGGAAAGTATAAAGTAGCTATGATATCATCAAACTCTTTCAGATGTAAATATGGATTTTCTGACTCAAGCCCATGAAATTTAGGAATGAGTTGGATCACCCTGGCTTGATGTCCATGTGTCCTACATTCTCAAGAAATACCATGCATGAGGGCATGCTCACCCCCGCTGGTTGTAAATAGTCTCGTAAAGTACGAGGCGGGGGAGATTGATGCACCTCATTCTCATCCTGGATGTCCTCCACCCTAAGTTGTGGTAAAAGAGGTTGTTTTTTACCCATCACTTCAATTAACTCAGGGAATCTTGAGCAGTGCCTAGTCCTACGATGGATAGTCAAACCCCTCAACCAATCCTCCTTCAGTCAAAAGACGTCAAGTATTGTCACGAACCCACTTGGGCATGAAACACTCACAGCCCTCAATTTAAATTCTAAACCTAACCTAAAGAGGGAAAAAAATTAGAAATCTATGAATAGAAAGAGAGAGGAGTTGGAAAGTGGTTACCAGATGAGAAGTTCCTAAATCAAGATCCTGCAAAACAAAACAAAACAAGTCAGTTTCTAAAAATAGAAAGTAAATTATTATTTTTTTTTAAAAAGAAAATTTTCTAAAAAAGAAAATAGAAAGTTTCTAAAAACAAATAAGAAAGTTCTAAACCTAAATTAGAAAGTAAGTTAATTTCTAAAAATAAAAGAAATCCTAGAATGAAAAAAGTTTCTAAAAATAAAATAAATGAAAGATGAGTTAGTTTCTAAAATTAGAAAGAGTTTCTAAAAAGGGAAATAACTAACCTAGTTTCTAAAAGTTAATTAGGAAAATCCTAAATTAGAAAGGAAGTTAGTTTCTAAAAGTAAAAGAAGTCCAAGAATTAGAAAATTTCTAAAAATAAAATCCTAGTTCTAAAAATAGAAAAGGTAAAGAAATTAGAAAGAGATTACCAAATTGAAAGTTTCTATCTCAGACTCCTACAAAACAGGAAAGTTATGTTAATTTCTAAAAATCAGAAAAACCTAAACATAAAGTTAGAAAACCATAATCTTAATATAATTCTAAAACTAGTCAATTTCAGAAAAACGTAACCGTCAATCCCTAGCAACGGCGCCAAAAACTTGTTCACACCCCAAGTATAGGGTTGTGATGTAGTAATAATCTCAATAAGACCAAGGTCAAATTCACAAGGACTGAACCTTGTACGTAACCTGAAAGTAACTTGAATTAGAACTAGGCAAGAACTTTAAATCAGAGGCTTTTAAGAGAGTAATGGTGAAATATTAAACTAAAACTTAGAAAATTCAAAGGTGGGAAGCTAGGGTGCCAAGGATCAAATTGTAGAGATCAGGGAGATCTTTGTTTCATTCATGAATACAACTGGATTTAGAATCTCATCTTCATCCAATTGGAGGATATAACATTAATAATCAAATCTAAACTTTCCTTGATCTAGTTTTTAAGAGATGAGAGGTATAAGGATTGGAATGGATTCCATCACAAAACCATGCCCACGAAACAAAGTAAACAATATAATTAAATCAATCCACAACCAATCAAAGAGATATATGAAGGTTAGGAAGGATTCCATCATCCAACAATGTCCAAGGGGCAATGGTGAACAACAGGGCTTCCTATCTTCACAATCAAAATAGGGAAAAGGAAATACTCAAAGCTATCGCAGATCTATTGTAATTTAAGTCACAACAAACCATTAAAAACTAAAGGCTTTCCTTATAATTAAATTAGAATCAAATTTAGTTCAGTTTAAATATAAATCAAAAGGCATAAACAAAAAGTCCCCATTGCTTTACCAGCTTCACCTCTTAGCCCTAGCCAAGAGGTTTAGCTCATCCTCAACATGATGAGGCTAAAAATCTTTAAAAAAAAAAAAAAAAAAAAAAAAAAAAAAAAAAAAAAACATTAAAGAAAAATGAAGAAGAAAAGGGAAGAAAACCCTTAGCCTGGCTGTTCCACTCCTCTTTCTCTCTCTTTCTTGCTCTTCTTCACACGTTTACTTCGATCCTTTCTCTCTCTCTCTTTCGCCTCCTTTTATAGAGCAAAGAGGGGCAGTGGAGAGCTTTCACGCACAAACGGCGGTGCATGCTGAAGTTGGTGGAATATTTCTACGCAGCGACATGCGGTTTGCGCAGGCCCTGTTTACACAGCCAGAATGACGGGAAGAAATTTCCCCACTTTCCTCACATTTTTTCCAAACAAATAACGTCCCTTGGGGCATTTTTGGACGAGCTACACGATGGACGGTTTGGATCATCAAGATGATCAAAGATAGTGGGCCACAAACGGCTAAAAATTTTAAATTTCTCGGACGCAAGGGCTGCATAAATAGAGTACGTTATGATGCTCGATGGGCCCCTGATCAGCTCTAGAAGGAAAATTCACTCCGTTCATTGAATTCCTGGTGAAAAAACCAGTCGGGAAGGAGTGGTTTTTATCGGATTTTAGTGCGGTCTATTGTATCAAACCAACTCACCATTAATCTTGCATTTTTCAACGATCCAAGTGCATACACGTGTATGGGGCCAAAAGTCCACCTTGGCGAGGGTCATGCCCCCCCCCCCCCCCCCTCCCCCGGACATAATTAACAGTCCAGATCATCAAGATGTATGAGGGGTGGGCCCCACTAGCAAAAAATGGAAATCATGTGTTAGATGTTGTTGCGTCTTTGGAAATTTTTGAGAAATCCTTAATCAGCGCTTGCTGACCGAGTTCTTAAAAATCGGTGTGCGGCTGAAGCACCCACGTTGTACACGTGCAATGCACAGGTGGGTCCCACGGTGATGTATATGAGAAATCCACGCCGTCCATTTATTTTGGCACCCCGTTTAATGGGTTGAGACTAAAATTGAAGCATATGCAATTATCAGGTGGGCCACAAATTAGAGATTTGGTGGCTGATCTGTCCGTTAGGCCAATTCCACCAGGATCCAATGGCTGAAATTTGACGTGTACGGTTAATTTATGGTCCTCAGGCCATATATGAAGTTTCGAGCCGAACGGATGTTGAGAACCCTGTGATCTTGCATTCTGGACAATTTTCAGGCCCGTTTAACGTGAGTGGCCTGATTTTCTTAGATTTCTGGCGTGTAATTTCTTCGATCTCAGTCCCCTGGGATTCGTCCCTTGCCTTGATGCTTCTTGAGCGTTAAATTCATGCATTTAGCATTCTTTTCAATCAACGCTTGTAAATCTACCTTGCAACACAAACACGATTAGAATAGGGCATTAAACAGTATCATGTTCGTAAAAGCAGGTAATATTTAGAGTCTAATATGCAATATTTGACCCTCAACACCGCAACTGTCCCCATTTATGAGCACGAAAACCAACAATTGTTCCAACATTTTTCGACCAGCTGGACCCACTCATAGCTGAAACCAAACTTTAACAGCACTTTCTCTAAGAAACTCCAATCTATTCTATCGTAGGCCTTCTCCATATCTAGCTTTAACAAAATGTTGCCTCCCCTTACCTTTTTATCAATTTCCCAGAAGACCTCTTGCGCTATAAGTATGCTCTCTGCCATGGAGCGGCCCTTGACAAAAGCCCCTTGCTCTGGTAAAATAATAAGTTTGGGCAGTAGAGCATTTAACCTATTCGCAATGATTTTAGAAAATATATTTTGTAAATGTAGTTACAAAGGCTAATGGGGCGGTAATCTGAGAACTTATATGTATGAGCAACTTTTGGGATGAGACAAATAAGGGAGGTAGTAAAGGCTCTAGGCATGATCCTGCCCTAAAACAGAGATTTAATTGCCTCCAGGAGATCCTGTCATACGACTTCCCAACATGTAGAGAAAAATGCACCTGAAAATTCATCTAGTCCTGGAGCACCATCTTGGGGGAGAGATTGAACTATCGCCCGTACCTACTCTATTACAGGTTCCCTCAAAAGCTCTGCATTATTTGTTGCCGTAACTACGTGAGGGATGGCGTCCAAGCTATCTACGACTGGTTAAGTTGGCTCAGTCGAGAGAAGGTTTGAAAAATAAGAGACTCTTGCTTAATTCTGGATTGGTCCACTGTCCTTCCCTCAGATCCAAGGTTCATCTCTAAGATGGATGCTTTCCTTGCTCGATTAGAGGCCTCCCAGTGGAAGAACTTGGTGTTGCGGTCCCCCTCATTTAGCCACTTGTTCCTGGATTTCTATTTCCAAAAAACTTCTTCTAGAGCCTCCAATTGCTCGAGATGATCACGCGCCTTCTTTTCCTTGTCTAGCGTATGGGGGTTTGTTACTGCCTGAGCTAACTCGTCCCTGAGCAAGTCCTCCTCTGCACATTTGATTTTCTGAAAAATGTTTCTAAAGACATCCCAGTTCCACACTTTAAGAGAATTCTTCACGTTTTTTAGTTTGTTTTACTCACACACACTCATACACTTACACCCACACATACCACGTGAACCCATGACCTCAATGTTGAAACTCATTGAATCTAGCCATGAGTATCGAACCACAAGCTAGGAGTGAGTTAATATAAGCTAAAGGCTCTAAAAGGACATGGGGAAGGCTCAAAAGGACCAAGAAGAATGTAGTAAGAAAAGAATGAAATGGCATAATAGGATTCATATAGTTGACTCTTATTAATTAGGATGTGGATTAGACGGTGATGATGATGAGTATCTACAGTTCAAAATGAAGCATAAAATTATGTGGAAGTGTGTATATTGATGTGTGGGTAGGTAGTCATTGGAAAGGATATAGTACACATCATGTGCATCATGTCGTTGTGTATATCTCATGGATTGGACATGAAGATAGATTACAAACCTTGAACATATATACTTCCAGTGGACCCTACTATCAATCAACCATTCAGCTCCATGGATCATATAATTGATATGGTTTTTTTTTTTTTTTTTTTTTTGTCATAAAAAGTAAAAGTCATTATCAACCAACCACGTTTACAACTCCTGGAATGTGAACCATAATATGATAATAAACAGTGTTTTGCTAGAATACACCTGGTGATCACATTGCTATTTTTTCATCTTCCTGTAGTTGTTGAATAAGGGGTCATGTTGCAATGATCCTGATGTAAATTGGGTAGCAGGCACTTTCATGGCAAGAGAAGGCCTGATCAGATCGTAACCCTTCTCTTTTTTTTTTTCTTTTTTTTTTTTAAGGCTCAAGCCACTGAAATTCATTAGCCAAGATCATGTACAACTATTAGCCACTGAAATTCATTAGCCAAGATCATTAGCCAAGATCAGATCGGAACCTTAAATCACTCATATCTCACAAACTAGGATGAGTTTTTTGACATATTATATATGATTTTGAGATAGGAGGACTTAAGCCAACCAACCACGCCATGCGGGGTTGCCCATGCTGGATTTGCAAGATTCTATCAGGTCAACAGTCAAAAGTCCCATTTAATTTTGTATTTACTATAAATAGTAAATTTTATTTCAAATAAAGCTTTTGATCATTTGAGTTGCCGAAGTCGTGTCCAACATGAAAAGAGCTTAGAAAAGTTATGAGAATAACGTGGTTAGGCCAAATTAGGTAGTTACTATTTTTGACCGAAAACCACAAACTCTAGACGTTGCCTATAGGTAGTAAGTTTATTATTTCTAGTAAGCTGCACTGTCAGGGGGTTTGAGTTTGGAGTCTAAGTTTAAAATTTTGTCCTAGGTTTGAGTTCTTTATTTAAAGAGTTGTAATATCAGTTTTTATCAACAATCAAGTTATTTCAAATTTATTAGGAATTATTTCTGTTTTTATCCCTAGTGGATTCGAGGAAGCTCTATGAGAAGTCTAGAGAGCTCGGTGGATTCGGAGTAGTTATCCCCTGAGAAAGACAGTGATCAACCTCATCACGTCCCTCCCTGCACTAGATCCAAACCATTAATATGATGGGCCTCACCTTGGATGGACGATACTCAAAATTATCTAAAAGACTGGAACATCCTATTAATGCCCCCACTGAACAACAGTTAAAATCAATGGTCTATATTCAAAGGAAAAGAGTTCATAGTTGATGAAAGAGTTTGAATATCCGAACCTGAAACTATTGTTTTCTTGGTTACCCCATCCAAGGTGAGGCCCATTATATCAATGGTTTCGATCATGAAAACATAACCCGATCCAAAAGATAATTACAACCACCAGTATTTTGGATGGTTTACTTTGGATGGTCTATATGCTTGCACAAAATATTCGCCCCAATTGAGAAGAGGATTGCACTGCTCAGGATGATCCCTGAACGTAGATGAAAAGGACAGTTGAAAGGTACAAATTCCATGCGCATGTGGGGCCCTCCCGGTGACTAGACCATCTTGATTTATGGCTTATGGCACATGAGTTTGGCCCATGAGATAAACGGCCAGAATGTCAAGAAGATATTCCACACTTGGTGCTTCCCAAGAAAATAGGAAGAGTTTTCTTCTTTTTTTTAAGCTTGTTAGTACACCCCACTGTCAGTTGACACTTCACTGTTAGCCACCCCACTAGGGATCGATACCAAGACCTCAAGTGTTGAAACGAGGCATCTTTCACTCAGTCTGCCACTTGAGCTATGGACCAGGGTGTAAGTAGGGCGTTTGCTTGACAACTCTAGTGTGGCTGTGGAAGTCGAGTTCAGATGCATAATTAATAATGCTGGAACTCATTTTAGTATATGGGTTTTGTGGACACCGTAGTTTTGGCATACCTGTGATATTTATGTTAACCGCTATCAGAACATGATGAACGGTTTGGGTTTTATATCTTCATACACACTGAAAACCATAATAGTAGAGACCTAGATAGTAAATTGAGTAACGTGATTCGAGAGCATGCACCTGAGAAACCAGTGCTTGATTCAATAGTATCCTTGAATGTCTGTTCCCACAAGTTCTATTTTATCATTTTTCATGTTCTTCCATTTCACAACAGCCAATACCGTTACGTAGCCGTGACACCAGTTGGAATTTCAAAGAGCCCACATTCAAATAAATAAATAAGGAATGTAGGTATGTACCTGCATAGATAAATTTGGATGCGTATGTATGCAAGGGAGGAAGTAGGTGTAGGGCCGGGCAAGAGTAGACCGTAAGGAGAGCAGTTGGTTCAACCTAATGGTGCAAATCCTGTCAACCTCTCACCACCGTATCAATACCAAACATGTATGTTTGCACGTCCCAATTCATTATCTTTTATTTTTATCCCAAGTAGAATATGTTGCGCATTTACCACAGCTTAGTAGACATTGGCAATCCAT
The DNA here is from genome assembly GCA_021015155.1 of Magnolia officinalis. Taxonomy (NCBI): domain Eukaryota; kingdom Viridiplantae; phylum Streptophyta; class Magnoliopsida; order Magnoliales; family Magnoliaceae; genus Magnolia; species Magnolia officinalis. The sequence continues at coordinate 8,435,127 of JAJHSJ010000008.1, forward strand.
CCAACATAAAAGCTACATGGCATAAGCACAAATCAACCCCATCCAAATCATTGTCCCACTGTGGACAGGAAGCTGCATTGATCCAACGGTCCCGATCACCTGAAATCATCCAAAGGATCCTAATTCAACTGGCTAGTTTAAATGGTAGAGATCGTCCAATCTTTACGATTTTTGATCCATTCTCCCATCGACATTGAGGTTGACAATCCGAATAGTCTGGATTAAACGTATGTAGTTAGCTATGGAAACCTCATTAAGGTGGTTAGGGAAAAACGAGGAGATAGTTTGCTTGAAGGGAAGTGATGGGGGGCCTCTTGGCAGGAGTTTTGAGTTGGGTGAGAAGTCATTTCTTATGTTTGGACCATATCCTATCGCGGGAAATTACCAAAAACCACCAGTAATTACAGGCCCATGAAAGCTTGTTGATGTCTTTCTACGGTGAAAAAACGACCTAATAGCAATTGACATGAAAATCACAGGCCTGACTAGTCTACACCACTTGCTTTACACACTACGTACAACACGGGTGATGTTCAGGGCCCACCATGTTTTTATATATGAAATCCACTCCATCTATCAGGTGATAACTGTTGTGTTCATTGTACAAGCTAGAGATTAACCTGATAAAAATAAAAAATAAAGAAATAAATAAAAGAAAGAAAAAGTAAAATAATAAAATTTAAAACTAAGATGGGCCACACTAGTGGAAACAGTGTAAAATTGCACCTAAAACCTTTAAGTTCACACGTTTCAGCCCACTTGAGTGTTAGACTGCGGTGGTTTATGTATCTTTCCTTCATCCAGGTGAATCAAAAATGATGAATGGATTTGATGAAAGATATACATCATGATGGCCCCACACACAGACCTACAGTTATCATCCCATCACTATTGTTTCCTATGTTGTGGCCCACATGTGTTGTGGATCTGGCTGATTTTTGGTTCCAGGTTCTAAAATCACATTGGTCTGATCGATGGAGTGGATTTCACATCTACAACATGATGAGCTCCAAAGAGCTTGGGTGTTTCTGAGCTTGCATAAAGCAAGTGTTGTAGAGGAATCCCGTCTGATAATTGCCATATGTTTTTCCGTAACCATCAAGATTAACGGTTAGAGTTGAAGGAAGAGGATTGATAACACTAACATCTAGTTAAACGTATGTAACAATTCCTCATTATGTATCATACAAGTTATATGTACCGTTTAGGTTCAATTTGTACAAGTTGGATCAAGCGGAATCAACGTTTAATATTATCCAAACAGCTACTATGGTGGGCCTCACCTCATAGAGGATGGCAGATGCACCAAAAGTAATCTAGATTGGAAGATCCTAGCCATAAAATATTTGGCCTTCTTTGTTGAACGTGTATTTGCATCATCAATTATCAATCTGTCGGCAGCTGCAAAAGAGAATAATTTTCCTGGGTATTTTCAATACATGGGCCATCTACTGTGTGGCCCATAATATCAATGGTTTGGATTACTGAATGATGGGCCTAACACAATATTGTACAAATAGAAGAAGGAACCAGTGAAAGAGAACACATGATAAAATATCTTATTGCACCAATGGCATCATGGTCCAATCAGTGTCTTATAACCATATTTCTTTTTGGCCAACCCTCCAAGGTGGGCCCACCCAATGTATGAAATTCAGCGTAAGCTACCATTGCCCCTCTTTTTGGTGCATGCACCCTTTTTTATATTCTTCTGGTGGCCTTATGCTATCCTATATATGTAATAATGCCAAAAGTAGAAGAGAGGGCGTGGGCTTTAAAAATGCAGCGTATTATCTCCCCCTTCCTTACAAATGGGAAAAGGGGAGTTACTTGATACTCCGGCGGATCATGATGCTTGATACTCAGGCACTCAGAAACGGAACTGGAGGCCTCTATTATCTCAAGTTAAACGGAGTAGTTTGTGGTGCTAACTGTAGATAAGTAATAGCCCCAAAATCTTATTGTTGGGACAATTCTAACCTCTGATTCGTGGATAGTTGTTTGATGAAATAGGACCGTTGGATAATTTTTCAATTTTAGCCGTCCAATAAATGTCAATCCTATTGTAGAAAACTAAATAATCAAATGAAATGGGGTACATCTAAATAGGGACCGATAAGTACTTGAACAGTTTAATTTGATTTCCTTTTTGGTCACATATGCAATTTCTAAGTAATTTGAAAATGGCCGAGCATCATCTCTCTGCCAGAGTATCAACTTTATTCTCGGTGGAAAACGGTCAAATTAAATATCTTCACTTGCTCAACACTCTACAGTTAAGGTCGACCAGCACATGGACCATCCGTCAATGGCTTGGGTACACACAAGCTTTTGAATCTGAAATGTGGGGCCATAGTTCGATAATCCAGGCTGTTGGAAAGTTGTGTCCCACAGTCGATAAACTCTTCCTCAAAGTTACTCTAGATAGGAAAAGGTTAATAATTTCATCTGTGGTCTACAATAGACGGTTCAGATGCGAAAAATACAACAACCGTCGACTTAGAAAGGTCCAAACATCGGCGGCTGAGATCTTCAGATCTTGGTGATTTTTGTAGCATTTCTCATTCATTATGGGACTCAACAGACCAATGGATTGGATTACTGGCAATAGACCCCATTGGTCAGAACTGAAAACCAATTAATATTGTGTGAGCCAGCTATCATATAATTCATCCAGACTGGACCAGTAGCAACCTATTCAACCAAACACTCTCTATATAAACATCCAGACTGGACCAGTAGCAACACCAAACTCTTGAGAGAGAGAGAGAGAGAGAGAGAGAGAGAGAGAGAGAGATGGCTCTTCTTCAAGCATCAGGTCCCATGGCTGCATTGCTTCTTGTATTGAGTACCATGTTCCTCTTCCCTGAGCTCGGACATGCCGAGCATGCAGGCATTACCAGGCACTACAAGTTCGACGTATGTCCTACCCCGTTACTCGCCTGCATGTTCAGCTAATTGCATTTATTATGTTCTTCTCTTATGTTTTTTAACTGTTTGTTGGCAGATTCGGATGCAGAATGTGACGCGGCTGTGCCACACGAAGAGTATCGTGACCGTCAATGGCCAGTTTCCAGGGCCGAAGATCGTAGCCAGAGAAGGTGATAGGGTCGTTGTTAAGGTGGTTAACCATGTTCAGAACAATATCACCCTGCATTGGTATGGAACCATCTTACAACTTTAATATCTGTTTTCTTATGAGGAACTATATGATCAGATGCCCAACCAATGATGTGGGGCCCACATTTTGTTAGAAACTTTCTGTTGAGCCCACCTACATGAAAACCTCCCTCGAGAGTATCCCATCCATGGACATTCTCTTAATTGATCATGAGAATATATGGAAGCCATTAATGAGGTGTAACAGTGCAAGGGGAATGAGACAATGGACTAGTCTCTAATCCAGATCATTCATCTGGTTTGTCACACCACGCATTAGAAATAACCTGTAAATCGACATGGGCCCAACCATGTTATGACCAACATGATCTACCACAAGTAGGAAAAACGCGTAACTCCATAACCATAAGGAGATTACGATTAGAATATATACTCGTGTATTAACCCAAAATGCATTTGATTTGGATTGTTTGATATGGTGGATTTGAGAACAGGCATGGAGTTCGACAACTCAGGAGTGGATGGGCAGATGGGCCTGCATACGTGACCCAGTGCCCCATCCAAACTGGCCAAACCTACGTCTACAACTTCACAATTATTGGCCAAAGGGGGACCCTCTTTTGGCACGCGCACATCTCATGGCTGAGATCGACCCTGTATGGTCCCATCGTGATCCTCCCCAAGCGCGGCGTCCCTTACCCATTCATCAAACCATACAAGGAAGTCCCCATCATCTTCGGTAATCACAAGAAAGATCATATGTTTATACAGTCTAAATACAATAAATCAAGCTAATTAAATTGAACTTGAATCTGGTTCGCAGGCGAGTGGTTTAATGCAGACACTGAGGCCATCATTACACAGGCTCTACAGACTGGAGGCGGCCCAAACGTCTCGGATGCATACACTATAAATGGCCTCCCTGGTCCCTTGTACAACTGCTCTGCAAGAGGTAATTCTACATATAATGCGGTCCATTTACAGTTCTAGCCCACCCGATCTCATGGTAGACATAAATGGGTTCGATCTTGGCTCAGTGTGGTTAATTTGAACACAGACCATTTATATAACTAGACCTAATTGATGCCTGTGCTAGTCTCAAGAGGAACACATGCATTAAGCCCAATGGGACTACGGTTCAGACCATCCCGACCCACTTGGAACATGTATCCATCGTATCTCTCACTATTCTTTGGGGTTTCGTGGTGTGGGTCAGATACATTCAAGCTGAGTGTGGAGCCTGGGAAAACTTATCTCCTCCGTCTAATCAACGCTGCACTCAATGATGAGCTCTTCTTCAGCATCGCCAACCACACCCTCACCATCGTCGACGTCGATGCCATTTACGTTAAGCCCTTTGATACCGACATACTCCTCATCACACCAGGCCAAACCACAAACGTCCTCCTAAAGACCAAACCAAATTACCCAAATGCCACATTCTTCATGTCCGCCCGACCCTATGCGACAGGCCTCGGCACATTCAACAACTCCACAACCGTCGGATTACTTGAATACCAAAGACCCAATTCATCAAACACTGTTGGCATGAACAAACTCCCACTCTTCAGGCCATCCCTTCCACCTCTGAATGACACTTCCTTCGCCACTAACTACACCAATAGACTGCGTAGCCTCGCCAATCCACAATTCCCCGCAATGTCCCTCAGACCATTGATAGGCGGTTCTTCTTCACGGTCGGCCTTGGGACCCAGCCATGCCCCAAGAACCAAACCTGCCAAGGGCCCAACGGCACCAAGTTCGCCGCATCTGTCAATAACGTCTCGTTTGTCCAGCCGACCACAGCCCTCCTCCAGGCCCACTTCTTCGGGCAATCCAACGGCGTGTACAACACCAACTTCCCAAATAACCCTCTAATCCCATTTAATTACACGGGTACCCCTCCGAACAACACGATGGTCAGCAATGGCACTAAGGTGGTGGTGCTTCCATTCAATGCGAGCATTGAGCTAGTGATGCAGGACACTAGCATTCTCGGAGCGGAGAGTCACCCTCTCCATCTCCATGGTTTCAATTTCTTCGTTGTCGGGCAAGGCTTCGGAAACTACAACCCCAACAAGGATCCGTCCAACTTCAATCTCGTCGACCCCGTCGAGAGGAATACCGTCGGAGTTCCGTCAGGTGGTTGGGTCGCCATCCGTTTCCAAGCAGACAATCCAGGTCAGTATTGTATCTAAAACGCACAAGGAAATGGTAGCCCGCCGGAATCCTGACACGCGATTTTGGAATAGGGTTTTGGAAATTCTCATTTTGAAATGGTTGCTGGTTTCCCGACAAACGTACTTCAAATAGTGGGGGAGAAGGTTCTCCCTGTATGGATTGAGTTTGTATTCTCATGAGTCATGGGTTATTGTATATCTCATCAATAACAGTGTCCAGATGCGGTGATCCATGCAAGTGGAGCCCATTTCTAGTTGATCCAAACCGTCAATCTGACAGTCCCATCGTGGATACGGAATGCGTAGAAAACTTTTGGGATGGTTAGTATTTATGAAAGTGGAGTATTTTTAGGAATTTCCACCATGCATGGTGGGGCCCACGAGTTCGACGGTTCTGATCATCTAGCTGGGGGCTCCACTTGAACCAAATGGACGCATCATGGCACTCTTCACGTTCAGATACTTTCTTTCTTTTCATTTTTTTTCTTTTTTTTGTAAAGGATGTTCAGATACATTCTTTCATGTAAAAATATTCTAACACGTAATTTTATGCTGACATGGCATGATTGATGACGTGGAAACAGGTGTATGGTTCATGCACTGCCACCTGGAAGTCCACACCAGCTGGGGCCTGAAGATGGCGTGGGTAGTCTTAGACGGGAAGCTGCCCAATCAGAAGCTGCCACCTCCACCTTCCGATCTTCCCAAGTGTTGACCTTGGACGTTGTGGGGGAATTCATTTGGTTTTGGAGTGTTTTATTTTCATTTTGAGTTTGTTTTTTTTCCTGCCCTCCATGAAACGATGGAGTAGTTTTGTATTATCAGAGTTGAATTTGTAAGGGTGGCATCAATAAGATCAACGGTTTCGATTTCATCATCAGTTTATACCATGCGATCTTTCTACATTTTGGCATTTTATAGCCGTTTAAAAATGAGTTGGTGATTGATCATCTTTGGATGCACGGAATGCTAGCGCACTGTATTGTACTTTTGGAACGTGTGAATGATAATCCGAACCCTTTATCCTGTGGCCTCCACTATTGATAGTCTAGTACTAACAAAAAAAATAGCCTCCATCAGAGCATCCAAACCATCTAATAAATGAGCCGTTTCTACTTGTGGAAACCGCTGGATAGTGTGGTGATAGTCTAACACCGTTTTGAAATTACAGGGCCAACCATGGAACTAATCTCATTTTTCCAAATCCGTCCTTGTAACTTTGCCATCACCCTTCAGATGATCCTATCCATCCAAAATGGTGGCCATCAAACGGATGGCTAACCATATTACGATCAACAGTGGATATTCAATGGGCGAGGTCAGACCAATAAGACTATCTGAACAGCATGAATTTTGGGCTATAATCTATCAATAATGGGACTCGCGCGTGGTTTTTGAATGGTCCGAATTGCAGGACATGGTCCATCAGTACAGTGATACGAGAACCCCACCAACATTTAAATGGTGACCAAGCACCAACTCTAGCATATTTGAAGGCTACCAAGCTTGCTTGAATGGAGATCACATTTTCTGTACTGACATCATACGTGGCAATGTGGCAAGCGTGGGAGGCATCCGAGCCACTGATCAAGTGTCCTGAATAGTCCACTTCCTGAAGAAAGCAACGTACACAGAAAAAGTTTTCCATTGGTGTAAAATAAATACCAGACATAATTCCCGACAAAAACGAAAATCTCCAACATAAATTGTTAATTCATGGAATCAATTCGACGGTCATGATTTTATGACTAATATCATGAAGCTCATGCATGTGCAGAGATATCAATCAGGGAATCATAACATACTTTGAGTCATATGTTAGTCTAGTCAATGCATGGAGATTGGATCAAACTTGAGGATGAACGGTTCTGATAGTCGTGCAGGGAGGAACCTGATGAGGTTGACCACTGTCATAGGGCATCCTCGAATCTACCGGAGATAAAAGCAAAAGTAATTCCTAATAAAGTTTGAAATAACTTAATTGATTATAAAAATTGAAATTACAACTCATTAAGGAACTCAAACTTATGACGAAGTTTTAGTCTCAAAAACCCTAAAAATGTGACTTACAGTAAATAGTAAACTTACTATAATTGTAGATAATAAAATCATACCGTTTATGATTAAATCCTTACAAATCCAATAATCTGTGCCTAACAACTCCAAGCAAAAATTCTCCTCCCTACACTTCATCAAGTACATAGGAGCAGCATCAATAGATAATAAAATTGACCCAGGGATGGGTGTGATGAGGTCAAGCACTATCTTAATCAAGGAATAATTACTTTGAATCCACAAAGAAAAATAGAAAATAATTATAATTTACAATCCCTTAAATAGTGATATAAATCCTAGGAAGAAGTTTCAGAATCAAACTACAACTCTTAACTCCCTAAAATTGTGACTAACTATAAATAGTAAAGGTGGTCATGATTTCCACTGGACCTTTTGTTTTTCAACCAAATAGTGTCCTAAATTGGCATAACCATCTTGTTCTCCTAAATTTTTTAAGCCTTTTTCATGTTGGACACAACTCCTAAAGCTCAAAGAATCAAAAGTTATGATGGAACTAAAACTTATTAAGTACTAAAAGTAGAAGTAAAATGAATTTTTGACCATCGATTTGATAGAATCTTGCATATTTAGCATGGGCAACCCCGTCATATTAGGGTTGATTGGGTAAAGTAGCTTCTCTACTCAAAATCATATATGATAAGTTGAATAACTTATTTTGGTTTGCGAGGTATGCATGTTTTAAGGTACTAACAGTCCAAATCACTTCCGCCTCCCATCGGGCCTTCTTTGATCCATCTTGATGCCATGAAATTGTGCAAGACCTACTCTACATAAAAGAATGAGGTAAAATAGACTTAATGCAAATCAAGAACCATGCAAGCTATGAGTGACTCTTTTTTTCTTTTACTGACACACTCTTACACTCACACCCACACGCGCCACATGAGTATTTGAACCCATGACCTCAATTTTGAAATTAATTGAATCTAGCCATGAGTACGGAACCACAACTAGGAGTGAGTTGATATAAGCTAAAGGACTGATTTTTAGCCAAGGGTTTAGCTGTTATTTTACTTTGGCACGATAGGCAGGCGGATCTTTCTCCTTTTTGATATTAGGTCGCCCGAATATCCCTCCGTAAAAATTTTCCCTTTCAATGAAAATATCATTTCGAAAAAAAAAAAAAAAAAAAAGCTAAAGAATCTAAAAGAACATGGGAAGGCTAAAAAGGACCAAGATGGATGTAGGTAGTTATTGGGAGGGATATCGTGCACGTCCTGTGCATCATATCATATTGTGTAAAGCTCATGGATTGGATATTACAAACCTTGAACATTTTTCCAATGGACTCCACTGTCAATCCACCATTCAGCACCATGAATCACACAATTGATGTGGGTCTTTTTTTTTTTTTTTGGTCATAAAAAGTACAATGCATGATCAACCATCCACGTTTACAATTCCTGGAACGTGAACCATAATATGATAATAAACACAGTGTTTTGCTAGGATACACCTGGTGATCACATTGCTATTTTTTCATCGTCCTGTAGTTGTTGAACAAGGCGTCAAGTTGCAATGATCGAAGCCATTAATATGATGGCCCTCACCTTGGATGGACGATACTCAAAATTATCTAAAAGATTTGAACATCCTATTAATGCCCCATTGAACAACGGTTAAAATCGAAAACAGTTCATAGTTGATGAAAGAGTTTGAATATCCGAAACTGAAACTATCGTTTTCTTGGGTACCCCATCCAAGGTAAGGCCCATTATATCAGTGGTTTGGATCATGAAAACATGACCCCATATCCAAAAGATAATTACAACTGGCCGTATTTAATTTGAATGGTTTACTTTGGATGAGCCAATTGTTATTAGCACCTCATCAAGGAACTGACAAAAAAATTTCAGATTCTAACTGCGATGCATAGAGAAACTTGTGTGCTATATGCTTGCACAGAATATTCGCCCCAATTGATGAGGATTGCACTGCTCGGGATGATGCCTGAACGTAGATGAAATGGACAGTTGAATGGTACAAATTCCATGCGCATGTGGGGCCCTCCCTGTGACTAGCCCATCTTGATTTCTGGCTCATGGCACATAAATAGCACTTGGGCCCATGAGATAAACGTCCAGAATGTCAAGAAAACATTCCACACTTGGTACGTCCTAAGAAAATAGGAAGAGTTTTTATACATGATGTAGGGTGTTTGGTTGACAACTCTGTGTGGCTGTGGAAGTTGAGTTCAGATGCATGATGAATGAATAATACTGGAACTCATTTAATTATAGGGGTTTTTGTTGCGCAGCACACCAATAACGCAGTGGGCCTAGATCCAATCTCAGGCCTCACCCACAAACGATAAACAAGAAGAAATATAAACTAAAAGTATATCAAAGCAATCCAAAACAAACCACAAGACAAGATATACGTGGAAAAATCTCAAACTAAGGTAAAAAACCACGGATGCAAACTTCCACTATGAAGAACAAATATTACAATGCAATATACTAACCTCTCCCTTGGAAGAACATAGAAAACTCTTTGTCCACACCTTAGAATTATTTCCCCAATATTCCAATACACCTAGAAAAGCCCTAGGAACACCTATATATAGTTTAGACAACTTCCCTTCAGCACCCTTGCGAAAGGTGACACCAAAATCCGCAGTCCGCATCAGATTCGGAAACGAATCTGCGTAACCTACGAATAGTCGAAGGAAAGCTACAATTGGTCGAGCTATGACCAGTCGAACAATTCCTACGACTAGTCGAAGGAATAGGATATGAAAAACAGGACTCGCTGGACTTTGAGTCGATCCAGTCCATGACCGGTCGAGCAGGCCCCTACGACTAGTCGAATATAACCCACGACCGGTCGAAGGCGGCATCAGATGTAGCTCCACATCTCAACAATCTCCCACTTAGAGACACACACCATAAACATTCGTCTTCTTCATCCAAAGTGCACCACCTCCCCGTCTTCAAGCTTGAAGACCAATCAAAGCTAAACAGAACTTCAGCTTCTCTCGTGTGACCGCCTTGGTCAACATATCCACAAGATTCTCACTTGTATGAATTTTCTTCAGAGCAAGCGATTCATCTTCCAGTAACGAACGTATGAAGTGATATCTGATGGCAATGTGCTTGGTCCTTGAATGAAATGTTGAATTCTTAGCCAAGTGTATTGCACTCTGACTGTCACTATACAGCTTGCAATCTGCTTGCTTCTTACCCAACTCTTCCATGAAACCTTGTATCCATACCATCTCTTTGCACGCTTCTGTAGCCGCGACATATTCTGCATCTGTCATACTGATAGATACTATCTTCTATAACTGAGAGACCCAACTAACTGCAGCACTACCCAGAGTAAAGACATAACCTGTAGTGCTTCTTCTGTTGTCGATAACCCCTGCCAAATCTGAATCCACGTAGCCTTATAGCTTGATTTCTGATCCACCATAACACAACCCTACACCCTTAATACCTACCAAGTATCTAAGGATCCACTTCACAGCTTCTCAATGTTCCTTCCCGGGGTTGTTCATGAACCTGCTAACAACTCCCACTGCTTGAGCAATGTCTGGCCTCGTGCTCACCATAGCATACATGAGACTCCCAATAGCTGACGTGTATAGGACTTTAGCCATGTAGTCATGTTCCTTCTGCGTCTTTGCACCTTGCTCCTTAGATAGCTTGAAGTGGTTGGCTAATGGAGTGCTAACCGGCTTAGCACCTCCCATATTGAATTGATCAAGTACCTTGGCTATGTACTTTGCCTGTGACAAAACCAGTTTCTTATTTTCCCTGTCACGCTTTATCCTCATGCCTAGGAATTGCTTTGTAGCTCCTAAATCCTTCATGGCGATTCATCTGTACGTTGATGAGATGTCCTTCATGCTTGAACCGGCCACAAGCATATCATCAACGTACAGAAGAAGGATGATGTATAACGTATCAAACTTCTTCAAATAGCAACAGTGGTCAGCATGACATCTCCTATAACCGTTTTCCGACATGAAACTGTCGAACTTCTTGTACCACTGCCTCGGGGCCTACTTCAGGCCATATAGACTCTTCTTAAGTCTGCACACCTTGTTCTCTTTTCCTGGTGTCACGTATCCTGTCGGATGATGCATATATATTTCTTCTTCAGGGTCCCCATGAAGAAAGGCTGTCTTAACATCTAGCTGCTCTAGATATAAGTCCTTTGTAGCGACTATACTCAAGACTATGCGAATCGTAGACATTTTCACCACAGGTGAAAATATTTCGGTGAAATCGATACCTGCCTTTTGTTGAAACTCTTTCACAACCAATCTATATTTGTACCGTTTCGAACCATCGTGCTCCTCCTTCAGTCTGTAAACTCACTTGTTATGAAGAGCTTTCTTACCCTTAGGTAGAGTGACTAGCTCCCATGTATGATTAGACTCAAGAGAGTCCATCTCCTCATCCATGGCCTGCTCCCACTTAACCCGTGTATCCGTTTGTAATGCCTCTTCAAAACACTCTGGTTCACCATTATCTGTCAACAGTAGATAATGTAAGGAGAGTGAGTATCGGACCGTGGGTCTCCTCTCCTGAGTAGACCTCCTCACAACCGGTGTATACGGCTCTGCCTCATAATGCTCCTATGCATGATCATCCTGTGGCGCTGTAACACCCGTGTCTGGTAACTCTTTCATCTCTACAAATTCTTTCTCCTTGGCCTTATTTTCCTACGCACTGTTCTTATGCATCACTTTTTCATTGAACAATACGTCCTTGCTTCTGATGATTTTTCTGTTTTCTGCATCCCAAAACCTGTAGCCAAAATCATGTTGCCCGTAGGCTATAAACGTGCACCTCTTGGACTTCACATCCAACTTATTTTTGTGCTCTGCATCAATGTGAACATATGAAGTGCAACCAAACACTCTGAGATGTGCGAGGTTCACTTCTTTCCCAATCCACGTTTCTTTTAATAACCCACCATCCAATGGTGCTGAGGGACTTCTATTGATGAGATAGGCGGCAGTATTCACAACATCTGCCCAAAAGGTCTTGGGCAACCCTGCATGTAACCTCATGCTCCTGGCGCGCTCAAGGATGGTTCTGTTAATGCGCTTAGCCACACCATTTTGTTGTGGTATCCCTGGAATCGTTTTCTGATGTTTGATTCCATTTGTTGTACAATACTCTTCAAATCTCTTATCACAACTCCCCCATTATCAGATCTGAGACATTTTACTGTTTTACCTGTCTCATTTTCTACCGTAACTTTCCACTTCTTAAATACATCAAATACATCAGATTTATGCTTTAAGAAATAGACCCACAGTTTTCTACTAGCATCATCAATAAAAGTAACAAAATAACGTAAGCCACCAAGAGATAATACATGTGCTGGTCCCCATACATCAGTGTGTACAAGCTTCAATAGATGCGTCTTTGGAGCACGTCCCGCCTTCTTGAAGCTTACCCTCTTCTGCTTGTCATACACGCAGTTCTCACAGAATTCCAAGTCAATAGACTTCAGTCCTGGTAGCTTCCCTTTTAACAATAGCACTTTCATCACCTTCTCACTCATATGTCCTAACCTCTGATGTCATAACTGCCCATTCACTCCAGTTGATGCGACTGCAAGTGAACTATATGATCCTGAAGTCACGTACAAAGTACATTCCTTCTTACATCGAGATATCACCAAGGCACCTTTTGTGATCTTCCAGGAATCACTGGTGAATGTCGCCACATAACCGGTATCGGCCAACTGTCCCACTGAGATCAAGTTACGTTTTAAACTCGGTACATATCTGACATCCTTCAATTTCAAAACCGTTTCGTCTTTCTGATTGACATGAACGTCTCCCTTTCCAACAATACTGCACGACTCATCATCACCCATGTAGACTCTCCCAAAGTCACCTGACACATAATTACGCAGAACTTCCTTACACGAAGTGGCATGAAACGAAGTACCCGAGTCTATAACCCAAGACTCATTCTTCGCATCAAGAGATAAGATCAACGCCTCTGTGTCACTCTCCTCAGATAGATTCACTGAATCTTTCCCGCCTTAAGAGCTTCCTTCTTGTTTCTTAAGCGCCCTGTAATCACGTTTCATGTGCCCCTTCTTGCCGCAATGCCAACACCCGTCTTTGTCTTTCGGTCCCTTGAACTTCTTCCTCGACTTAGAACGCTCGTGTTTATTGTTTCCTTTGTTCAGCGATCTTCCTCTTCCTTTAACGTTTAGAGCATTCCCTAAATCCCCTGAAACTCCTGATGCCTTTTTTCTAGATTCTTCACTGAGAATTAGACTGGCCACATCATCAAATTTTAGTTTTGTCAACCTTGAAGAATTGCTCACAGCAATCACCAAACCATCCCAACTGTCTGGCAAACTAGATAAGATCAATAACGCCCTGACCTCATCCTCAAAAATAATGCCAACGGATTCCAACTGGCTCGTGACTGTATTGAACTCGTTTAGATGTTCAGCCACGCTCCCACCATCTGACATCTTCGTGTTGAATAGTTGTTTCATAAGATGAACCTTGTTGGATACAGAGGGTTTTTCATACATGGTGGCTAGGGCTTCCATTAATTCTTTTGTAGTTTTCACCTTGGATATATTGAAGGCAACGCTCTTAGACAAAGCGAGTCGGATCATTCCTAAAGCCTTCCTATCCAGTAAAAACTATTCATCATCTGTCATCTTTTCTGGTTTTTTCTTTTTTCCTCCTAGAGGAATATAGAGGTCCTTCTGATACAAATAATCCTCTATCTGCATCTTCCAGAAGGCAAAGTTTGAACCATCAAACTTCTCAATTTTAGTTTTCCCTTCTTCCGTCATTGCTCCCAATAGAACCAAATCAATAACTCTGATACCAGTTGTTGCGCAGCACGCCAATAACGCAGTGGGCCTAGATCCAATCTCAGGCCTCACCCACAAACGATAAACAAGAAGAAATATAAACTAAAAGTAGATCAAAGCAATCCAAAACAAACCACAAGACAAGATATACGTGGAAAAACCCCAAACTAGGGTAAAAAACCACGGATGCAAACTTTCACTATGAAGAACAAAGATTACAAGGCAATATACTAACCTCTCCCTTGGAAGAACATAGAAAACCCTTTGCCCACACCTTAGAATTTTTTTCTAATATTCCAATACACCTAGAAAAGCCCTAGGAACACCTATATATAGTTTAAGCAACTTCTCTTCCGCACCCTTGCGAAAGGCGACACCAAAATCCGCAGTCCGCATCAGATTCGGAAACGAATCTGCATAACCTACAACTAGTCGAAGGAAAGCTACGATTGGTCGAGCTACGACCAGTCGAACAATTCCTACGACTAGTCAAATGACCAAGATATGAAAAACAGGACTCACTGGAGTTGGAGTCGAGCCGGTCCATGACCGGTCGAGCAGGCCCCCATGACCGGTCGAACATAACCCACGACCGGTCGAAGGCGGCATCGGATGTGGCTCCACATCTCAACAGTTTTGTGGATACTGTAGTTTTGGCATACCTGTGATATTTATGTTAACCGCTATCAGAACATGATGAATGGTTAGGGTTTTATATCTTCATACACGGGTTTATTAACTGAAAACCATAATATTAGAGAACTAAATAGCATCTTGAGTAATGTGATTCCAAAGCACTTGAGAAACAAGTGCTTGATTTAATAGCTTTGACTGTCACTCTTGGCTCACATGTTTCCTATTTCTCTCCTTAGAGATGTGTGTGTGTGTGTGTGTGTGTGTGTGTGTGTGTGTGTGTGAAGCTTCACACGTTTTTTAACACATGGAGAAAGTCCCCAAGTCCTCTATTTTTAGGTTTTTCATTCTCCTCTCTTATTATAGAAATTAAATCCTAATAAGACTTATTTTTTCCTTCTAAATTAGTTTTAAATTATTATTTTTTAAATGATTGGATTTTACAACTTAGATTCAACTTAAATCCTCTAAGGACTCACTTTTTTCATCATATTAGTCTTTAATTAAGTTTTTATGGTAATTGAATTGGATAACTTAAGAGTTTATATTTTATAAAAATATAAAAAACGCCTACACATACATCACATGCGTACATGTGTGCATGTGCTTACGTATGTATATGTGGTCCACCAAACTGGTAAATATTCAAATAATTCGGGCCATGTAATAGAGAGAGAGAGAGAGAGAGAGAGAGAGAGAGAGAGAGAGAGAGTTACCACAAGTTCTATTTTATCATTTTTCATTTTCTTCCATTTCACAACAACCATTACCGTTACGTAGCCGTGATACCTGTATGAATTTAAAAGAGCCCACATTCAAATAAATAAATAAATAGTGTAGGTATGTACATGCATGGATATATGTGTATGCTAATTGTTGAAAATCAATGGTTTTTCAAAATAAAAAATGAAAAATTCAAATTTTCAACATTTCGGGATTTTCCCGCCAAAATGCTTTTTGAAATTTTTGAATTAAAAAAGTGCGGTGTGTGCTTTGTCCCACATCGGAAATGGTTGAAATCTTTTTGTGGTTTATATGAGATGTTGTGAAGAGTATTCTTACTTGGAGCTTTTGGAGGAGGTGATACACGGGTTGCGTGTTCCAGTGCTACACACACGCGCTTGCGCTCGGGCACGGGCATGGGCGTGGGCGAAGGCAAGGGCAAGGGCAAGGGCATGGGCAGTGAGGCAGTGTGGATGTAGTGGCGCTAAATGGCGCACTTTGCACTTCGTACGTGCGCATCGTGTCGCAGAGTAGTCGCGATCGCGGTGCTATGGGTCTAGTGCGATGAGTATGGTCAGAGCCTTAAGGCGATGTGGATCTGAAATGGCCTGTGGCTTTATAGGTGACTGAGAACGGTCAGATCTTAAATCCAAAACGTTCAACAGTTTCAGAAAACGGTTCTATACCTTGAAAGCCAAACGGTCTAAAAACGGACAGACTATGATGATTCAACGGTCAGATCCTTTGATCTGACGACCAGAAACATTTGTGACTAATGGACAACGGCCAGAAACGTTTTTCAAACGTTCTGGACCATTAATAGCAACCTAACAACGATCCACTACCTGATGCCTATATAAACTGGACCATTCCAGGCTGTTTTCATCATCTCACACACACTCCTCTCCTATCAAATCAGATACAATCCATAAGCTTCATTCTAAAATACTTAGAACATCTCCACCATCTGAATCTGCCAGAAGAAATCTACTGCGTTAAAATTGTTCCCGGTGGACCTATCGTGATTGTTACACCGCTGGATCCGGAAGGCTTGTCTTATCATGGAGGCAATTCGCCTATAACCCATCAGTAGTTGATAAGGGGGCGAATCATGCTTTGAGGATAGCGTATTTATACGTGATTCAGCCTAGTGAAACATTTGATTTGTGAATTATTATTTTTTAATATTTCGGTGTATCCAAAATAATATTCTCAACAATCTTAAAGTGTGATTCCATGGACACCGAAAGTGTTGCATCAATCAAACTGATGAACCAGGATCTGATCCAATTGGACCGATTCGATAGTTCAAATTTCACTAGATGGCAGGATAAGCTGAAATTCCTGCTGACCGCTCCGAAGATCTTTTACATCCTGGACCCGACTCTCCAGCGGCCTCTGCCTGAAGCAAAGGACACTCACACTCCAGAACAGGTTGCTGCTAAGATCAAGAGACAAGAAGATGAACTGTTGTGTTGTGGTCACATCCTCAATGCTCTCTCTGATCGGTTGTACGATTTGTACACGAGGACCACATCAGCGAAAGAAATTTGGAGCGCGCTGGAATACAAATACAAGGCTGAAGAGGAAGGTACACAGAAAATTTCTGATTTCTAGGTATTTCGACTTCATGATGGTAGACAATCTACCGCTGCTTGCCCAAATCAAAGAATTGCAGCTTATTGTAAATAAATAAAAGCCATAAAAATTGATCTTCCTGAATCCTTTCAAGTCGGAGCTATAATCACAAAATTGCCTCCGAGATGGAAAGACTACAGGAAGAAACTACTGCATAAATCCGAAAAGTTCACCCTTGAACAAATCCAGAAGCATCTTCGTGTTGAAGAAGAATCTCGTAACCAAGACAAAAAGGATGACACTAATGGTGCATCCTCACCCAAAGTGAACGCATAGTAGAAAGGGATATCCCAAATAATACCTATGAAAAAGTTGATTCCCTTAAACCTAACAAAGATTAAGGAAAATTCAAGAAAACTCAAAAGAAGAAAATGGCAAACCTAAGGGAGCTTGCTATGTCTGTGGCAAGACCGGCATTTCGCCTGAGTCTATAGGGACCGAAAAAGCTTAAGAAAAAGGCTAATGCAGTAGACGATAAAATCGTAGCCATGGTCAAAGAAGTGAACCTAGTTCAAGAGAAAAATCCCTGGTTGGTGGTATGATACAGGTGTCACAGTCCATGTATGCAATGATCGATCTGCCTTCAAAACCTATGAAGACAAGACCAATGGTCAAGAGGTTCAAATGGAAATGAAAGACGATCGAAAGTTGTAGGCAAAAAAACCGTGGAATTACTCTTTACCTCTGGAAAGAAAGTAATCCTGACCAATGTACTGCATGTCCCAGACATAAGAAGGAATCTTGTCTCAGAGGATCTCTTAAGCAAGCCTGGGATTAGGGTTGTGTTTGAATCAAGCAAGCTGATCTTGTCTAAGAATGGAAACTTTGTGGGTAAGGGACACGCTGTAATGGGATGATCAAATTATCTCTAAATGAAAAGAATTCTTCTGCTTACATGATTGAGTCTGTAACACTATCATGGTAGACTAGCCCATATTGGTTACAGTACCATAAAACTCATGGCTAAGAATGGCTTAATATCATACAATGATAGTGACAAAGATAAATGTGAAGTATGCATACGGTCTAAAATAATCAAATAGCCATTCCCCTGGCGTTGAGAGATCATCTCAAATATTAGACCTAGTGTATACTAACATATGTGAACTAAATGGCATTCTTACCTTTGGAGGTAAAAGGTACTTTATAACGTTTATAGATGATTGTTCAAGATATGTATATGTATATCTGATAAATCAAAATATGAAGCATTTAATGCATTCAAGATCTATAAATCTGAAGTAGAAAATCAATTAGATAAAATATTAAAATCCTTCGGAGTGACCGAGGAGAAGAATATTTCTCTAATGAATTTTCTAACTATTGTGAAGAACACGACATAATACATCAGTGCACAGTACCTTATACACCACAACAATGGTGTGCAGAGAGAAAAAATATGACATTAATAGAAATGGTCAACTCAATGCTAATACAACAAGCACATTACCATTAAACCTATGGGGAGAAGCACTGTTAGTTGCATGTCATATTTTAAACCGAATTCAGTCTAAGAAAATCAAGACCTCTCCATACGAAATATGGAAAGGAAGAAAAAACAAAACATAGGGTATCTTAGAGTGTAGGGGTGTCTTACAGACTGCAGAACACCAAAACCTAAAAGAACTAAGTTAGGACCAAGAGCTATCAAGTCCATCCTTATAAGATATGCACAACATAGTAAGGCCTGTAAACTTCTAGACTTAGATACCAATGTAATCATAGAGTCTAGAGATGTAGAGTTCTTTGAGAATTCTGTAATCACGGAGAAAAGGAATTTGAGATTCAATCTCCTAATGAAACTACAAAAGAAACACAAATAGAAGAGAAAACTCTTAGTGAACCTCGTAGGAGTCAAAGAGCAAGAGTAGAAAATAGTCTTGATCCTGATCAGATAACTCTCAACGACTCTCTTTTCATCTAGTTGAGAGTGATAAAGAGAATGTAATTAGAAAAATACTTATGGTTTTAACTATAGAAATGAACCTAAAACCTTTAGTGAAGCTATGACTTCAGAGACTCTGCTTTTTAGAAAGAAGTCATTAATGATGAAATGGATTCCATAATGTCTAACCAAACATGGGAATTGGTAGATCTACCTCCAAGTTCTAACCAATAGGTTGTAAATGGATATTAAGAAAAAAATATCACACAGATGATACAATTCACCATTAAGGCAAGATTAGTTGTTAAGAGTTTGCCGACAAAAAGAAGGAATCGATTATTTTGACACTTATTCATCAGTAGCTCGAATAACATCGATTAGGATCTTATTCGCTCTAGCATTCATACATCATCTTCATATCTATCAAAGGGAGGTGAAAACAACATTCCTGAATGATGATCTCGATGAAGAGGTTTACATGGAACAACCAAAAGGGTTTCTTCTTCTACCAGGAAATGAAAGAAAAGTGTGTAGACTTGTAATCTTTGTATGGATTAAAAACAAGCAAAGCACCAAAAACCTGGCATGATAAATTTAATTCTAAAGTTCTGTCTTAGGTTTTGAACACAATATTGCTGATAAATGCATATATTCAAAAGTGTGTAATGATTATATTGTAATCATATGCATTATGTAGATAATATGTTAATAATCAGTAATAAAATGAAATGTGTAACTAACCAAAAGTTTCTCTCTTCAGTTTTTAAAATGAAGGACTTGGACAAGTGGATACCATATTAGGTATCAAAGTTAAAAAAACATAATGGGGGTTTCGTATTATGTCAGTCTCATTATATTGAGAAAATAATAAACAAGTTTAATCACTTACAAATTAAAGAAGCAAAGACCCCGTTTGATACAAGTATCAAGTTAAAAGAAAATAGTGGAAGAGCAGTTGCACAACTAGAGTATGTTGGTGCTATAGGCAGTCTTATGTATGTAATGCAATGCACAAGATCGAGTATACATATACTTTGTGAGTAAACTAAGCAGGTTTATGAGTAATCCAAGTGTTGAACACTGAAAAAGCAATAAGTAGAGTTCTAGGTTATCTTTAAAGAAACCAAAAGAACTAGGGCTATTTACTCAGAATTTCCAACAGTATTGGAAGGATATACCGATGCAAATTGGATATCGAGTGTAGGGGACAACAAGTCCACCACAGGGTGGATATCACCTTAGCAGGTGCAACTGTATCTTGGGATCCAAGAAATAAACTTGCATAACGCACTCAACTATGGAATCTGAGTTCATAGTTTTGGCTGCTACAGGCAAAGAGGCTGAGTGGTTAAGGGATCTCTATTAGAAATCTCATTCTATGTAAAGCCTATACCGACTGTTTCACTTCATTGTGATAGTGAAGCCACTCTAGCGAGGAGCCCATAGCGGTACCTATAATGGGAAGTGCAGACACATAAGTTTGCGAATGACTATGTAAGACAATTGATTAAAGATGGAATCATTGCGATCTCATATGTAAAGTCAAGTAATAACTTGGCTGATCCTTTTACTAAATCTCTAACGAGAGAGGTACTAAGGACAACATTTAGAGAGATGGAG
>JAJHSJ010000008.1:8455911-8553012 GCA_021015155.1 Magnolia officinalis
TGAGTTTCAGTTTCCCGATTTTCTTGGGATCTCTAGCATGTAATTCCATCAATCTTGGTCCCTTTGAAGTCCGTCCCTGGCCTTGGTGTCATCAGAGTATTAATTTCATGCTTTTAGCATCCTGATCCAGTCCAAGCTTGCAATTACACCTTGCACATAAACATGATTAAAACAAGCCATTAAACAGTATCATGTTTGAAACTGGACAATTACTGGGGTCTAATACGCAATATTTGACCCTCAACATTATCAAGCCTTTGGACATGATTAGATCATGATGTGGGGCACACGAGAGAATCTCATACATCCATTGTTACAAGATGGCCAACTAACAAAGTTACATCATCCACCACTCAAGTAGAACCCAGATCATCCATCCAACGGTCCGGATCATCAAAAACAAAAAATCAAAAAAAAATAATAATAATAATAATAAAAATCAATAAACATATTCAAAAGGGTGGGGCCCCTTTCTTATCACACCCCACCTCTCCAAATCAAATAATATATATATATAATATAATAATAATAATATATATATATATAATAATTCAAATTCAAAATTCAAAGAACCAACGAGTTGCCCCAAATTTCCAAAAAAAAATCAATAAAAGTCCAACAGTTCAGATCAAGATGGTCCGACGGTCCTGATCACAGCCCTCTCCAAATCAAAAAAGAGATCCAACCCATCAAAAGCTCCATAAATGAACGGCCCAACAAGACCCATGCAAAGACTTGGCGGCCACGATTACCATGAAATGGAGAAAGAAAGAATATGGTGGAAAATAAGTTGGAAAATCCTCTCAAAATAGCTCCAGGGACCACAATGGGTCCCTGGACGTCCCACACGAAGGATTCAAAAATGGATGAAGTTGCACCGGATGGATCAATGCACGGCTTGGACCGCTGGACAAAAGGTAGATCGGCGGTAGCCGGACTGCCGTAAGCGGCAATCAGACCGCTGCCCGACCAAAAGTTTGCATAGGGCAGCGGGCTGTCCCCCTGTAACAACCCGAATCTCAGGACCCGAGTACACGACCGTTTCTCAAGAACCCGAGTGTTAACCTTAAAGGATGGTCAGACATAATATTTTTCTTTTATCAGAGTAAGCAAATGAGCGTAGTGTGGACAAATCGACATAAAGGAAAATTATTATTATCAAATATACAAGAAGCTGCCCATAATGACTTATACAAACCAAGTCTCTGAATTGACAAGTACAAGATTTACAAGAATTTAATATATGAAGAATAGCAGAAAACATATAAATATAAGCCTTAAGATCACGCAGCTCCTCCAGGCAAGTACAGCCATGCATCCTTGGCGATCGTGCCCTGCTCCTCATCAAGTCTGAACATGCATATCACTAAAGGCACCTGTACTACCTGTACGGTTGTATATTGATGGATGAGTGGCCAACTCAGTGTGATTTTCCCTCAAGATTACACACCGCCGCATTAGGTAAGCATAATTATAAAATATCAAGACAACCAAAACAGAGAGTAAATGCAGTCTTTTTAAATGCATGAATGCGTAAATGCAATCATCGCCCTGGGGATGCTCATCCGTGCGGACAGCGGGCCGTCACCCATGCAGTCATCGAACCTGGGAAATATCATCCAGTCGGAATCATCGAACCTGGGAAATATCATCCAGTCGGAACAATACGTGCCATGTATGCATGATAGCCAAGTCGTTATTAGTCTATTTTCAACCAGCCAATTTAGATAAGCTCAAAGGTCACTACGGGGAGCACATGGCCCAGCGTAGGCTGACAGCTCGGGCATAGTGTCCCATACCACCATCCCCGGCTTATGAGACTACCACCTTAGGATGTTTAATGGAACCCTGTCGACTAGTGGTCAATCATATTACTAAATATGGGGCTTACCATTGCATGGTTGCACAGTATAAAATATCAAACCCATATAAGGAAAATATCAAATAAAAACCACGTAGGGCGAATATCAAAATATGCCACATAGGGCGAATATCAAAACCATACGATAAAAACCATCCTTAAAAACCATGAGCACAACAACCCTAGATGGTAGGCCCACATCCATGATCCATCTAGACCACCATCAATAACCACCACGTTGAAGGTCCATTACGATCACAACTAGTCAGGTTACATCCCAAGTATGGGTGTACATTTATAGGTAGGGTTCCCACTAATGTACCAGTTTAAAGTCCATAAGCAATACACGATAATCCGCAAGCAGGAACAAATATACAGGATGAACATTAAGCAGGCAATACAGTAATTCAATTTCCACCAGCTAACACATGTGGTTATAAGAGAGAGATATCAATTATGAATTTAAATAAAAACTATAACTTAAGCTAATGAGAAGATGGAAAGCTCAAGGGGAAGAATCATCACCTTATGCTCGCATCGCTCACCAGCATTTGTTAGGAAGCACGTGCCCCTTAGAAACAGATCCTACCATGAATTGTGAATTTGTACATGAGATCAATGTTCTACCAAGCGTCTATGGTCAAGAGTTATACAACTTAGGGTTTGGATTTCTTTTAGGGTTTAATATGGAATTAGGACTTCATCCGGGTTTTAGTTGTAGGAGTTGAACTAGGGTGTAGGTGTAGCTTAAACACAATGTAACAATATGGTTAGTTACAGTTTTAATGTTAATGATATGACTAATATTGTGACCAAGGTAATACTAAGTATTACAATGTAAAGTGTTGTGTAATTTATTTTTAATGATAATATTCTAAGGTGATGGATACTGTACTACATCGTTAATGGTAACTTACTTATAATGATTAGCATTAGCGCAAACAGTGTGTTGATGTAGAGCTAGGTTTTCATCCTAGAGTTTAGCCTTACACTTAGGTTCTAAGATCTACATTGTAGTTGGTGTACAATAAAATTATAGTGTTAATTTTAATGATTAGAAAAAAATAATTATTAACCTTAATGTTATAATTAATGTTTGCTAACATGGTAATAATAATAATAATAATAAGTACTATGATCTATTAAGGAGCGACACCTATTATAATACTAAATCAATCAATTACTTTAGGAGGGAAGGCTGACTTATATCTTAGTTGAGATTAGAAAATCTATTGACCAACTAACTACAAACTGAAATTTCAATTAGAGATAGAAGAACGCACCTAGTCAACTCGGTTGAGTCGACTCGATTCACCATGCTATCTCTTTTCTCCTTTCTACTGCCTTTCCTTCTATGAATGACAAGTCTATCACCCGAGCACCCGCCCTGGTCTTGGGTCATCAGATGGGTCAACTCAACTAAGTATTACAATGCCCCAGTGAGTCGAGCACCACTTCACTCGGCAGCGAGTGGAACTTGCACTCGCCCACTCACCCTCTCTCTCACCGATCTTTTTCTTTCTTCCTGTGGAAATACCCAGGCCCGTACTCAACTGAGTCTGGACCCAGACCAAACTCATGTCGGACAGCAGCCTGACTCGGTCCAGCCTCGACTCAGTTCGGTTGCGCAATTGTCGCGGAGTGCAGCCACAGTACCACCCACACTCACTCTCTCTCTCTGATTCCTTCTTCCTTTTATCCTTATTTTCTCTATCTGTTTTTCTTCTTCCTTGCTTCCCTTCGAGGTGGAATCACAGCTAGCATACTGCTGGACTCGCAGAAATGGCGGACACCAACAGGAACCGTCTTCCTGTCTACCTGCTCCCATCTCTCTCCCTCTTTCTTTCTCCCTATTCTCACTGCTTCTATCTTCTTCCTTCCTTCCATCTTCTCTCTTCTTTCATTGAAGTCCAGCAGCACCACTGGACTCAACCCAAGCACGGCCCGAACTCAGCTCAGTTCGAGCTGGTGCAACAACGCACCACCTTCTTTCTCTCTATTCTATTCTCTCCTTCTGTTTCTCCTTCCATTTCTTTTCTATTTTCACTTACTGAAGGTCCAACTGGAATAGTCGGACATCCAGTAAGATCCGACCCGAACTGCGACTCAGTTGAAGACGTGGCAGCGGCGGCGGAGAAGAAAGGTGCCATTAATGGCAGATTCTCCCCCTCTTCTTCTTTTTTAATCCGACAACGTGGGAGGGTTTCTAGGGGTGTAATGGAGCTTAGGGGACAGTGAGAGTGGAGGTCTAATGACGTCTGGTTGGTGGGTTCGAATGGAGAAGGAAATGGTGGATTTCTCTATCCGGCCGTGAGGAGCCCTAATACACTCGATCTGAAGCTATATATGGGGTCTCTCTAGCTATCCTAAACCACACGATCGTTAATGAGCGCCCCAGATTCAATCTGGTGGAAACCACCATCAAAACAGCGGTCTGGGCTGAAACCGGCCGTTTTTATTTTCCTGGTATAAGGAAAAACTTAAACCAACACCTTATGAATGGACGGCTAGGATTTCTTTGTCTTGAACAGTGGAGATGCGAAGGTGGAACGTTACACGGATTGCCCCGCTGGCAATAGTTTCCATTTTTGGAAACAAGTGAGTTTGTAGGGTCGTTTTGCAGCGAGCTTTGTATGTTCACACGTGACGGGAAACTTGATACAACAGTCAGGTTATGGTCAGGCCCTCTCCTCGAAGCTAATGGACAGATCGGATCTATCAGGTGGGTCATCATGGTGGGCCACGGACGGTCCCAAACGGACGCTGTCCGTCGACTGCACAAAACGAAGAGAGAGAGAGAGAGAGAGAGAGAGAGAGAAATCTCTCTTTTTTTGGAAATGGCGGGTCAGTGGTGTTTGACCGAGCCCCTTGGCTCAGTGCACGGCTGGTGCTCCTGCACTGTGTACACGTGCAAGGCAATGTGGGGTCCACAAGTGGATTCGATGAAATCCACACCGTTCACGATGCCCTATGGGACTAAATGGGTCCCCTGACCAAAGATCAGGCATTTTCGAGTCTTAAGTTGGCCCTATTTAATTATTTTCATACCATATGGTGACACCCGTCCATTCAACGGTCAGATGATTACGAAGTCGGACGTCAACGGTTAAAGAGTCTTACTGGATCACGTGTATGTTCGAGACCTTCACAGTA
Source organism: Magnolia officinalis (assembly GCA_021015155.1). NCBI lineage: Eukaryota > Viridiplantae > Streptophyta > Magnoliopsida > Magnoliales > Magnoliaceae > Magnolia > Magnolia officinalis. The sequence goes on from JAJHSJ010000008.1 coordinate 8,460,926, forward strand.
TACCACTATACCAATTACTAATATTAATATAAATTTCATTACATTGTATATTATTTATAATTAAAATACTTAAAATCCCATACATATATCTAAATATAATAATAATTATTATTATTATTTTTATATTAACATACTATTATATACATGCTATTATCACCTATTTATTAATATAAAATCCACAATATACATCATCTCATCATATATGAATTGAAAATGGTACAATATCGTATTTGAAATCACATGGTAAATAATATACAATTTCAATGTAATATTTAATAATTTTTGTTCACATATTTATAAAAGATATTTAATGCTACATTATTATTAGTAGTTTGATTTTATGTTGTGCAATTACTATTCCTTATGTTATTTAATATAACATTATTTCCATAATATTATATAATATTATATTATATACATTAAATACACACATATCATTTTAGCATGAAATTTTAAATCCTTACAAAGTACATACACTTCATAACGTATATATTTAAGTTGCCTTATTTATATATTTATATTAAATTAATTTACATGGTAACACTCGAGTACTGGAAAGTACGGGGTGTTCCACCCCCTAAGGTGGTCTAAACAACCGGTTTTTCCTTCTAACCATCGGATATTACCTGAAAAATTTTTAAAAATAGACCCAAGTTTTCAAAAGTTACTAAAACAGTCCTAGATTTTCAAAATTACCAAAACAGACCCAAGTTTTCAAAGTTACTAAAATAATCCCAGATTTTCAAAAATTTCCAAAAACAAACCCAAGTTTTCAAACCTTACCAAAACAGTCCTAGATTTTTAAAAGTTACCAAAGACACCCCCCCCCCCCCCCCCAAAAAAAAAAAAAAAAATCTTTGCAAATAAAATCCTCGAGGAGTCTAGCTACAAAGGGAATAGATCTTCAAAAACCAAAATTCAAAAAAACGCACGCGGCGCGCAGTACACTGAGGAATCTTCCATATTCTCCAGTTGCGGTCAGTGCAAATAACTAAATAAGATTCGATCTCTCCCGGTTTCCCCGGAGGATGATCGGATCCGTACATAATACATATACGACTGGCCAGATCTCTATATCTGGACAGTCGTACGGATGCTAGTAAAATGATTGGATCTATCTCTAGGAAGAATAATCAAACTCGAAGTGACAACAATCCATTGTAACCAAAGTATCAGAATCAGTGGACTGCATGACAAAGGATTACCTATACATACCTATTCCGAGATGTCCGCAAAATTTGATCGAGTCCAAGTCGGCGTAGTGAGTTCCCCGTAAGGCCACACCAACACGCAGGGCAGCTAACCACTTTGACAATCAAATGGAACGAACATTCCTAGGGTGATTGCATAGCAATGGAACGACAGACCAAACAGTATGGGAATCCTCGTAAAGCCGCTACGAATGCGCAGAGGACCCTACTCTTCAGACTTACCCTCCAATGTTGTTAACAATCTAATATGAAAGGGTTGTGATTGGTGATCCGTAAAGCCGCGACAAATGCGCAGGAGACAATCACAACGTTTTCCTCAACCCTCGTGATGTGTGCAAGTCACCTTTTTCCAGACAGTCAACTGACAATGATATAATGGCAGGCAATAGATTCGAATCACTATCCTTTCTGACTAGAAGGGTGAGGTGTCCACTTGCTTTGACCTTCGGTTGCCCACAACCTCGATCAAAGAGGGGCATCTGTAGACACCCCACCCAGGTTAACATCTTGAGAAAGCTAAGATGACCAGAAACCATGATCATAACTTAACCCTAATCCTGACCTAAACCGAAACCCTAATCCCAAAAGCCCTAAAACTCTCAAATTCGCAACCCAAACCATAATCCAAGCCATCTATTATACACACAGCCTAGCCTATACCCTATATCCTCGCCAATACTCTCTACCCGTACCTAGACCCACCACTTTGAGTCTCAAAAACCCAAAACGGAGACCACCAGATGAACAAGAGCACCACACGAAATTTGCACGCACGAGCCCGGCCCTAACTAGGCCCAGGCGATAGTCTGACTACCGTGGGCAGCAGTCTGACTACAGCCTGCGGTACTCCGAGCTCCGCCGCTCGCGACCCGCTTGTGGACAGCTGTCCCAGCGTTCAAAAGTCAACTTTCCCTCGAATTTACCCTTCCTAACTCCACTATTTACCATTTTACTAGCCTCATTAGGCAATAGGAGCACGCCATGTGGCATCTCTCTTCTCTCCACCAATCACCACCTGCCACATCAGCATTTACCCTCCTCCTACCCTCTATTTACCAAAAAGCCATTGGAGAGGGCTATAAATAGCCCTCTCCCCTTCTCATTTCAAGACAACAACCAAGAGAAGAAGTGAAAGAGAGAGAGAGTAGGAGAGAAAGAGAGTGAGTGAGGAAGAGAGTGAGGGAAAGGGAAGGAGCTCCCAAGCCCCTCAAAGTTCAAATTTTTTCAGCTACCCCCTAGTCCTCAACTCAACCTTTTACAACCCATAAACCTAACCCAAATTGGTCATGGTCTAGTTTATGTTTTAGCCTACTCAAAATCAAGCCGAAGATCCAATCACCTTACATGCATTCATCATGACATCCATTCTCCTCTCAACTCCCTGCTTCTCTAGATCTCTAGTGAACATATGCTCTGTAATTTGTCGTACATCGGATCCTGTCACATCAGAAATTCCTAGTAATCTAGTTCATTTTTCTTACCTCTTTACATAAGCATCATCACATCCGCCCTTTAGACACATCGTCGAACGTATGCTCTGTGGCCTGTCGAAATCTCAGATCTTGGTACATCAGAAATCCACGTGTGACTAGTCCCATCATGACCACAACATTATCATCATCCTTTGAGATTATTTTACCACACTAAGTAGAGACCGTACATTTGTATGGGCAAAGAGGGTGCCTAACACCTTCCCTCTTTGTGACCGAGGTCCCTTACCCCGAAATTCTGAATCGCAGATCAGGAGTCACTCTAAGGTAGGAAAGTCTTCGGATTTCCCCAACCTTACGTATTCCGTGGGTTCTAGCCGACTGCGAAATTCTAAGATTAATTGGCTAGTGGCGACTCCAACATTCATAAATCAGCCTAATTACCCCTATCACTGAATCATAACATATATCAAATCAGCGTGGATGCCGATTTTTCTAGTGTCTACACCTTTCTATCAATTTCCCGAAAAGACCTCTTGCGCTATAACTATGCTCTCTACCATGGAGCGGCCCTTGACAAAAGCCCCTTACTCTGGTGAAATAATAAGTTTGGGGTAGTAGTAGAGCATCCTGTTCGCAATGATTTTAGAAAATATTTTGTAAATGCAGTTACAAAGGCTGATGGGGCAGTAATCTGAGAACTTATCTATATAAGCAGCTTTTGGGATGAGACAAATAAGGGAGGTAGTAAAGGCTCTAGGCATGATCCTGCCCTAAAACAGTGATTTAACTGCCTCCTAGAGATCCTGTCCTACGACTTCCTAACATGTAGAGAAAAATGCACCTGAAAATCCATCTAATCCTGGAGCACCATCTTGGGGGAGAGATTGAACTGTTGCCTGTACCTCCTCTATTATAGGTTCGTGTTCACACCCCAAGTATAGGGTTGTGATGTAGTAATAATCTCGGTAAGACCAAGGTCGAATCCACGGGGACTGAACCTTGTACGTAATCTGAAAGTAACTTGAACTAGAACTAGAATAAAATGTAATCTAAATCAGGTGAACATGAGAGAATAATGGTGAAATAGTAAACTAAAACTTGTGAAATCACCCCCCCCCCCCCCAATTAAAGGCCTCGCCGAATCACCATGGGCCTACTTGGTCAATATCCTATGCTGAAGTTAGACAATCTAAGATTAGTCTCATGTGTTTTTCTCCTTCATCCAAGGTTGTCTAGGAGCTATTTTGAATGTGGATAGTCAAGGATTTGGTGATAAGAGCTTGCTTATCATTCTTTCTTCTTTTTTTTTTTTATTCACCTAAGGAGAATTATTTCTTTTATTTTAAGATTTCTCATTAAAGTGCATAATAAGGACTGCCCCCATGCGATTTTGAAACCTAAGTCTTCCTTTAGGAGCATGAGACTCTTCTCTCAAAATCTGAAATCCCTAATTAATGAGCATTAAGGTGAGGTGACAATAATTAATAAGCGAGGGAAAGCGCTTATTGTTAAGCGTGCATGCTAATGACCCATCCAGTCCATTCACTCACATTATCTCGGAGAGCAAGTTTACCTCAATTCTTTAATGTGGTTGCTCCTCTCCTGCTCTTATTTTTCTCCTTGGCCTCTGGTGTTGGGCACTCTTTCCCTCACCTGAGGTGTGGGTTTCCCTCTCGGTGTGGGTTTCTTCCTAACCCGGTGTGTGGGTATTCTTTTTCTTTTCTTTTTTAATCCCTAACCCGAAGTGTGGGCCACCTTTTGTATTTTTAGATTACATGTCTTTTTTAGAGGAAATAAAGAGCTCTTATCATTTAAAAAAAAAAAAAAAAAAAAAAACAAAGAGAGAGAGGGAGAGAGAGAGAGAGAGAGAGAGAGAGAGAGAGAGAGATGAGATTACTCACATATCTTGAACCATATGCAGATCTAATAATGCATGACGCTCATCTAAGCGATGTATAGGATCATACTAGATGATAAAATGCTCTAATCATCTTTACACACTTCCCTACCAAGGAGATGCCCTTGGCTTACTTTCTCCTCAATTCTCTCTCAAGTGTGTGCTTAGAGATGAGTAGCTCTATATGTTTTTTTAACTTTGATGGAGAGAGTCAAAAGTTTCTCTTATTTGTAACCCTGCTCCATTGTAAAAACTAGGGCTGAAAGCTGGGTGGGTTCAACCCGACCGACCCGTGACCAACCCGACATTGGGTTGGGCTTGGGCAGGATGTATCGGGTTTGGTCTCGGGCTTGGGCCATACAAACACCAACTCAATAAAACTTGGGATGGGCTGGGGTTGAGGTCTCGGGTTGCCCGACCCAACCCAACCCGAACCCAATCAATATATAAGTTCCTTATAAATTAACTATAATTGAGTGTAGGAAGTTCTTGTTGATAGGGTGGAAAATGGAGGAAAAAGAGCGTGTGCGAGAACCGCGAGAAAGGGATTGGGAAAAACCCATGGATTCGCGTCCCTGCTAGGAAATCTGTTTCCTCCAAATCCTTTTTCTCCGTTTTTGCAGCAAATCTGACTTTCGATACCACGGCTGAGGATCTTCTTCGTATTTTCGGTCGTTTTGGGAAAATACGGGATGTATTCTTACCGTGGAATCGTCAGTTTCACAGATCTCGTGGATTCGCCTTCATCCGTTTCTACTACGAACAGGATGCCCACAATGCTATTCAATGCTTGCATGAAAGACAGATTGATGGCAGGGTTACGATCGTTGAATGGGCAAAAGGCCAATCTCATGGCGCTCGGCTTGATATGTCACCAACACTCCAACCTGTTACCCAACAGAAGGGGCCGGAAATGGCCCGACAGTTTAATGATGCAGTTACTCGAGAAAAACCGGGAGAACGACAGCGGATGGAGGGGAGCTCTGGGATCACTACCATTGCAGACCCAGGCGCAGCAGAGAACTGTCTCCGTCGTTTAAAACTGGCCTTGGTGGGGACTGCGGTGGATCACAGTACTCGCATTGATCGTATAGCAGGAGTATTGACGAACCCCAATCTGCAGCTATCTCCAGTGGATGTTGTCAGGATAAATGACTCAAAATTCCTATTAATGTTCAGATCAGATGCCGACATGACTGCCGTTAGCAAAAATGTCTCATTACATAAGGAGATGGGGCTCCAGTCTGTTGAAATGTGGTGTCCTGAAGAGGTTATTGGGGCTGATGGGGTCTAGGTCCGACTGTTTGGCATTCCAACTCATGCCTGGATTGAGACTGTCATACTCGATCTGGCGAGCTACTTTGGTAAGATTTCTCAAATCGACTCCAACTCACGGTTCGGTTATTTTCAGGCCTTTGCGCGGATAAAGGTTATTCCTCGTCCGGGTGTCTGCTTCAGCAATGTATTGCGTTTGAACGTGTTGGGGAAGGACTATCCGATTTTAGCAGAGGTGGAACCTATGTTCAAATTAGGACCCTCTCCTTCCATAAAACAGGCCACGAACGAGAGCACCAAGGAATGGGTGGTCCGGAGGTTCCATAATGGGTCGAGACACCCACCACATGTTTGTGGAAATACCGAACTCATAGAGACAGAGACTGGGAACGGTCAAGCCGGGAGCAGGTCAGCGATTTGCCCCGCAGTCCATATGGGGGATGGCCCGCAAGTATTGCAGGATGCAGGTGGATTTGGAAATATAGGGAGAAGCCCTCTTGAAATCCCTATTGTCAGCGGAACTCCAGGAAGGGCTGGAAATACAACAACTGGGGGTGACTTGACAGGTATTTGTGGAAATGACAGAAACAGAGGTGACCGAGAAAATTCTGATTGAGCGATAGTTCTTGGGACCGAAGAAGCTACCCCCCTTCAAACCTCTGTCGTAGGCTTGCATCTGGGAGGGGATTGTCATCAGGATTTGACCCATGCACTTCTGCAACATACTGGCAAAATTGCTTCTAGTCAAGGAGAATATGAAATGTTGAGTGGATTGGAGCCCTATGTTCAGCCATCACACAACATGACTGTTGCTGTCAGTCACTTTGATATGATCCATCCTGACGAAATTAGGGTCAGCAATGTTGAATCTCAGTCAATAGTCCCTGCTCTGATGGTTCAGGCAAATGGCCCTCAATCTACGAACTTACAAACTGCTTCACCAGGGTGCAGCCTAAGCCATTTTCAAAACCTTCATCAACACTTACAGCACCATCAGGACATTCAGGTCCTCTCTGCCATACAGCAACCCTCCAATCCTACCCTCCCCAAACCCCTCCTCCAAGGCTGCATAGAGGTTAGTGTCAGTTCATCCGATGGTCCAATTCCTTTCTTCCAACAGTTAGGTCAACCTGCAGTTGTCGAGGCTGAGAACAGACAGCACAACAATCTTAAACATCCTGATTACACCACCAACCGAACTTCCTCTCATACCCGTTCCAATCGTCCAATTCCAGAAATAATACCTGACTGGGAGGTATGGCTTTCAGGAGTCAAGGACATGTTCATCGACAAGTCATCAGACATATGTAGGACTGCTTCCAGGTCAGTGAGTAAGCATGGAGAGGCTTATGCTCCCCAGCACTTGTCAGGAATAGATCTTATTGCAATGGGGTCTACTGGGGCTAAGGATCTGGCTGTGGCTTCAGGAAATCAGGGTAATCAAGGGGCTACCGAAGGGCAGAACATGACTAATCAGGGTGAAGATGCTGAAGACAATCGACAACCGCTCAGATTATGGGTAGACCTATAGTGCGAGGACCCAGATCCGGGCATCATTGATTCAGATACTAGTCACAGCTCCAAAGATGAGGATACTGCCAGGAGCAAGGAAAAAAAGAAACATAAAACATCGCAGAAACACATTCTCAGCGATCGGACGAATCAAAGGTTGAAAACCTTGCAGAAGAGGGTCGAGCATAAAGGTTGGGTTTCAGATGATTAGTCTCCTATCTTGGAATGTCCGTAGGGTAGGCAACTCCCAAACTACCCGGTTTCTGAAGCGATTGATCAGGAAACACAACATCAATATTTTGCTTTTGCAGGAGCCCATGAGCAGGGAGTCGAAACGGCCTGCTGTGGCAGCAAAACTGGGATTCCCTGTCCATTTTTCTGATGATGCGGTTAACAATAGGATCTGGATTCTGGCAAAGAATCACTTCCAAGTGCATAAGGTTAGGGCAATCAAGCAATGTATCACGCTCCAAATTACTGACGATAGCCTGGCGCACCCTATCTACGTCACAACTGTTTATGCTAGTTGTTCTAATCTTCAGAGGAAGGATTTGTGGACTGAAATTAGAAGCATTTTAGGGGCCATTGCGGGGCCCTGGATGGTTTGCGACGACTTTAATGTTACCACCTCTCCGGATGAACGTCTTGGTGGTTCATTGCAGATGGACTCTTCCATGACTGATTTTCAAGAGGCCCTCAACGATTCGGGGCTTTTCGACGCAGGGTACTCAGGGTCCCCCTACACGTGGTGCAATAATAGAATGGGAAGAAGTCGAAGATGGGCGCGGCTAGATAGAATTGTGATAAATTCCGATTGGATGGGTTGTTTTCCGACTTGTAAGGTCGATCATCTGACTCGAACTTTCTCTGATCACTCTCCCCTCCTGCTCTCTCTCCAAGTTGACCCCGCTACGTTTCCTCGCCCGTTCAGATTCCAACGAATGTGGACCACTCATGATGACTTTACCTCCACAGTTTTCGCCTCTTGGAATGAAGCGGCTCTCGGTAGTCTAATGATCAAGTTTACTGTTAAAATGAAAAGACTAAAAGCTGTTCTTAAGGAGTGGAACAAGGAGACTTTCAGAGACGTCGACAGGAACATTCACCTGGCAGAGGCTGAAGTTCAAAGGGTTGAGCATGCTCTTCTCAGTTCGCAAACGGAAACCGCTACGCTAAATCTTAACAGGGCCCACGCTAATCTCAAAAAGGCCTATCTCCGAGAGGAGATTTTTTGGAAACAAAAATCAAGGATCTCCTGGCTTGCTGAGGGAGATAGGAACACTAAATTCTTCCACAACTCGGTCCTTAAAATCGCAGGAAAATTCAAATTACGAGGTTGAAAACGTCCTCTGGTGCTACAATCGAGAAGGTAGAAGACATTGGTGAAGAAGCAGTGTCCTTCTTTCCAACCTCTTCTCTTCCAACGTCAACGGTCACATTGGTGATGTTGCTAATCACATTCCCCACATTGTGTATGATGTCATGAACAAGGAACTCTCTAAGCCGGTTTCTATTGAAGAAGTTAGACAGGCTGCTTTCTCCATCCCCTCTGATAGTGCCCCGGGGCCCGATGGATTTGGCGGCGCTTTTTTCACTAGTTGTTGGGATATCATTCAGGCCGATCTTTTTGAAGCAGCCTTGGACTTCTTCAGTGGAGGTAAAATTCCGAGGGCTATCCAATGCACGTTAATCACTCTCATCCCAAAGAAGAAAGATCCGGAGTCTCTTGCCGACTACAGACCCATCAGTCTATGCAACTGCATCATGAAGATTTTCTCCAAAATTATAGCCTCCAGGTTGGCTCTCATCCTCCCTCATCTTATCTCAGAAGAACAAAGTGCCTTTACTCATGGCAGATCTATAGTTGAGAACATAACCTTAGCTAGGGAAATGGCTTTTAACCTCGATCGCAAGGTATTTGGCGGGAATTTGATTATCAAAGTTGACATGGAGAAAGCTTATGATCGGTTGGAGTGGGGGTTCATCGTCCAGGTGCTTAAGAAATTTGGTTTCGCTAGCCATTGGATTTCTATGGTGCAGCGTTGCTGGGAAGATACCTGGTTCTCAGTCATCATCAATGGCAGGAGTTTTGGTTTCTTCAAATCTTCCAGGGGCCTGAGGCAGGGGGACCCGATTTCCCCATCCATTTTCATTCTTGCAGCGGAAGTGTTCAGTAGGGGTCTATCTAATCTCTTCTTGTCGGGCTGCTGCCAACCCTTCAAGCTTCCCTAACAATGCCCCATGATCACCCACCTTTTTTATGCTGACGATGTAATATTTTTTCTTAATGGCAGGTTATCCAACGTCCGCATGTTGCTTCGATTCATCACTCAATATGAAAATGCTTCCGGTCAAAAGGTGAATTCTGCCAAGACGTCCTTCATTGTCCCGAAGAACTGCCCCAGAACCAAAGTCCAGAAGCTTAGCACAATAACTGGCTATAAGCAAGCTTTACTTCCCTCTATGTATCTTGGAGTGCCGTTATCCAAAGAGAGAATTTCAGCCCCGCAGCTTCAGCAGCTTGTCCAAAAGATCGTTCACAGAATTGACGGGTGGAAAGCGAAGCTCCTGAATCAAGCAGCCAAACTGGTCTTAATCAAGCACGTCCTCTCTACCATACCGATCCATATGCTTGCTGCTATCAACATCCCTAAATCAGTATCCAGATCAATCAACACGGCGATGGCTAACTTCTTTTGGGGTTCTTCTGAAAAAGGCAATAAAAGGCACTGGGTTAATTGGCAATCGGTGTGCTCTCCAGTTCTCGAAGGAGGCCTGGGCATCAGATCCTTCGAGGATATCTCTCGGGCATTCAGAATCAAGATGGGTTGGCAACTTCTGCAAGGCAGATCCTTATGGGCAAAGTTCTCCTCAGCCAGGTACTTCCGGAAGTTCATTGCCTCAAATGGTGTAAATGGCCAACTCTCCTCTTCTTCCTGGAAGGAGATTTTCAAAGTCCTGCAACTTACTATCAGCCACTCCATATGGCTGATCGGGGAAGGTAAAATCAACCTGTGGCTCCAGAATTGGTCTGGCCACGGTCTGTTAGCTGGTGCCACTGTGAGAGCCATCCCTCGGCATTTGAAGGATGCCACAGTTAGAGATTTCTTCTGCCTCCCGGCTACTAGAAATTTGTCTGAAATCAGTCCCATTATCTCCCCTCAGGCGATGCGATCTATCACCACTTGTCCTCCTCAGTTTTCCAACAAAAAAGACCAGTTGATTTGGGACCTCTCTGCTTCCGGAAAGTTCACAGTTAAGTCTTCTTGGAATGAAGTCAGGGCCCACCTTCCTCTCCTTGCTGGCCAAAATGGGTGTGGTCTACGGCTCTTCCTCCTAAGATAAGCATCTTTGTCTGGAAAATCTTTCAAAATGCAGTCCCTGTTGACAAATCCCTCAAGAAGCTCGGAATTTCGTTGGCCTCCCGCTGCGAATGCTGCAGGCTGGACCTCGCAGTTTTGCAGATTTCTGCCTCTGCGCAGGTCCCGTTCGTGTCTGCGACGCAGTCCCCTCTGCTCGATCAGCAACATGCTCTCGGGATCAGCCATCAGCCCCACGTAGGGAGCTCCTTTGACGCTCACATGCAGCGCTTCTCTCGTCGGTTGCAGCTCCGCCGTATCGCTTCAGTTCAGCATGCTAATTCTGATTCCGATCAGAGTGCGGCTTCCCCTATCCATGCTTTTGGTGGAGAGGAAGACCGGGATCACCTATTCAGCCATGGTAAGATTGCTGTCTCGGTCTGGGACCATTTCAGTAAAAATTTTAGTGTCAACTACATCCCGAATCAGTCCTTTATGCAGCGCTTCAACCTTTGGATCTCCAAAGCTAGCACGAAATCCAGAGTGTCTCGCCTCATCGGTTTAGTTCCCAGCGTGATCAGCTGGGAGATTTGGCTCAGCAGAAATCAAGCCCGCTTTGAAGGTCGCGTGATGTCGGCATCCCACATTATTTCCAAAGTTGCTCACTGGTTGTCTGATATAGCTTGCTCTATCCCGGGTGAGGATCGGAATTCTCTTGCGGACTCCATCACGCTTCAGCTCCTCAATATCCCCAAGGCCAAGTATCATCGTCCAACAAAACACTACATCGTTTCTTGGATTAAACCCGCTAGGGGCTTTCTCAAGTTGAATGTTGATGGTTCCTCTAGGGGGAACCCTGGTCCGAGTGGTGGTGGAGGGGTCTGTAGGGATAGCCATGGTAATTTGATTTTTGCTTTCCATCGCTACTACGGTCACACCTCCAACACTATTGCTGAAGCCCAAGCTATGCTTGATGGTATCACGTTATGCTCCAAGTTGGGCCTCCGCAATATCATTATCGAATCAGATTCTTTGTCTATTGCCAACGCAGCCGCTGATAGGTACGACTCTGTTCCTTGGAAAATTTGGTATAAGATAGGTGCGATTCAGGAATTCCGTCGTTCCCTCAACCTGTCTTTCAGTCACACCTTCAGAGAAGGCAACTCCGTGGCTGATGCATTGGCTAGATTAGCCACCGAGGGTAATCCTAACAATTTTATGTCTCCAAGTTTGCTCTGCCTGCTAATGTTCGAGGCGCCCTCCTCCTCGATCAGGCTGGCCTCGGAAACATTCGGCGTACCTGATTGTTTCATTCGCTCGGCTTCTCTGTCTTTTGCGTCTCTTAGTTTCGTTGCTTCAGAGTTTTCAGTGTGTAGTTAGGTTCATATGATAGGTCTGCTCCCCTTCCTTTTTGTAGGGTCCCACCTGAATGGTTGTAAATCCTTTTTATCAATGGAAAAGTCTGTTGTTAAAAAAATAAAAAATAAATAATTAAAAAATTAAAAAAAAAACTATAATTGAGTGTTGACCGTTTGTGTTGAAGGCACTGGAAATTCCAATGTCGTCGGGTTTCATTGGTCCACATCATTTCCGATGACTCAAGCTAACAAGATATGCCGGATTTCTCTCTCCCAAATAGATTGCTTGATACACAATATGACTTTAATTTAAAGGAGTAGTTGTCCTATATTTTAACTTGTTTGTTTAGAAAAAAAATGAACTTTTTATTATAAATAACTTACATATATAATTAATAAAATTGTATGTACAAAAAATAAGACGTGTATTGAAAATATAATAGACTAATATAATAATGAAAACATTAGCATATATCTACCCGACCAACCCGGCCGAGCCCGCTTGGGTTGGGCTTCGGTTGAGAATTCCCAACCCGAGGTTGGGTTGGGGTTGAGGTAGAGGAACCTTGGGTTGGGCTAGGATTGAGCACCAACCCAACCCAACCCAACCCAACCCAACCCGCCCGACTTTTAGCTCTAGTAAAAACCAAATCCTTATGATTTAGCATGAAAATTTAGAGTCTGGGATTTTATTATTATTTATAATAATAATAATAATAATAATAATAATAATAATAATAATAATAATAATAATAATAATAATAATAATAATAATAATAATAATAATAAAAAAAAAAAAAAAAAAAAAAGAAAAGCTAAAGTAACCGTATGTGCATGCAATGCAAGTATATTTTAGAAATATTTAAAGACACGGGTATCCTTGGCTCAAAATTTTTTACTTCTCCCATATATGAGCAAAACTTAAAGTTGGCATCAACTAACAAAGACTTGTTAGTTGATCCTACTTCATACTGTTGCCTCCTCAGATGTCTTATTTACTAAATAATCACCCGGCTAGATATAGTTTAGTCCACATTTTGAACCATTTTATATATCAACTAAGAAAACTAAATTTTGACGCTATTTTGCAGGTGTTACGCTACCTTAAAGCAATACCTAGCCAAGAGATTTTGAAGTTATCCATGAGCCAGCTCCAATTATTTGCCTATGGTAATTCTGCCCTGGTAAGTTGATTATTGCACATTCTTAAGCGATGGTTCATTTTTTTAGAAAACAAATTACAAAATACTATTTCATAGTCATCTGTCAAAGCATATATAATATCGTTTAATGGTTGTTGCATCTTATAAACTTAATTGGCTTAAGTACCTACTAGCAAATTTATGCATCCCACACAAGGACCCAATAATTTTTACATTACGACAATCAAATTGTTGTTTAAATTGTTAAATTTAGTTTTTCATGAACGAGCAAAATATATTAAACTTGATTCAAAATAAATTAATCAAAACTTGCCATGTTCATGCATCAAATCAATTATAAAGACTTTAGGAACTGAACAATTATATTTCTCATGTCACAAGTGGGGCATTCATAACATTTATGTTGTAACTTGAAGGGGGTAATAAAAATAGGCATTGACTACATCTACCCCCCATTTATCCCATCTCATCTCTAACTATATTTCTAGAGTTGTATTATTTCTTTCTTTTTTTCTTTTACACTTATCAATCCCATATATCAGTAATTGAATTTTACTATTGTATTCTATAAATACTATTATACAAGGTAAATGAAAGCAATTAAAAAAACCAAATTCAATCTTTACAAATACCATACAAATAGTACAAAATATACAAATGATTAATCACTAATTGCACTCTAACAGGACAATATAGATATAAAAAGCATCTACATATTCATTTATATTTATACATTTGTTATTTTCTATAACAAGGTTTTCAAAAATTGTGTTATATATAAATAAGCTTGTTGAAATAGCTGCCATTATGTGATGATATAACAGTTTCCGTATATAAAATCCATTTTTCTAAATGATCCTGCCAGCCTTATTTTACGGATTATTGCAGTTTTTTGTATTAAAATACATTCAGAAATGGCCGATACCATAATACATTCATGACACCAGTTGGCACATCAAAGAGCCCACATTCAAACAATTATAAATAAATAAGGAATGTAGGTGAGTATATACATGGATGTATGTCCATCTATGTATGCGTATGTATGCAGGGGAGGAAGTAGGTGTATGGACAAGAGTATACTGTAAGGAGAGCAGTTGGTAGAACTTAATAGTGCAAATCTTGCCACCCTCACGACCGTATGAGTACTTGCACGTGCCAATTTCATTATCTGTTGTTGTTTTTTTTTTTTTCCTTGACTAGACTATGCATGGTGTGCATTTGCCACGGCTTAGTAGACTATGGCAACCATCGACAATTAAAGAGACATGCGTATACACATGAATCAAGCCCGCCCAAATAATTTTCTCACTGTGGACAGGAATCTGCATTAATACAACGGTCCCAATCACCTAAAATCATACAAGGGTTCCAAATTCAACTGGGTAGTTTAAACGGTGGAGATCGTCCCGTCTTTGCGAATTTGGTCTGTTCTCCCGTCCAAACAGGGTTCACAATCTGGACCATCTGGATTGACGTATGTGTGTTGGATGTACGGTGGATGAGTATGTGGCAAAAGCACATATACTTTTGACCTAAAATCTCATTAGGGTGGTTAGGGAAAACGAGGAGATAGTTTGCTTAAAAGGGAAATGATGTGGGGCCTAGTGGTAGGAGCTTTGAATTGGGTGTGATGTCATTTATCGAGTTTGGACCATATCGTATCGTGGAAAACCAAAAACCATCAGTAAGTACAGGGTCCATGGAACCTGCTCAATCTCTTTCTACAGTAAAAACGACCTAATAGCAACTGACATGATAATCACGTATCGGAATAGCCTACACCACTTGCTTTACCCACTAGGTAGGACAATCTGTGTTTGTTAGGGCCCACCATTTTTTTATGTGAAATCCACTCCATCCATCAGGTCATAACCCTTTCATTCAGTGTATATATTAAGAATTGGTAAAGTAAAAAAACTCATATGGGCCACACCAATGGGAAGTGTAAAATTGCACTTAAAAACCTTTGAGTTCAAGTGTTGCTGCCAGTTTGAGTTTTGGATGGGATTGATTTTTGTATATTCCATTCATCCAGGTGATTCAAACCTGCTGAATGGATTTGATGAAAGATACGCATGATAGTGACCCCACACGCAAACTTATGGTGGGTGTCCCATCCATCTTGTTCCCTGTCTTGTGTCCCACCTGAGTTGTGTATCCTGATGGTTTCTTTCCCCAGGTCCTGACATCTTGGAGTCCACCTGATGGAGGGAGTGGATTTCACATTTACAATATGGTGAGCCCCAAAGAGCTTGGGAACTATCCAGGCCTTGCATAAAGCAAGTGTTGCAGGGGATTCCCGTAAGATAATTGCCATATGTTTTGCTGTCACCACCAATATTAACAGTTGGGTTGAAAGAAGAGGAATGATAACGCTATCATCCAAGTAAACGTATGTAATTAACAACTCTTTGTGAAACAAACAATGGTGGCCCAAAGCTTGTATGTACCGTTTAGGTTCAGTTTATACAAGTTGGAATAAGTGGAATCAAGGTTTAATGATCCAAACAGCTAGTATGGTGGGACTCACAGAGGATGGTAGATTCACCAAAAACAATCCAGATTGGAAGATCCTCGCTATAAAATATTTGGCCTTCTTTGCCGAACATGTATTTGCTTCATCAACTATCAATTTGTCAGCACTTGTTATAGGGTTGGAATTCTCGGGGGAATTTTCGATGCGTGGGCCATCCACAGTGTGGCTCATAATATCAACGGTTTAGATCATAGAACTATGGGCCCAACAAATTGTACAAATAGAGGAAGGATCCAATGCATGAGAATAACATGGTAAAAGATCTCATTGCACCAATGACCTCGTCCAGTGAGTATCTTATAACTGTATTTATTTTTACCATACCTCCGAGGTGGGGCCCACCCAATGTATGAAAGTCGCCTATTTATTTTTATTTTTTTATTATTTTTTTTTCACAGAGAAGGAAGTGATGAGGTTGATCAAAGTCCTCGTGGGAATGATTATTCCAAATCCATAGAGTTCTCCAGACTCCTCAAAGAAACTCTTTGAATTCATGAGAGAAGAAATAAATTCTAATAAAATAGAAAATAAATTGATTCATGATAAAAATGAATTTACAATCCATTAACTAATGATATCAAACCTAAGAAGAAAATTCATAATCAAACCACAACTTAAACTCCCTAAAAACATGATTTGCATTTCTACTAGACTTTAGGGTTTTTGGCCTAAAATAGTAAGTGTCCATCTGGCCTAACCATGTTATTCTCCTAATTTTTCTAATCCCTTTTTATGTTGGGCATGACTCTTAAAACTCAAAATAATCAAAAGTTACAATCGAATTAAAACTTATTATTGATGTAGAGCGGGTCGCAGACAATTTCATGGCCAAGATGGATCAGAAAAGGCTCGGTCGACGACAGAAGTGATCCGGACTGTCGGACCTTAAATCGGGCATATCTCGCAATCCGAAATGAGTTGCCTGACGTAAAATATATGATTTTGGGGTAGAACAAGCTACTTTAGCCAACCAACCCCGCTATGCCGAGTTGTGCAGTCCAGAATTGCGAATAACCCCTGGATCGACGGTCGTTTCCCTGTTTTAATTTCGTTTTTACTATAAATAGTAAGTTTTTAGTTTGATTATAACTTCATCCATCGGGCTTTAGGAGTTATGCCCAACGTGAAAAGAGCTTAGAATAATTAAGAGAACGGTTGGGTGAAGCCAAATAGGACACTTACTATTTTTGGCCGAAAACCTTGCACACTAGTAAACATCACGATTGTCTATAAATAGTAAGTTTACTATTTATAGTAAGTCGCGGATTCTAGGAGTTTTAGTTGTAGTTTGATTCTGATTTCTTTCTCATTGCTTGGTACCCCTATTTAAAGGGTTGTGAAATCGTTTTTAGTCATATTCAATTAATCAATTTTGAATTTCTTAGAATTTATTTTTATTTTCTGCTTTCTTTCCTCATGGATTTGAGAAGTCTCTGTGAGGAGTCCAGAGAAGCTCCGTGGATTCGAAGTAGTTATCCTCATCACGTTCATCCCTACGTCAATTATTTATAGTAAAAATGAAAATAAAATAGACTTTTGACCATCGATTTGATGGAAATCTCATAAATTTGGCGTAGCCAACCTATAGTGGGGTTGGTTGGATAAAGTGGCTCTTCTTACCCCAAAATCATATATTATAAGTTGAAAAACTTATTCCAGTTTGCGAGATACACCTGTTTTAAGGTTCTGACGGTCCGGATCACTTCGGCCTCTAATCGAGTCTTCTCTGGTTCATCTTCACCATGAAAGTGTTTGCAACCCATTCTACATCATTTTTGCTCATCTTAGATATTTTAATAAAATCCAGATCATATGCTTGTCACGGACAGAAAACTCTATCTATCAATTTGATCGGGTCACATCATTATACACTGCATTTAATGTAACAGTGTTGACAATGTCTACGACGACACGGACCAATCATAATGCAGACGAATAAAAATTGATTGTTTGTGGCAAGCAGAGGATTACTTGAACAAATGCACTGTCAATCATGGAAAGATAATCTTTAACCCCACGCATGTGTATGGGTGAGCTCGTGCACACCACCAAACATGCCAGCAAGGTGGACTGGGGAAATATCCAAGCCATCCATCGGATCAAGTATACTGCCATTAGATCCTTTATCCCAACGGATCAGTCTACCAATCAGGTGGATCACAATTAACTTAACAAATGTACGGTGGTGAAAAGATAATTTATTACTAATATCCTCGCACACCTACTGACTGCTTGTTTGGATACCACCATCTAAGTTACTTTTTAACTAACTTTAAGTATTCATTAAGTTAGTTTTTACCATTAAAATAGTATAGTAAAAAATAACGATGAATGGTGCACATTAAAAGTTGGCCCTTAATGATGAATGACTCACATTCAAGGTGTGGAGCCCACATAGTGAATAGTCTGCATCAAAGGTGGGCCCCGCATGATAGACCGTGAATATGAGAATACACCAAACAAACCTGAGTGAAACAAGATATGCCTTTTTTTTCTTTTTTTTTTTTAAGCTAACAATTACTTTGTTTATCAATAATTAGTAAATTATCTAAAGTATCACGAAAAATTCCGGGCAGAGAAATTGCCGAGAACGAGATTTGTTAAGGACCGTTAAATTTTTTATTTTTTTTTTTAATCTGAAAATAAAATGACTCCACTTCGTCAACACTCTACAGTTAAGGTCGACCGACACATGGACCCTCTTCCATGGCTTGGGTATTTTGGGTATTTCATCTCTTAAGAACTGTTTAATAAATGGCCCACATTTTGAACAGTACACACGAGCTTTTGATTTTGACATGTGGGCCCCATTGTTCAATAATCCAGGTCGTTGGTCTATTGTACCCTGCCGGAGTTGAACTACTCCTCAAAGTTATTCTAGACAGGACAATATAAAATTTTCATCTGTAGTCTACAATAGGCGGTCAAGATGAGAGAAATCCAACAATATAAAACAACCGTCGAGTGAGAAAGGTCAAAATAATGGTGGCTGATATCTTCCAATCTTGGTGATTTTTGGAGCATTACTCATCCATTGTGGGACTCAACGGACCAATGGATTGGATTACTAGCAATAGACCCCATTTGTCAGAATTGAAAACCCATCTATATTGTGTGGGAATCCTATCATATAATTCTTGACCATGAAAATGAAATCCATAATCTCATCACCTAATCAACCAAACATTCTCTATATAAACATCCAGACTCCACCAGTAGCAACACCAAACTCTTTAGAGAGAGAGAGAGAGAGAGAGAGAGAGAGAGAGAGAGAGAGAGAGATGGCTCTTCTTCAAGCATCAGGTCCCATGGCTGCATTTCTTCTTGTATTGAGTACCATGTTCCTCTTCCTTGAGCTCGGACATGCCGAGCATGCAGGCATTACTAGGCACTACAAGTTCGACGTATGTTCTACCCCGTTACCCGCCATGCATGTTCAGCTAATTGCATTTGTTATGTTCTTCTCTGATGTTTTTGAACTGTTTGTTGGCAGATTCGGTTGCAGAATGTGACGCGGCTGTGCCACACGAAGAGTATAGTGACTGTCAATGGCCAGTTTCCAGGGCCGAAGATCGTAGCCAGAGAAGGTGATAGGGTCGTTGTTAAGGTGGTTAACCATGTTCAGAACAATATCACCCTGCATTGGTATGGAACCATCTTACAACTTTAATATCTGTTTTCTTATGGGAAATGATATGATCAGATGCCCAACTAATGATGTAGGGGCCACGTTTGTTAGTCACCTTCTTATGTTGGGCCCACCTACATGCCAACCTCCCTTGAGATTATACCATGGATGTGCATCGACCATTCTCTTAAATTTATGAGAATAAAAGCCATTGATGAGGTGTAACAATGCAAGGGGAATGATACAATGGACTAGTCTCTAATCCAGACCATCCATCTACCTTGTCACACCACACATTAGAAATAGCCTGTAAATCGACGTGGGCCCCACCTTGTTATGACCAACAAGTAGGAAAAACACATAACTCCACAACCATAAGGAGATTACGATTAGAATATATACTTGTGTATTAACCCAAAAATGCATTTGATTTGGATTGTTTGATATGGTGGATTTGAGAACAGGCATGGAGTTCGACAACTCAGGAGTGGATGGGCAGATGGACCTGCATACGTGACCCAGTGCCCCATTCAAACTGGCCAAACCTACGTCTACAACTTCACCATTATTGGCCAACGGGGTACCCTCTTTTGGCATGCACACATCTCATGGATGAGATCGACCCTCTACGGTCCCATCGTGATCCTCCCCAAGCGCGGCGTCCCTTACCCATTCATCAAACCATACAAGGAAGTCCCCATCATCTTCGGTAATCACAACCACAAAATCTTAAGATTAAACAGCCTAAATACAATAAATCAAGATTATTAAAACAAATATGAATCCGAATTGCAGGTGAGTGGTTTAATGCAGACACTGAGGCCATCATCACGCAAGCTTTACAGATGGGAGGCGGCCCGAACGTATCGGATGCATACACTATCAACGGCCTCCCTGGTCCCTTGTACAACTGCTCAGCAAAAGGTAGTTCTACTTCCCATGTCGTAATTTTGGAATATGGATTGTGAGAAAGAGGCTAGGCCCATTTACAATTCCAGTTCAACCCAATCTCATGCTAACCCATTTCTCTCACTTTTCTTCTGGTTGCATGGTGTGGTGCAGATACATTTAAGCTAAGTGTGAAGCCTGGGAAGACGTATCTTCTCCGTCTGATCAACGCTGCACTCAATGATGAGCTCTTCTTCAGCATCGCCAATCACACCCTCACCATCGTCGACGTCGACGCCATCTATGTTAAGCCGTTTGACACTGACATCCTCCTCATCACACCAGGCCAAACCACAAACGTCCTCCTCAAGACCAAACCCCATTACCCAAATGCTACTTTCTTAATGTCGGCCCGGCCATACGCGACAGGCAACGGTACATTTGACAACACCACCACCGTCGGAATACTCGAATACCAAAAATCCAATTCATCTCATCCATCCAATGTTACCGGCATTAAAAACATCCCAGTCTTTAAGCCATCCCTTCCAGCACTAAATGACACAGCCTTCGCCACTAACTACACCAATAGACTGCGTAGCCTGGCCAATGCACAATTCCCCGCCAATGTCCCTCAGACCATTGATAGGCGGTTCTTCTTCACGGTCGGCCTTGGGACCCAGCCATGCCCCAAGAACCAAACCTGCCAAGGGCCCAACGGCAACAAGTTCGCCGCATCTGTCAACAACGTCTCGTTTGTCCAGCCGACCACAGCCCTCCTCCAGGCCCACTTCTTCGGGCAATCCAACGGCGTGTACAACACCAACTTCCCAAATAACCCTCTAATCCCATTTAATTACACGGGTACCCCTCCAAACAACACGATGGTCAGCAATGGCACTAAGGTGGTGGTGCTTTCATTCAATGCGAGCATTGAGCTAGTGATGCAGGACACTAGCATTCTCGGAGCGGAGAGTCACCCTCTCCATCTCCATGGTTTCAATTTCTTCGTTGTCGGGCAAGGCTTCGGAAACTACAACCCCAACAAGGATCCGTCCAACTTCAATCTCGTCGACCCCGTTGAGAGGAATACCGTCGGAGTTCCGTCAGGTGGTTGGGTCGCCATCCGTTTCCAAGCAGACAATCCAGGTCAGTATTGTATCTAAAACGCACAAGGAAATGGTAGCCGGCCGGAATCCTGACACGAGATTTTGGAATGGGGTTTTGGAAATTCTCATTTCGAAATGGTTGCTGGATTCCCGACAAACGTACTTTAAATAGTGGGGGAGAAGGTTCTCCCTGTATGGATTGAGTTTGTATTCTCATGAGTCATGGGTTATTGTATATCTCATCTAGCTGTGGGCTCCACTTGAACCAAATGGACGCATCATGGCACTCTTCACGTTCAGATACTTTCTTCTTTTCTTTTTTTTTTTTCCTTTTTTTTTAAAAAAAGATGTTCAGATACATTCTTTCATGTAAAGATATTCTAACACGTAATTTTAGCTGACATGGCATGATTGATGACGTGGAAACAGGTGTATGGTTCATGCACTGCCACCTGGAAGTCCACACGAGCTGGGGCCTGAAGATGGCGTGGGTCGTCTTGGACGGGAAGTTGCCCAATCAGAAGCTGCCACCTCCACCTTCCGATCTTCCCAAGTGTTGACCTTGGACGTCTGTCATACAGTCTTGGAGTGTGGCCCACTTTCTTCGATTTTCATTATTATTTCCATTTGGGTTTGTTTTTTCCTGCCCTCCGATGGAGTAGTTTTGTAATATCAGATTTTGAATTGAGTTTGTAAGGGTGGCATCAATAAGATCAGCGGTTTCGATTTCATCATTAGTTTACCATCTTTCTACATTTTAAGGGCGAAGTTCATGATCGACTTTCGAAGGGTGTTCGTCTTATGGTATGGGAAAATTTTCTTTATAAACTCCCTTGTCATGTCATTTCATCTACCAATAGATCGAGGACATAGTGAATATAACCATGTCTTAGCTTTCTCTTTCAAAGAAAAGGGAAAGAGTTTCAACCTGACCATGTCATCAGACACGTTAGGAAAGTATAAAGTAGCTATGATATCATCAAACTCTTTCATATGTAAATATGGATTTTCTGACTCAAACCCATGAAATTTAGGAATGAGTTGGATCACCCCTGGCTTGATATCCATGTGTCCTACATTCTCAAGAAAATCCATGCATGAGGTCATGCTCACCCCCGCCGGTTGTAAATAGTCTCGTAAAGTACGAGGTGGGGGAGCTTGATGCACCTCATTCTCATCCTGGATGTCCTCCACCCTAGGTTATGGTAAAAGAGGTTGTTTTTTACCCATCACTTCAATTAACTCAGGTAATCTTGAGCGGTGCCTAGTCCTACCATGGATAGTCAAACCCCTCAACCAATCCTCCTTCAGTCAAAAGACGTCAAGTATTGTCACGAACCCACTTGGGCATGAAACACTCACAGCCCTCAATTTAGATTCTAAACCTAACCTAAAGAGGGGAAAAAATTGAAAATCTATGAATAGAAAGAGAGAGGAGTTGGAAAGTGGTTACCAGATGAGAAGTTCCTAAATCAAGATCCTGCAAAACAAAACAAAACAAGTCGGTTTCTAAAAATAGAAAGTAAATTAATTTATTTTTTTTAAAAGAAAATTTTCTTAAAAAGAAAATAGAAAGTTTCTAAAAACAAATAAGAAAGTTCTAAACCTAAATTAGAAAGTAAGTTAATTTCTAAAAATAAAAGAAATCCTAGAATGAAAAAAGTTTCTAAAAATAAAATAAATGAAAGATGAGCTAGTTTCTAAAATTAGAAAGAGTTTCTAAAAAGGGAAATAACTAACCTAGTTTTTAAAAGTTAATCAGGAAAATCCTAAATTAGAAAGGAAGTTAGTTTCTAAAAGTAAAAGAAGTCCAAGAATTAGAAAATTTCTAAAAATAAAATCCTAGTTCTAAAAATAGAAAAAGTAAAGAAATTAGAAAGAGATTACCAAATTGAAAGTTTCTATCTCAGAATCCTACAAAACAGGAAAGTTAGGTTAGTTTCTAAAAATCAGAAAAACCTAAACATAAAGTTAGAAAACCCTAATCTTAATATAATTCTAAAACTAGTCAATTTCAGAAAAACATAACCGTCAATCTCTAGCAACGGCGCCAAAAACTTGTTCACACCCCAAGTATAGGGTTGTGATGTAGTAATAATCTCAATAAGACTAAGGTCAAATCCACAAGGACTGAACCTTGTACGTAACCTGAAAGTAACTTGAATTAGAACTAGGCAAGAACTCTAAATCAGAGGCTTTTAAGAGAGTAATGGTGAAATAAAACTAAAACTTTAAAAATTCAAAAGAGGGAAGCTAGGGTGCCAAGGATCCAATTGTAGAGATCAGGGAGATCTTTGTTTCATTCATGAATACAACTGGATTTAGAGTCTCATCTTCATCTAATTGGAGGATATAACATTAATAATCAAATCTAAACTTTCCTTGATCTAGTTTTTAAGAGATGAGAGGTATAAGGATTGGAATGGATTCCATCACAAAACCATGCCCACGAAACAAAGTAAACAACATAATTAAATCAATCCACAACTAATCAAAGAGATATATGAAGGTTAGGAAGGATTCCATCATCCAATAATGTCCAAGGGGCAATGGTGAACAACGGGGCTTCCTATCTTCACAATCAAAATAGGGAAAAGGAAATACTCAAATCTATCGCAGATCTATTGTAATTTAAGTCACAACAAACCATTAAAAACTAAAGGCTTTCCTTATAATCAAACTAGAATCAAATTTAGTTCAATTTAAATATAAATCAAAAGGCATAAACAAAAAGCTTCCCCATTGCTCTACCAGCTTCACCTCTTAGCCCTAGCTAAGAGGTTTAGCTCATCCTGAACATCATGAGGCTAAAAATCTTAAAAAAAAAAAAAAAAAAAAAACCATTAAAGAAAAATGAAGAAGAAAAGGGAAGAAAAACCCTTAGCCTGGCTGTTCCACTCCTCCTCTTTCTCTCTCTTTCTTGCTCTTCTTCACACGTCTACTTCGATCCTTTCTCTCTCTCTTTCGCCTCCTTTTATAGAGCAAAGAGGGGCAGTGGAGAGCTTTCACACACAAACGGCGGTGCACGCTGAAGTTGGTGGAATATTTCTACGCAGCGACATGCGGTTTGCGCAGGCCCTGTTTACACAGCCAGAATGATGGGAAGAAATTTTCCCACTTTCCTCACATTTTTTCCAAACAAATAACGTCTCTTGGGGCATTTTTGGACGAGCTACACGATGGACGGTTTGGATCATCAAGATGATCAAAGATAGTGGGCCACAAACGGCCAAAATTTTCAAATTTCTCGGACGCAAGGGCTGCATAAACAGAGTACGTTATGATGCTCGATGGGCCCCTGATCAGCTCTAGAAGAACAATTCACTCCGTTCATTGAATTCCTGGTGAAAAACCAGTCGGGAAGGAGTAGTTTTTATCGGATTTTAGTGCGGTCTATTGTATCAAACCAACTCACCATTAATCTTACATTTTTCAACGATCCAAGTGTATACACGTGTATGGGGCCAAAAGTCCACCTTGGCGAGGGTCATGCCCCCCTGGACATAATTAACAGTCCAGATCATCGAGATGTATGAGGGGTGAGCCCCACTAGCAAAAAATGGAAATCATGTGTTAGATGTTGTTGCGTCTTTGGAAATTTTTGAGAAATCCTTAATCAGCGCTTGCTGACCGAGTTCTTAAAAACCGGTGTGCGGCTGAAGCACCCACGTTGTACATGTGCAATGCACAGGTGGGTCCCACGGTGATGTATATGAGAAATCCACACTGTCCATTTATTTTGGCACCCCGTTTAATGAGTTGAGACCAAAATTGAAGCATATCCAGATATCAGGTGGGCCACAAATTAGAGATTTGGTGGCTGATCTGTCCGTTAGGCTAATTCCACCAGGATCCAATGGCTAAAATTTGACGTGTATGGTTAATTTATGGTCCTCAGGTCATATATGAAGTTTCGAGCCGAACGGATGGTGAGAACCCTGTGATCTTGCATTCTGGACAATTTTTGGGCCCGTTTAACATGAGTGGCCTGATTTTCTCAGATTTCTGGCGTGTAATTTCTTCGATCTCAGTCCCCTGAGGTTCGTCCCTTGCCTTATGCTTCTTGAGTGTTAAATTCATACCTTTAGCATTCTTTTCAATCAATGCTTGTAAATCCACCTTGCAACACAAACACGATTAAAATAGGGCATTAAACAGTATCATGTTCGTAAAAGAAGGTAATATTTAGAGTCTAATATGCAATATTTGACCCTCAACACCGCAACTGTCCCCATTTATGAGCACGAAAACCAACAATTGTTCCAACATTTTTCGACCAGCTGGACCCACTCATAGCTGAAACCAAACTTTAACAGCACTTTCTCTAAGAAACTCCAATCTGTTCTATCGTAGGCCTTCTCCATATCTAGCTTTAACAAAATGTTGCCTCCCCTTACCTTTTTATCAATTCCCCGGAAGACCTCTTGCGCTATAAGTATGCTCTCTGCCATGGAGCGGCCCTTGACAAAAGCCCCTTGCTCTAGTAAAATAATAAGTTTGGGCAGTAGAGCATTTAACCTATTCGCAATGATTTTAGAAAATATTTTGTAAATGCAGTTACAAAGGCTAATGGGGCGGTAATCTGAGAACTTATATGATGAGCAACTTTTGGGATGAGACAAATAAGGGAGGTAGTAAAGGCTCTAGGCATGATCCTGCCCTAAAACAGAGATTTAATTGCCTCCAGGAGATCCTGTCATACGACTTCCCAACATGTAGAGAAAAATGCACCTGAAAATTCATCTAGTCCTAGAGCACCATCTTGGGGGAGAGATTGAACTATCGCCCGTACCTACTCTATTACAGGTTCCCTCAAAAGCTCTGCGTTATTTGTTGCCGTAACTACGTGAGGGATGGCGTCCAAGCTATCCGCAACTGGTTAAGTTGGCTCAGTCGAGAGAAGGTTTGAAAAATAGGAGACACTTGCTTAATTCTAGATTGGTCCACTGTCCTTCCCTCAGATCCAAGGTTCATCTCTAAGATGGATGCTTTCCTTGCTCAATTAGAGGCCTCCCGGTGGAAGAACTTGGTGTTGCGGTCCCCCTCATTTAGCCACTTGTTCCTGGATTTCTATTTCCAAAAAACTTCTTCTAGAGCCTCCAATTGCTCGAGATGATCACGCGCCTTCTTTTCCTTGTCTAGCGTATGGGGGTTTGTTACTGCCTGAGCTAACTCGGCCCTGAGCAAGTACTCCTCTGCACATTTGATTTTCTGAAAAATGTTTCTGAAGACATCCCAGTTCCACACTTTAAGAGAATTCTTCACGTTTTTCAGTTTGTTTTACTCACACACACTCATACACTTACACCCACACATACCACGTGAACCCATGACCTCAATGTTGAAACTCATTGAATCTAGCCATGAGTATGGAACCACAAGCTAGGAGTGAGTTAATATAAGCTAAAGGCTCTAAAAGGACATGGGGAAGGCTCAAAAGGACCAAGAAGAATGTAGTAAGAAAAGAATGAAATGGCATAATAGGATTCATATAGTTGACTCTTATTAATTAGGAGGTGGATTAGACGGTGATGATGATGAGTATCTACAGTTCAAAATGAAGCATAAAATTATGTGGAAGTGTGTATATTGATGTGTGGGTAGGTAGTCATTGGAAAGGATATAGTACACATCATGTGCATCATGTCGTTGTGTATATCTCATGGATTGGACATGAAGATAGATTACAAACCTTGAACATATATACTTCCAGTGGACCCTACTATCAATCAACCATTCAGCTCCATGGATCACATAATTGATATGGTTTTTTTTTTTTTGTCATAAAAAGTAAAAGTCATTATCAACCATCCACGTTTACAATTCCTGGAATGTGAACCATAATATGATAATAAACACAGTGTTTTGCTAGAATACACCTGGTGATCACATTGCTATTTTTTCATCTTCCTGTAGTTGTTGAATAAGGGGTCATGTTGCAATGATCCTGATGTAAAGTGGGTAGCAGGCACTTTCATGGCAAGAGAAGGCCTGATCAGATCGCAACCCTTTTCTTTTCTTTTTTTTTCTTTTTTTTTTTAAGGCTCAAGCCACTGAAATTCATTAGCCAAGATCATGTACAACCATTAGCCACTGAAATTCATTAGCCAAGATCATTAGCCAAGATCAGATCGTAACCTTAAATCACTCATATCTCACAAACTAGGATGAGTTTTTTGACATATCATATATGATTTTGAGATAGGAGGACTTAAGCCAACCAACCACGCCATGCGGGGTTGCCCATGCTGGATTTGCAAGATTCTATCAGGTCAACAGTCAAAAGTCCCTTTTAATTTTGTATTTACTATAAATAGTAAATTTTATTTCAAATAAAGCTTTTGATCATTTGAGTTGCCGAAGTCGTGTCCAACATGAAAAGAGCTTAGAAAAGTTATGAGAATAACGTGGTTAGGCCAAATTGGGTAGTTACTATTTTTGGCCGAAAACCACAAACTCTAGTAGGAATAGACGTTGCCTGTAGGTAGTAAGTTTATTATTTCTAGTAAGCTGCACTGTCAGGGGGTTTGAGTTTGGAGTCTAAGTTTAAAATTTTGTCCTAGGTTTGAGTTCCTTATTTAAAGAGTTGTAATATCAGTTTTTATCAACAATCAAGTTATTTCAAATTTATTAGGAATTATTCCTGTTTTTATCCCTAGTGGATTCGAGGAACCTCTATGAGAAGTCTAGAGAGCTCGGTGGATTTGGAGTAGTTATCCCCTGAGAAAGACAGTGATCGACCTCATCACGTCCCTCCCTGCACTAGATCCAAACCATTAATATGATGGGCCTCACCTTGGATGGACGATACTCAAAATTATCTAAAAGATTGGAACATCCTATTAATGCCCCCACTGAACAACAGTTAAAATCAATGGTCTATATTCAAAGGAAAAGAGTTCATAGTTGATGAAAGAGTTTGAATATCCGAACCTGAAACTATTGTTTTCTTGGTTACCCCATCCAAGGTGAGGCCCATTATATCAATGGTTTCGATCATGAAAACATGACCCGATCCAAAAGATAATTACAACCACCAGTATTTTGGATGGTTTACTTTGGATGGGCTATATGCTTGCACAAAATATTCGCCCCAATTGAGATGAGGATTGCACTGCTCAGGATGATCCCTGAACGTAGATGAAAAGGACAGTTGAAAGGAGTGGCCATTGGTACAAATTCCATGCACATGTAGGGCCCTCCCGGTGACTAGACCATCTTGATTTATGGCTTATGGCACATGAGTTGGGCCCATGAGATAAACGGCCAGAATGTCAAGAAGACATTCCACACTTGGTGCTTCCTAAGAAAATAGGAAGAGTTTTTATACATGAAGTAGGGTGTTTGCTTCTTCTTTTTTTTAAGCTTGTTAGTACACCCCACTGTCACTTGACACTTCAGTGTTAGCCACCCCCACTAGGGATCGATACCAAGACCTCAAGTGTTGAAACGAGGTATCTTTCACTCAGTCTGCCACTTGAGCTATGGACCAGGGTGTAAGTAGGGTGTTTCCTTGACAACTCTAGTGTGGCTGTGAAAGTCGAGTTCAGATGCATAATTAATAATACTGGAACTCATTTTAGTATATGGGTTTTGTGGACGCCGTAGTTTTGGCATACCTGTGATATTTATGTTAACCGCTATCAGACCATGAGGAACGGTTTGGGTTTTATATCTTCATACACACTGAAAACCATAATAGTAGAGACCTAGATAGTAAATTGAGTAACGTGATTCGAGAGCATGCACCTGAGAAACCAGTGCTTGATTCAATAGTATCCTTGAATGTCTGTTCCCACAAGTTCTATTTTATCATTTTTCATGTTCTTCCATTTCACAACAGCCAATACCGTTACGTAGCCGTGACACCAGTTGGAATTTCAAAGAGCCCACATTCAAATAAATAAATAAGGAATGTAGGTATGTACCTGCATAGATAAATTTGTATGCGTATGTATGCAAGGGAGGAAGTAGGTGTAGGGCCGGGCAAGAGTAGACCGTAAGGAGAGCAGTTGGTTCAACCTAATGGTGCAAATCCTGTCAACCTCTCACCACCGTATCAATACCAAACATGTATGTTTGCACGTCCCAATTCATTATCTTTTATTTTTATCCCAAGTAGAATATGTTGCGCATTTACCACAGCTTAGTAGACATTGGCAATCCATCCAACATAAAAACTACATGGCATACGCACAAATCAACCCCATCCAAATCATTGTCCCACTGTGGACAGGAAGCTGCATTGATCCAACGGTCCCGATCACCTGAAATCATCCAAAGGATCCTAATTCAACTGGCTAGTTTAAATGGTAGAGATCGTCCAATCTTTACGATTTTTGATCCATTCTCCCATCGACATTGGGGTTGACAATCCGAATAGTCTGGATTAAACGTATGTAGTTAGCTATGGAAACCTCATTAAGGTGGTTAGGGAAAAACGAGGAGATAGTTTGCTTGAAGGGAAGTGATGGGGGCCTCTTGGCAGGAGTTTTGAGTTGGGTGAGAAGTCATTTCTTATGTTTGGACCATATCCTATCGCGGGAAATTGCCAAAAACCACCAGTAATTACAGGCCCATGAAAGCTTGTTGATGTCTTTCTACGGTGAAAAAACGACCTAATAGCAATTGACATGAAAATCACAGGCCTGACAAGTCTACACCACTTGCTTTACACACTACGTACAACACGGGTGATGTTCAGGGCCCACCATGTTTTTATATATGAAATCCACTCCATCTATCAGGTGATAACTGTTGTGTTCATTGTACAAGCTAGAGATTAACCTGATAAAAATAAAAAATAAAGAAATAAATAAAAGAAAGAAAAAAGTAAAATAATAAAATTTAAAACTAAGATGGGCCACACTAGTGGAAACAGTGTAAAATTGCACCTAAAACCTTTAAGTTCACACGTTTCAGCCCGCTTGAGTGTTAGACTGCGGTGGTTTATGTATCTTTCCTTCATCCAGGTGAGTCAAACATGATGAATGGATTTGATGAAAGATATACTATCATGATGGCCCCACACACAGACCTACAGTTATCATCCCATCACTATTGTTTCCTATGTTGTGGCCCACATGTGTTGTGGATCTGGCTGATTTTTGGTTCCAGGTCCTAAAATCACATAGTTGGTCTGATCGATGGAGTGGATTTCACATCTACAACATGATGAGCTCCAAAGAGCTTGGGTGTTTCTGAGCTTGCATAAAGCAAGTGTTGTAGAGGAATCCCGTCTGATAATTGCCATATGTTTTTCCGTGACCATCAAGATTAACGGTTAGAGTTGAAGGAAGAGGAATGATAACACTAACATCTAGTTAAACGTATGTAACAATTCCTCATTATGTATCATACAAGTTATATGTACCGTTTAGGTTCAATTTGTACAAGTTGGATCAAGCGGAATCAACGTTTGATATTGTCCAAACAGCTACTATGGTGGGCCTCACCTCATAGAGGATGGCAGATGCACCAAAAGTAATCTAGATTGGAAGATCCTAGCCATAAAATATTTGGCCTTCTTTGTTGAACGTGTATTTGCATCATCAATTATCAATCTGTCGGCAGCTGCAAAAGAGAATAAATTCTCCTGGGTATTTTCAATACATGGGCCATCTACTGTGTGCCACATAATATCAACGGTTTGGATTACTGAATGATGGGCCTAACACAAAATATCTTATTGCACCAATGGCATCATGGTCCAATCAGTATCTTATAACCATATTTCTTTTTGGCCAACCCTCCAAGGTGGGCCCACCCAATGTATGTAATAATGCCAAAAGTAGAAGGGAGGGCGTGGGCCTTAAAAATGCAGCGTATTATCTCCCCCTTCCTTACATATGGGAAAAGGGGAGTTACTTGATACTCCGGCGGACCATGATGCTTGATACTCAGGCACTCAGAAACGTAACTGGAGGCCTCTATTATCTCAAGTTAAACGGAGTAGTTTGTGGTGCTAACTGTAGATAAGTAATAGCCCCAAAATCTTATTGTTGGGACAATTCTAACCACTGATTCGTGGATAGTAGTTTGATGAAATAGGACCGTTGGATAATTTTCAATTTTAGCCGTCCAATAAATGTCAATCCTATTGTAGAAAACTAAATAATCAAATGAAATGGGGTACATCTAAATAGGGACCGATAAGTACTTGAACAGTTTAATTTGATTTCCTTTTTGGTCACATATGCAATTTCTAAGTAATTTGAAAATGGCCGAGCATCATCTCTCTGCCAGAGTATCAACTTTATTCTCGGTGGAAAACGGTCAAATTAAATATCTTCACTTGCTCAACACTCTACAGTTAAGGTCGACCAGCACATGGACCATCCGTCAATGGCTTGGGTACACACAAGCTTTTGAATCTGAAATGTGGGGCCATAGTTCGATAATCCACGCTGTTGGAAAGTTGTGTCCCACAGTCGATAAACTCTTCCTCAAAGTTACTCTAGATAGGAAAAGGTTAATAATTTCATCTGTGGTCTACAAAAGACGGTTCAGATGCGAAAAATACAACAACCGTCGACTTAGAAAGGTCCAAACATCGGCGGCTGAGATCTTCAGATCTTGGTGATTTTTGTAGCATTTCTCATTCATTATGGGACTCAACAGACCAATGGATTGGATTACTGGCAATAGACCCCATTGGTCAGAACTGAAAACCAATTAATATTGTGTGAGCCAGCTATCATATAATTCATCCAGACTGGACCAGTAGCAACCTATTCAACCAAACACTCTCTATATAAACATCCAGACTGGACCAGTAGCAACACCAAACTCTTGAGAGAGAGAGAGAGAGAGAGAGAGAGAGAGAGAGAGAGAGAGAGAGAGAGATGGCTCTTCTTCAAGCATCAGGTCCCATGGCTGCATTGCTTCTTGTATTGAGTACCATGTTCCTCTTCCCTGAGCTCGGACATGCCGAGCATGCAGGCATTACCAGGCACTACAAGTTCGACGTATGTCCTACCCCGTTACTCGCCTGCATGTTCAGCTAATTGCATTTATTATGTTCTTCTCTTATGTTTTTGAACTGTTTGTTGGCAGATTCGGATGCAGAATGTGACGCGGCTGTGCCACACGAAGAGTATCGTGACCGTCAATGGCCAGTTTCCAGGGCCGAAGATCGTAGCCAGAGAAGGTGATAGGGTCGTTGTTAAGGTGGTTAACCATGTTCAGAACAATATCACCCTGCATTGGTATGGAACCATCTTACAACTTTAATATCTGTTTTCTTATGAGGAACTATATGATCAGATGCCCAACCAATGATGTGGGGCCCACATTTTGTTAGAAACTTTCTGTTGAGCCCACCTACATGAAAACCTCCCTCGAGAGTATCCCATCCATGGACATTCTCTTAATTGATCATGAGAATATATGGAAGCCATTAATGAGGTGTAACAGTGCAAGGGGAATGAGACAATGGACTAGTCTCTAATCCAGATCATTCATCTGGTTTGTCACACCACGCATTAGAAATAACCTGTAAATCGACATGGGCCCAACCATGTTATGACCAACATGATCTACCACAAGTAGGAAAAACGCGTAACTCCATAACCATAAGGAGATTACGATTAGAATATATACTCGTGTATTAACCCAAAATGCATTTGATTTGGATTGTTTGATATGGTGGATTTGAGAACAGGCATGGAGTTCGACAACTCAGGAGTGGATGGGCAGATGGGCCTGCATACGTGACCCAGTGCCCCATCCAAACTGGCCAAACCTACGTCTACAACTTCACAATTATTGGCCAAAGGGGGACCCTCTTTTGGCACGCGCACATCTCATGGCTGAGATCGACCCTGTATGGTCCCATCGTGATCCTCCCCAAGCGCGGCGTCCCTTACCCATTCATCAAACCATACAAGGAAGTCCCCATCATCTTCGGTAATCACAAGAAAGATCATATGTTTATACAGTCTAAATACAATAAATCAAGCTAATTAAATTGAACTTGAATCTGGTTCGCAGGCGAGTGGTTTAATGCAGACACTGAGGCCATCATTACACAGGCTCTACAGACTGGAGGCGGCCCAAACGTCTCGGATGCATACACTATAAATGGCCTCCCTGGTCCCTCGTACAACTGCTCTGCAAGAGGTAATTCTACTTATAATGCGGTCCATTTACAGTTCTAGCCCACCCCGATCTCATGGTAGACATAAATGGGTTCGATCTTGGCTCAGTGTGGTTAATTTGAACACAGACCATTTATATAACTAGACCTAATTGATGCCTGTGCTAGTCTCAAGAGGAACACATGCATTAAGCCCAATGGGACTACGGTTCAGACCATCCCGACCCACTTGGAACATGTATCCATCGTATCTCTCACTATTCTTTGGGGTTTCGTGGTGTGGGTCAGATACATTCAAGCTGAGTGTGGAGCCTGGGAAACTTATCTCCTCCGTCTAATCAACGCTGCACTCAATGATGAGCTCTTCTTCAGCATCGCCAACCACACCCTCACCATCGTCGACGTCGATGCCATTTACGTTAAGCCCTTTGATACCGACATACTCCTCATCACACCAGGCCAAACCACAAACGTCCTCCTAAAGACCAAACCAATTACCCAAATGCCACATTCTTCATGTCCGCCCGACCCTATGCGACAGGCCTCGGCACATTCAACAACTCCACAACCGTCGGATTACTTGAATACCAAAGACCCAATTCATCAAACACTGTTGGCATGAACAAACTCCCACTCTTCAGGCCATCCCTTCCACCTCTGAATGACACTTCCTTCGCCACTAACTACACCAATAGACTGCGTAGCCTCGCCAATCCACAATTCCCCGCCAATGTCCCTCAGACCATTGATAGGCGGTTCTTCTTCACGGTCGGCCTTGGGACCCAGCCATGCCCCAAGAACCAAACCTGCCAAGGGCCCAACGGCACCAAGTTCGCCGCATCTGTCAATAACGTCTCGTTTGTCCAGCCGACCACAGCCCTCCTCCAGGCCCACTTCTTCGGGCAATCCAACGGCGTGTACAACACCAACTTCCCAAATAACCCTCTAATCCCATTTAATTACACGGGTACCCCTCCGAACAACACGATGGTCAGCAATGGCACTAAGGTGGTGGTGCTTCCATTCAATGCGAGCATTGAGCTAGTGATGCAGGACACTAGCATTCTCGGAGCGGAGAGTCACCCTCTCCATCTCCATGGTTTCAATTTCTTCGTTGTCGGGCAAGGCTTCGGAAACTACAACCCCAACAAGGATCCGTCCAACTTCAATCTCGTCGACCCCGTCGAGAGGAATACCGTCGGAGTTCCGTCAGGTGGTTGGGTCGCCATCCGTTTCCAAGCAGACAATCCAGGTCAGTATTGTATCTAAAACGCACAAGGAAATGGTAGCCCGCCGGAATCCTGACACGCGATTTTGGAATAGGGTTTTGGAAATTCTCATTTTGAAATGGTTGCTGGTTTCCCGACAAACGTACTTCAAATAGTGGGGGAGAAGGTTCTCCCTGTATGGATTGAGTTTGTATTCTCATGAGTCATGGGTTATTGTATATCTCATCAATAACAGTGTCCAGATGCGGTGATCCATGCAAGTGGAGCCCATTTCTAGTTGATCCAAACCGTCAATCTGACAGTCCCATCGTGGATACGGAATGCGTAGAAAACTTTTGGGATGGTTAGTATTTATGAAAGTGGAGTATTTTTAGGAATTTCCACCATGCATGGTGGGGCCCACGAGTTCGACGGTTCTGATCATCTAGCTGGGGGCTCCACTTGAACCAAATGGACGCATCATGGCACTCTTCACGTTCAGATACTTTCTTTCTTTTCATTTTTTTTCTTTTTTTTGTAAAGGATGTTCAGATACATTCTTTCATGTAAAAATATTCTAACACGTAATTTTATGCTGACATGGCATGATTGATGACGTGGAAACAGGTGTATGGTTCATGCACTGCCACCTGGAAGTCCACACCAGCTGGGGCCTGAAGATGGCGTGGGTAGTCTTAGACGGGAAGCTGCCCAATCAGAAGCTGCCACCTCCACCTTCCGATCTTCCCAAGTGTTGACCTTGGACGTTGTGGGGGAATCATTTGGTTTTGGAGTGTTTTATTTTCATTTTGAGTTTGTTTTTTTTCCTGCCCTCCATGAAACGATGGAGTAGTTTTGTATTATCAGAGTTGAATTTGTAAGGGTGGCATCAATAAGATCAACGGTTTCGATTTCATCATCAGTTTATACCATGCGATCTTTCTACATTTTGGCATTTTATAGCCGTTTAAAAATGAGTTGGTGATTCATTATCTTTGGATGCACGGAATGCTAGCGCACTGTATTGTACTTTTGGAACGTGTGAATGATAATCCGAACCCTTTATCCTGTGGCCTCCACTATTGATAGTCTAGTACTAACAAAAAAAATAGCCTCCATCAGAGCATCCAAACCATCTAATAAATGAGCCGTTTCTACTTGTGGAAACCGCTGGATAGTGTGGTGATAGTTTAACACCGTTTTGAAATTACAGGGCCAACCATGGAACTAATCTCATTTTTCCAAATCCGTCCTAGTAACTTTGCCATCACCCTTCAGATGATCCTATCCATCCAAAATGGTGGCCATCAAACGGATAGCTAACCATATTACGATCAACAGTGGATATTCAATGGGCGAGGTCAGACCAATAAGACTATCTGAACAGCATGAATTTTGGGCTATAATCTATCAATAATGGGACTCGCGCGTGGTTTTGAATGGTCGAATTGCAGGACATGGTCCATCAGTACAGTGATACGAGAACCCCACCAACATTTAAATGGTGACCAAGCACCAACTCTAGCATATTTGAAGGCTACCAAGCTTGCTTGAATGGAGATCACATTTTCTGTACTGACATCATACGTGGCAATGTGGCAAGCGTGGGAGGCATCCGAGCCACTGATCAAGTGTCCTGAATAGTCCACTTCCTGAAGAAAGCAACGTACACAGAAAAAGTTTTCCATTGGTGTAAAATAAATACCAAACCTAATTCCCGACCAAAAACGAAAATCTCCAACATAAATTGTTAATTCATGGAATCAATTCGACGGTCATGATTTTATGACTAATATCATGAAGCTCATGCATGTGCAGAGATATCAATCAGGGAATCATAACATACTTTGAGTCATATGTTAGTCTAGTCAATGCATGGAATTGGATCAAACTTGAGGATGAATGGTTCTGATAGTCGCGCAGGGAGGAACCTGATGAGGTTGACCGCTGTCATAGGGCATCCTCGAATCTACCGGAGATAAAAGCAAAAATAATTCCTAATAAAGTTTGAAATAACTTAATTGATTATAAAAATTGAAATTACAACTCATTAAGGAACTCAAACTTATGACGAAGTTTTAGTCTCAAAAACCCTAAAAATGTGACTTACAGTAAATAGTAAACTTACTATAATTGTAGATATAATAAAATCATACTGTTTATGATTAAATCCTTACAAATCCAATAATCGTGCCTAACAACTCCAAGCAAAAATTCTCCTCCCTACACTTCATCAAGTACATAGGAGCAGCATCAATAGATAATAAAATTGACCCAGGGATGAGTGTGATGAGGTCAAGCACTATCTTAATCAAGGAATAATTACTTTGAATCCACAAAGAAAAATAGAAAATAATTATAATTTACAATCCCTTAAATAGTGATAGAAACCCTAGGAAGAAGTTTCAGAATCAAACTACAACTCAAACTCCCTAAAATTG
This sequence comes from Magnolia officinalis, assembly GCA_021015155.1. NCBI lineage: Eukaryota > Viridiplantae > Streptophyta > Magnoliopsida > Magnoliales > Magnoliaceae > Magnolia > Magnolia officinalis. Next base: position 8,497,984 of record JAJHSJ010000008.1, read on the forward strand.
TGACTTACTATAAATAGTAAAGGCGGTCATGATTTCCACTGGACCTTTTGTTTTTCAACCAAATAGTGTCCTAAATTGGCATAACCATCTTGTTCTCCTAAATTTTCTAAGCCTTTTTCATGTTGGACAAGCCTTTTTCATGTTGGACACAACTCCTAAAGCTCAAAGAATCAAAAGTTATGATGGAACTAAAACTTATTAAGTACTAAAGATAGAAATAAAATGAATTTTCAACCATCGATTTGATAGAATCTTGCAAATTCAGCATGGGCAACCCCGTCATATTAGGGTTGGTTGGGTAAAGTAGCTTCTCTACCCAAAATCATATATGACACGTTGAATAACTTATTTTGGTTTGCGAGGTATACATGTTTTAAGGTACTAATGGTCCAAATCACTTCCGCCGCCGATCGGGCCTTCTTTGGTCCATCTTGACGCCATGAAATTGTCCGCAACCTACTCTACATAAAAAATAAGGTAAAATAGACTTAATGCAAATCAAGAACCATGCAAGCTATGAGTGACTCTTTTTTTCTTTTACTGACACACTCTTACACTCACACCCACACGCGCCACATGAGTATTTGAACCAATGACCTCAATTTTGAAATTAATTGAATCTAGCCATGAGTACGGAACCACAAGCTAGGAGTGAGTTGATATAAGCTAAAGGATTGATTTTTAGCCAAGGGTTTAGCTGTTATTTTACTTTGGCACGATAGGCAGGCGGATCTTTCTCCTTTTTGATAATAGGTCGCCCGAATATCCCTCCGTAAAAATTTTCCCTTTCAATGAAAATATCATTTCGAAAAAAAAAAAAAAAAAAGTTAAAGAATCCAAAAGCATATGCTGTGCATCATATCATATTGTGTAGGTAGTTATTGGGAGGGATATCGTGCACATCCTGTGCATCATATCATATTGTGCAAAGCTCATGGATTGGATGTTACAAACCTTGAACATATTTTTCCAATGGACTCCACTGTCAATCCACCATTCAGCACCATGGATCACACAATTGATGTGGTTTTTTTTTTTTGGTCATAAAAAGTACAATGCATGATCAACCATCCACGTTTACAATTCCTGGAACGTGAACCATAATATGATAATAAACGCTGTTTTGCTAGGATACACCTGGTGATCACATTGCTATTTTTTCATCGTCCTGTAGTTGTTGAATAAGGCGTCAAGTTGCAATGATCGAAGCCATTAATATGATGGCCCTCACCTTGGATGGCCGATACTCAAAATTATCTAAGAGATTTGAACATCCTATTAATGCCCCCATTGAACAACGGTTAAAATCGAAAACAGTTCATAGTTGATGAAAGAGTTTGAATATCCGAAACTGAAACTATCGTTTTCTTGGGTACCCCATCCAAGGTAAGGCCCATTATATCAATGGTTTGGATCATGAAAACATGACCCATATCCAAAAGATAATTACAACTGGCCGTGTTTAATTTGAATGGTTTACTTTGGATGGGCCAATTGTTATTAGCACCTCATCAAGGAACTGACAAAAAAATTTCTGATTCTAACTGCGATGCATAGAGAAACTTGTGTGCTATATGCTTGCACAGAATATTCGCCCCAATTGATGAGGATTGCACTGCTCGGGATGATGCCTGAACGTAGATGAAATGGACAGTTGAATGGTACAAATTCCATGCGCATGTGGGGCCCTCCCTGTGACTAGCCCATCTTGATTTCTGGCTCATGGCACATAAATAGCACCTGGGCCCATGAGATAAACGTCCAGAATGTCAAGAAAACATTCCACACTTGGTACGTCCTAAGAAAATAGGAAGAGTTTTTATACATGATGTAGGGTGTTTGGTTGACAACTCTGTGTGGCTGTGGAAGTTGAGTTCAGATGCATGATGAATGAATAATACTGGAACTCATTTAAGTATAGGGGTTTTTGTTGCATAGCACGCTAATAACGCAGTGGGCCTAGATCCAATATCAGGCCTCACCCACAAACGATAAACAAGAAGAAATATAAACTAGAAGTAGATCAAAGCAATCCAAAACAAACCACAAGACAAGATATACATGGAAAAATCTCAAACAAAGGTAAAAAACCACGGATGCAAACTTCCACTATGAAGAACAAATATTACAATGCAATATACTAACCTCTCCCTTGGAAGAACATAGAAAACTCTTTGCCCACACCTTAGAATTATTTCCCCAATATTCCAATACACCTAGAAAAGCCCTAGGAACACCTATATATAGTTTAGACAACTTCCCTTCTGCACCCTTGCGAAAGGCGACACCAAAATCCCAGTCCGCATCAGATTCGAAAACGAATCTGCGTAACCTACGAATAGTCGAAGGAAAGCTTCAATTGGTCGAGCTATGACCAGTCGAACAATTCGTACGACTAGTCGAAGGAATAGGATATGAAAAACAGGACTCGCTGGACTTTGAGTCGATCCAGTCCATGACTGGTCGAGCAGGCCCCTACGACCGGTTGAACATAACCCACGACCAGTCGAAGGCGGCATCAGATGTAGCTCCACATCTCAACAATCTCCCACTTGGAGACACACACCATAAACATTCGTCTTCTTCATCCAGAGTGCACTACCTCCCCGTCTTCAAGCCTGAAGACCAATCAAAGCTGAACAGAACTTCAGCTTCTCTCGTGTGACCGCCTTGGTCAACATATTCATAGGATTCTCACTTGTATGAATTTTCTTCAGAGCAAACGATTCATCTTCCAGTAACGAACGTATGAAGTGATATCTGATGGCAATGTGCTTGGTCCTTGAATGAAATGTTGAATTCTTAGCCAAGTGTATTGCACTCTGACTGTCACTATACAGCTTGCAATCTGCTTGCTTCTTACCCAACTCTTCCATGAAACCTTGCATCCATACCATCTCCTTGCACGCTTCTGTAGCCGCAACATATTCTGCATCTGTCGTACTGATAGATACTATCTTCTGTAACTGAGAGACCCAACTAACTGCAGCACTACCCAGAGTAAAGACATAACCTGTAGTGCTTCTTCTGTTATCGATAACCCCTGCCAAATCTGAATCTACGTAGCCTTGTAGCTTGATTTCTGATCCACCATAACACAGCCCTACACCCTTAGTACCTACCAAGTATCTAAGGATCCACTTCACAGCTTCTCAATGTTCCTTCCCGGGGTTGTTCATGAACATGCTAACAACTCTCACTGCTTGAGCAATGTCTGGCCTCGTGCTCACCATAGTATACATGAGACTCCCAATAGCTGACGTGTATAGGACTTTAGTCATGTAGTCCTGTTCCTTCTGCGTCTTTGCACCTTGCTCCTTAGATAGCTTGAAGTGGTTGGCTAATGGAGTGCTAACCGGCTTAGCACCTCCCATATTGAATCGATCAAGTACCTTGGCTATGTACTTTGCCTGTGACAAAACCAGTTTCTTATTTTCCCTGTCACGCTTTATCCTCATGCGTAGGAATTGCTTTGTAGCTCCTAAATCCTTCATGGGGATTCATCTGTACGTTGATGAGATGTCCTTCATACTTGAACCGGCCACAAGCATATCATCAACGTACAGAAGAAGGATGATGTATAACGTATCAAATTTCTTCAAATAGCAACAGTGGTCAACATGACATCTCCTATAACCGTTTTCCGACATGAAACTGTCGAACTTCTTGTACCACTGCCTCGGGGCCTACTTCAGGCATATAGACTCTTCTTAAGTCTGCACACCTTGTTCTCTTTTCCTGGTGTCACGTATCCTGTCGGATGATGCATATATATTTCTTCTTCAGGGTCCCCATGAAGAAAGGCTTGTCTTAACATCTAGCTGCTCTAGATATAAGTCCTTTGTAGCGACTATACTCAAGACCATGCGAATCGTAGACATTTTCACCACAGGTGAAAATTTTCGGTGAAATCGATACCTGCCTTTTGTTGAAACCCTTTCACAACCAATCTATTTGTACCGTTTCGAACCATCGTGCTCCTCCTTCAGTCTGTAAACTCACTTGTTATGAAGAGCTTTCTTACCCTTAGGTAGAGTGACTAGCTCCCATGTATGATTAGACTCAAGAGAGTCCATCTCCTCATCCATGGCCTGCTCCCACTTAACCCGTGTATCCGTTTGTAATGCCTCTTCAAAACACTCTGGTTCACCATTATCTGTCAACAGTAGATAATGTAAGGAGGGTGAGTATCGGACCGTGGGTCTCCTCTCCTGAGTAGACCTCCTCACAACCGGTGTATACGGCTCTGCCTCATAATGCTCCTATGCATGATCATCCTGTGGCGCTGTAACACCCGTGTCTGGTAACTCTTTCATCTCTACAATTCTTTCTCCTTGGCCTTATTTTCCTACGCACTGTCTTATGCATCACTTTTTCATTGAACAATACGTCCTTGCTTCTGATGATTTTTCTGTTTTCTGCATCCCAAAACCTGTAGCCAAAATCATGTTGCCCGTAGGCTATAAACGTGCACCTCTTGGACTTCACATCCAACTTATTTTTGTGCTCTGCATCAATGTGAACATATGAAGTGCAACCAAACACTCTGAGATGTGCGAGGTTCACTTCTTTCCCAATCCACGTTTCTTTAATAACCCACCATCCAATGGTGCTGAGGGACTTCTATTGATGAGATAGGCGGCAGTATTCACAACATCTGCCCAAAAGGTCTTGGGCAACCCTGCATGTAACCTCATGCTCCTGGCGCGCTCAAGGATGGTTCTGTTAATGCGCTTAGCCACACCATTTTGTTGTGGTATCCCTGAATCGTTTTCTGATGTTTGATTCCATTTGTTGTACAATACTCTTCAAATCTCTTATCACAACTCCCCCATTATCAGATCTGAGACATTTTACTGTTTTACCTGTCTCATTTTCTACCGTAACTTTCCACTTCTTAAATACATCAAATACATCAGATTTATGCTTTAAGAAATAGACCCACAGTTTTCTACTAGCATCATCAATAAAAGTAACAAAATAACGTAAGCCACCAAGAGATAATACATGTGCTGGTCCCCATACATCAGTGTGTACAAGCTTCAATAGATGCGTCTTTGGAGCACGTCCCGCCTTCTTGAAGCTTACCCTCTTCTGCTTGTCATACACGCAGTTCTCACAGAATTCCAAGTCAATAGACTTCAGTCTGGTAGCTTCCCTTTTAACAATAGCACTTTCATCACCTTCTCACTCATATGTCCTAACCTCTGATGTCATAACTGCCCATTCACTCCAGTTGATGCGACTGCAAGTGAACTATATGATCCTGAAGTCACGTACAAAGTACATTCCTTCTTACATCGAGATATCACCAAGGCACCTTTTGTGATCTTCCAGGAATCACTGGTGAATGTCGCCACATAACCGGTATCGGCCAACTGTCCCACTGAGATCAAGTTACGTTTTAAACTCGGTACATATCTGACATCCTTCAATTTCAAAACCGTTTCGTCTTTCTGATTGACATGAACGTCTCCCTTTCCAACAATACTGCACGACTCATCATCACCCATGTAGACTCTCCCAAAGTCACCTGACACATAATTACGCAGAACTTCCTTACACGAAGTGGCATGAAACGAAGTACCCGAGTCTATAACCCAAGACTCATTCTTCGCATCAAGAGATAAGATCAACGCCTCTGTGTCACTCTCCTCAGATAGATTCACTGAATCTTTCCCGCCTTAAGAGCTTCCTTCTTTTTCTTAAGCGCCCTGCAATCACGTTTCATGTGCCCCTTCTTGCCGCAATGCCAACACCCGTCTTTGTCTTTCGGTCCCTTGAACTTCTTCCTCGACTTAGAACGCTCGTGTTTATTGTTTCCTTTGTTCAGCGATCTTCCTCTTCCTTTAACGTTTAGAGCATTCCCTAAATCCCCTGAAACTCCTGATGCCTTTTTTCTAGATTCTTCACTGAGAATTAGACTGGCCACATCATCAAATTTAGTTTTTGTCAACCTTGAAGAATTGCTCACAGCAATCACCAAACCATCCCAACTGTCTGGCAAACTAGATAAGATCAATACGCCCTGACCTCATCCTCAAAAATAATGCCAACGGATTCCAACTGGCTCGTGACTGTATTGAACTCGTTTAGATGTTCAGCCACGCTCCCACCATCTGACATCTTCGTGTTGAATAGTTGTTTCATAAGATGAACCTTGTTGGATACAGAGGGTTTTTCATACATGGTGGCTAGGGCTTCCATTAATTCTTTTGTAGTTTTCACCTTGATATATTGAAGGCAACGCTCTTAGACAAAGCGAGTCGGATCATTCCTAAAGCCTTCCTATCCAGTAAAAACATTCATCATCTGTCATCTTTTCTGTTTTTTCTTTTTCCTCCTAGAGGAATATAGAGGTCCTTCTGATACAAATAATCCTCATCTGCATCTTCCAGAAGGCAAAGTTTGAACCATCAAACTTCTCAATTTAGTTTTCCCTTCTTCCGTCATTGCTCCCAATAGAACCAAATCAATAACTCTGATACCAGTTGTTGCGCAGCACGCCAATAACGCAGTGGGCCTAGATCCAATCTCAGGCCTCACCCACAAACGATAAACAAGAAGAAATATAAACTAGAAGTAGATCAAAGCAATCCAAAACAAACCACAAGACAAGATATACGTGGAAAAAACCCCAAACTAGGGTAAAAAACCACGGATGCAAACTTCCACTATGAAGAACAAAGATTACAAGGCAATATACTAACCTCTCCCTTGGAAGAACATAGAAAACCCTTTGCCCACACCTTAGAATTATTTTTCTAATATTCCAATACACCTAGAAAAGCCCTAGGAACACCTGTATATAGTTTAAGCAACTTCTCTTCCGCACCCTTGCGAAAGGCGACACCAAAATCCGCAGTCTGCATCAGATTCAGAAACGAATCTGCATAACATACGACTAGTCGAAGGAAAGCTACGATTGGTCGAGGTACGACCAGTCGAACAATTTCTATGACTAGTCGAAGGACCAGATATGAAAAACAGGACTCGCTGGACTTTGAGTCGAGCCGGTCCATGACCGGTCGAGCAGGCCCCCATGATCGGTCGAACATAACCCACGACCGGTCGAAGGCGGCATCGAATGTGGCTCCACATCTCAACAGTTTTGTGGATACTGTAGTTTTGGCATACCAGTGATATTTATGTTAACCGCTATCAGAACATGATGAACGGTTAGGGTTTTATATCTTCATACACGGGTTTATTAACTGAAAACCATAATATTAGAGAACTAAATAGCATCTTGAGTAATGTGATTCCAAAGCACTTGAGAAACAAGTGCTTGATTTAATAGCTTTGACTGTCACTCTTGGCTCACATGTTTCCTATTTCTCTCCTTAGAGATGTGTGTGTGTGTGTGTGTGTGTGTGTGTGTGTGTGTGTGAAGCTTCACACGTTTTTAACACATGGAGAAAGTCCCCAAGTCCTCTATTTTTAGGTTTTTCATTCTCCTCTCTTATTATAGAAATTAAATCCTAATAAGACTTATTTTTTCCTTCTAAATTAGTTTTAAATTATTATTTTTTAAATGATTGGATTTTACAACTTAGATTCAACTTAAATCCTCTAAGGACTCACTTTTTTCATATTAGTCTTTAATTAAGTTTTTATGGTAATTGAATTGGATAACTTAAGAGTTATATTTTATAAAAATATAAAAACGCCTACACATACATCACATGCGTACATGTGTGCATGTGCTTACGTATGTATATGTGGTCCACCAAACTGGTAAATATTCAAATAATTCGGGCCATGTAATAGAGAGAGAGAGAGAGGAGAGAGAGAGAGAGAGAGAGAGAGTTACCACAAGTTCTATTTTATCATTTTTCATTTTCTTCCATTTCACAACAACCATTACCGTTACGTAGCCGTGATACCTGTATGAATTTAAAAGAGCCCACATTCAAATAAATAAATAAATAGTGTAGGTATGTACATGCATGGATATATGTGTATGCTAATTGTTGAAAATCAATGGTTTTTCAAAATAAAAAATGAAAAATTCAAATTTTCAACATTTCGGGATTTTTCCGCCAAAATGCTTTTTGAAATTTTTGAATTAAAAAAGTGCGGTGTGTGCTTTGTCCCACATCGGAAATGGTTGAAATCTTTTTGTGGTTTATATGAGATGTTGTGAAGAGTATTCTTACTTGGAGCTTTTGGAGGAGGTGATACATGGGTTACGTGTTCCAGTGCTACACACACGCGCTTGCGCTCGGGCACGGGCATGGGCGTGGGCGAGGGCAAGGGCAAGGGCAAGGGCATGGGCAGTGAGGCAGTGTGGATGTAGTGGCGTTAAATGGCGCACTTTGCACTTCGTACGTGCACATCGTGTCGCAGAGTAGTCGCGATCGCGATGCTATGGGTCTAGTGCGATGAGTCTGGTCAGAGCCTTAAGGCGGTGTGGATTTGAAATGGCCTATGGCTTTATAGGTGACTGAGAACGGTCGGATCTTAAATCCAAAACGTTCAACAGTTTCAGAAAATGGTTCTATACCTTGAAAGCCAAACGGTCTAAAAACGGACGGACTATGATGATTCAACGGTCAGATCCTTTGATCTGACGACCAGAAACATTTGTGACTAATGGACAACGGCCAGAAACGTTTTTCAAACGTTCTGGACCATTAATAGCAACCTAACAACGATCCACTACCTGATGCCTATATAAACTGGACCATTCCAGGCTGTTTTCATCATCTCAACACACTCCTCTCCTATCAAATCAGATACAATCCATAAGCTTCATTCTAAAATACTTAGAACATCTCCACCATCTGAATCTGCCAGAAGAAATCTACTGCGTTAAAATTGTTCCCGGTGGACCTATCGTGATTGTTACACGCTGGATCCGGAAGGCTTGTCTTATCATGGAGGCAATTCGCCTATAACCCATCAGTAGTTGATAAGGGGGCGAATCATGCTTTGAGGATAGCGTATTTATACGTGATTCAGCCTAGTGAAACATTTGATTTGTGAATTATTATTTTTTAATATTTCGGTGTATCCAAAATAATATTATCAACAATCTTAAAGTGTGATTCCATGGACACCGAAAGTGTTGCATCAATCAAACTGATGAACCATGATCTGATCCAATTGGACCGATTCGATGGTTCAAATTTCACTAGATGGCAGGATAAGCTGAAATTCCTGTTGACCACTCCGAAGATCTTCTACATCCTGGACCCGACTCTCCAGCGGCCTCTGCCTGAAGCAAAGGACACTCACACTCCAGAACAGGTTGCTGCTAGGATCAAGAGACAAGAAGATGAACTGTTGTGTTGTGGTCACATCCTCAATGCTCTCTCTGATCGGTTGTACGATTTGTACACGAGGACCACATCAGCGAAAGAAATTTGGAGCGCGCTGGAATACAAATACAAGGCTGAAGAGGAAGGTACACAGAAATTTCTGATTTCTAGGTATTTCGACTTCATGATGGTAGACAATCTACCGCTGCTTGCCCAAATCAAAGAATTGCAGCTTATTGTAAATAAAATAAAAGCCATAAAAATTGATCTTCCTGAATCCTTTCAAGTCGGAGCTATAATCACAAAATTGCCTCCGAGATGGAAAGACTACAGGAAGAAACTACTGCATAAATCCGAAGAGTTCACCCTTGAACAAATCCAGAAGCATCTTCGTGTTGAAGAAGAATCTCGTAACCAAGACAAAAAGGATGACACTAATGGTGCATCCTCACCCAAAGTGAACGCAGTAGAAAGGATATCCCAAAATAATACCTATGAAAAAGTTGATTCCCTTAAACCTAACAAAGATTAAGGAAAATTCAAGAAAACTCAAAAGAAGAAAAATGGCAAACCTAAGGGAGCTTGCTATGTCTGTGGCAAGACCGGGCATTTCGCCTGAGTCTATAGGGACCGAAAAAAGCTTAAGAAAAAGGCTAATGCAGTAGACGATAAAATCGTAGCCATGGTCAAAGAAGTGAACCTAGTTCAAGAGAAAATCCTGGTTGGTGGTATGATACAGGTGTCACAGTCCATGTATGCAATGATCGATCTGCCTTCAAAACCTATGAAGACAAGACCAATGGTCAAGAGGTTCAAATGGGAAATGAAAGACGATCGAAAGTTGTAGGCAAAAAAACCGTGGAATTACTCTTTACCTCTGGAAAGAAAGTAATCCTGACCAATGTACTGCATGTCCCAGACATAAGAAGGAATCTTGTCTCAGAGGATCTCTTAAGCAAGCCTGGGATTAGGGTTGTGTTTGAATCAAGCAAGCTGATCTTGTCTAAGAATGGAAACTTTGTGGGTAAGGGACACGCTTGTAATGGGATGATCAAATTATCTCTAAATGAAAAGAATTCTTCTGCTTACATGATTGAGTCTGTAACACTATCATGGTAGACTAGCCCATATTGGTTACAGTACCATAAAACTCATGGCTAAGAATGGCTTAATATCATACAATGATAGTGACAAAGATAAATGTGAAGTATGCATACGGTCTAAAATAATCAAATAGCCATTCCCTGGCGTTGAGAGATCATCTCAAATATTAGACCTAGTGTATACTAACATATGTGAACTAAATGGCATTCTTACCTTTGGAGGTAAAAGGTACTTTATAACGTTTATAGATGATTGTTCAAGATATGTATATGTATATCTGATAAAATCAAAATATGAAGCATTTAATGCATTCAAGATCTATAAATCTGAAGTAGAAAATCAATTAGATAAAAATATTAAAATCCTTCGGAGTGACCGAGGAGAAGAATATTTCTCTAATGAATTTTCTAACTATTGTGAAGAACACGACATAATACATCAGTGCACAGTACCTTATACACCACAACAAAATGGTGTAGCAGAGAGAAAAAATATGACATTAATAGAAATGGTCAACTCAATGCTAATACAAGCACAATTACCATTAAACCTATGGGGAGAAGCACTGTTAGTTGCATGTCATATTTTAAACCGAATTCAGTCTAAGAAAATCAAGACCTCTCCATACGAAATATGGAAAGGAAGAAAACCAAACATAGGGTATCTTAGAGTGTAGGGGTGTCTTACAGACTGCAGAACACCAAAACCTAAAAGAACTAAGTTAGGACCAAGAGCTATCAAGTCCATCCTTATAAGATATGCACAACATAGTAAGGCCTGTAAACTTCTAGACTTAGATACCAATGTAATCATAGAGTCTAGAGATGTAGAGTTCTTTGAGAATTCTGTAATCACGGAGAAAAGGAATGTTGAGATTCAATCTCCTAATGAAACTACAAAAGAAACACAAATAGAAGAGAAAACTCTTAGTGAACCTCGTAGGAGTCAAAGAGCAAGAGTAGAAAATAGTCTTGATCCTGATCAGATAAACTCTCAACGACTCTCTTTTCATCTAGTTGAGAGTGATAAAGAGAATGTAATTAGAAAAATACTTATGGTTTTAACTATAGAAGATGAACCTAAAACCTTTAGTGAAGCTATGACTTCAAGAGACTCTGCTTTTTAGAAAGAAGTCATTAATGATGAAATGGATTCCATAATGTCTAACCAAACATGGGAATTGGTAGATCTACCTCCAAGTTCTAAACCAATAGGTTGTAAATGGATATTTAAGAAAAAAATATCACACAGATGATACAATTCAAACCATTAAGGCAAGATTAGTTGTTAAGAGTTGCCGACAAAAAGAAGGAATCGATTATTTTGACACTTATTCATCAGTAGCTCGAATAACATCGATTAGGATCTTATTCGCTCTAGCATTCATACATCATCTTCATATCTATCAAATGGAGGTGAAGACAACATTCCTGAATGATGATCTCGATGAAGAGGTTTACATGGAACAACCAGAAGGGTTTCTTCTACCAGGAAATGAAAGAAAAGTGTGTAGACTTGTTAAGTCTTTGTATGGATTAAAACAAGCACCAAAACAGTGGCATGATAAATTTAATTCTAAAGTTCTGTCTTATGGTTTTGAACACAATATTGCTGATAAATGCATATATTCAAAAGTGTGTAATGATTATATTGTAATCATATGCATGTATGTAGATAATATGTTAATAATCAGTAATAAAATGAAATGTGTAACTAAAACCAAAAAGTTTCTCTCTTCAGTTTTTAAAATGAAGGAACTTGGACAAGTGGATACCATATTAGGTATCAAAGTTAAAAAAACATAATGGGGGTTTCGTATTATGTCAGTCTCATTATATTGAGAAAATAATAAACAAGTTTAATCACTTACAAATTAAAGAAGCAAAGACCCCGTTTGATACAAGTATCAAGTTAAAAGAAAATAGTGGAAGAGCAGTTGCACAACTAGAGTATGTTGGTGCTATAGGCAGTCTTATGTATGTAATGCAATGCACAAGATCGGATATAGCATACGTTGTGAGTAAACTAAGCAGGTTTATGAGTAATCCAAGTGTTGAACACTGAAAAAGCAATAAGTAGAATTCTAGGTTATCTTAAAGAAACCAAAAGAACTAGGGCTATTTTACTCAGAATTTCCAACAGTATTGGAAGGATATACCGATGCAAATTGGATATCGAGTGTAGGGGACAACAAGTCCACCACAGGGTGGATATTCACCTTAGCAGGTGCAACTGTATCTTGGGGATCCAAGAAATAAACTTGCATAACGCACTCAACTATGGAATCTGAGTTCATAGTTTTGGCTGCTACAGGCAAAGAGGCTGAGTGGTTAAGGGATCTTCTATTAGAAATCTCATTCTATGTGAAGCCTATACCGACTGTTTCACTTCATTGTGATAGTGAAGCCACTCTAGCGAGAGCCTATAGCGGTACCTATAATGGGAAGTGCAGACACATAAGTTTGCGACATGACTATGTAAGACAATTGATTAAAGATGGAATCATTGCGATCTCATATGTAAAGTCAAGTAATAACTTGGCTGATCCTTTTACTAAATCTCTAACGAGAGAGGTACTAAGGACAACATTTAGAGAGATGGAGTTGAAACTCTTTACTTAAACTTTCACCAGTGAAAGAAACCCAACCCTAAATTAGAAAATCTTTAAATATTGGGTTTAATAGGTAACAATAATTCACTGATAAGTGAAACATTTCAGCACTAAATAAATTAATAACCTCATCCAGGATGATAGTGCTGCCGTTATAAAAGAGAGATGAGTATTAAAACTCTTAATGTAACGCCCTGGAAATCGGGGGTCGTGTATTTACTCAACTCTCGAGTTCCCGGGATCACTTATGACTGGGTTTCATTAATATGCGTTTAATCTGGTTAATTGCGTAAATCTAGAATTTCCTAGAACATGAAGAATCACCACCACACAAGTTTTCTGAAATGAAAGAGACCAAAATCGGATACATATATATACATGTCCAAAAGAAATAAGGGGTCGCACATGGTGTCACCCAACAAAATTCCAAAAGAATATCGAGTCCAAAAAGAATAGGACTGAGCCCACAGCTCAGCGATCCGATCCTGCTTTTCCAGCTAGCGGGAAACCATCCATCATCTGGAAGTAGGACAACTCGTACTCCTCCTCGTCGAGAGTAGCATCGCCATGCTCCACCTGCTCCGCCTCCCCTGCATCTATGAGAGAGTCTAGTTGGTGTTTTAAAACACCGTCCCAGAGTGGGAGTGAGTGATCAACTCAGTGTGTACTATTAATCTTAAGTTGTAACAGGCATCAATTGTAATATGAATTTAATGAAAAGCAGCCAATCATCAACTCCTACAACTCTTATTAAATGCGCATGTAGTGCGATGATATGATGCATGCCCTTGCCACAACGCTCCCTCGAGCGACTCCATCTAACGATCGCGTATGACAACACTCCCTCAGAGCGACCTCAACTGCCGAGTCGCCAACGTAACTAATGCGATGCAATGCAATCATGTTAGCCAAGTTATTAGTTAAGTCCATTCATCCAGCAGATTGGAGAATTTGATACGTCCCACGTATCACTGCCCTAAGCTGGTTGTGAGGCCAAGGCCCCATCAACGTGTGAGGCCGAGACCCTGCGGTTTGTGGTCCCGTCGAGTTCCTCACCCCCGACTCCAGGCATATGAGGAGTACCGAAAGGAATGGATCACTCGCGGTCATTACGGGCAGGCGCGGTACCCCAGCGTAGGCAGACAGCTCGAACACAGTGTCTCATTCCACCATGCCCGGCTCACGAGGCTGTGGACCAGTCTCAAGTGAATTTTTAATGGACTACAACGGTTATAGGGTGGTTCAGGTTCCATACATAGGTGAGCACACAGGGTTAACAAACAGGGTTAGTCAGATAGTAGACTAGACCGCACGAGTCAAGCGAGCGTGAGACGAGTGACCTCGGGCACAAGAGACCTATGTAATCGAACTACAGCCACCCGAACACACCCGTCCAAACTCATGAGTTTAGCCTGAGGGTAGTCCCACCAATGGGACTACCATCTCTCCTCATGATTCCTAACAAACCCAAGGGTATGGAGGGTGATTCATAGCATGCCGGCTACCAATGTATAATCTAGTATAAACCACATCATGTTTTCTCATACTTCTCAACATATCATTCAGATTCTCATAGTAAGCATGGTTAACAATATCATGAAACAAGTGCATGTGAGGTGTGTGTGTGTATGGGTGAGGAAGTTACGCACTTCCTCCATCTCAAGCCATCATGTGAACAAGGGTAATGAAAGCATACATACTATGAGGTAACAATATATGGGGAAAACAAAAAGGCATAAGCAAGGATTCATCCATACACATAAGTATGTGAGAAGCAAGAACAACATCATGGAGGCTAAGCATGCAAATCCATACGGTCTCAACAACATACATTCCTAGGACTTTCTCTAGATTATTAAATCATAACATTCAAGCAATCAAAATCATTAAGCTCGTACTAAAATTGGTGTTAGGCCACCTAAGAACAATAGTCCGCACCTATAGATCGTTGGAGATTCGGAAAACGACCTAGGAAAGAGGGCTTTGAGGTCGATCGGCCGAAATCCCTAGAGCAAGCACTTGCATGTTAGAGATCCAAGCTAATCCTTCTTAATACATGGATTTTTAAGAAGAATGGGTGAAAGATCTTACCTAGGCAACCCATGGACGATCGTTAAGGTTATAGAGGAGAGTTTCTCCCTTGAGGAGAAGTAGGAAGTTGAAATGGTTGATTTCCTTGGGCCCCACCTTGATCTAAGGATCCACCCTAGCTCCCTTCACTCACACTTTCTTCTCCATTACTCCATTGCTCTCCCTTTTCTCTCTTTAATGGGTGTAATAAAGAGGAAGTTATGAGATAAGGGGGTTAGGGCTTTATTTCCTAGAGTTGGCCCCTTTGGCCCTAAGTTTCCATAATTTTTCAAAATAGCCTACTATGGCTCTATTTGATGTTGAGGCGGCCCTATCACCCCTCTGGCCACCAAATTAGGGGTGTAGGTGTCTCATGGCCCGATGAGGGGCCATGTAAAATTTGAGATCAAACGGATGAACGAATATGAGGTTTAAGCATAGGGTTTCGATCTTTAAACGGCCCTGGAAGGCCCATTCTGATTGATAGGGAATTTCTAGTGGCCATCTGGCCATGAAATTTATAGGGTAGGTGCTCCATGGCCCAATGAAGGGCCACGCAAAATTTGGAAACGATCGGATATGAGATTTGGTCATATGGGTCCGATTTGCGATCAACGGTCACCGTTCCACGATCGGGTCCCAGATTTGGTGGACGGGTGTAGAAAAATACATTGAACCGTTACCGTAAATTTAGAAGAAATCCGACAACTGGAACGCCCACAGTCTCAGTTTTATTTGTAAGTGCCAGATTCCAATGCTGGCATTGGCGGGGAGCATTTGGCAAGTGTCAGATCCCACTTCTGGGTGTCCACTGGATCTGCAGTCTGCGATGGACCACAAGCTCAGTGAGATCTATGATTTTCTAAACTTTCAAATTTTTTCTAACCCTCCTCGGTCGCTAGGTGGCCCACACGGGCTGTTGTTAAGTGTAAACAAGTCATTTGACCTGGCGGTCGGGCCACACTTGGTCCAATCATGACCTGACTAGTCTAGTCTAATGGATTAATCCTAGGTTTAATTTACTGGTGGTACCACACCTTGAGCAGTTTAAACGGATGGTCCTGCGACAAATCCTACGTGGACGCCCCAGGACACTGTGCTGGTTGGACGGGATGTTACACTTAATGAAATCCAGTCAAATAGGACAAGTGTTTTTAATGGAAACACTAGAAGGATTTCACCTATGTGAACGCAGAAATGGTGCCGCTTCTCACGAGAGTTAGAGTTATCTCGGGATCGTTCATGAAATAGGATAAGCACATGACCATTAAAAGTGTTAAGCGAGATTATGAAGGAACACCTAACCCAGGAGCTATTATGTGTGTGGTATTTTCGGTTATATCATATAAGAATAACTGGTTCAATGCTGCGGCAACCAAAAATTTCGAAACAACTTTAAAATACTTACACTAAGAAAAGATTTAAATCATAAGATATCTTTCTTTATGTATAATAACTGTTATTATTCTGGCAGAGTTTTCATTGTTTTAAAAAACCCAGTGGGGGATTGTTGAAAATCAATAGTTTTTCAAAATAAAAAATAAAAAATTCAAATTTTCAAATTTCAGGATTTTCCCGCCAAAACGCTTTTTAAAATTTTTGAATTAAAAAAGTGCGGTGTGTGCTTTATCCCACATCAGAAATGGTTGAAATCTTTTTGTGGTTTATATGAGTTGTTGCGAAGAGTATTCTTACTTAGAGCTTTTGGAGGAGGTGATACACGGGTTCGGGCTCGGGCATGGGCATAGGGCAGGGGCACGAGCGTGGGCGAAGAGTATTCTTACTTGGAGCTTTTGGAGGAGGTGATACTCGGGCATGGGCATGGGTACGGGCACGGTGTGTGCTTTGTCCCACATCGGAAATGGTTGAAATATTTTTATGGTTTATATAAGATGTTGTGAAGAGTATTCTTACTTGGAGCTTTTGGAAGAGGTGATACTCGGGCTCGGGCTTGGGCACGGGCGTGAGCGAGGGTGAGGGCATGGCCAGTGAGGCAGTGTGGCTGTAGTGGCGTTAAATGGCGCACTTTACACTTCGAACCGGCGCGAGACGTTGTGACCTCGATGCGATGGGTCTAGTGCGATGAGTCTGGTCAGAGCCTTAAGGCGGTGTGGATCTGAAATGGCCTGTGGCTTTATAGGTGACTGAGAACAGTCGAATCTTAAATCCGAAATGTTCAGTAGTTTCAGAAAACGACTATATGTCTTGAAAGCCAAACGGACCGAAAACGGACGGACCATGATGATCCAACGGTCAGATCCTTTGATCCAACGACCAGAAACGTTTGTGATTAATGGACAACGGCCAGAAACGTTTTTCAAATGTTCTGGACCATTGATAGTAGCCTAGCAACGGTCCACTACCTGATGCCTATATAAATTGGACCATTGCAGTCTGTTTTCATCATCTCAACACACTCCTCTCTCCTATCAAATCAGATACAATCCATAAGCTTCATTCTAAAATACTTAGAACATCTCCACCATCTGAATTTGTCAAAAGAAATCTACTGCGTTAAAATTATTCCCGGTGGACCTATTGTGATTGCTGCACGCTGGATCCAGAAGGTTTGTCTTATCCTAGAAGCAATTCGCCTGTAACCATCAGCAATTGATAAGGGGGCGAATCACGCTTTAATGACAGCGTATTTATACGTGATTCAACCTGGTGAAACATTTGATTTGCCAATTATTATTTTTTTATATTTACGGTGTATCCAAAATAATATTCTCAACACTAATGTATGCAAGGGGAGAAGTAGGTAAGGGCCGGGCAAGAGTAGCCCGTAAGGAGAGCAGTTGGTTCAACCTAATGGTGCAAATCCTGTCATCCTCGATCGCGACCGTATGAATACCAAACATGCATGCTTGCACGTCCCCATTCATTATCTTTTATTTTTATCCTAAGTAGAATATGTTGTGCATTTACCACAGCTTAGTAGACATCGGCAATCCATCCAAAATAAAAGTTACAAGGCATACGCACAAATCAACCCCATCCAAATCATTGTCCCACTGTGGACAGAAAGTTGCATTTATCCATCGGTCCGATCACCTGAAATCATCCAACGCATCCAAATTCAACTGGCTAGTTTAAATGGTAAAGATCGTCCAATCTTTGCGATTTTTGGTCCATTCTGTCATCCACATTGGGGTTGACAATCCAGACGGTCTGGATTAACGGATGTATGCTAGATGTATGGTGGATAAGTATGTGGCAAAAGCACACAGACTTTTGACCCAATATTTTTGTCATATGTAGTAGCTATGGAAACTTCATTAGGGTAGTTAGGGAAAAACAAGAAGATAGTTTGCGTGAAGGGAAATGATGGGGGGCCTCTCGGTAGGAGCCTTGAGTTGGGTGAGAAGTCATTTCTCATGTTTGGACTATATCTTATCGTGGAAAACCAAAAACCACCTGTAATTACAGGCCCATGAAAGCTTGTCAATGTCTTTCTACAGTAAAAAACGACCTAATAGCAATTGAGATGATAATCACAGGCCGGCCTAGTCTACACCACCTGCTTTACACACTACGTGAAACACCCTTGCTATTCAGGGCCCACCATGTTTTTATATGTGAAATCCACTCCATCTATCAGGTAATAACTCTTGTGTTCATTGTACAAGATAGAGATTAGGCCTGATAAAAAAATTAAATAATAAAATTAAAAACTAAGATGGGCCACACCACTGGAAACAGTGTAAAATTGCACTAAAACCTCTAATTTCACACGTTTCAGCCCGCTTGAATTTTAGACTACAACGGTTTCTGTATCTTCTTCATCCAGGTGAGTCAAACATGATAAATGGATTTGATGAAAGATACGCATCATGGTGGCCCCCACATACAAACCTATGGTTGTCATTCCATCTCTATTATTCCCTGTGTTGTGGCCCAATTGTGTTGTGGATCTGGCTGATTTTTGGCTCCAAGTTCTAAAATCACAGACTCCACCTGATTGATGGAGTGGATTTCACATATACAATATGGTGATCTCCAAGGAGCTTGGGTGTTTTGGGGCTTGCATATAGCCAAGTGTTGTAGAAGAATCCCGTCTGATAATTGCCATATGTTTGCCGTGACCATCAAGATTAACGGTTAGAATTGAAGGAAAGGGAATGATAACACTAACATCTAGCTAAACGTATGTAACAATTCCTCATTATGTATCATACAATGGTGGGCCCCAAAACTTGTATGTACCTTTTAGGTTCAATTTGTACAAGTTGGATCAAGTGGAATCACCGTTTAATTATCCAAACCGCTACTATGTTGGGCCTCACCTCACAGAGGATGGCAGATGCACTAAAAGTAATCTAGATTGGAAGATCCTAGCTATAAAATATTTGGCCTTCTTTGTGGAACTTGTATTTGCATCGTCAATTATCAATCTGTCGGCAGCTGCAAAAGAGTTTAAATTCTACAGGGTATTTTAAATGCATGGACCATACACTGTGTGGCCCATAATATCAACGGTTTGGATCACTGAATGATGAGCCTAACACATTGTATAAATAGAAGAAGGATCCAATGGAAGAGAACACATGATAAAATATCTTAATGCACGTACAAATGGCATCATGGTTCAATCAATATCTTATAACCATATTTATTTTTGGCCAACCATCCAAGGTGGGGCCCACCCAATGTATGAAATTCAGCGTACAAAACCTGGGAAGCTACCATAGCCCCTCTTTTTGGTGCATGCACCCTTTTCTATATTCTTTTGGTAGCCTTATGCTATCCTAGATACCTAACAATGTAAAAGGTAGAAGAAAGGGCGTGAGTTTTAAAAATGCAGCGTACGTATTATCTCACCTTCCTTACATATGAGAAAAGGGAAGTTACTTGATACTCCGGCAGATCATGATGCTTGATACGCAAGCACTCAGAAACGGAGCTGGAGGCCTCTATTATCTCAAGTTAAACGGAGTAGTTTGTGGTACCAACTGTAGATAAGTAATAGGCCCAAAATCAGATTGTTTGGACTATCCTAACCACTGATTCATGGATAGTTGTTTGATGAAATAGGACCGTTGGATAATTTTTCAATTTTAGCCGTCCAATAAATGTCCTCCAATCCTATAGTAGAAAATGAAATAATCAGATGAAATGGGGTACATCTAAGTAGGGACGGATAAGTTGAACAGTTTAATTTGATTTCCTTTTTGGTCACATATGCAATTTCTAAGTAATTTGAAAATGGCCGAGCATCATCTCTCTGCCAGAGTATCAACTTTCTTATCGGTAAAAAACGTCACTTGGTCAATACTCTACAGTTAAGGTCGACCAGCACATAGACCATATCCGTCAATGGCTTGTGTACACACGAGCTTTTGAATCTGAAATGTGGGGCCCCATTCCAGGCTGTTGGTAAGTTGTATCCCACAGTGGATAATCTCTTCCTCAAAGTTACTCTAGATAGGAAAGCTTAACTATTTTCATATGTGGTCTAGAATAGGCTGTTCAAATGAGAAAAATACAACAACCGTCGAGTGAGAAAGGTCAAAATATTGGTGGCTGATATCTTCCAATCTTGGTGATTTTTGGAGCATTACTCATCCATTGGGGACACAACAGACCAATGGATTGGATTACTGGCAATAGACCCCATTTGTCAGAACCGAAAACCCATTAATATTGTGTGGGACAACTATCATATAATTCTTGACCATGAATATGAATTCCATTAATCTCATCACCTAATCAACCAAACATTCTCTATATAAACATCCAGATTCCACCAGTAGCAACACCAAACTCTTTAGAGAGAGAGAGAGAGAGAGAGAGAGAGAGAGAGAGAGAGAGATGGCTCTTCTTCAAGCATCAGGTCCCATGGCTGCATTGCTTCTTGTATTGAGTACCATGTTCCTCTTCCCTGAGCTTGGACATGCCGAGCATGCAGGCATTACCAGGCACTACAAGTTCGACGTATGTTCTACCCCGTTACTCGCCATGCATGTTCAGCTAATTGCATTTATTATGTTCTTCTCTTATGTTTTTGAACTGTTTGTTGGCAGATTCGGATGCAGAATGTGACGCGGCTGTGCCACACGAAGAGTATCGTGACCGTCAATGGCCAGTTTCCAGGGCCGAAGATCGTAGCCAGAGAAGGTGATAGGGTCGTTGTTAAGGTGGTTAACCATGTTCAGAACAATATCACCCTGCATTGGTATGGAACCATCTTACAACTTTAATATCTGTTTTCTTACAAGGAATTATATAATCAGATGCCCATACAATGATGTGGGCCCACCTTCGTTGGAAACTTTCTGTGAGACCCACCTACATTGACAACCTCCCTCGAGAATATCCCATGAATGCATGGACCATTCTCTTAATTCATGAGAATATATGGAAGCCATTAATGCGGTGTAACAATGCAAGGGGAATAATACAATGGACCAGTCTCTAATCCAGACCATTCATCTACTTTGTCACACCACGCATTAGAAATAGCCTGTAAATCAACGTGGACCCCACCATGTTATGACCAACATGATCTACCACAAGTAGGATAAACACATAACTCTATAAGCATAATAAGGAGATTACAATTAGAATATACTTGTGTATTAACCCAAAATGCATTTGATTCGGATTGTTTGATGGATGGTGGATTTGAGAACAGGCATGGAATTCGACAGCTCAGGAGTGGATGGGCAGATGGGCCTGCATACGTGACCCAGTGCCCCATCCAAACTGGCCAAACCTACGTCTACAACTTCACGATTATTGGCCAAAGGGGGACCCTATTTTGGCATGCACACATCTCATGGCTACGATCAACCCTCTACGGTCCCATCGTGATCCTCCCCAAGCGCGGCGTCCCTTACCCATTCATCAAACCATACAAGGAAGTCCCCATCATCTTCGGTAATCACAAGAAAGATCATATGTTTATACAGTCTAAATACAATAAATCAAGCTAATTAAATTAAACTTGAATCTGGTTCGCAGGCGAGTGGTTTAATGCAGACACTGAGGCCATCATCACACAAGCTCTACAAACCGGAGGCGGCCCCAACATCTCCGATGCATACACTATCAACGGCCTACCTGGTCCCTTGTACAACTGCTCAGCAACAGGTAGTTCTACTTCCTTTGCGGTTATTTGGAATATGAGGTAGAGGCTGGGCCCTGGAAATTAGAATCGTGGCCCATTTACAATTCAAGCCCAACCCCTTCTCGTGCTAGCCATCAATCTAAAGTACTAAGCGTAGTCAATTTGGACCTACCCCATTTATCCATCTAGGCCTAATTGATGCCTGGGATAGACCTAATGGGCCCAATGAAATAAGCCCAATGGGCTACGTCCGAGACCATCCCGACCCACTTGGAACATGTATCCATCGTATCTCTCACTATTCTTTGGGGTTGCATGGTGTGGGTCAGATACATTCAAGCTGAGTGTGGAGCCTGGGAAGACTTATCTCCTCCGTCTGATCAACGCTGCACTTAATGATGAGCTCTTCTTCAGCATCGCCAACCACACTCTCACCATCGTTGATGTCGACGCCGTCTATGTTAAGCCGTTTGAGACCGACATACTCCTCATCACACCAGGCCAAACTACGAACGTTCTCCTAAAGACCAAGCCACATTACCCAAATGCCACTTTCTTCATGTCGGCCCGACCCTATGCGACCGGCCTTGGGACATTCGACAACTCCACAACCGTCGGATTACTCGAATACCAAAGACCCAATTCATCTCATCCATCAAATGCTGTTGGCATGAAGAAACTCCCACTCTTCAGGCCGCCCCTTCCACCTCTGAATGACACTTCCTTCGCCACTAACTACACCAATAGACTGCGTAGCCTCGCCAATGCACAATTCCCAGCCAACGTTCCTCAGACCGTCGATAAGCAGTTCTTCTTCACAGTCGGCCTTGGCACCGAACCATGCCCAAAGAACCAAACCTGCCAAGGGCCCAACGGCACCAAGTTCGCCGCGTCTGTCAACAACATCTCGTTTGTCCAGCCGACCACAGCCCTCCTCCAGTCCCACTTCTTCGGACAATCCAACGGCGTCTACAACGCCAACTTCCCAAATAACCCTCTATTCCCATTTAATTACACGGGTACCCCTCCAAACAACGCGATGGTGAGCAATGGAACTAAGGTGGTGGTGCTTCCATTCAATGCGAGCATTGAGCTAGTGATGCAGGACACTAGCATTCTCGGAGCGGAGAGTCACCCTCTCCATCTCCATGGTTTCAATTTCTTCGTTGTCGGGCAAGGCTTCGGAAACTACAACCCCAACAAGGATCCGTCCAACTTCAATCTCATCGACCCTGTCGAGAGGAACACCGTCGGAGTTCCCTCAGGTGGTTGGGTCGCCATCCGCTTCCAAGCAGACAATCCAGGTCAGTATAATGTATCCTAAATGCACAAGGAAATGGTCGCCGGGAATCCTGACATGCAATTTTAAAATTGGCTTTTGGAAATTCTCATTTTGAAATGCTTGCTAGATTCCCGCCAAATGGGCGCATCAACTCTCGGTCCTCCTCTGTATTGAGTTCGTATTCTCCCGAGTCATGGGTTATTGTCTCTCAGCAATAACAGTGTCCGCTGATTCATGCAAGTGGAGCCAGGTTTACTTGATCCAAACCATCCAATCTGATGGTCCCATCTTGGATATATATATATATATATATATATATATATATATATATATATAGAATATCGAAAATTAGAAGATTCTGACCCTTTGATCAGTGACCCACAAACAGACAGTTGATTAAAAATACAGCTAAGGTCCAGAAAGAAGGCCAGATTTTGGATGATATATAGAAATTTCCAACATGCATGGTGGGCCCACGAGTCTGACGGTTCTGATCATCTATCCGAGTGCTCCAGTATTTGAACCAAATGGACGCATCATGGCACTCTTCACGTTAATATACATTCTTTCATATAAGGATAATCTAATACGTAATTTTATGCTGACATGGCATGATGGATGACGTGGCAATAGGTGTATGGTTGATGCACTGCCACCTGGAAGTCCACACCAGCTGGGGCCTGAAGATGGCGTGGGTCGTCTTGGACGGAAAGCTGCCCAATCAGAAGCTGCCACCTCCACCTTCCGATCTTCCCAAGTGTTGACCTTGGACGTCTGTGACAGTCTCATTTCGTTTTGGAGTGTGGCCCACTTTCTTCGATTTTCATTTTTATTTCCATTTTGCTTTTTTTTTTTCCGGCCTCCATGAAAAGATGGACTAGTTTTGTATTATCGAGTTTGTACGGGTGGCATCAATAAGATCAACGGTTTCGATTTCTTCGTCAGCTTACCATCTTCCTACATTTTGGCATTGTATAGCCCTTTAAAAATGAGTTGGTGATACATTGCCTGTGGAGCACGAAGTTCTAGTGCGCTGTATTGTACGTGCGGAACGTGTGCATGATAATCCGAACCGTTTATTCTGTGAGCTCCACTATTTATGGTCCACTAACAAAAATTAACCTCGATCAGACCGTTCTAACCATCTAATAAATGAGCCGTTTCTACTTGTCGACATACAGAATGAACGGTTTGAGTCTTATCTGTGTATGCCATGTTGGGGGCTAGCAAATCCATGGTGATAGTTCAACACCATTTTGAAATTGCTGGTGACCTGGAATGTGCACCTAGACGTCGCACGCTAATCTAGTTTTCCAAGTCCGTTCCAATGAGGATGGAACTTTAGCATCACCCTTCAGATGATCCTATCCATCCAAAATGGTGACCATCAAATGGATGGCTAAAGATATTACGTTCAAAAGTTGACATTCAACGGGTGAGATCAGACCAATAAGACCATCTGACTATGCATTTCGGGCTATAATCTATCAACTACTCATGGTTTGGATTGTAAGAATTGCAGCTCATGTTCCATCGGTGTTTTGGGCTTCCCCGCCAACATTTAAATGGCGTCCCAGTCTAGCATATTTGAAGATTACTAGGCTTACGTAAAAGCAAGTCTCATTTATATGCTCACATTACACCTGACAATGTGGCAAGTGTAGAAGTGTTTGCGCAATTCAAGGCCACACATGTTAACGAGGGCTGGTACTCTATTTACTTGTACTATATAATCCTTTAACTCAATGTTTGATTGATTTTATGACTCTTGCACGGAGATGGACCGATTAAGACCGAGTTTTAGGACTCAATTGCCATCATCAGTCACCCATTGTTACGATGAGTAAGATATTTTTTAATTTTTTTGTATCATGACATAAAAAGTTATTCTTTGTCAGTAATTGCAGTCATTCTCAAAGAAACAAAGATAAATAAATTTAAAATATTTTTTTTAAAAAAAAATATTAAAAATAATGTCGATTTATAAATACTACTTGTTATAATTGACAAAGTAACAAATAACTAGATAATAAAATAAAATAAATACTTGAATCATCGTATATGTTAATGTATATATATCTATAATAGTTGGTCCCACATTGGTTAGAAAAGGAAACATTCCCTCAAGTTAGGCTATAAATAGGATACCTCTTTTGTATACAAAAGCAACTATTCAATACAATTCTCTTCTCTTTGTATTGTCTTATTTCCTTTCTTAAATTTATTAGTATAGATAGATGATCTAGATAATTGGTCAGCAGAATGTGATTAGAATGTTTGATCTTCCAAATTAGAACTTGATTGGTCGAGATCCAACAACGGAAGGTTGTGGATATTTAGATTATTCCTATGATACTATGTAGTGACATTGGACAATAGTGATCCAATCTAATACTACACTAGGTTATGTTAAAATAAAAGATAAAGGTAAATGTAAATATTATGAAGATAAATTGTATTTAGCGTAAGTCTGGAGTTCTTTATCATGTTCTCCTTTTATAGCTTCTAGAGGCGGCAAAACTCTCGGTAGGTTATTCAAGATACTTCATAACCATGTCCTTTTATATGGTCTTCTCACAAGAAATCCCCATAAAGCTGAAATCATTTTCATATTTCTGTCAAAATGGCTGCTATGATTTTCACAAGAGATCTCCGTAGCTTAGATAGGTATAAACTATGTGCCAAAAAGATTGGGCTCTTTTGACTCCTTATGATGATGAGCATGCATGCACTAAGTACTAAATGCATCTAATAAAGCTCTAAGAATTGTCCAAACAACCCTACAGTTCACACCACGTGCAAGTGTAGACAACACTTTGCACAATCTTTATGGAGATTTGAATCCTCGTTCTAATAGCAAATAGCAAAAACTCTTCCTCCTGCAACTCATTTAATTAGCATTTGTAAATAAACCTTCATATATATTACGGTTATGGAAGGCTCCAACAATAACGCCTCCAATAATTCTGTCAATCTCACCATATCACAATCTCATGATTCTAGGCAATCCCTTGATTATACACTGTAGTATAGATGGATAGTCTGACTTTATTGTAAATCATCTATTTGTCATATTGTACAACATATTATATATAAATACGATACGCATACTATCAAAATGCATTGCGGTGGTTTTTGTTTTACCTTTTCATGGTATCAAAGCCACTTTTTTGGACTTACCTCCTTCGATCCAATGGCCTCTAACACCCCTTCCTCTACCTTGTCCTTCAACACTATGGTCCACCTCCTGACCATCAAATTATCATCCTCCAACTACCTTCTTTGGAGCAGTCAGGTTTTACCTTTGCTGCAATGTCAGAACCTTCTTGGATATGTGGATGGCTCTCTTCGGTCTCCACCTGCTACCATTGGGTCGGATGCCTCTGCCACTGTCAATCCGAAATTTACTGAATGATAGAAAATAGATCAACTGATCATGAGTTTTCTTTTTGCTTCGTTGACGAAAGAGGCTCTGTCTACTGTTGTTGGCTTGACTTCTTCGCATGCTATCTGGTCTACTTTGGAGAACACCTTCAGCAATCGTTCCAAATCACGAAAACTGCGCTTGAAAGATGAGCTACAACACCTGAAGAAAGCTGATAAAAGTGTTGCTGAGTTCTCTCGCGAATTTAAATCTGTTTGTGAACAGCTTGCTGCCATGGGTCGTCCGGTTGATGACCTTGACAAAATTCACTGGTATTTACGTGGACTTGGTTCTACCTTCTCTACTTTCTCTACTACTCAGTTATCTATTACTCCTCTTCCTTCATTTGCTGATGTCGTTCCCCAAGCAGAGAGTTATGAAATTTTTGTCAGATCACTGGACTCATCCCCCACCACGAGATCTACTACTGCTGCTTTTACTGCCTCCCGCAGTGACCGTGGTAATGGCCGTGGTAAAGGCCGCAACTCCCGTGGTGAACATGGACGAGGAGGCGGTCGCTCTCAACGTCACCTCCCCATCCGTTGCTAGATATGTCGTGAAGAAGGGCACAATGCCACTTTTTGTCGTGAGCACTACTCTCGCTCCTCCAACACTTCAAATGCGGCCAACTTGGTGGAAGCTTTCACCTCTTGTTCTTTGAATGACACCCTGGACTCCGACTGGTATACGGACACTGGTGCCACGGCACACATGACTCTTGACGTTGCTCAATTGGACAAGGCTGACACGTACTCTGGTAAGTGTTGAGAAAAGTCTTAAATCTAAAAGGTTTTGAGGTCGTTCGACTGGTCGTGGGAAGCTTCGACTGGTTGTGGGAGACGCTTGACCGGTCGTAGGTTCGAGCCCTGGCACGACTCAAAGTCCAGCGAGTTTTTGCTGTTTTTCACTATAGCTACAACTGGTCGAGGGTCAGCTACGACTGGTCGAAGGGGTCCTACGACCAGTCGAAGACTCGCTACGACTAGTCGACGCAGTTTGTTCCACGATTTTGCACGAAACTGCGGATTTGAGTCCTTTCGCAACTGGGATGCGAAAGGAAAGTTTCCTAAACTATAAATAGGGGTCCCTAGGGTTATTCTAGGAGATGGTAATGTATGCTAAGGCTTCCCAAAGGGGTTCTAGGGTTATCAAAGGGTGTAGTAAGGGTGAGATTCGAGGTTGTTCGAATCGGGTAAGTCCTTTCTCTTTGTAATTGATGCTTTCATAGTGGTGATCTATCGCTTTGTGCCGTGGTTTTTCCCGTAAGGGTTTTCCAAGTTAAATCTGTGTGTTCTCTTTTCTTGTGTGTGTGCTTGGTGTCATTGGATTGTTATCCTAGATCTAGATCTGTGTGATTCCGCAGGCCAAAAATCCCAACAGTAAGGACTGTGTTATTGTTGGTAATGGTGCCTCTCTCCCTATATCTCACACTGGTACCACCTCCCCCACCTCTTCTCTTACTTTAAAAGATGTTTTAGTTGTGTCTGGCCTCACCAAAAATCTAATCTCCATTAGCAAACTTCGTCAGATTTTTCTTTCTCCATTACTTTTACTAATGATCGTTTTATCATACAGAATCAAGTCACAAGAAGGGTGGTGGCAACTGGAAGACGTGAGAATAGACTCTATGTGCTTTAGATTGGACATCGTTCTTTAATTTCTGTTTTTTCAAATAATTGCCCTTGGGCCTCTTTTGATGTTTGGCATGCTCGACTGGGTCATGTGTCCCATTCTATTATTTCTTTTTTGAATAAAAATTGTCAATTATCTGTGACTTCTTTGCTTCCTAATCCTTCTATTTGTTCTAGCTGTCAACTTGCAAATAGTCACCGACTTCCCTTCTAACCGAATGAACAATGTGCTTCTCATGTGTCGGCTTTTATTCACTGTGATTTATGGGGTCCATCCCCCGTCAATTCCACCTCCGGTTTTAAATATTATGTGATATTTGTTAATGATTATTCTCACTTTACATGTCTCTATCCTTTGAAATTAAAATCTAATTTTTTTTAGAACCTTTATTCAATTTCAGAAGCTTGTAGAAAATCAATTTTCTATTAAAATCAAAATATTTCAAAGTGATGAAGGCACTGAGTTTACCAATCACACTTTTCGAGATCACTTATTTAACTCTGGAATTTGTCATCAAATGTCATGTCATCACACACCTTCTCAAAATGGTCGTGCTGAGCGCAAACATCGTCACATCACTGAAACTGGTTTAGCGATGCTTTTTCATGCACATGTTCCACTCAATTTTGGGTTGATGCTTTCAACACTGCCACTTTCACGATTAACCGGTTACCCACTCCTACTCTTGATGGACTATCTCCATATGAAATTCTGTATGGTAAGGCTCCAACTTACTCTAATTTTCATCCCTTTGGTTGTCTGTATTTCCTTATTTACGCGATTATGCTCCTCACAAACTTGTCCATCGCAGTCGTTCATGTGTTTTTCTGGGTTACAGTATGTCTCATCATGGATTTCGTTGCCTTGATCGATCCACTAACCAAGTTTTTATCTCCAGGCATGCTATTTTTGATGAACTTAATTATCCTTTCAAAGAGGATTCATATTCTGGGCCCTTGCCTAATTCTCTCATTAGTGCATTTCTTGAGCCCACTACTAGCTCAGAGGCTCCATTATCATCACAAATCAGTCCATTACCGCTTCCGTGTGCACCTTGTTTAACTAACAACTCTGTTAGTCTTGTGCCCCCTTCTGTTATAGGATACTTTTGCTGAGCCACCTGGGTCTTCTAATGGATCTACTTCCTTGCCTGTTGATCCCGCTCACGCTGCAGAAGTCTCCTCCACACCAGCAATGAGCCATCCGTCTATTCTTGGCACTCACCCCATGCAAACTTGGGCCAAGTCAGGAATCTTCAAGCCCAACCAACATTTTATTTAAGTCAAGTTCCCAATTCTGGCCTCCTACATTCTTTGCTCACCATGCGTGAACCCAAAGGCTTTAAGTGCTGCAAAACATCCAGGTTGGATTGCTGCCATGGATGAAGAGATTCGGGCTCTTCAAAAGAATCATATATGGGATCTCGTTCTGAGACCGCCTAATAAAAATGTTGTGGGCTCTAAATGGGTCTTCCGCATTAAATATTTATCCGATGGCACCGTGGACCGTCTCAAAGCTCGTCTTGTTGCAAAGGGGTATACTCAACAACTGGGTCTTGATTTTCATGACACTTTCAGCCCTGTTGTGAAGGCTTCTACCGTTCGGGTTGTCCTCTCCTTGGCCGTTTCTAATAATTGGCCTCTTCATCAACTTGACGTCAAGAATGCTTTTCTCAGTGGTTTTTTACAGGAAGAAGTCTATATGGACCAGCCACCCGACTATGTTGATTCCAAAAATCCAACATATGTCTGTCGGCTTCGCCGAGCACTCTACGGCCTCAAGCAAGCCCCACGTGTTTGGTTTCATCGGTTCAGCTCCCTTCTCTTGGTTATGGGCTTCACTTGTAGTTGTGCCGACTCATCTTTATTTGCCCTCTCTAGAGGTGCTGATTTAATTATTTATTACTCTACGTTGATGATATTGTGGTCACCAGCAACAACTCATCTCTCCTTGATGGTTTCATTCGCAAATTGACCCATGAATTTGCTACAAAGGATCTCGGGTCCTTGAACTATTTTTTGGGCCTAAAGCTCATCGGACCTCTACTGGCCTTTTTCTCAGTCAAGTAAAGTACGCCCATGAAATACTTCAGCATGCCCAGCTTCTTGATTCCAAACCAGCCAGTACTCCAATGGTGGTTTCTCACCATCTATCAGTTGCTGGTCCTAATTTTGATGATCCTTCTCTTTACTGATCACTTGTTGGCGCTCTTCAATATCTCACTATCACTCGTCTAGACATTGCTCTTGCCGTCACTGCCATCAGTCAATACATGCATAAGCCATCTGTCACTCATTTTCAAGCGATTAAGCGAATTCTTCGCTACATTAAAGGAACTCTTCGATTTGGACTGGTTTTTACTCCATCTTCTTCTCGGGAGATCCTTGCTTATTCTGACGCCGATTGGGCTGGGTGTCTCGACACACGTCGATCAATCTCTGGCTATGCAATTTACTTTGGTGATAATCTTGTGTCTTGGAGTTCTAAAAAGCAACCGACAGTGTCTCGCTCCAGTTGTGAATCAGAATATCGGGCATTGACTCTCACAGCCGCTGAAGTTAAATGGCTCTGTCATCTCCTTCATGATCTTCATGTACCTTCTGTCTCTTCTCCGGTAATGCTTTGTGATAATCAAAGTTCCATTTTCTTGCTGTTAATCCAGTTTCTCACAAACGTTCTAAGCACATTGATTTGGATTATCATTTTGTGAGAGAACTCATGGCTTCCGGAGAGCTGCACATTCGTTATGTCCCTACTAATATCCAAGTTGCAGATGTGTTTACAAAGAGCCTCGACAAACCTGCCTTCATTTTTTGCGATCCAAGCTACGCGTCCAAGATTCTCAGTCACTAGGCTTGCGGGGGGTATTACGGTTATGGAAGGCTCCAACAATTACGCCTCCAATAATTCTGTTAATCTCACCATATCACAATCCCATGATTCTAGGCAATCCCTTGATTATAGACTGTAGCATGGATGGATAGTTTGACTTTATTGTAAATCATCAAGCTGTCATATTGTACAGAATATTATATATAAATACAATACGCATACTACCAAGATACATTGCGGTGGTTTTGTTTTACCTTTTCAATATATATTAAAAATATTTGTTTTTTAAAAATAAAATTTTTATATTTAAATTATATTTTTATAATTTAAAAGAAAAATAAAAATACAACACAATATGTTAAGCACCACGAAGTACATGTGCGAATCAATAGATGGCGAAATGAGCTTGGCCCAAGTCTTTCAATTCATATGTTTTTAACAGTGCCCCGCCTGATTGACCGTTCATGCAGATTGCCTGTCTGCCTTTTACCCGCTTGTGGGCTTAGTTCTGACAAGTGTGTCCCACATGAAAATAATCCAGACCGTCTCTGTTGTATTCAACTGTGGATGGATCATACCCAAAAAATGTCTCCTTCCTACAGTGATACTAACATCTAGATTTAAGGCTACAACAAAAAGGGTCAAGAGGTGAATTTGAAGGAAGGGCTGAAATTCAACTGAGAAAAGATCCCGATTGGACCCGACCGGTGGGCCTGGTGGTTCACCAGGGTAGGAAGCCGCAGACCAAGGGGCCCGGTGGACCTTGTTTGTCAGAAACGGTACCCGAGTACAAAAACCTCTGATCGAGTATCCATAATTCCTAACTTAACCATATGTGCAGGTGCGTTGGGTAGCCTGCCCACGTACTATTTACTGCCCGAAGGTGCGTTGGTTGCCTGAATGCAACTCCCACATCTTAGGGGAACTGATATCTACGTGCGGATCGTCTGTGTCGAAGGAACAGTAAAATTCAGTGCTATCACTTTTCGTTGGTCCACGTCATCGCTGACGAATCCGGCTTACAAGATACGCGGGATTTCTCTCCTAAATGGATTTCATGCTACATAATATGATTTTTCACGTGTGTAACTTTTCGGACCCATGATGATTATGTTTTAGATCCACACCGTTCATTAATTTTTAAAGATAATTCTATAAAATGATCCCAAAAATAAATCACATCTAAAACTCAAGTGGACCGCACCACAGAAAACATGGGATTGAATAACTACCCTTGAAAACTTTTTAAGGTCCAATGTGAGGTTTATGTACCAGATGAAGGGAAAACAAAAAGCTCCATCGTAGCTTTATGTGGCCTCAAGAAGTTTTCAACGTGTTCAATTCCCACTATTTCTTTAGTGTGGCTCACTTGTGCTTTGGATTTGTGTTATTTTTTTTTTTTTCATTCCATGAATGGTGGTATTGAAAAATATATGAACGGTGTGGATTTAATACATACATCATGATAGGTCAGGTCTGTAAAAGTTTTATATGTCAATGCTCCCAGTTTTCTTCTCCCAACTTGGAATGGAATGATAATGGTACTAAAAAATGAATGAACTGCGTGGATTTGATACATATGTCATAAAAGTCTCGTATGCCAATACTTATGGTGTTCTTCTGCCTACTTGGAATGTGCTAGGCCTGACCTTATTCAAGACAGACCTTGGCATGTATATTCTGCATGTATCCATTCGGTTCATTCACATTCCCAAATCAATTTAAGGCATTATCCAAAATATAAAGTAGATTCAATTATCAAGTGGGCCATGCCATAAAAAATAATGATGGTTGACCATTAATAAGCCACAAAAGTTCCATATCAAGCTGATATTTGTTTTTCCTCTTCATCCCCTCTTACGTGAACCTATCAACAGATTGGATGGAAAATAAAAACTACGTGAGCCGTAAAAAGTTTTTAATAGTAGGGTGTTTGGATCTTCTTAGATTTTGGTATCATGATCTGAAAAAGCGGATGAACGGAGCGGCTACATAGTACACAAATCAAGGTGGGCCCCACGGTAAGAGGTACACCGTCTTGGATGAGGCTAGGTCTCACGTAATCCACTCCCTGCGCCACACACGGCAAGCAATAATGGAATTTTCAACTGAATTTTTTGAGGTGTGTAATTTACGTCAGGCTCATGATTATGTATTTTTTAGATTATGTATCCATGCTGTCCATCCATTTTTTCGAATCATTCTAAGGAAACTAACTAAAAAACAATGCAGATCCAAAGCTAAAGTGGACTACACCACTGAAGACAGTAGGAATTGATGCTACTGTTGAAAACTTCTTAGTATCACAGAAGGATCTGATCAAGCTGACACTTGTATTTCAACTTAATTCAGGTATATGGGATGTCATTAACAAAGATGAAAGATAAGCTTCACCGTTGGCCCTGAGAACGTTTCAACAGACGAGTCATCTGTACAATCTTCACTTCTTCCTGTGGTGTGATCCACTTCAGCCTTGGATGTAGATCATTTTTAGTATCCTGCTCTGTATTTACGTGTAAAACTTGATGGACGGTATAGATTTAACAAAAAAAAAAAAAATTGTGAGACCCAGAAAAGCTTCACATGTTAAAAGTTAATAATGTGTAGTTAGCAATCTATCAGAGAGAAACCTGCCGATCCGCACTCCCGCCTGATTGATAGATACAACTTTCCACTTTTGGTAAGAATTTAGCAAAACTGTCAAACAACTATTTACTCTAAAAAGCTTAAGCTTGCAGATTAAGGACGTGTTTGATTTTTCAGCTCATTGGTAAATGAAATTGCTAATGATTATTTCCCTAAACGTTTACCTGTACGTGATTTGACATTCTATTTTTTTTTACACAAAAATTGAGAAGGCTATAACATATTTGTGGGTCCCACCGTGATGTGTGTCTCTTATCCACACCGTTCATCAATTATGCCAGCTGAATTTATGGCATGAGCCAAAAAACTGAGGCATATCCAAAGCTTAAGTGGACCACGCCATAGGAAAAAGGGAATCGAACACTTACCGTTAAAAAATTTTTGAGCCACTATTTCTTTTGGTGAGGGCCACTTGAGTGCTGGATCTTCCACAATTTTTGGCTCATATCTCAAAATTCTGATGTAAAATGGATGGACGGAACAGGTATATCATATACATTACTGTGTGGTTCAAAAATTAAAACTATATCTTTTGAACATATTTCAAATGCACAAATTCCTATGAGTTTTCAAACGCAGTCAAACGGTAATAATTATCATTTCTGTATTTACCTTTGCTTTGAAAAAACAAACAGCCCTAAATAGTTGTTTGAGCAGCAGCAAATATGACTTGCTAATATATATTATTCTCCCACTACCCTTTTCAATCGTCACTCTATGATAACCATTCATTTTATGGGCACCATCAAGAGTGCCAAGTTATATACACGTTCAACACAACAGACGTGTTGCATTGATCATTTTCCAAGTTATATAAAATATAATCCCTTGATTGGTGGGCCACCATTTGAGTTGTTGGTCCATTTCTGGTAACTGAATCTAACTCGTGGCTGAATAAAATACTTTCTTTTTCAACACTCTAGCAGTCAGATCGACTAACAAGAGTGCCAACCACATACCTATTTAAAAATCAGACGCCATCAAAATGCACGTCTTTTCTGTTGGATTATCTCATTACCTAATCAACCAAACACACATGCTATCAACATCTCAACATCTCTCTCTCTCTCTCTCTCTCTCTCTCTCTCTCTCTCTCTCTCTCTCTCTCTCTCTCTCTCTCCTCTCTCTCTCTATATATATATATATATATATATATATATACCAACAAGCTTTCACCGTTGAAACTTGAAAAAGAGAGATGGGTGCTTCTCTTTTGACACCATCAGTTCCATTGGGAGCTCTGCTACTTGCACTGTGTCCGTTGATCTTGTGGCCTGAGCTTGCACGTGGCGAGTACACAGGCATAACCAGACACTACAAGTTTAATGTAAGTGATGTTGAAGCTGGATCCACTACAAAGCTTTGTAGGTCAAGCTTAACCTGCAATTCGATCTGTGAGGCCCACCGTTGTATTTTCATGGCATCCAATCCGTACATCATGTGAGCTCTCTCATTTTCTCCTTTGCTTCCAAAAGCCACGCAATCCAAAATTCAGGTGAGCCGCACCAGGTAAACTAATGCTTGAAACCTCTACAATCATGTGATGTGGCCCACCTAAGTTTCAGAATATCCTGATTTTTTGGGTGTCCGTTCATTATGGTGGGCTATCTTCTGAATGGATTGGATGACATATACAGACACATTGGGCCCCAGACACCATCTGGAAGATTTTCAATGGTGGGTGTCCCTCTCTTAATTTCCCCTGTAGTGTGGCGCACATGAGTTTTGAATGGGCCTGATTTTTGTGCGATGAGGAGAACATGAAGGGACATAGATGATAGACATCTTGGATGCCATGCAAATAGAATTGTGGGCCCCACACGTCCTATCGTAGATTTAGCTTCTAATTGGGTTATTCGTATATGAAAGAAATGTAGGTTATATTTTCTTACGTTGCATGTTATTTTTTAACGGTGCAGATTCAATTGCAAAATGTGACGCGCCTGTGCCACACCAGGAGCATCCTGACCGTTAATGGTCAGTTTCCGGGGCCGAGGATCGTAGCCAGGGAAGGTGATCGGGTCGTGATTAAGGTGGTTAACCACGTTCAAAACAATGTGACCTTTCACTGGTATGAAACACTCTCCGTTCCCTTCCTCTAAGAATGAGCTAAACATATATAGCTTGGTTTTTTGACTCAGTGACTCACCCTGACTCGTTCAGCTTCTAAGTCGAGTCACGACTCACCTGAGTCTGAAGTCAGGTGAGTCAGATACGACTCGGACAAGTAATCAAACCAGGATACGTAGTAGTAGTAGTAGAAACGTTAAATGCACAAGGATCGTTCATCAGGAGATCCCACCTGCGTTTGTGTGATATCTCTAAAATCAGCCCAATCAGTTTGTAACATAGACTGAACTGTACATAGAAATTGACCATTGGGTCAATTTCTCCTATTTCTCTTAAACGTGATCGTATCAAACTGATTTTTGGTACATCCGTCTATCTCAGTGTGGAACGTCTGATGAACGGATCCGATCTTGTATACGGGTTTCTAGTTTCAACGTGTGAGGTGATGCTCGTAACATTCCTCAAATTTCAGTAACTTGAAACACGCAAGATGAAGGAGGCATACAACGCAACGGTGGTGAAAGGTTTCCAAAGTTCGGCTTGCCTCTGTCGCGACTGAGACGCCACCATCCGTCGCCACATTGGAAACCGCCAAAATACTGAGATGGTCCCATCATCTGAACCGACCATGTTATGGAATCTGTGCTATTAGTGCGGTCATATGATTTAAAACATTACAAAGAATATTATCGATGGCCCAGAATCAACTTCATAAATCGATGGTTAGTATTATCAATTAATGGGATCATGCCGGTTTTTGGATGGTATCAAGAATCTGGACGGTTCAAATCATCGGATTATGGCCACCACGTAGATATCTGGTCTCCAAATCCTAGCCAACATGATCATTAGGTGGGGGAAAGCATACATCGAAATCAGACCATTCGTGGATTTCTCCTCACCGTTCTTTTTTCTTGATCCGTTTGATGGACGGTTGTCATCATCGGAGCAGGCACGGTGTCCGACAGCTCCGGAGCGGATGGTCAGATGGTCCTGCTTACGTGACCCAGTGCCCCATACAGAGTGGCCAAACGTACTTTTACAACTTCACGATCATCGGCCAACGAGGCACACTCTTCTGGCACGCGCACTTTTCATGGCTGAGATCGACCCTCTACGGGCCTATCATCATCCTGCCCAAGCGCACCGTCCCTTATCCATTTGCCAAGCCACACAAGGAGGTCCCAATCATCTTTGGTAAACAACGGTCTAGATCTTCCTATTAAATGGCTTAAGCTACCAACAATATTTCTCTAATCAACTGGGCCGGACTTGCAGGTGAGTGGTTTAATGCAGATCCTGAGGCCATAATCGCACAGGCGTTACAAACGGGAGGTGGGCCTAACGTATCTGATGCGTACACCATCAACGGTCTTCCGGGGCCTTTGTACAATTGCTCATCAAGAGGTACACGTACCAAAACACATGCACACGTATTTAATATTGTAAATGGGCCAGGGTGGGCCCATGTCAATCCGGCCTGGTGAGGCCAATGTCAACCAAATGGCCCAGTTCAGTGGCCTGCTTCATCATAGCTATCAATGTCTGAGCTGGGTATTTTATTAGCAAGATGGGCTCAGGCCCATTAGTCAGTGAGTTGAGTGGGTGTGATGAGCCGCTTGGACAGTACAATCCAGGCCATCGAATTTTGGTCAAATGATCTTAACGTTCTGATTTGGCTAATTTTGATCCATTTATTAGATAGCCGTTGATTGGATGGTTAGGATCTGCGATCAGTGTATTTTTTAGGGAAGCGGATTGGTTGGTGTACCACACACCACCAATCTAGCTGATGTGGGTGCGTGTCGTGCGAAGATGCGCGCTGACGCTCCTCGAGCTTCGAGTTGTACGAACGGTTCAAAAGGAGAACAAAGTTACATGGCCCCACAATGATGTATTTATCATATCTACACCGTTCATCCATTTGGATAGATCATTTTAGTTCTTTGTTACAAAAATGAGTAATTTTCAAGACTCAAGTGGACCACACCACAAATACTAGTGGAGACAATGATTCTCACCATTAAAATATTAGTAGGCTTTCCATCCAATATGTTCATAAGGTCATTTTTAGGCAATGCTCCATCGACCATGAGTCCCGTGATTTGGACGGTCCGGATCGGCAATAGCATCGTATGGCTTATGGATAATCTGTGGTCCAGATGTCGGCTTCTGATTTTGTTTGTTTGGTGGGCCAGATACATTCAGACTAACCATAGAGACCGGAAAGACGTATCTCCTCCGTCTGATCAATGCGGCCCTCAACGACGAACTCTTCTTCAGCATTGCCAACCACACCCTCACCGTCGTAGAAGCAGATGCTGTCTATGTGAAGCCCTTCAACACAACTACCATCCTCATCTCACCAGGCCAAACCACCAACGTCCTACTCAAAGCCAAACACCATAACCCAAACGCCACATTCATCATGGCAGCCCGACCCTACGCACCCGGTGCTGGCACCTTTGATAATACCACAACCGTCGGATTCCTCCTATACCAACGCCCCAATTCATCTTCTATAAAGACTTTTCCCGTTTTCAAACCAAGGCTTCCACCTCTCAATGACACTTGCTTCAGCATGAAATTCGCCAGAAGATTTCGTAGCTTAGCTGACGCTGGATCTCCATGCAATGTCCCGAAGACCGTTGATAAACGGTTCTTTTTCACGGTGGGCCTTGGTACGGACCCTTGCCCAAAGAATCAAACATGCCAAGGATTCAACGGTGCTAAGTTCGCTGCTTCTATTAACAATGTATCAATGACACTGCCAACGACTGCTCTCCTTGAGGCCCACTACTTCAAGCAATCGAAGGGTGTATATACTAGCAATTTCCCAAAGAAGCCACCTTTTCGTTTTGATTACACCGGCAAACCTCCAAATAATACCTTGGTGAGCCATGGTACTAAGGTGGTCCCGCTTCATTTTAATACGACCGTTGAGCTGGTAATGCAGGACACTAGCATTGTGGGGCCGGAAAATCACCCTCTCCATCTACATGGTCATAACTTCTTCGTAGTCGGACGAGGTCTTGGGAACTACAACGCAAAGAAGGACCGGTCGAAATTCAACCTCGTCGATCCTGTGGAGAGGAATACTGTTGGAGTTCCACCTGGCGGTTGGGTGGCCATTCGTTTCCGGGCTGATAATCCAGGTAGGTATAGATAGGATTTGGTTGTGTTTGGCTCATTTAAATGGAACTGAATAGTCTACAACAAGGCTGTGGGGTCCACCACGTTGTCTATGTAAAATCCACTCTGTTCATCAGGTGTGAACTATTAAAAACTCATATGGGCCACATCATGAATTTAGAATTGTTTCCAAAACTGCTAAGTTTACACGATGTGGCCCACGTGAGTTTTATTGTATCTTTTCTTAATCCTGGTGAGGCCTGATTAACGGTTTTGATGAAAGATAACCACCACAGTAGCCCCATTCCCATTATTCCATGTGGTGTAGCCCATTTGAGTTGTGGGTCTTGCTGACTTTTGGCCATAGAGCCTAACATCAAGCAAAGAACTTGATAGACAGAGTAGATTAAACATGTTGGTTGGGCCCCACTGCATATAAAACGGGTGTTGTAGAGGATTCCAATCCCACTCGAGGGAAGAGGAATTCTATCATATCAGATAGATATTGTGATTGAGTTATCAATGTCAAACATGGATCACCAACTGGTCTGAGTCAGCCGTGACTCGTCCGAGTTGACTCAGACTCAGTTGGACCTCTCGACTCAACCTCATGCTAGA
The DNA here is from genome assembly GCA_021015155.1 of Magnolia officinalis. Taxonomy (NCBI): domain Eukaryota; kingdom Viridiplantae; phylum Streptophyta; class Magnoliopsida; order Magnoliales; family Magnoliaceae; genus Magnolia; species Magnolia officinalis. The sequence goes on from JAJHSJ010000008.1 coordinate 8,537,737, forward strand.
TCATACACACGGTGGGGCCCATGATCATCCCATCTTTTGGTCACAATTTCACTCATTTATTGAAGTTATACAAACTTAAACTGACATGGAAATTGAAATGAACAATGTTCTGAAATAGGTGTTTGGTTCATGCACTGCCACATTGAGGCCCACCTCAGCTGGGGTCTGAAGATGGCGTGGGTCGTTAAGGATGGGAAGCGACAATATCAGAAGCTGCCACCTCCACCGTCTGATCTTCCCAAATGTTGAGCCTGATTCCACATTCTTCTTCTTCTTTCTTTTTGTTCACTTATTTTTTGAAGGCGTAGTCAATGCCGTGTCCATCTTATACTTGTGTTGTGTATCATGGATTTTGAAATAATCGGCTATTGATTGTAATATCCATGTTCTCATCTTAATCATCAGCCTACGGTTGTTAATTTCTTGAGCAGATTTCTAATTATGTAGAACGATATTCAAAATTTTGCTACGCTTAATGAAGCTGTTGAGATTTTTATTAAGTTCTTCTACTCATAGTTAATGATTAGATCAAGGTCGCATGTGGATGGACAAATCAATAGAATTTTGATAATTAGTTAAAATTACATTTCATAGTAATCTTATTTAGGGGTTCAACCCCCAATTTGAACCATAAGTACATTTAAGATGGATTTCAAAGGAAGCTAATCTCTAAATGAAACATTTCATTTCATGGAATGTGCATCCAAAGGCTTTCATTCCTTGATTGTCTCTTTGTTGCGTAAAAGGGCATAATGAAAGAACTAAAGAACCTATTTGGATGCAATTCCGCAAGAGGAGGTGTAGAATTTAAAAGCTATATTTTGGAAAATTTTGTCACATATGTTTCATTTAGAATGAAAGAAAAACATAGAAACGAGATATGCAGGAGATCTTAACAATTATGCATAAATCTAATTGGTTATCTATAGCGTGTATACAGTTGTATTAAGTATTTTATAGGGAATTTTATAAAATAATACCTCCCTAATATAGTATTTACATCTCGGTCCTTTTTTCAATAAAGAAAAGTGTTTTCAATAAACTATACCACTTTCGTTATATCTCTTAACGGAAGTCAGAGTTGTGCCGTGTGAGCAAATGGTCAGTGGCTTGGGTGGGCTCCACTATGATGTTTACGTGAAATCCACCCTGAGTGTCAAACCATGGTAGGCTCAGGTCTCAAAAATCAGCTCCATACATGATTCAAGTGGATCTCACAATTGGAAAGAGTGTACGGGGGCAACATTCACCCTCCCAAATATTTCCTTTGATCTGGCTCACTTGAATTACGAATGAGCTTGATTTTTTGCCCCGAGCCTTTTGGTGTGGCATCTAATGATTGGAACGGATTTCAAATAGTCATTATAGTGGGCCCGTAAAAATCAAGGTTGGACTTCTCTCTCCCAATTATTTTCTTTCATCATGTGGCCCACCTGAATCTTAGATCATTCAAATGATTCAACCCTTGGCCTAACTTGGAATTACAAATTTAATGGTCAGAGCAGAGATACACGCCATGGTGGTCCTCACAAAAATTAAATGGTTGGCATCCTTCTCCCAACTGTTTCCAATTCTTATATATTTAAAATATATATTTTACACAATGCCTACTCTTGTTTTTTTTTTTTTTTTTTTATGGGGTAATCTACTCCGACCAGGCTATAAAAATAAATAAATAAATAAAATAGGTTGACATGATTCAAGTGGACTGCACCAAAGGAAACAAGTGGGAGAGAGCTGTCTACCCTTAATTTTTACAGGGCCCAACATGATAACCATATGAAATCGACTCCAACCATCAGTTGCCATGTTGAAATTTAGACATGGGACTCAAAAATCAAAAATCAAACTCATTCGTGATTCAGGTGGGCCATACCAAGGGAAATAGTTGGAGGGCGAGTGAGCCCTATACACTATTTCCAAATGTGTGATCCACTTAAATCATGGATGAGGCTGATTTTTTGCCTTAGGCCTAACATGGGGTGATGAATCGAGTGTTCCGGATAGATTTCACATAAACATCAGGGTGGGACCCACCATAGCCTCCAACCCCCAACCTATGTTAAGAAATGTGACATAAGATGATAATTACTTAATTAATGAGGTAGCTTATTGAAAACTATTTTAAAAAAGGTAATTGGATGTATATACTATATTAAATATTCTTTTCGAGTATACATCACCCTAAATTAATTAAATTTTATATCTCAAATCTTATTATAGAGTTGTAACAATTTATACTATTTTCGAACACATTTTGTATTCACTCTAAGAAAAATTATTGACACTTGCCTCCCTTGTTCTATAAACACTATTCTTTTTAATTAGTTAGTACAATTTGTATTATGTCTTGTCCAACGTAAAATAATATTGGTGTTATCTTAGTACTTATTTGCTTGACATCCAAAAATTGAATATATTTCATCTTTCCATGTCAATGGTCGATACTTTACCTGTCAATGTCAGTAAGTAGCAAATAGTCAAAATGTCAAGTGTTAGAGCAACCCAGTTACATTATGAATGGACTTATATTTATGGTGTTATGTTTTTATAACAAGGTGAACACAATCAATTTAAATTTCGCACATGTCACTAATTGACATTTGGGTAGGATGTTTAAGGATGGGTTGGTACAAAATATTCATTTTCTTGCTTTGAAAAATATGAAAAAGGAAAATAGATTTGAAGCTAAATGAAAAATGGGTGAACGCACACATAACCTTACAAGATGTTAATTATTTTGTTTGCCTATAAATAGCAATTAAAAGAGTATTATATTAATTAGTAAAAATTCTCTTTTCTAATTAATTAATGCATTTGGAATTGTATATGTTAATTCGTTATATTAACATATCAAAGCGTTGAGAAAGAGAAAAGTCACATCTTCTTAGGCATAGCGCTTGAATGAACTAGGAAAGAGAAAATCTCTATAAATGAGGAATAAATTTGAAATTATTGAATGAAGTGTTGCTTACAATGAATTTGGTGTCATTATATAAGAAAAAGAAATTTTAAATCCTAATTTGACTCAAAGTAGAACACTTTTTCAAAATAGTAAAAATTACTTTAGAAATAAAAAAGATGTCTAATCATACTTAAAACTTGTAAACAAATATAAGATAACTAAAACAAAGACTTTAAGCTGCAACTTGGATCTTAAAATTTTAAAAAAAAAAAAAAATTTGAAACTTGCTAAAAACAGTAAGTTTCAACGTAAAACCTAATTTAACACTAAAATGATTGACTTTTGTGAAATTTTTTGAGAACATCAACCCTTAGTTTGTTAGCCAGGTCATAAAGCTCGTCAATAGCTTTCCAACAATATATTGCACATGCGAAATCGATAACCAATCACAAATCCATGGTCATTAAACGTAATAGCATGTATTTAGGCCGTTTGTGCCCAATCAGAGCCCCTCTAACTCAAATTTGTACCATCCTGGTCATCCATTAAGTTGTCATCTACTCATCCCGTAACAATCCTCTCCACCTAAACAGAATTCATCTCCAAGTTAACCAGTGGTTGCATATGACTTATCAATGTATAGTACTTGAACAAGTTTATAACAAAAAAATGTATGTGATATTTACATACCCTCAAAATTATCAACAACATAGGCATGATCATTGATCATCATGAGTATCTGATATGGTCTGACCTTTTTATCTTTCCACTTGTTGTACGCTACTAGCGGCAAGCGCTCTTTTTTTAGGCTAACCATAATTAAGTCACCTTCTTTGAACACTTTAAAATATTTTAAACATTTACTTTTGTTAAGAGGCAATCCATCTGGGAATGTTTTGAAATTATCTCATTAAGTTTTCTTTAATGGAATTAATTTTTCTGAACAAGCCACAAAATCTACGCAACGTATTACTAGGAAAGACTATCCCTCTATTTTGGAAGCTTTGTGTAACGCCCTAAAAATCAGGGGTCGAGCGAAGCTCAACTCCCGAGTTCCAACGCATCACTTATGCAACACAAATAATGATGATTATGATGAGAGCATTGAAACATGAATGCAATTATACCAAAACAGCATATCATACTCCAGAGACAGTTAAATTTACAAGCGAAAGACTATGATAGATATATAAAATTATAAATTATGGTGAGTCTCCAGAGTGTGATAATGTTACCAGGTTAATTCATTACAAGTACAATTTCAAATTATACCAAGTTATGTAAGGTCATCTAGTCAATATCCCAGAAAGCCCCGTCGATCAGGACACGACTCACAGGAACCCGCCTGAAACTGCATAAAGGAGGAATCCCCCTCATCCTCATAAAAGTCCAGCTTCACTTCACAGCATCGCCATCATCTGAAACTCAAACAAGTCTGTTTGGTGTGTACAACACCGTCCCATAAAATGGGAGTGAGTGATCAACTCAGTGGAACAATAAAGCATAGGTTAACATGTTATCAATTCAGTCAAGCAGTAATGATAAAGCAGTACAATCAAACACTCCTAACTACTCTTATTAATGTAAGTATGAATGCAGTCATGATGCATGCCCTCACCGACATACTCCCTCATGCGACACCATCTTACGTTCGCGGCATGCTTGCATTCCTCAGTGCTCCACATCTTCCAGGCACATGTAGTGCGATGATGAGCATGATTACCGAGTTGTTATTAGTTCATTTCAAACAGCAAGATTAGGAAACTAAGGTACCTCCCTTGTATCATTCCCAAACGTGATCCATTCTAGGGTCATCAAACCTAGATAATCTCATACGATAGTATGGTTCTAGGGCGCTACAAAGGCTGCCAGGGCTGTTACACATAATCGTTACACCACTCCCCCATCACTTTTTTAACAGTTCATCACTAAATTGATACAGGCCTAGTTCATACTCTATACACTGCGGCAAAACTCGTCGCTTCACCGCAAATTCAAAGTATGCTCGAGGTCACTACAAAGGGCTCGTCACCAATCAGTGTAGGCCGACAGCTCGAATATAATGTCTCATACCACCATAATCGGCTCATGAGTCTGGTTGCTCAATGGACACTACGGGGAGGCACGTGGCCCCAGCGTAGGCCGACAGCTCGATCACGATGTCCCATACCATCATACCCGGCTCATGAGTCTTAGCGGATCAAGGTACCATAGTTAACGGGATTTCACTGGTAAGTTTGGTACCCTAGGTTCAATTAGAGACATTCAAACATGGTGAACATACATAAGACAAATCGGGTTGCTTGACGAGCTCGGCTAGCTCGAGCGCACAACAAGTTGAATGATATGAAGCGCATAAGCACTTTGTGTGGCCAACCACTATCGCCAACCGAAGTACGACTCGGGTTCGTCCAACACATCTCACGTGGCAAATGAATTTCAGCCACGAATTCAATCCCGTTACCGATTGCCTGGACTATAATCATAGCCCCAAACCCAATCAATCCATGACCAGAAGTATGTAGAGTAAAGCAGAATAAACAAAGTAATTCAAGCATGTTGACAAGCATGTCATAAAACATGTAATAAAGCACAATATAAACAGAAAATACAAACACCTATATTTCATAAGTAAGCAGTTAATTTAAATAAGCAACATGGAGGAAAATCATATACATCTCTAAGGTAGCCGAAAATCTTATCTCAACACCCTTATACATTATAATTTGCTAACTACTACTCATTCAGACATTTCAACAAACACTTTAAACTACATACATCAACATACATGACGTATGTTGATCACATAGGTATGAGGCCAAATCCTTTCACTAGGGAGTTGCCCCAATTATAACACGCGTGCACCCACGACGGATAGTCATGGCAAGTAGGAATCCAAGTTCCATGTTTATTCAGTCATTTCCACAAACACTTGGGCTACACGTTTTAGCATATATATTATATATTGGTCGTGGCGTGATTTAGGGCAAATCCTTTCGTCAAAAGGGTGTCGCCTATACAACAATCACGTATCCATGACAATCAGTCATGGCAAGCACGAATGCGAATTCTATATTCATTCAATCATTTTCACAAACACTTAGAATATACCCTTTTTACATACATAACGTTATACTAGAAAAAACATGTATTAGGGCGAACCCTTTCACAAAGTATTATACACATATATAATATGTTCATACAGCAAATAATATGGCACACACATTTTTAAAATTTATACGTATACGGTACTTTCTACAAATACCTAGAATACACAAAATTTCATATTCTTCGTATTTAATCGAAATGGAAAACAGACAGCATTTTGTACATGTGCAATTGCATGCAGATCATGAATCTATCATTATCTGACATTGAAAGCGTTGAAAATCATAACATATACACCTAAAGTTTGCACCTTTTGTCGTAGAATCGTAATGGAGTCGATAGATTCGCTAAGCTTTAGTATACGGCAGTTTGGTAACCTATAGCATGCTTTCGGTTAGTTATTTCATAACATACAACTATCAAAACCCCAAATCAGTTTAGGGTTAGGGTTTCTTACCTAGAAATGACACCAGAATCGCTGGAAAAATGCTTAGAATGGAGTGGTGAAGGTTGTAGAATGATAGGGAAAAAGGGTAGGAAGAATCCTCCCACAACTCTATAACTTTCTCTCTTTTCTCTCTTCTCTCTTAGAGTTTTTCTCAAATTCGTATGGCTGAATGAGAGAGGGTTCTAAGGTCCTTATATAGCCTAAAATCACACCAAAACAGACTTAAGGTCAAGGTATACTTAGGTTATAACCAAAGTGAGTCAGTTTCAGCTCAACGGAGGACTTCTGGCAAGCCCCCTTGAGCCAAAGGTCGGACTTAAGCTCACTAACACTGGATCTAGGTACCATTAAGTTTTTGTTCCAGTAGGGTTCTCAGATCACGCGTGGCAGACCAGTTTCAGTTCAACGGTCAGTGGATCTCGATCGAAGATTCCGAGTACATGGATATGTTTGGGGAAATATCTCTGATCCGAGGGTGTAATCTGGCTTGAGTCTGACGGTCGGGTTGCTCAATACTGAACCGCAAGCGTCACATGCCAGATTTCATAAATCCTTATTTATTTTGGAATTATTTTCATGTTTCTCGCACTCCTCGCTCTGGACTCAAGCGAATTGCACTGGGACACTATCTGGATTTGATTTTCGAGATGGTTGTCAAGCCCAGCAATGCAGTCCTAATTCCTTAACTTTGTGTTAATCGAACTTCCGACGTGCGGTCCAGATCTGATACGGAGTTTCGAGATGCTCCCGAGAGCAGCCGGGTAATGAGATTGATCCTAAATTTTAGGGTAATGTAGCGTCAATGACTCTACAAGTTTTGGGTCTTGCAGATCGTATTTAAAGTGATTGGTGCTAATTTCACAGATACTCTAGTTTAACACTGGCTAATTCTCGCCTAATTTCTAAAGGATTTAGTCCTGAGTAATTTCTGTCTGAGGTGGTACCTGTGCCTTTGTAGTTTGTATATAAAGTGATCCAAGTTATAATACTTAGATAGTTTAAGATAGTGTATAGGGTGAAAGTACTTAGAAAAATTAAAAGAACAAGGTAGTGAAGGGTGGGATTTGTGAAGGAAATGGGTTAACAAACGATTTTAGATTATGGGACTGGGTTCTGACAAGTTAATAAGGTGTTAGGAGCAACCCATTGCCTAAGGACCTCTAATTCCAGGTTGGCAAAAATTCGGGATGTTACACTTTGAGATGGTTTTCCTCACTCATAGGGACAAGGGTAATCTCATTCTCATCTTTGAAAAAAATATTTATGTTATTTTTACCTCTATCGATAGATTCAATATCATACTGTCATGATTGTTGTAATATCTTATGGGATGTTAGTAATGGCAACTATATCACATACAACTTCATCTTTATATGTTTATTGACTAAAAATGGAACTAAGCATTATTCAGTTACCTTAGTTTTACATATGATTGAGTATAAAAAATTGTATTTTTTATATTCAACTATAGAATATCTACTACCAACTTACACATTGTATTCTTGTTGTTGATCTCATCTATGATCACACAATAATATCTTCAACTGCAGAATATCTACCACCTCCTTACACGCTATGTTCTTATTATTGCCTCTATTTATGATCACACTATAATATCTTCAATTGTAAAATATTTACCACCACCTTTCATAATATGTTCTTGTTGTTGCCTTTATCTATGACCACACCATAATATCCTAGTTGATCGTACATGTTTTGAGAGTACTATGCCTATATGGGTTCTCATTATGCTTTAAAGTGTACATTATGAAGAGACACTCTTCATCTTAGGAATTTTTGTTCATTTCTTCTTCAAAATCTAACTGACCATTACCTGCCTCACCCAAGTTAATGGTTAGGCTAGGCATTTATCTCTTTGGCCATTGGTTGAATCGATGCTTTGGTTGACCATCGTTGTAACACTTAGTTGAGGTGGAGCATAGGGTTTTAAGACATGTTTTTAGTATTGAGTACTCCATGTTGAGAAGAACATCCACTAATATGACTTCTCTCTCGAGGCTGCATCGTAGCCCGTGATAGTTCAATGACGACATTTTTTCCTACCACTTAAGTTCTTATAACAAACCTCTCTAGTTGAATTTATATTCTGGTTGTCAATTTGAAAGTGTCATTAAGGATCCAGTTGGGATGCATCACAGCTCAATCTTATATTGCTCCACGTAGTTTTTTTCATCACACATACTCACACACCCCACACATGTCCATGCCTTCATACGACAATGGTTGCTCGAAACCATGACCTCCGATAGAAACTCTTGTGAGTCCACCATTGAGTCATATATTCGTAGGCATATTATCCTATATAATTCACTTGTGAACATTGATACTTATTGTGACTTAATCTTTATCAAATTAATATGTAAGGATAAATAATAGAATTTTTTGACAAAAGCCCTCACCTTCCTTAGTAAGATAGAATAATACTCGATTATAGTCTACTAGTTGAATCATGCTCACATTAACCCCATTCGCGACTAAGTTCGCATTTGTGCCTTCGATTACCCTATTCGTGAGGGTTGGTGTTACTCATTCCATGCTTACGCTTTATGTTCAAGTTTATATACTACGAGATTTACTTTTTTCTCATTAGGAATCTTCATATAATCTAAGAATTATTTTCCATTTGCAAACTAGTTAAGGAAGTCCTCGATATGTAGCTAACCATTGAAGAAAGAGAGATGTACCTTAAGTTAATAGTTCCAAACTTGTTCAACAGCTCTTCATACCCCTTATTGAAGATGATCTCGTTCACGTCCTCGTCACTAGACTCATCATCATTGTATTAAGGTTTATGATATAACACATTTATTAGACTTGTTGTACCATGAACTGGCCAATGCGAGCCCCTTTAATAGTTGTAAGTCGTTTATTTCCTTAAATCTGAAGGTACTCTATGAACTTAGCTATCCGAGTAGTCATCACATGCACCTCGTTTATTTCCTCTGAAGGTACTCTATGAACTTAGCTATCCGAGTAGTCATCACATGCACCTCCTCATACGTTGTTGGTTTTCTTATTGAAATGCCTCAAACTTTGCCTCAAATAATGATTAATTCCCAGAATATTACTCGTAAGATTATTGCTGCTCAATCCATTATTGGACACGATAACCCAAAAAAAGACCTTATTATGATATCAAATAATGTAAAGAAGCCTAAAAAAATGTAAGAAATCACATTCTTCTCAAGTATAGTCCTTGAATCCACAATTAAAAAGAAAATCTTAAAAAACGATAAATGAATTGAAATTATTGAATAAAGTGTTGCTTATAATGTATCTAATAATCTTGTATATAAAAAAAAAATAAAAATAAAAAAATAAAAAAATAAAAATAAATAAAAATAAATTTAAAAAAATTTAAAAAAAAAAAAACCTTAAACCCTAATTTAACTTGAAATATGACATATTTTCAAAATAATAAAAATTATTAAAAATGGTAAAAAAAACATTTAATCATATTAAAACTTATAAATAATCATTAAATGGTTAAAATAAATATTTTGGACTAAAATAGAAAAATGGAGCTTATTAAAAATATTATATTTTAACTTAAATTCTAATTTAACATCTAAATTTATTGAATTTTGTGAAGCCAATTGAGGTTAGGGGGTAGAGCTCTAAATAGCTTTCCAATTATATGTACACATAAAATGAATAACCAATCACTAAGTTATGGTTGGCCTTTTTGTCTAATCAAGGCTCCTCCATCCATTAAGTCATTATCTACTTGTCTCATATCATAATGGAGATCAAAGTAACAACATATGTCTGGCGTTCAATTGAGCAATATCAAAGAAATCATCTGAAAAATATAATGCTTAAAAAAAGCACATTCAAATAATACAAATGATAATAATCCCACACCTCATAAATTTTGTTTTAATATAAAATTTAAGTATTTGAGAGAAATTTTTAACTTCTTGTATTTATACGATATCTATAAGATATCTGTTGTCATAGATAATGAGCATGATAACAAAAGTAATAATAGCTAGAGGAGAGGATATACAAGAGCTCTTCTTTGTGCATGCACCATTTTAGTTTAAGAATATTATGAAAGTTATTTCTATTCTAAACAAAAGTAATTAAAAAAAAAATATCATGAACATTAAAAAAATATATATATAGGACATAAATATCACTTCTTTATGTAATGTATTATGTCATATTTCATTATTTTAGCTCTGAAAATTGAATATATTTAAGAATTTCTAAAGAAGTATAACTCATCAAAAAATAGTGATTATATCAAAAATACATCATTTCTTTGAATCTATTGACCATATTATTCATGGACAATAACATTAACTACTATATGGATTAATTGTATAAGAAAGAATACTATAAATGAGATTCACATAGTTGTATGGTCAAATTATTTGTACCATTTATCGTATCTAACTTACCATAAATGGCAAATGACATAAAAATATAACAATTGAACACTATAAGTGATTAATATACTATTTGAGTAGTTTTAAGTTATTTTTCTCAAACTACTAATCTAACATATTATTCGTTATTATGATAGTTATCAAAATATGTCTCTTTGGGTTGTCGATTCTCAAATTATACGAATTAGTCTCATATACATTCTCTCATCAAACGGCAGTTGTTATGAACATTAGATCATTAAATATCAGGTACGAAAAAACTACTCCACTCTAAATCTCATATCATATGCCCAAATAAGATATTAACTATCAAATCACTGAACATTCTCTTATCAAATATGAACCATTATAGACACATTGAATGTCGTGTGCCAAAAAATTGTCCAATAGATCACATTGTTTAGGATTAAACCTGAGAACTAAACTCGGGCATAAAATTTAAGCATGCTTAATAACCAAGATGCACTTGAGTTTTACTTTGCAGGTCAGGCTTGGACAAGCCTTAGTCTGGCCGAAACTCAATTTGATAACATTAACATTCTTTTATCAAAGATAGATCATTGTTAAAACAACACTTATGAATTTGAAAAAAAAAAGAAAAATTATTCCACTTATTATTTGATATTCTCATCTGAACAAATTATTAGTCATTAGCTCGATGGACATTTTCTCATTTAATATTGAACATTATGGGCATTATACCATTAAATGTCAAATGTGAAAAAGTTACTCCACCGTACCATTGAATGTCATGTGTGAGAAAGTTGTCCAATAAATCACATCGTTCAGGATTAAACCTGAGAACTAAGCTCGGGCATAAAATTTAAGCATGCTTAACAACCAGGATGCACTTGAGCTTTATCTAAGAGCCTGTCATCTAAGCCATAGTCTAACCCCGCTCAGCTTGTTAGTTCAATGACACTATGGTCATATATCATGCATCATAGGTTATTTAACGAACAAACCAAATCTTATAGGTGTTAAGGTTGAGGCTAGGTTAGGCTCAAATTTATTTCTTTTGACATGTTGTATACTTGAATAAGGTTTAAGCACAAGTTTTACTTTGCAGGTCAGGCTTGAACAAGCCTTATTCTGCCGACGAATCTCAATGATAACATTAACATTCTCTTATCAAATATGGATCGTTGTTAAAAACAACACTTATGATATTGAAAAAAGAAAAGTTATTCTACTTATTATTTGGTATTCTCATCTAAACAAATCGTTAGCCATTGGCTCGATAAACATCCTCTCATTTAACATAAAACATTATAGGCATTATACCTGATGGTTCACCAGGGTAGGAAGCGGCAGGCCAAGGGGCCCGGTGGACCCTGTTTGTCAGAAACGGTACCCGAGTACAAAACCTCTGATCAAGTATCCATAATTCCTAACTTAACCATACGTGCAAGTGCGTTGGGTAGCCTACCCACATACTATTTACTGCCCGAAGGTGCGTTGGTTGCCTGAATGCAACTCCCACATCTTAGGGGAACTGATATCTACGTTCGGATCGTCTGCGTCGAAAGAACAGTAAAATTCAGTGCTATCACTTCTCATTGGTCCACGTCATCGCCGACTAATCCAGCTTACAAGATACGCGGGATTTCTCTCCTAAATGGATTTCATGCTACATAATATGATTTTTCACGTGTGTAACTTTTCTGACCCATGATGATTTATGTTTTAGATCCACACCATTCATTAATTTTTAAAGATAATTCTATAAAATGATCCCAAAAATAAATCACATCTAAAACTCAAGTGGACCGCACCACAGAAAACATGGGATTGAATGACTACCCTTGAAAACTTTTTAAGGTCCAATGTGAGGTTTATGTACCAGATGAAGGGAAAACAAAAAGCTCCATCGTAGCTTTATGTGGCCTCAGGAAGTTTTCAACGTGTTCAATTCCCACTATTTCTTTAGTGTGGCTCACTTGTGCTTTGGATTTGCGTTTTTTTTTTTTTTTTTATCATTCCATGAATTGGTATTGAAAAATATATGAACGATGTGGATTTAATACATACATCATGATAGGTCAGGTCCGTAAAAGTTTCATATGTCAATGCTCCCGGTTTCTTCTCCCAACTTGGAATGGAATGATAATGGTACTGAAAAATGAATGAACTGCGTGGATTTGATACATATGTCATAAAAGTCTCGTATGTCAATACTTCCGGTGTTCTTCTCCCTACTTGGAATGTGCTATGCCCGACCTTATTCAAGACAGACCTTGGCGTGTATATTCTTTAGATTGGACATCGTTCTTTAATTTCTGTTTTTTCAAATAATTGTCCTTGGGCCTCTTTTGATGTTTGGCATGCTCGGCTGGGTCATGTGTCTCATTCTATTATTTCTTTTTTGAATAAAAATTGTCAATTATCTGTGACTTCTTTGCTTTCTAATCCTTCTATTTGTTCTAGCTGTCAACTTGCAAAAAGTCACCGACTTCCCTTCCAACCGAATGAACAACGTGCTTCTCATGTGTTGGCTTTTATTCACTGTGATTTATGGGGTCCATCCCCCGTCAATTCCACCTCGGTTGTTAATATATTATGTGATATTTGTTAATGATTATTCTCACTTTACGTGGCTCTATCCTTTGAAATTAAAATCTAATTTTTTTTAGAACCTTTATTCAATTTCAGAAGCTTGTAGAAAATCAATTTTCTATTAAAATCAAAATATTTCAAAGTGATGGAGGCACTGAGTTTACCAATCACACTTTTCGAGATCACTTATTTAACTCTGAAATTTGTCATCAAATGTCATGTCCTCACACACCTTCTCAAAATGGTCGTGCTGAGCGCAAACATCGTCACATCACTGAAACTGGTTTAGCGATGCTTTTTCATGCACATGTTCCACTCAAATTTTGGGTTGATGCTTTCAACACTGCCATTTTCACGATTAACCGGTTACCCACGCCTACTCTTGATGGACTATCTCCATATGAAATTCTGTATGGTAAGGCTCCAACTTACTCTAATTTTCATCCCTTTGGTTGTCTTGTATTTCCTTATTTATGCGATTATGCTCCTCACAAACTTGTCCCTCGCAGTCGTTCATGTGTTTTTTTGGGTTACAGTATGTCTCATCATGGATTTCGTTGCCTTGATCGATCCACTAACCAAGTTTTTATCTCCAGGCATGCTATTTTTGATGAACTTAATTATCCTTTCAAAGGGGATTCATATTCTGGGCCCTTGCCTAATTCTCTCGTTAGTGCATTTCTTGAGCCCACTACTAGCTCAGAAGTTCCATTATCATCACAAATCAGTCCATTACCGCTTCCGTGTGCACCTTGTTTAACTAACAACTCTGTTAGTCTTGTGCCCCCTTCTGTTTCACAGGATACTTCTGCTGAGCCACCTGGGTCTTCTAATGGATTTACTTCCTTGCCTGTTGATCCCGCTCACGCTGCAGAAGTCTCCTCCACACCAGCAATGGGCCATCCGTCTATTCTTGGCACTCACCCCATGCAAACTTGGGCCAAGTCAGGAATCTTCAAACCCAACCAACGTTCTTATTTAAGTCAAGTTCCCAATTCTGGCCTCCTACATTTTTTTGCTCACTATGCGTGAACCCAAAGGCTTTAAGTCTGCTGCAAAACATCCAGGTTGGATTGCTGCCATGGATGAAGAGATTCGGGCTCTTCAAAAGAATCATATATGGGATTTCGTTTCGAGACCGCCTAATAAAAATGTTGTGGGCTCTAAATGGGTCTTCCGCATTAAATATTTATCCGATGGCACCGTGGACCGTCTCAAAGCTCATCTTGTTGCAAAGGGGTATACTCAACAACCAGGTCTTGATTTTCATGACACTTTCAGCCCTGTTGTGAAGGCTTCTACCATTCGGGTTGTCCTCTCCTTGGCCGTTTCTAATAATTGGCCACTTCATCAACTTGACATCAAGAATGCTTTTCTCAGTGGTTTTTTACAGGAAGAAGTCTATATGGACCAGCCACCCGACTATGTTGATTCCAAAAATCCAACATATGTCTGTCGGCTTCGCCGAGCACTCTACGGCCTCAAGCAAGCCCCACGTGTTTGGTTTCATCGGTTCAGCTCCCTTCTCTTGGTTATGGGTGTTGAGGGTCGAATATTGCATATCAGACCCCAGTTATTTCCTAGAGTTATGAACATTGTACTGTTTAATGGTCTAATTTAGGCATGTTTGTGATGCAGGGCGTATTTACGAACTTGGATTGAAATAGGACGCTTAAAAGCGTGTTGTATTTACGCTCAGAATTCACCAAACCAATGGACGGGACCCCAGGAGACCAAGATCACTTGATCTACATGCCAGAGATTCGAGAAAATCAAGTTGTTCACTTAAAGAGGCCTGAAATTGATCCAGAATGAAGATCATGGAATTCCCACCATCCATTCGG
>JAJHSJ010000008.1:8553112-8624821 GCA_021015155.1 Magnolia officinalis
TGGTTAATTGCGTAAATCTAGAATTTCCTAGAACATGAAGAATCACCACCACACAAGTTTTCTGAAATGAAAAGACCAAAATCGGATACATATATATACATGTCCAAAAGAAATAAGGGGTCGCACATGGTGTCACCCAACAAAATTCCAAAAGAATATCGAGTCCAAAAAGAATAGGACTGAGCCCACAGCTCAGCGATCCGATCCTGCTTTTCCAGCTAGCGGGAAACCATCCATCATCTGGAAGTAGGACAACTCGTACTCCTCCTCGTCGAGAGTAGCATCGCCATGCTCCACCTGCTCCGCCTCCCCTGCATCTATGAGAGAGTCTAGTTGGTGTTTAAAACACCGTCCCAGAGTGGGAGTGAGTGATCAACTCAGTGTGTACTATTAATCTTAAGTTGTAACAGGCATCAATTGTAATATGAATTTAATGAAAAGCAGCCAATCATCAACTCCTACAACTCTTATTAAATGCGCATGTAGTGCGATGATATGATGCATGCCCTTGCCACAACGCTCCCTCGAGCGACTCCATCTAACGATCGCGTATGACAACACTCCCTCAGAGCGACCTCAACTGCCGAGTCGCCAACGTAACTAATGCGATGCAATGCAATCATGTTAGCCAAGTTATTAGTTAAGTCCATTCATCCAGCAGATTGGAGAATTTGATACGTCCCACGTATCACTGCCCTAAGCTGGTTGTGAGGCCAAGGCCCATCAACGTGTGAGGCCGAGACCCTGCGGTTTGTGGTCCCGTCGAGTTCCTCACCCCCGACTCCAGGCATATGAGGAGTACCGAAAGGAATGGATCACTCGCGGTCATTACGGGCAGGCGCGGTACCCCAGCGTAGGCAGACAGCTCGAACACAGTGTCTCATTCCACCATGCCCGGCTCACGAGGCTGTGGACCAGTCTCAAGTGAATTTTTAATGGACTACAACGGTTATAGGGTGGTTCAGGTTCCATACATAGGTGAGCACACAGGGTTAACAAACAGGGTTAGTCAGATAGTAGACTAGACCGCACGAGTCAAGCGAGCGTGAGACGAGTGACCTCGGGCACAAGAGACCTATGTAATCGAACTACAGCCACCCGAACACACCCGTCCAAACTCATGAGTTTAGCCTGAGGGTAGTCCCACCAATGGGACTACCATCTCTCCTCATGATTCCTAACAAACCAAGGGTATGGAGGGTGATTCATAGCATGCCGGCTACCAATGTATAATCTAGTATAAACCACATCATGTTTTCTCATACTTCTCAACATATCATTCAGATTCTCATAGTAAGCATGTTAACAATATCATGAAACAAGTGCATGTGAGGTGTGTGTGTGTATGGGTGAGGAAGTTACGCACTTCCTCCATCTCAAGCCATCATGTGAACAAGGGTAATGAAAGCATACATACTATGAGGTAACAATATATGGGGGAAACAAAAAGGCATAAGCAAAGATTCATCCATACACATAAGTATGTGAGAAGCAAGAACAACATCATGGAGGCTAAGCATGCAAATCCATACGGTCTCAACAACATACATTCCTAGGACTTTCTCTAGATTATTAAATCATAACATTCAAGCAATCAAAATCATTAAGCTCGTACTAAAATTGGTGTTAGGCCACCTAAGAACAATAGTCCGCACCTATAGATCGTTGGAGATTCAGAAAACGACCTAGGAAAGAGGGCTTTGAGGTCGATCGGCCGAAATCCCTAGAGCAAGCACTTGCATGTTAGAGATCCAAGCTAATCCTTCTTAATACATGGATTTTTAAGAAGAATGGGTGAAAGATCTTACCTAGGCAACCCATGGACGATCGTTAAGGTTATAGAGGAGAGTTTCTCCCTTGAGGAGAAGTAGGAAGTTGAAATGGTTGATTTCCTTGGCCCCACCTTGATCTAAGGATCCACCCTAGCTCCCTTCACTCACACTTTCTTCTCCATTACTCCATTGCTCTCCCTTTTCTCTCTTTAATGGGTGTAATAAAGAGGAAGTTATGAGATAAGGGGGTTAGGGCTTTATTCCTAGAGTTGGCCCCTTTGGCCCTAAGTTTCCATAATTTTTCAAAATAGCCTACTATGGCTCTATTTGATGTTGAGGCGGCCCTATCACCCCTCCGGCCACCAAATTAGGGGTGTACGTGTCTCATGGCCCGATGAGGGGCCATGTAAAATTTGAGATCAAACGGATAAACGAATATGGGGTTTAGGCATAGGGTTTCGATCTTTAAACGGCCCTGGGAGGCCCATTCTGATTGATAGGAAATTTCTAGTGGCCCTCTCGCCATGAAATTTATAGGGTAGGTGCTCCATGGCCCGATGAAGGGCCACGTAAAATTTGGAAACGATCGGATATGGGGTTTGGTCATACGGGTCCGATTTGCGATCAACGGTCACCGTTCCACGATCGGGTCCCAGATTTGGTGGACGGGTGTAGAAAAATACATTGAACCGTTACCGTAAATTTAGAAGAAATCCGACAACTGGAACGCCACAGTCTCAGTTTTATTTGTAAGTGCCAGATTCCAATGCTGGCTTTGGCATTGGCGGAGCATGCAAGTGTCAGATCCCACTTCTGGGTGTCCACTGGATCTGCAGTCTGCGATGGACCACAAGCTCAGTGAGATCTATGATTTTCTAAACTTTCAAATTTTTTCTAACCCTCCTCGGTCGCTAGGTGGCCCACACGGCTGTTGTTAAGTGTAAACAAGTCATTTGACCTGGCGGTCGGGCCACACTTGGTCCAATCATGACCTGACTAGTCTAGTCTAATGGATTAATCCTAGGTTTAATTTACTGGTGGTACCACACCTTGAGCAGTTTAAACGGATGGTCCTGCGACAAATCCTACGTGGACGCCCCAGGACACTGTGCTGGTTGGACGGGATGTTACACTTAATGAAATCCAGTCAAATAGGACAAGTGTTTTTAATGGAAACACTAGAAGGATTTCACCTATGTGAACGCAGAAATGGTGCCGCTTCTCACGAGAGTTAGAGTTATCTCGGGATCGTTCATGAAATAGGATAAGCACATGACCATTAAAAGTGTTAAGCGAGATTATGAAGGAACACCTAACCCAGGAGCTATTATGTGTGTGGTATTTTCGGTTATATCATATAAGAATAACTGGTTCAATGCTGCGGCAACCAAAAATTTCGAAACAACTTTAAAATACTTACACTAAGAAAAGATTTAAATCATAAGATATCTTTCTTTATGTATAATAACTGTTATTATTCTGGCAGAGTTTTCATTGTTTTAAAAAACCCAGTGGGGGATTGTTGAAAATCAATAGTTTTTCAAAATAAAAAATAAAAATTCAAATTTTCAAATTTCAGGATTTTCCCGCCAAAACGCTTTTTAAAATTTTTGAATTAAAAAAGTGCGGTGTGTGCTTTATCCCACATCAGAAATGGTTGAAATCTTTTTGTGGTTTATATGAGTTGTTGCGAAGAGTATTCTTACTTAGAGCTTTTGGAGGAGGTGATACACGGGTTCGGGCTCGGGCATGGGCATAGGGCAGGGGCGAGCGTGGGCGAAGAGTATTCTTACTTGGAGCTTTTGGAGGAGGTGATACTCGGGCATAGGCACGGGTACGGGCACGGTGTGTGCTTTGTCCCACATCAGAAATGGTTGAAATATTTTTATGGTTTATATAAGATGTTATGAAGAGAATTCTTACTTGGAGCTTTTGGAAGAGGTGATACTCGGGCTCGGGCTTGGGCACGGGCGTGAGCGAGGGTGAGGGCATGGCCAGTGAGGCAGTGTGGCTGTAGTGGCGCTAAATGGCGCACTTTACACTTCGAACCGGCGCGAGACGTTGTGACCTCGGTGCGATGGGTCTAGTGCGATGAGTCTGGTCAGAGCCTTAAGGCGGTGTGGATCTGAAATGGCCTGTGGCTTTATAGGTGACTGAGAACAGTCGGATCTTAAATCCGAAACGTTCAGTAGTTTCAGAAAACGACTCTATGCCTTGAAAGCCAAACGGTCCGAAAACGGACGGACCATGATGATCCAACGGTCAGATCCTTTGATCCGACGACCAGAAACGTTTGTGATTAATGGACAACGGCCAGAAACGTTTTTCAAACGTTCTGGACCATTGATAGCAGTCTAGCAACGGTCCACTACCTGATGCCTATATAAACTGGACCATTCCAGTCTGATTTCATCATCTCAACACACCCCTCTCTCCCATCAAATCAGATACAATCCATAAGCTCCATTCTAAAATACTTAGAACATCTCCACCGTCTGAGTTTGCCAGAAGAAATCTACTGCGTTAAAATTGTTCCCAGTGGACCTATCGTGATTGCTGCATGCTGGATCCAGAAGGTTTGTCTTATCCTGGAAGCAATTCGCCTGTAACCCATCAGCAATTGATAAGGAGGCGAATCACTCTTTAATGACAGCGTATTTATACGTGATTCAGCCGGGTGAAACATTTGATTTGCCAATTATTATTTTTTATATTTACGGTGTATCCAAAATAATATTCTCAACACTAATGTATGCAAGGGGAGAAGTAGGTAAGGGCCGGGCAAGAGTAGCCCGTAAGGAGAGCAGTTGGTTCAACCTAATGGTGCAAATCCTGTCATCCTCGATCGCGACCGTATGAATACCAAACATGCATGCTTGCACGTCCCCATTCATTATTTTATTTTTATCCTAAGTAGAATATGTTGTGCATTTACCACAGCTTAGTAGACATCGGCAATCCATCCAATAAAAGTTACAAGGCATACGCACAAATCAACCCCATCCAAATCATTGTCCCACTGTGGACAGAAAGTTGCATTTATCCATCGGTCCGATCACCTGAAATCATCCAACGCATCCAAATTCAACTGGCTAGTTTAAATGGTAAAGATCGTCCAATCTTTGCGATTTTTGGTCCATTCTGTCATCCACATTGGGGTTGACAATCCAGACGGTCTGGATTAACGGATGTATGCTAGATGTATGGTGGATAAGTATGTGGCAAAAGCACACAGACTTTTGACCCAATATTTTTGTCATATGTAGTAGCTATGGAAACTTCATTAGGGTAGTTAGGGAAAAACAAGAAGATAGTTTGCGTGAAGGGAAATGATGGGGGCCTCTCGGTAGGAGCCTTGAGTTGGGGAGAAGTCATTTCAGGGTTTCTCATGTTTGGACTATATCTTATCGTGGAAAACCAAAAACCACCTGTAATTACAGGCCCATGAAAGCTTGTCAATGTCTTTCTACAGTAAAAAACGACCTAATAGCAATTGAGATGATAATCACAGGCCGGCCTAGTCTACACCACCCTGCTTTACACACTACTACGTGAAACACCCTTGCTATTCAGGGCCCACCATGTTTTTATATGTGAAATCCACTCCATCTATCAGGTAATAACTCTTGTGTTCATTGTACAAGATAGAGATTAGGCCTGATAAAAAATTAAATAATAAAATTAAAAACTAAGATGGGCCACACCACTGGAAACAGTGTAAAATTGCACTAAAACCTCTAATTTCACACGTTTCAGCCCGCTTGAATTTTAGACTACAACGGTTTCTGTATCTTCATCCAGGTGAGTCAAACATGATAAATGGATTTGATGAAAGATACGCATCATGGTGGCCCCCACATACAAACCTATGGTTGTCATTCCATCTCTATTATTCCCTGTGTTGTGGCCCAATTGTGTTGTGGATCTGGCTGATTTTTGGCTCCAGGTTCTAAAATCACAGACTCCACCTGATTGATGGAGTGGATTTCACACATACAATATGGTGATCTCCAAGGAGCTTGGGTGTTTTGGGGCTTGCATAAAGCCAAGTGTTGTAGAAGAATCCCGTCTGATAATTGCCATATTTTTGCCGTGACCATCAAGATTAACGGTTAGAATTGAAGGAAAGGGAATGATAACACTAACATCTAGCTAAACGTATGTAACAATTCCTCATTATGTATCATACAATGGTGGGCCCCAAAACTTGTATGTACCTTTTAGGTTCAATTTGTACAAGTTGGATCAAGTGGAATCACCGTTTAATTATCCAAACCGCTACTATGGTGGGCCTCACCTCACAGAGGATGGCAGATGCACTAAAAGTAATCTAGATTTGAAGATCCTAGCTATAAAATATTTGGCCTTCTTTGTAGAACTTGTATTTGCATCGTCAATTATCAATCTGTCGGCAGCTGCAAAAGAGTTTAAATTCTACAGGGTATTTTAAATACATGGACCATACACTGTGTGGCCCATAATATCAACGGTTTGGATTACTGAATGATGAGCCTAACACATTGTATAAATAGAAGAAGGATCCAATGGAAGAGAACACATGATAAAATATCTTAATGCACGTACAAATGGCATCATGGTCAATCAATATCTTATAACCATATTTATTTTTGGCCAACCATCCAAGGTGGGGCCCACCCAATGTATGAAATTCAGCGTACAAAACCTGGGAAGCTACCATAGCCCCTCTTTTTGGTGCATGCACCCTTTTCTATATTCTTTTGGTAGCCTTATGCTATCCTAGATACCTAACAATGTAAAAGGTAGAAGAAAGGGCGTGAGTTTTAAAAATGCAGCGTACGTATTATCTCACCTTCCTTACATATGAGAAAAGGGAAGTTACTTGATACTCCGGCAGATCATGATGCTTGATACGCAAGCACTCAGAAACGGAGCTGGAGGCCTCTATTATCTCAAGTTAAACGGAGTAGTTTGTGGTACCAACTGTAGATAAGTAATAGGCCCAAAATCAGATTGTTTGGACTATCCTAACCACTGATTCATGGATAGTTGTTTGATGAAATAGGACCGTTGGATAATTTTTCAATTTTAGCCGTCCAATAAATGTCCTCCAATCCTATAGTAGAAAATGAAATAATCAGATGAAATGGGGTACATCTAAGTAGGGACGGATAAGTTGAACAGTTTAATTTGATTTCCTTTTTGGTCACATATGCAATTTCTAAGTAATTTGAAAATGGCCGAGCATCATCTCTCTGCCAGAGTATCAACTTTCTTATCGGTAAAAAACGTCACTTGGTCAATACTCTACAGTTAAGGTCGACCAGCACATAGACCATATCCGTCAATGGCTTGTGTACACACGAGCTTTTGAATCTGAAATGTGGGGCCCCATTCCAGGCTGTTGGTAAGTTGTATCCCACAGTGGATAATCTCTTCCTCAAAGTTACTCTAGATAGGAAAGCTTAACTATTTTCATATGTGGTCTAGAATAGGCTGTTCAAATGAGAAAAATACAACAACCGTCGAGTGAGAAAGGTCAAAATATTGGTGGCTGATATCTTCCAATCTTGGTGATTTTTGGAGCATTACTCATCCATTGGGGGACACAACAGACCAATGGATTGGATTACTGGCAATAGACCCCATTTGTCAGAACCGAAAACCCATTAATATTGTGTGGGACAACTATCATATAATTCTTGACCATGAATATGAATTCCATTAATCTCATCACCTAATCAACCAAACATTCTCTATATAAACATCCAGATTCCACCAGTAGCAACACCAAACTCTTTAGAGAGAGAGAGAGAGAGAGAGAGAGAGAGAGAGAGAGAGATGGCTCTTCTTCAAGCATCAGGTCCCATGGCTGCATTGCTTCTTGTATTGAGTACCATGTTCCTCTTCCCTGAGCTTGGACATGCCGAGCATGCAGGCATTACCAGGCACTACAAGTTCGACGTATGTTCTACCCCGTTACTCGCCATGTTCAGCTAATTGCATTTATTATGTTCTTCTCTTATGTTTTTGAACTGTTTGTTGGCAGATTCGGATGCAGAATGTGACGCGGCTGTGCCACACGAAGAGTATCGTGACCGTCAATGGCCAGTTTCCAGGGCCGAAGATCGTAGCCAGAGAAGGTGATAGGGTCGTTGTTAAGGTGGTTAACCATGTTCAGAACAATATCACCCTGCATTGGTATGGAACCATCTTACAACTTTAATATCTGTTTTCTTACAAGGAATTATATAATCAGATGCCCATACAATGATGTGGGCCCACCTTCGTTGGAAACTTTCTGTGAGACCCACCTACGTTGACAACCTCCCTCGAGAATATCCCATGAATGCATGGACCATTCTCTTAATTCATGAGAATATATGGAAGCCATTAATGCGGTGTAACAATGCAAGGGGAATAATACAATGGACTAGTCTCTAATCCAGACCATTCATCTACTTTGTCACACCACGCATTAGAAATAGCCTGTAAATCAACGTGGACCCCACCATGTTATGACCAACATGATCTACCACAAGTAGGATAAACACATAACTCTATAAGCATAATAAGGAGATTACAATTAGAATATACTTGTGTATTAACCCAAAATGCATTTGATTCGGATTGTTTGATGGATGGTGGATTTGAGAACAGGCATGGAATTCGACAGCTCAGGAGTGGATGGGCAGATGGGCCTGCATACGTGACCCAGTGCCCCATCCAAACTGGCCAAACCTACGTCTACAACTTCACGATTATTGGCCAAAGGGGGACCCTATTTTGGCATGCACACATCTCATGGCTACGATCAACCCTCTACGGTCCCATCGTGATCCTCCCCAAGCGCGGCGTCCCTTACCCATTCATCAAACCATACAAGGAAGTCCCCATCATCTTCGGTAATCACAAGAAAGATCATATGTTTATACAGTCTAAATACAATAAATCAAGCTAATTAAATTAAACTTGAATCTGGTTCGCAGGCGAGTGGTTTAATGCAGACACTGAGGCCATCATCACACAAGCTCTACAAACCGGAGGCGGCCCCAACATCTCCGATGCATACACTATCAACGGCCTACCTGGTCCCTTGTACAACTGCTCAGCAACAGGTAGTTCTACTTCCTTTGCGGTTATTTGGAATATGAGGTAGAGGCTGGGCCCTGGAAATTAGAATCGTGGCCCATTTACAATTCAAGCCCAACCCCTTCTCGTGCTAGCCATCAATCTAAAGTACTAAGCGTAGTCAATTTGGACCTACCCCATTTATCCATCTAGGCCTAATTGATGCCTGGGATAGACCTAATGGGCCCAATGAAATAAGCCCAATGGGCTACGTCCGAGACCATCCCGACCCACTTGGAACATGTATCCATCGTATCTCTCACTATTCTTTGGGGTTGCATGGTGTGGGTCAGATACATTCAAGCTGAGTGTGGAGCCTGGGAAGACTTATCTCCTCCGTCTGATCAACGCTGCACTTAATGATGAGCTCTTCTTCAGCATCGCCAACCACACTCTCACCATCGTTGATGTCGACGCCGTCTATGTTAAGCCGTTTGAGACCGACATACTCCTCATCACACCAGGCCAAACTACGAACGTTCTCCTAAAGACCAAGCCACATTACCCAAATGCCACTTTCTTCATGTCGGCCCGACCCTATGCGACCGGCCTTGGGACATTCGACAACTCCACAACCGTCGGATTACTCGAATACCAAAGACCCAATTCATCTCATCCATCAAATGCTGTTGGCATGAAGAAACTCCCACTCTTCAGGCCGCCCCTTCCACCTCTGAATGACACTTCCTTCGCCACTAACTACACCAATAGACTGCGTAGCCTCGCCAATGCACAATTCCCAGCCAACGTTCCTCAGACCGTCGATAAGCAGTTCTTCTTCACAGTCGGCCTTGGCACCGAACCATGCCCAAAGAACCAAACCTGCCAAGGGCCCAACGGCACCAAGTTCGCCGCGTCTGTCAACAACATCTCGTTTGTCCAGCCGACCACAGCCCTCCTCCAGTCCCACTTCTTCGGACAATCCAACGGCGTCTACAACGCCAACTTCCCAAATAACCCTCTATTCCCATTTAATTACACGGGTACCCCTCCAAACAACGCGATGGTGAGCAATGGAACTAAGGTGGTGGTGCTTCCATTCAATGCGAGCATTGAGCTAGTGATGCAGGACACTAGCATTCTCGGAGCGGAGAGTCACCCTCTCCATCTCCATGGTTTCAATTTCTTCGTTGTCGGGCAAGGCTTCGGAAACTACAACCCCAACAAGGATCCGTCCAACTTCAATCTCATCGACCCTGTCGAGAGGAACACCGTCGGAGTTCCCTCAGGTGGTTGGGTCGCCATCCGCTTCCAAGCAGACAATCCAGGTCAGTATAATGTATCCTAAATGCACAAGGAAATGGTCGCCGGGAATCCTGACATGCAATTTTAAAATTGGCTTTTGGAAATTCTCATTTTGAAATGCTTGCTAGATTCCCGCCAAATGGGCGCATCAACTCTCGGTCCTCCTCTGTATTGAGTTCGTATTCTCCCGAGTCATGGGTTATTGTCTCTCAGCAATAACAGTGTCCGCTGATTCATGCAAGTGGAGCCAGGTTTACTTGATCCAAACCATCCAATCTGATGGTCCCATCTTGGATATATATATATATATATATATATATATATATATATATATATATAGAATATCGAAAATTAGAAGATTCTGACCCTTTGATCAGTGACCCACAAACAGACAGTTGATTAAAAATACAGCTAAGGTCCAGAAAGAAGGCCAGATTTTGGATGATATATAGAAATTTCCAACATGCATGGTGGGCCCACGAGTCTGACGGTTCTGATCATCTATCCGAGGGCTCCAGTATTTGAACCAAATGGACGCATCATGGCACTCTTCACGTTCATATACATTCTTTCATATAAGGATAATCTAATACGTAATTTTATGCTGACATGGCATGATGGTTGACGTGGCAATAGGTGTATGGTTGATGCACTGCCACCTGGAAGTCCACACCAGCTGGGGCCTGAAGATGGCGTGGGTCGTCTTGGACGGAAAGTTGCCCAATCAGAAGCTGCCACCTCCACCTTCCGATCTTCCCAAGTGTTGACCTTGGACGTCTGTCACAGTCTCATTTCGTTTTGGAGTGTGGCCCACTTTCTTCGATTTTCATTTTTATTTCCATTTTGCTTTTTTTTTTTCCGGCCTCCATGAAAAGATGGACTAGTTTTGTATTATCGAGTTTGTACGGGTGGCATCAATAAGATCAACGGTTTCGATTTCTTCGTCAGCTTACCATCTTCCTACATTTTGGCATTGTATAGCCCTTTAAAAATGAGTTGGTGATACATTGCCTGTGGAGCACGAAGTTCTAGTGCGCTGTATTGTACGTGCGGAACGTGTGCATGATAATCCGAACCGTTTATTCTGTGAGCTCCACTATTTATGGTCCACTAACAAAAATTAACCTCGATCAGACCGTTCTAACCATCTAATAAATGAGCCGTTTCTACTTGTCGACATACAGAATGAACGGTTTGAGTCTTATCTGTGTATGCCATGTTGGGGGCTAGCAAATCCATGGTGATAGTTCAACACCATTTTGAAATTGCTGGTGACCTGGAATGTGCACCTAGACGTCGCACGCTAATCTAGTTTTCCAAGTCCGTTCCAATGAGGATGGAACTTTAGCATCACCCTTCAGATGATCCTATCCATCCAAAATGGTGACCATCAAATGGATGGCTAAAGATATTACGTTCAAAAGTTGACATTCAACGGGTGAGATCAGACCAATAAGACCATCTGACTATGCATTTCGGGCTATAATCTATCAACTACTCATGGTTTGGATTGTAAGAATTGCAGCTCATGTTCCATCGGTGTTTTGGGCTTCCCCGCCAACATTTAAATGGCGTCCCAGTCTAGCATATTTGAAGATTACTAGGCTTACGTAAAAGCAAGTCTCATTTATATGCTCACATTACACCTGACAATGTGGCAAGTGTAGAAGTGTTTGCGCAATTCAAGGCCACACATGTTAACGAGGGCTGGTACTCTATTTACTTGTACTATATAATCCTTTAACTCAATGTTTGATTGATTTTATGACTCTTGCACGGAGATGGACCGATTAAGACCGAGTTTTAGGACTCAATTGCCATCATCAGTCACCCATTGTTACGATGAGTAAGATATTTTTTAATTTTTTTGTATCATGACATAAAAAGTTATTCTTTTGTCAGTAATTGCAGTCATTCTCAAAGAAACAAAGATAAATAAATTTAAATATTTTTTTTAAAAAAAAATATTAAAAATAATGTCGATTTATAAATACTACTTGTTATAATTGACAAAGTAACAAATAACTAGATAATAAAATAAAAGGATAAATACTTGAATCATCGTATATGTTAATGTATATATATCTATAATAGTTGGTCCCACATTGGTTAGAAAAGGAAACATTCCCTCAAGTTAGGCTATAAATAGGATACCTCTTTTGTATACAAAAGCAACTATTCAATACAATTCTCTTCTCTTTGTATTGTCTTATTTCCTTTCTTAAATTTATTAGTATAGATAGATGATCTAGATAATTGGTCAGCAGAATGTGATTAGAATGTTTGATCTTCCAAATTAGAACTTGATTGGTCGAGATCCAACAACGGAAGGTTGTGGATATTTAGATTATTCCTATGATACTATGGTAGTGACATTGGACAATAGTGATCCAATCTAATACTACACTAGGTTATGTTAAAATAAAAGATAAAGGTAAATGTAAATATTATGAAGATAAATTGTATTTAGCGTAAGTCTGGAGTTCTTTATCATGTTCTCCTTTTATAGCTTCTAGAGGCGGCAAAACTCTCGGTAGGTTATTCAAGATACTTCATAACCATGTCCTTTTATATGGTCTTCTCACAAGAAATCCCCATAAAGCTGAAATCATTTTCATATTTCTGTCAAAATGGCTGCTATGATTTTCACAAGAGATCTCCGTAGCTTAGATAGGTATAAACTATGTGCCAAAAAGATTGGGCTCTTTTGACTCCTTATGATGATGAGCATGCATGCACTAAGTACTAAATGCATCTAATAAAGCTCTAAGAATTGTCCAAACAACCCTACAGTTCACACCACGTGCAAGTGTAGACAACACTTTGCACAATCTTTATGGAGATTTGAATCCTCGTTCTAATAGCAAATAGCAAAAAACTCTTCCTCCTGCAACTCATTTAATTAGCATTTGTAAATAAACCTTCATATATATTACGGTTATGGAAGGCTCCAACAATAACGCCTCCAATAATTCTGCCAATCTCACCATATCACAATCTCATGATTCTAGGCAATCCCTTAATTATAGACTGTAGTATAGATGGATAGTCTAACTTTATTGTAAATCATCTATTTGTCATATTGTACAAAATATTATATATAAATACAATACGCATACTATCAAAATGCATTGCGGTGGTTTTTGTTTTACCTTTTCATGGTATCAAAGCCACTTTTTTGGACTTACCTCCTTCGATCCAGTGGCCTCTAACACCCCTTCCTCTACCTTGTCCTTCAACACTATGGTCCACCTCCTGACCATCAAATTATCATCCTCCAACTACCTTCTTTGGAGCAGTCAGGTTTTACCTTTGCTGCAATGTCAGAACCTTCTTGGATATGTGGATGGCTCTCTTCGGTCTCCACCTGCTACCATTGGGTCGGATGCCTCTGCCACTGTCAATCCGAAATTTACTGAATGGATAGAAATAGATCAACTGATCATGAGTTTCTTTTTGCTTCGTTGACGAAAGAGGCTCTGTCTACTGTTGTTGGCTTGACTTCTTCGCATGCTATCTGGTCTACTTTGGAGAACACCTTCAGCAATCGTTCCAAATCACGAAAACTGCGCTTGAAAGATGAGCTACAACACCTGAAGAAAGCTGATAAAGTGTTGCTGAGTTCTCTCGCGAATTTAAATCTGTTTGTGAACAGCTTGCTGCCATGGGTCGTCCGGTTGATGACCTTGACAAAATTCACTGGTATTTACGTGGACTTGGTTCTACCTTCTCTACTTTCTCTACTACTCAGTTATCTATTACTCTCTTCCTTCATTTGCTGATGTCGTTCCCCAAGCAGAGAGTTATGAAATTTTTGTCAGATCACTGGACTCATCCCCCACCACGAGATCTACTACTGCTGCTTTTACTGCCTCCCGCAGTGACCGTGGTAATGGCCGTGGTAAAGGCCGCAACTCCCGTGGTGAACATGGACGAGGAGGCGGTCGCTCTCAACGTCACCTCCCCATCCGTTGCTAGATATGTCGTGAAGAAGGGCACAATGCCACTTTTTGTCGTGAGCACTACTCTCGCTCCTCCAACACTTCAAATGCGGCCAACTTGGTGGAAGCTTTCACCTCTTGTTCTTTGAATGACACCCTGGACTCCGACTGGTATACGGACACTGGTGCCACGGCACACATGACTCTGACGTTGCTCAATTGGACAAGGCTGACACGTACTCTGGTAAGTGTTGAGAAAAGTCTTAAATCTAAAAGGTTTTGAGGTCGTTCGACTGGTCGTGGGAAGCTTCGACTGGTTGTGGGAGACGCTTGACCGGTCGTGGGTTCGAGCCCTGGCACGACTCAAAGTCCAGCGAGTTTTTGCTGTTTTTCACTATAGCTACAACTGGTCGAGGGTCAACTATGACTGGTCGAAGGGGTCCTACGACCAGTCGAAGACTCGCTACGACTAGTCGTAAGTTACGCAGTTTGTTCCACGATTTTGCGCGAAACTGCGGATTTGAGTCCTTTCGCAACTGGGATGCGAAAGGAAAGTTTCCTAAACTATAAATAGGGGTCCCTAGGGTTATTCTAGGAGATGGTAATGTATGCTAAGGCTTCCCAAAGGGGTTCTAGGGTTATCAAAGGGTGTAGTAAGGGTGAGATTCGAGGTTGTTCGAATCGGGTAAGTCCTTTCTCTTTGTAATTGATGCTTTCATAGTGGTGATCTATCGCTTTGTGCCGTGGTTTTTTCCCGTAAGGGTTTTCCAAGTTAAATCTGTGTGTTCTCTTTTCTTGTGTGTGTGCTTGGTGTCATTGGATTGTTATCCTAGATCTAGATCTGTGTGATTCCGCAGGCCAAAAATCCCAACAGTAAGGACTGTGTTATTGTTGGTAATGGTGCCTCTCTCCCTATATCTCACACCGGTACCACCTCCCCCACCTCTTCTCTTACTTTAAAAGATGTTTTAATTGTGTCTGGCCTCACCAAAAATCTAATCTCCATTAGCAAACTTACGTCAGATTTTCCTTTCTCCATTACTTTTACTAATGATCGTTTTATCATACAGAATCAAGTCACAAGAAGGGTGGTGGCAACCGGAAGACGTGAGAATAGACTCTATGTGCTTTAGATTGGACATCGTTCTTTAATTTCTGTTTTTTCAAATAATTGCCCTTGGGCCTCTTTTGATGTTTGGCATGCTCGGCTGGGTCATGTGTCCCATTCTATTATTTCTTTTTTGAATAAAAATTGTCAATTATCTGTGACTTCTTTGCTTCCTAATCCTTCTATTTGTTCTAGCTGTCAACTTGCAAAAAGTCACCGACTTCCCTTCCAACCGAATGAACAACGTGCTTCTCATGTGTTGGCTTTTATTCACTGTGATTTATGGGGTCCATCCCCCGACAATTCCACCTCCGGTTTTAAATATTATGTGATATTTGTTAATGATTATTCTCACTTTACGTGGCTCTATCCTTTGAAATTAAAATCTAATTTTTTTTAGAACCTTTATTCAATTTCAGAAGCTTGTAGAAAATCAATTTTCTATTAAAATCAAAATATTTCAAAGTGATGAAGGCACTGAGTTTACCAATCACACTTTTCGAGATCACTTATTTAACTCTGGAATTTGTCATCAAATGTCATGTCATCACACACCTTCTCAAAATGGTCGTGCTGAGCGCAAACATCGTCACATCACTGAAACTGGTTTAGCGATGCTTTTTCATGCACATGTTCCACTCAATTTTTGGGTTGATGCTTTCAACACTGCCACTTTCACGATTAACCGGTTACCCACTCCTACTCTTGATGGACTATCTCCATATGAAATTCTGTATGGTAAGGCTCCAACTTACTCTAATTTTCATCCCTTTGGTTGTCTTGTATTTCCTTATTTACGCGATTATGCTCCTCACAAACTTGTCCATCGCAGTCGTTCATGTGTTTTTCTGGGTTACAGTATGTCTCATCATGGATTTCGTTGCCTTGATCGATCCACTAACCAAGTTTTTATCTCCAGGCATGCTATTTTTGATGAACTTAATTATCCTTTCAAAGAGGATTCATATTCTGGGCCCTTGCCTAATTCTCTCATTAGTGCATTTCTTGAGCCCACTACTAGCTCAGAGGCTCCATTATCATCACAAATCAGTCCATTACCGCTTCCGTGTGCACCTTGTTTAACTAACAACTCTGTTAGTCTTGTGCCCCCTTCTGTTTTATAGGATACTTTTGCTGAGCCACCTGGGTCTTCTAATGGATCTACTTCCTTGCCTGTTGATCCCGCTCACGCTGCAGAAGTCTCCTCCACACCAGCAATGAGCCATCCGTCTATTCTTGGCACTCACCCCATGCAAACTTGGGCCAAGTCAGGAATCTTCAAGCCCAACCAACATTTTTATTTAAGTCAAGTTCCCAATTCTGGCCTCCTACATTCTTTGCTCACCATGCGTGAACCCAAAGGCTTTAAGTCTGCTGCAAAACATCCAGGTTGGATTGCTGCCATGGATGAAGAGATTCGGGCTCTTCAAAAGAATCATATATGGGATCTCGTTCTGAGACCGCCTAATAAAAATGTTGTGGGCTCTAAATGGGTCTTCCGCATTAAATATTTATCCGATGGCACCGTGGACCGTCTCAAAGCTCGTCTTGTTGCAAAGGGGTATACTCAACAACCGGGTCTTGATTTTCATGACACTTTCAGCCCTGTTGTGAAGGCTTCTACCGTTCGGGTTGTCCTCTCCTTGGTCGTTTCTAATAATTGGCCTCTTCATCAACTTGACGTCAAGAATGCTTTTCTCAGTGGTTTTTTACAGGAAGAAGTCTATATGGACCAGCCACCCGACTATGTTGATTCCAAAAATCCAACATATGTCTGTCGGCTTCGCCGAGCACTCTACGGCCTCAAGCAAGCCCCACGTGTTTGGTTTCATCGGTTCAGCTCCCTTCTCTTGGTTATGGGCTTCACTTGTAGTTGTGCCGACTCATCTTTATTTGCCCTCTCTAGAGGTGCTGATTTAATTTATTTATTACTCTACGTTGATGATATTGTGGTCACCAGCAACAACTCATCTCTCCTTGATGGTTTCATTCGCAAATTGACCCATGAATTTGCTACAAAGGATCTCGGGTCCTTGAACTATTTTTTGGGCCTAAAAGCTCATCGGACCTCTACTGCCTTTTTCTCAGTCAAGTAAAGTACGCCCATGAAATACTTCAGCATGCCCAGCTTCTTGATTCCAAACCGGCCAGTACTCCAATGGTGGTTTCTCACCATCTATCAGCTGCTGGTCCCGATTTTGATGATCCTTCTCTTTACTGATCACTTGTTGGCGCTCTTCAATATCTCACTATCACTCGTCCAGACATTGCTCATGCCGTCACTGCCATCAGTCAATACATGCATAAGCCATCTGTCACTCATTTTCAAGCGATTAAGTGAATTCTTCGCTACATTAAAGGAACTCTTCGATTTGGACTGGTTTTTACTCCATCTTCTTCTCGGGAGATCCTTGCTTATTCTGACGCCGATTGGGCTGGGTGTCTCGACACACGTCGATCAATCTCTGGCTATGCAATTTACTTTGGTGATAATCTTATGTCTTGAAGTTCTAAAAAGCAACCGACAGTGTCTCGCTCCAGTTGTGAATCAGAATATCGGGCATTGACTCTCACAGCCGCTGAAGTTAAATGGCTCTGTCATCTCCTTCATGATCTTCATGTACCTTCTGTCTCTTCTCCGGTAATGCTTTGTGATAATCAAAGTTCCATTTTTCTTGCTGTTAATCCAGTTTCTCACAAACGTTCTAAGCACATTGATTTGGATTATCATTTTGTGAGAGAACTCATGGCTTCCGGAGAGCTGCACATTCGTTATGTCCCTACTAATATCCAAGTTGCAGATGTGTTTACAAAGAGCCTCGACAAACCTGCCTTCATTTTTTTGCGATCCAAGCTACGCGTCCAAGATTCTCA
This sequence comes from Magnolia officinalis, assembly GCA_021015155.1. Taxonomy (NCBI): domain Eukaryota; kingdom Viridiplantae; phylum Streptophyta; class Magnoliopsida; order Magnoliales; family Magnoliaceae; genus Magnolia; species Magnolia officinalis. The sequence goes on from JAJHSJ010000008.1 coordinate 8,571,163, forward strand.
GTCACTAGGCTTGCGGGGGGTATTACGGTTATGGAAGGCTCCAACAATTACGCCTCCAATAATTCTGTTAATCTCACCATATCACAATCCCATGATTCTAGGCAATCCCTTGATTATAGACTGTAGCATGGATGGATAGTTTGACTTTATTGTAAATCATCAAGCTGTCATATTGTACAGAATATTATATATAAATACAATACGCATACTACCAAGATACATTGCGGTGGTTTTTGTTTTACCTTTTCAATATATATTAAAAATATTTGTTTTTTAAAAATAAAATTTTTATTTTTAAATTATATTTTTATAATTTAAAAGAAAAATAAAAATACAACACAATATGTTAAGCACCACGAAGTACATGTGCGAATCAATAGATGGCGAAATGAGCTTGGCCAGAGTCTTTCAATTCATATGTTTTTAACAGTGCCCCGCCTGATTGACCGTTCATGCAGATTGCCTGTCTGCCTTTTACCCGCTTGTGGGCTTAGTTCTGACAAGTGTGTCCCACATGAAAATAATCCAGACCGTCTCTGTTGTATTCAACTGTGGATGGATCATACCCAAAAAATGTCTCCTTCCTACAGTGATACTAACATCTAGATTTAAGGCTACAACAAAAAGGGTCAAGAGGTGAATTTGAAGGAAGGGCTGAAATTCAACTGAGAAAAGATCCCGATTGGACCCGACCGGTGGGCCTGGTGGTTCACCAGGGTAGGAAGCCGCAGACCAAGGGGCCCGGTGGACCTTGTTTGTCAGAAACGGTACCCGAGTACAAAACCTCTGATCGAGTATCCATAATTCCTAACTTAACCATATGTGCAGGTGCGTTGGGTAGCCTGCCCACGTACTATTTACTGCCCGAAGGTGCGTTGGTTGCCTGAATGCAACTCCCACATCTTAGGGGAACTGATATCTACGTGCGGATCGTCTGTGTCGAAGGAACAGTAAAATTCAGTGCTATCACTTTTCGTTGGTCCACGTCATCGCGACGAATCCGGCTTACAAGATACGCGGGATTTCTCTCCTAAATGGATTTCATGCTACATAATATGATTTTTCACGTGTGTAACTTTTCGGACCCATGATGATTTATGTTTTAGATCCACACCGTTCATTAATTTTTAAAGATAATTCTATAAAATGATCCCAAAAATAAATCACATCTAAAACTCAAGTGGACCGCACCACAGAAAACATGGGATTGAATAACTACCCTTGAAAACTTTTTAAGGTCCAATGTGAGGTTTATGTACCAGATGAAGGGAAAACAAAAAGCTCCATCGTAGCTTTATGTGGCCTCAAGAAGTTTTCAACGTGTTCAATTCCCACTATTTCTTTAGTGTGGCTCACTTGTGCTTTGGATTTGTGTTATTTTTTTTTTTTTTATCATTCCATGAATTGGTATTGAAAAATATATGAACGGTGTGGATTTAATACATACATCATGATAGGTCAGGTCCGTAAAAGTTTCATATGTCAATGCTCCCGGTTTTCTTCTCCCAACTTGGAATGGAATGATAATGGTACTGAAAAATGAAAGAACTGCGTGGATTTGATACATATGTCATAAAAGTCTCATATGTCAATACTTCCGGTGTTCTTCTCCCTACTTGGAATGTGCTATGCCTGACCTTATTCAAGACAGACCTTGGCGTGTATATTCTGCACGTATCCATCTGGTTCATTCACATTCCCAAATCAATTTAAGGCATTATCCAAAATATAAAGTAGATTCAATTATCAGGTGGGCCATGCCATAAAAAATAATGATGATTGACCATTAATAAGCCACAAAAGTTCCATATCAAGCTGATATTTGTTTTTCCTCTTCATCCACTCTTACGTGAACTTATCAACAGATTGGATGGAAAATAAAAACTATCGTGAGCCGTAAAAAGTTTTTAATAGTAGGGTGTTTGGATCTTCTTAGATTTTGGTATCATGATCTAAAAAAGGGAATGAACGGAGCGGCTACATAGTACACAAATCAAGGTGGGCCCCACGGTAAGAGGTACACCGTCTTAGATGAGGCTAGGTCTCACGTAATCCACTCCCTGCGCCACACACGGCAAGCAATAATGGAATTTTCAACTGAATTTTTTGACGTGTGTAATTTACGTCAGGCTCATGATTATGTATTTTTTAGATTATGTATTTTTTTAGATCCATGCTGTCCATCCATTTTTTCGAATCATTCTAAGGAAACTAACTAAAAAACAATGCAGATCCAAAGCTAAAGTGGACTACACCACTGAAGACAGTAGGAATTCATGCTACTGTTGAAAACTTCTTAGTATCACAGAAGGATCTGATCAAGCTGACACTTGTATTTCAACTTAATTCAGGTATATGGGATGTCATTAACAAGTAAGATGAAAAATAAGTTTCACGGTTGGCCCTGAGAAAGTTAATTTCAACAGACGAGTCATCTGTACAATCCTCACTTCTTCCTGTGGTGTAATCCATTTCAGCCTTGGATGTAGATCATTTTTACTATCATGCTCTATATTTACGTGTAAAAATTAATGGACGGTGTAGATTTAACAAAAAAAAATATTGTGGACACAAAAAAGTTTCACATGTTAAAAGTTAATAATGTACCTAGTTAGCAATCTATCTGAGCGAAACCCTGCACTCCCGCCTGGTTGGTAGATACAACTTCTTTCCACTTTTTGTAAGAATTTAGGATAACTGTCGAACAACTATTTACTCTAAAAAACTTAGCTGGTTAAATGATTATTTAACATAGTATCAGAGCAGCAAATATAACTCATTAATATATTATTATCCCACTATCCTTTTCGATCGTTATTCTATTCTAACCATCCATTTTATGGCACTATCTTAGATGAGTTTCAATCCAACTTGTAGCATTTCAAATGGACGATTGAAAACCTAACACTATCCAGAAATGCCAGATGGGCTTGCGTCATGAATCACATGATGCTGTTTAGGAAAATATGGAAATCAAAGATGTTGTACATCTAGATGGAAATTAAGAGATATAATATAATGTTGATTCGTAAGGGCCAATTGGAACCGTTAATCCAAATAATATCCACTGGTTCCTTGTCTACGTCATCATCTTCACCGTACATGCGGCACAAGTCTAGTCCAATCAGAACCATCGTTCCTGTCTACAGCTTCAAAAGAAAGAAAATTTTCAATAGTCTCCATCGAGTTGAAGAAAATCGTGGAGTAAGATATCCAGTAGGATCTTTTTGGTACATACAGTACAACCCACTTATCGTAAGCCACAGAACAAAAATCACATTGCTCGCTTGATCCTAACCATCTAATCGATACCTTGCAAAATGAACAGTCCAAATAATTTACAACAATCTCAGCTTGGTTTGCTCATATCTCTCAAGGATGACTTTGATCCGGTTACAATCTATCATAACCATTTGATCAGCAGCTTGGAGAAAAACTGATGTCTAGAAAGAAAAGGGCTATCATTGGATGGTTAGGATCAATGGATGATCCATGTGCGTGTAACGTCTGGTTATCAGGAGTGGGCTCCATTGGATGGCCGGTCCAGATCAAGGTTTTAGAATATACACGTTCAACACAACAGACGTGTTGCATTGATCATTTTCCAAGTTATATAAAATATAATCCCTTGATTGGTGGGCCACCATTTGAGTTGTTGGTCCATTTCTGGTAACTGAATCTAACTCGTGGCTGAATAAAATAAACTTTCTTTTTCAACACTCTAGCAGTCAGATCGACTAACAAGAGTGCCAACCACATACCTATTTAAAAATCAGACGCCATCAAAATGCATGTCTTTTCTGTTGGATTATCTCATTACCTAATCGACCAAAACACATGCTATCAACATCTCTCTCTCTCTCTCTCTCTCTCTCTCTCTCTCTCTCTCTCTCTCTCTCTCTCTCTCTCTCTCTCTCTATATATATATATATATATATATATATATATATATACCACACAAGCTTTCACCGTTGAAACTTGAAAAAGAGAGATGGGTGCTTCTCTTTTGACACCATCAGTTCCATTGGGAGCTCTGCTACTTGCACTGTGTCCGTTGATCTTGTGGCCTGAGCTTGCACGTGGCGAGTACACAGGCATAACCAGACACTACAAGTTTAATGTAAGTGATGTTGAAGCTGGATCCACTACAAAGCTTTGTAGGTCAAGCTTAACCTGCAATTCGATCTGTGAGGCCCACCGTTGTATTTTCATGGCATCCAATCCGTACATCATGTGAGCTCTCTCATTTTCTCCTTTGCTTCCAAAAGCCACGCAATCCAAAATTCAGGTGAGCCGCACCAGGTAAACTAATGCTTGAAACCTCTACAATCATGTGATGTGGCCCACCTAAGTTTCAGAATATCCTGATTTTTTGGGTGTCCGTTCATTATGGTGGGCTATCTTCTGAATGGATTGGATGACATATACAGACACATTGGGCCCCAGACACCATCTGGAAGATTTTCAATGGTGGGTGTCCCTCTCTTAATTTCCCCTGTAGTGTGGCGCACATGAGTTTTGAATGGGCCTGATTTTTGTGCGATGAGGAGAACATGAAGGGACATAGATGATAGACATCTTGGATGCCATGCAAATAGAATTGTGGGCCCCACACGTCCTATCGTAGATTTAGCTTCTAATTGGGTTATTCGTATATGAAAGAAATGTAGGTTATATTTTCTTACGTTGCATGTTATTTTTTAACGGTGCAGATTCAATTGCAAAATGTGACGCGCCTGTGCCACACCAGGAGCATCCTGACCGTTAATGGTCAGTTTCCGGGGCCGAGGATCGTAGCCAGGGAAGGTGATCGGGTCGTGATTAAGGTGGTTAACCATGTTCAAAACAATGTGACCTTTCACTGGTATGAAACACTCTCAGTTCCCTTCCTCTAAGAATGAGCTAAACATATATAGCTTGGTTTTTTGACTCAGTGACTCACCCTGACTCGTTCAGCTTCCAAGTCGAGTCACGACTCACCTGAGTCTGAGGTCAGGTGAGTCAGATACGACTCGGACAAGTAATCAAACCAGGATACGTAGTAGTAGTAGTAGTAGTAGAAACGTTAAATGCACAAGGATCGTTCATCAGGAGATCCCACCTGCGTTTGTGTGATATCTCTAAAATCAGCCCAATCAGTTTGTAACATAGACTGAACTGTACATAGAAATTGACCATTGGGTCAATTTCTCCTATTTCTCTTAAACGTGATCGTATCAAACTGATTTTTGGTACATCCGTCTATCTCAGTGTGGAACGTCTGATGAACGGATCCGATCTTGTACACGGGTTTCTAGTTTCAACGTGTGAGGTGATGCTCGTAACATTCCTCAAATTTCAGTAACTTGAAACACGCAAGATGAAGGAGGCATACAACGCAACGGTGGTGAAAGGTTTCCAAAGTTCGGCTTGCCTCTGTCGCGACTGAGACGCCACCATCCGTCGCCACATTGGAAACCGCCAAAATACTGAGATGGTCCCATCATCTGAACCGACCATGTTATGGAATCTGTGCTATTAGTGCGGTCATATGATTTAAAACATTACAAAGAATATTATCGATGGCCCAGAATCAACTTCATAAATCGATGGTTAGTATTATCAATTAATGGGATCATGCCGGTTTTTGGATGGTATCAAGAATCTGGACGGTTCAAATCATCGGATTATGGCCACCACGTAGATATCTGGTCTCCAAATCCTAGCCAACATGATCATTAGGTGGGGGAAAGCATACATCGAAATCAGACCATTCGTCCATTTCTCCTCACCGTTCTTTTTTCTTGATTCGTTTGATGGACGGTTGTCATCATCGGAGCAGGCACGGTGTCCGACAGCTCCGGAGCGGATGGTCAGATGGTCCTGCTTACGTGACCCAGTGCCCCATCCAGAGTGGCCAAACGTACTTTTACAACTTCACGATCATCGGCCAACGAGGCACACTCTTCTGGCACGCGCACTTTTCATGGCTGAGATCGACCCTCTACGGGCCCATCATCATCCTGCCCAAGCGCACCGTCCCTTATCCATTTGCCAAGCCACACAAGGAGGTCCCAATCATCTTTGGTAAACAACGGTCTAGATCTTCCTATTACATGGCTTAAGCTACCAACAATATTTCTCTAATCAACTGGGCGGGCTTGCAGGTGAGTGGTTTAATGCAGATCCTGAGGCCATAATCGCACAGGCGTTACAAACGGGAGGTGGGCCTAACGTATCTGATGCGTACACCATCAACGGTCTTCCGGGGCCTTTGTACAATTGCTCATCAAGAGGTACACGTACCAAAACACATGCACACGTATTTAATATTGTAAATGGGCCAGGGTGGGCCCATGTCAATCCGGCCTGGTGGGGCCAATGTCAACCAAATGGCCCAGTTCAGTGGCCTGATTCATCATAGCTATCAATGTCTGAGCTGGGTATTTGATTAGCAAGATGGGCTCGGGCCCATTAGTCAGTGAGTTGAGTGGGTGTGATGAGCCGCTTGGACAGTACAATCCAGGCCATCGAATTTTGGTCAAATGATCTTAACGTTCTGATTTGGCTAATTTTGATCCATTTATTAGATAGCCATTGATTGGATGGTTAGGATCTGCCATCAGTGTGTTTTTTAGGGAAGCGGATTGGTTGGTGTACCACACACCACCAATCTAGCTGATGTGGGTGCGAGTCGTGCGAAGATGCGCGCTGACGCTCCTCGAGCTTCGAGTTGTACGAACGGTTCAAAAGGAGAACAAAGTTACATGGCCCCACAATGATGTATTTATCATATCTACACCGTTCATCCATTTGGATAGATCATTTTAGTTCTTTATTACAAAAATGAGTAATTTTCAAGACTCAAGTGGACCACACCACAAATACTAGTGAAGACAATGATTCTCACCATTAAAATATTAGTAGGGCCCACCTTAACGTTTACTTTCCATCCAATATGTTCATAAGGTCATTTTTAGGCAATGCTCCATCGACAATGAGTCCCGTGAATTGGACGGTCCGGATCGGCAATAGCATCGTATGGCTTATGGATAATCTGTGGTCCAGATGTCGGCTTCTCATTTTGTTTGTTTGGTGGGCCAGATACATTCAGACTGACGATAGAGCCCGGAAAGACGTATCTCCTCCGTCTGATCAATGCGGCCCTCAACGACGAACTCTTCTTCAGCATCGCCAACCACACCCTCACCGTCGTAGAAGCAGATGCTGTCTATGTGAAGCCCTTCAACACAACTACCATCCTCATCTCACCAGGCCAAACCACCAACGTCCTACTCAAAGCCAAACACCATAACCCAAACGCCACTTTCATCATGGCAGCCCGACCCTATGCACCCGGTGCTGGCACCTTTGATAATACCACAACCGTCGGATTCCTCCTATACCAACGCCCCAATTCATCTTCTATAAAGACTTTTCCCGTTTTCAAACCAAGGCTTCCACCTCTCAATGACACTTGCTTCAGCATGAAATTCGCCAGAAGATTTCGTAGCTTAGCTGACGCTGGATCTCCATGCAATGTCCCAAAGACCGTTGATAAACGGTTCTTTTTCACGGTGGGCCTCGGTACGGACCCTTGCCCAAAGAATCAAACATGCCAAGGATTCAACGGTGCTAAGTTCGCTGCTTCTATTAACAATGTATCAATGACACTGCCAACGACTGCTCTCCTTGAGGCCCACTACTTCAAGCAATCGAAGGGTGTATATACTAGCAATTTCCCAAAGAAGCCACCTTTTCGTTTTGATTACACCGGCAAACCTCCAAATAATACCTTGGTGAGCCATGGTACTAAGGTGGTCCCGCTTCATTTTAATACGACCGTTGAGCTGGTAATGCAGGACACTAGCATTGTGGGGCCGGAAAATCACCCTCTCCATCTACATGGTCATAACTTCTTCGTAGTCGGACGAGGTCTTGGGAACTACAACGCAAAGAAGGACCGGTCGAAATTCAACCTCGTCGATCCTGTGGAGAGGAATACTGTTGGAGTTCCACCTGGCGGTTGGGTGGCCATTCGTTTCCGGGCTGATAATCCAGGTAGGTATAGATAGGATTTGGTTGTGTTTGGCTCATTTAAATGGAACTGAATAGTCTACTACGTTGTCTATGTAAAATCCACTCTGTTCATCAGGTGTGAACTATTAAAAACTCATATGGGCCACATCAATTTAGAATTGTTTCCAAAACTGCTTAGTTTACACGATGTGGCCCACGTGAGTTTTATTGTATCTTTTCTTAATCCAGGTGAGGCCTGATTAACGGTTTTGATGAAAGATAACCACCACAGTAGCCCCATTCCCATTTTTCCATGTGGTGTGGCCCATTTGAGTTGTGGGTCTTGCTGACTTTTGGCCATAGAGCCTAACATCAAGCAAAGAACTTGATAGACAGAGTGGATTAAACATGTTGGTTGGGCCCCACTGCATATAAAACGGGTGTTGTAGAGGATTCCAATCCCACTCGAGGGAAGAGGAATTCTATCATATCAGATAGATATTGTGATTGAGTTATCAATGTCAAACATGGATCACCAACTGGTCTGAGTCAGCTGTGACTCGTCCGAGTTGACTCGACCTCTCGACTCAACCTCATGCTAGATCATACACACGGTGGGGCCCATGATCATCCCATCTTTTGGTCACAATTTCACTCATTTATTGAAGTTATACAAACTTAAACTGACATGGAAATTGAAATGAACAATGTTCTGAAATAGGTGTTTGGTTCATGCACTGCCACATTGAGGCCCACCTCAGCTGGGGTCTGAAGATGGCGTGGGTCGTTAAGGATGGGAAGCGACAATATCAGAAGCTGCCACCTCCACCGTCTGATCTTCCCAAATGTTGAGCCTGATTCCACATTCTTCTTCTTCTTTCTTTTTGTTCACTTATTTTTTGAAGGCGTAGTCAATGCCGTGTCCATCTTATACTTGTGTTGTGTATCATGGATTTTGAAATAATCGGCTATTGATTGTAATATCCATGTTCTCATCTTAATCATCAGCCTACGGTTGTTAATTTCTTGAGCAGATTTCTAATTATGTAGAACGATATTCAAAATTTTGCTACGCTTAATGAAGCTGTTGAGATTTTTATTAAGTTCTTCTACTCATAGTTAATGATTAGATCAAGGTCGCATGTGGATGGACAATTCAATAGAATTTTGATAATTAGTTAAAATTACATTTCATAGTAATCTTATTTTGGGGTTCAACCCCCAATTTGAACCATAAGTACATTTAAGATGGATTTCAAAGGAAGCTAATCTCTAAATGAAACATTTCATTTCATGGAATGTGCATCCAAAGGCTTTCATTCTTTGATTGTCTCTTTGTTGCGTAAAAGGGCATAATGAAAGAACTAAAGAACCTATTTGGATGCAATTCCGCAAGAGGAGGTGTAGAATTTAAAAGCTATGTTTTGGAAAATTTTGTCACGTATGTTTCATTTAGAATGAAAGAAAAACATAGAAACGAGATATGCAGGAGATCTTAACAATTATGCATAAATCTAATTGGTTATCTATAGCGTGTATACAGTTGTATTAAGTATTTTATAGGGAATTTTATAAAATAATACCTCCCTAATATAGTATTTACATCTCGGTCCTTTTTTCAATAAAGAAAAGTGTTTTCAATAAACTATACCACTTTCGTTATATCTCTTAACGGAAGTCAGAGTTGTGCCGTGTGCGCAAATGGTCAGCGGCTTGGGTGGGCTCCACTATGATGTTTACGTGAAATCCACCCTGAGTGTCAAACCATGGTAGGCTCAGGTCTCAAAAATCAGCTCCATACATGATTCAAGTGGATCTCACAGTTGGAAAGAGTGTACGGGGGCAACATTCACCCTCCCAAATATTTCCCTTGATCTGGCTCACTTGAATTACGAATGAGCTTGATTTTTTGCCCCGAGCCTTTTGGTGTGGCATCTAATGATTGGAACGGATTTCAAATAGTCATTATAGTGGGCCCTGTAAAAATCAAGGTTGGACTTCTCTCTCCCAATTATTTTCTTTCATCATGTGGCCCACCTGAATCATAGATCATTCAAATGATTCAACCCTTGGCCTAACTTGGAATTACAAATTTAATGGTCAGAGCAGAGATACACGCCATGGTGGTCCTCACAAAAATTAAATGGTGGGCATCCTTCTCCCAACTGTTTCCAATTCTTATATATTTAAAATATATATTTTACACAATGCCTACTCTTGTTTTTTTGTTTTTTTTTTTTATGGGGCAATGTACTCCGACCAGGTTATAAAAATAAATAAAAAAAAAAAAATAGGTTAACATGATTCAAGTGGACTGCACCAAAGGAAACAAGTGGGAGAGAGTTGTCCACCCTTAATTTTTATAGGGCCCACCATGATAACCATATGAAATCCACTCCAACTATCAATTGCCATGTCAAAATTTAGACATGGGACTCAAAAATCAAAAATCAAACTCATTTGTGATTCAGGTGGGCCATACCAAGGGAAATAGTTGGAGGGCGAGTGAGCCCTATACACTATTTCCAAATGTGTGATCCACCTAAATCATGGATGAGGTTGATTTTTTTGCCTTAGGCCTAACATGGGGTGATGAATAGAGTGTTCCGGATAGATTTCACATAAACATCACGGTGGGACCCACCATAGCCTCCAACCCCCAACCTATGTTAAGAAATGTGACATAAGATGATAATTACTTAATTAATGAGGTAGCTGATTGACAACTATTTAAAAAAGGTAATTGGATGTATATACTATATTAAATATTCTTTTCGAGTATACATCACCCTAAATTAATTAAATTTTATATCTCAAATCTTATTATAGAGTTGTAACAATTTATACTATTTTCGAACACATTTTGTATTCACGCGATCTAAGAAGAATTCTTGACACTTACCTCCCTTGTTCTATAAACACTATTCTTTTTAATTAGTTAGTACAATTTGTATTATGTCTTGTCCAACGTAAAATAATATTGGTGTTATCTTAGTACTTATTTGCTTGACATCCAAAAATTGAATATATTTCATCTTTCCATGTCAATGGTCGATACTTTACCTGTCAATGTCAGTAAGTAGCAAATAGTTAAAATGTCAAGTGTTAGAGCAACCCAGTTACATTATGAATGGACTTATATTTATGGTGTTATGTTTTTATAACAAGGTGAACACAATCAATTTAAATTTCGCACATGTCACTAATTGACATTTGGGTAGGATGTTTAAGGATGGGTTGGTACAAAATATTCATTTTCTTTCTTTGAAAAATATGAAAAAGGATAATAGATTTGAAGCTAAATGAAAAATGGGTGAACGCACACATAACCTTACAAGATGTTAATTATTTTGTTTTCCTATAAATAGCAATTAAAAGAGTATTATATTAATTAGTAAAAATTCTCTTTTCTGATTAATTAATGCATTTGGAATTGTATATGTTAATTCGTTATATTAACATATCAAAGCGTTGAGAAAGAGAAAAGTCACATCTTCTTAGGCATAGCGCTTGAATGCACTAGGAAAGAGAAAATCTCTATAAATGAGGAATAAATTTGAAATTATTGAATGAAGTGTTGCTTACAATGAATTTGGTGTCATTATATAAGAAAAAGAAATTTTAAATCCTAATTTGACTCAAAGTAGAACACTTTTTCAAAATAGTAAAAATTACTTTAGAAATAAAAAAGATGTCTAATCATACTTAAAACTTGTAAACAAATATAAGATAACTAAAACAAAGACTTTAAGCTGCAACTTGGATCTTAAAATTTTTTTTAAAAAAAATAATTTTGAAACTTGCTAAAAACAGTTAGTTTCAACGTAAAACCTAATTTAACACTAAAATGATTGACTTTTGTGAAATTTTTTGAGAACATCAACCCTTAGTTTGTTAACCAGGTCATAAAGCTTGTCGATAGCTTTCCAACAATATATTGCACATGCGAAATCGATAACCAATAACAAATCCATGGTCATTAAACGTAATAGCATGTATTTAGGCCGTTTGTGCCCAATCAGAGCCCCTCTAACTCAAATTTGTACCATCCTGGTCATCCATTAAGTTGTCATCTACTCATCCCGTAACAATCCTCTCCACCTAAACAGAATTCATCTCCAAGTTAACCAGTGGTTGCATATGACTTATCAATGTATAGTACTTGAACAAGTTTATAACAAAAAAATGTATGTGATATTTACATACCCTCAAAATTATCAACAACATAGGCATGATCATTGATCATCATGAGTATCTGATATGGTCTAATCTTTTTATCTTTCCACTTGTTGTACGCTACTAGCGGCAAGCGCTCTTTTTTTAGGCTAACCTGATGTAGAACGTGTCACAGATACGTTCCTAGCATGGTTGGGCCAAAAGAAGATGGATCGTAAATTGACCATAACTTTTGATCCGGGTATCGTTATGGGGCGCACAACCTATCAGTCTTTACTAAAACGGGCCATCCGAGGTGAACCGACCCACAAAGTGGGTCGCATCTGTCCGTTTCGTCAGAAAGCACGCACTTTCAGCTCAAAAACGAATTTTTAGGAAACTTTTACTATTTTTAGTAATTCCGAATTTTTTAATATTTTAGAGTTTTAGATTTTCTTTCCTTTTAGAAATAACTTTTAGTTATACTAGGACTCTTCTATAGAAAGTTTATTTGCAATTTTTATTTTTAGAAACTAGGCCTTAGAAGAGTTTTATTAGAATTAGGATTTTTATTAGAGTTAGAATTTTGCTATTTTGGTAATTACGAATTTTAGTTTATTTTTTTCTTTATTAATGGTGTAAGGAAGCACATTAGAAGATTATCAATTATTCAATTAAGCTATTTCGAATTTATTTAGAATCTATTTCTATTTTCTGCTCTCTTTTCTCGTGGATTCGAGAAGTCTCTGTGAGGAGTCCAGAGAAGTTCCGTGGATTCGGAATAGTTATCCTCTTGAGGAAGACGGTGCTCGACCTCACGTCCTCCCCTGCGTCAGCAGGAGCATTTTCACACCGGGCTCGAGTGGGGTCGCTTGTGGGATGCAGGGGCACACTCGGGGTGGGTGCGGCCTACGGAGGAAGTATCGTGTTCGAGACTCCTCACCGGGGGTGAGTAATGCGCATTTCACACCGGGCTCGAGTAGGGTAGCCTGTGAGATGCGGGGACACACTCGGGATGGGCGGCCCATATGATTCGGGGCCCATGAAGGGGTTCGGCCGAGGTCCTAACCCATGAGATGTGGGGCCTGGGCTATGAGATAAAAGGATTAATTCGCCATACTCTAACAGTTCGAGCTTTTAGAGCAAGTGGTTAATTGTCCTGCATCAAATTGGTATCAGAGCAGGAGGTTTCGTGTTCGAGACTCCTCACTGAGGGTGATTAATGCAGGAGCATTTTCATACCGGGCTCGAGTGGGGTCACTTGTGGGATGCAGGGGCACACTCGGGGTGGGTGCGGCCTACGGAGGAAGTATCGTGTTCGAGACTCCTCACCGGGGGTGAGTAATGCGCATTTCACATCGGGCTCGAGTAGGCTAACCTGTGGGATGCGGGGACACACTCGGGATGGGCGGCCCATATGATTCGGGGCCCATGAAGGGGTTCGGCCGAGGTCCTAACCCATGAGATGTGGGGCCTGGGCTATGAGATAAAAGGATTAATTCGCCATACTCTAACAGTTCGAGCTTTTAGAGCAAGTGGTTAATTGTCCTGCATCATAACCATAATTAAGTCACCTTCTTTTAACACTTTGAAATATTTTAAACATTTACTTTTGTTAAGAGGCCATCCATCTGGGGATGTTTTGAAATTATCTTATTAAGTTTTCTTTAATGGAATTAATTTTTCTGAACAAGCCACAAACTCTACACAACGTATTACTAGGAAAGACTATCCCTCTATTTTGGAAGCTTTGTGTAACGCCCTAAAAATCGGGGGTCGAGCGAAGCTCAGCTCCCGAGTTCCAACGCATCACTTATGCAACACAAATAATGATAATTATGATAAGAGCATTGAAACATGAATGGGATTATACCAAAACAGCATATCATACTCCAGAGACGGTTAAATTTGCAAGCGGAAGACTATGATAGATATATAAAATTATAAACTATGGTGAGTCTCCAGAGTGTGATAATGTTACCAGGTTAATTCATTACAAGTACAATTTCAAATTATACCAAGTTATGTAAGGTCATCTAGTCAATATCCCAGAAAGCCCCGTCGATCAGGACACGACTCACAGGAACCCGCCTGAAACTGCATAAAGGAGGAATCCCCCTCATCCTCATAAAAGTCCGGCTTCGCTTCGCAGCATCGCCATCATCTGAAACTCAAACAAGTCTGTTTGGTGTGTACAACACCGTCCCATAACGTGGGAGTGAGTGATCAACTCAGTGGAACAATAAAGCATAGGTTAACATGTTATCAATTCAGTCAAGCAGTAATGATAAAGCAGTACAATCAAAAACTCCTAACTACTCTTATTAATGCAAGTATGAATGCAGTCATGATGCATGCCCTCACCGACATACTCCCTCATGCGACACCATCTTACGTTCGCGGCATACTTGCATTCCTCAGTGCTCCACATCTTCCAGGCACATGCAGTGCGATGATGAGCATGATTACCGAGTTGTTATTAATCCATTTCAAACAGCAGGATTGGAAAACTAAGGTACCTCCCTTGTATCATTCCCAAACATGATCCATTCTAGGGTCGTCAAACCTAGATAATCTCATACGATAGTATGGTTCTAGGGCACTACAAAGGCTGTCAGGGCTGTTACACATAGTTGTTACACCACTCCCCCATCACTTTTTTAACGGTTCATCACTAAATTGATGCAGGCCTAGTTCATACTCTATACACTGCGGCAAAACTCGTCGCTTCACCGCAAATTCAAAGTACGCTCGAGGTCACTGCAAAGGGCTCGTCACCAATCAGTGTAGGTCGACAGCTCGAATATAGTGTCTCATACCACCATAATCGGCTCACGAGTCTGGTTGCTCAATGGACACTACGGGGATGCACGTGGCCCCAGCATAGGCCAACAGCTCGATCACGATGTCCCATACCACCATGCCCGGCTCATGAGTCTTAGCGGATCGAGGTACCATGGTTAACGGGATTTCACTAGTAAGTTTGGTACCCTAGGTTCAAGCAGAGGCGTCCAAACATGGTGAACATACATAAGACAGATCGGGTTGCTTGACGAGCTCGGCTAGCTCGAGCGTACAACAAGTTGAATGATATGAAGCGCATAAGCACTTCGTGTGGCCAACCACTATCGCCAACCGAAGTACGACTCGGGTTCGTCGAACACATCTCACGTGGCAAATGAATCTCAGCCACGAATTCAATCCCGTTATCGATTGCCTGGACTATAATCATAGCCCCAAACACAATCAATCCATGACCAGAAGCATGTAGAGTAAAGCAGAATAAACAAAGTAATTCAAGCATGTTGACAAGCATGTCATAAAATATGTAATAAAGCACAATATAAACAGAAAATACAAACACCTATATTTCATAAGTAAGCGGTTAATTTAAACAAGCAACATGGAGGAAAATCATATACATCTCTAAGGTAGCTGAAAATCCTATCTTAACACCCTTATACATTATAACTTGCTAACTACTACTCATTCAGACATTTCAACAAACACTTTAAACTACATACATCAACATACATGACATATGTTGATCACATAGGTATAAGGCCAAATCCTTTCACTAGGGAGTTGCCCCAATTATAACACGCGTGCACCCACGACGGATAGTCATGGCAAGCAGGAATCCAAGTTCCATGTCCATTCAGTCATTTCCACAAACACTTGGGCTACACGTTTTAGCATATATATTATATATTGGTCGTGGCGTGATTTAGGGCAAATCCTTTCGTCAAAAGGATGTCGCCTATACAACAATCATGTATCCATGACAATCAGTCATGGCGAGCACGAATGCGAAATCTATATTCATTCAATCATTTTCACAAACACTTAGAATACACCCTTTTTACATACATAACGTTATACTAGAAAAAACATGTATTAGGGCGAACCCTTTGGCCAAGTAAGTATTATACACATATATAATATGTTCATACAGCAAATAATCATGGCACACACATTTTCAAAATTTATACGTATACGGTACTTTCTACAAATACCTAGAATACTCAAAATTTCATATTCTTCGTATTTAATCGAAACGGAAAACAGACAGCATTTTGTACATGTGCAATTGCATGCAGATCATGAATCTATCATTATCTAACATTGAAAGCGTTGAAAACCATAACATATACACCTAAAGTTCGCACCTTTTGTCGTAGAATCGTAATGGAGTCGATACATTCGCTAAGCTTTAGTATACGGCAGTTTGGTAACCTATAGCATGCTTTCGGTTAGTTATTTCATAACATACAACTATCAAAACTCCAAATCAGTTTAGGATTAGGGTTTCTTACCTAGAAATGACGTTGAAATCACTGGAAAAATGCTTAGAATGGAGTGGTGAAGCTTGTAGAATGACAGGGAAAAAGGGTAGGAAGAATCCTCCCACAACTCTCTAACTTTCTCTCTTTTCTCTCTTCTCTCTTAGGGTTTTTCTCAAATTCGTATGGTTGAATGAGAGAGGGTTCTAAGGCCCTTATATATCCTAAAATCACACCAAAACAGACTTAAAGTCAAGGTATACTTAGGTTATAACCAAAGTGAGTCAGTTTCAGCTCAACGGAGGACTTCTTGCAGGCCCCCTTGAGCCAAAGGTCGGACTTAAGCTCACTAACACTGGATCTAGGTACCATTAAGTTTTCGTTCCAGTAGGGTTCTCAGATCACGCGTGGCGGACCAGTTTCAGTTCAACGGTCAGTGGATCTCGATCGAAGATTCCGAGTACATGGATATGTTTGGGGAAATATCTCTGATCTGAGGGTGTAATCTGGCTTGATTCTGACGGTCGGGTTGCTCAATACTGAACCGCAAGCGTCACATGCCAGATTTCATAAATTCTTATTTATTTTGAAATTATTTTCATGTTTCTCACACTCCTCGTTCCGGACTCAAGCAAATTGCACTGGGACACTATCTGGATTTGATTTTCGAGATGGTTGTCAAGCCCAGCAAGGCAATCCTAATTCCTTAACTTTGTGTTAATCGAACTTCCGACGTGCGGTCCAGATCTGATACGGAGTTTCGAGATGCTCCCGAGAGCAGCCGGGTAATGAGATTGATCCTAGATTTTAGGGTAATGTAACGTCAATGACTCTGCAAGTTTTGGGTCTTGCAGATCGTATTTAAAGTGATTGGTGCTAATTTCACAGATACTTTAGTTTAACACTGGCTAATTCTCGCCTAATTTCTAAAGGATTTAGTCCTGAGTAATTTCTGTCTGAGGTGGTACCTGTGCCTTTGTAGTTTGTATATAAAGTGATCCAAGTTATAATACTTAGTTGGTTTAAGATAGTGTCTAGGGTGAAAGTACTTAGAAAAATTGAAAGAACAAGGTGGTGAAGGGTGGGATTTGTGAAGGAAATGGGTTAACAAGCGATTTTAGATTATGGAACTGGGTTCTGACAAGTTAATAAGGTGTTAGGAGCAACCCATTGCCTAAGGACGTCTAATTCCAGGTTGGCAAAAATTCGGAATGTTACACTTTGAGATAGTTTTCCTCACTCATAGGGACAAGGGTAATCTCATTCTCATCTTTGAAAAAAATATTTATGTTATTTTTACCTCTATCGATAGATTCAATATCATACTGCCATGATTGTTGTAATATCTTATGGCATGTTAGTAATGGCAACTATATGTCACGCCCCAGACTCGGTAACCGGACTCACACGGAACCCGATTGCCGGTTCTTACTACAACAGCCTCCGTAGTATCCCATTCTCGGCTCCTGAGGCAAGTTCCGATCCTGGGATCCTACAAGGAGGATTTTCATAACAGTATAATCATTACCAATACGAGCATACACAAGATCACAACAAGTAAATCTGAGAATAACAAAGGCACACATCACAAAATCTACTATGAATTTGAACTTTTACAAGTACATAAGGTCCAAAAGAACATACATAAGATAATAGAAGGAAGAAAGGAAGTCTGCAACACTGGGTCCTCAAGCTCAGCTCTAATCCAAACTCTGCCACTGCGACGCCTGCCTAGGATCTCCTGCACGCATCAATCGTGTATAAGCTTATAGAAAGCTTAGAGGGTGGTAAAAGTGTGTGACAATAGTGCTCAGAAGAAGATAGAGAATGCAGAAGGGAGTCATGATCAATACCAATACCACTAGCCTTACCAAGGCTATCATGAATGCAAGACACTATACCAAGGTAGTACAATAATGCAGGAAGCCATACCAAGGCTATATAATGCAATGAGTACTGTAATGCAATGAGTACTGTAATGCGATGAGTACTGTAATGCATTATGAGGCTTACACAGCCGATGCAAATGCAATGCGAAGTAATGTCAGTTCTCATATCCAATCCACATATCAAGTACAATTCCATCATAAGGAAATCACCGGGGTCCAATACACTGCTGAATGACTGCTGCTCTACAGACCCCGCACAGTCAAACGAGCGTAAGAGACCGCACTACCCTGTCTGCAGATAGCCAATCACCAGCAAGGCCTGAAGGTAGCGGACTCATTCACGAGCTGGTCAGACTCAGCCTAGCAATGCCCCCTTACATCAGGCGAGTAAGGCCACACCCCTATCCAACCGACTACACGACAGTGGGAGTTGCGGCCTAATGGTATAAGGCCCTCGTGCGCTCATATATTCCACTCGGTCATGGCGTTGGAGCAGATCCTTGGTACCAAGGAAGTTTTAGAAATTTCACCCATGGGCATCCTATGCACCCGGTATGCTCAAGTAATATTTTCGGTGTCCAAACATGGCCATCCACGATGTATCTATGGAGGCTACAGCCCTAATGAAGTAAGGACGATAATGCTCATATGCTATGCAATGCCAGATGCATGAATCACACAATCAACCATGCATCGATTCCAAGCATCCAACGTGCTCAAGAGGGGATACTACGTCCCTCGGGAAAGGTATCATGCAATGCCCAATGGTACAATCATAACCACACACACACACAGTGTTATTCAAGCATACAATGATGCACATGAGCCATGAAGATGAATTTAATCACATTATATGGCGATATACAATGTATATAACATTCCTCCTATCAAAGAAGGAACCACGAATAGGTACTTAGACAATATCCTTAAGGAATCCAACTTCTAGTGGGGGCCCATTTACCTGGGGTAGCCCATGAGACTAAGCATACAAGTACGTGTCTAAGTAATACAAAAGTGAGTCTAACAAGAGTTTAAGATGAGCATCTAATCACATTTAGATACAATCGGGCCTAGAGGGGTTCATAATGGGGACATTTAACCGTCATTCCCCAAGAGGCATCTCAACCACGAACTATATGTATACAAGACCCAAGGCCTACATTCAAGATAAGAACACAGGTAACCACATACATATATCCCTCATAATAGGCCATAAGAAAAGGATATAATATCATCTTTAACAACATGGGCCCCAAGAGGGAAATTAAGGCCCAAGGCTCAATTCTCAATGGCCATAGAATTCATGCATTAAGTTGGACTTGGTGGGCAGCCCGCGTACACAATATACGGCCCAAAAAAATAACAAGTTTAAGTTTGGATGAAATGCGCCCCGGTATATCAGCCCAATAACTAGCAATTTAAGGGAGCAACTAAGGGCCCAATACTATCTTTATCTCAGCCCACAAGTCCATCAAAATGGTGGAAGTCGGCCCAATGTATGGTTGGGCCAAGCTAGGACGTCCCAACCCACTCTGGGCTCATGGGATGTCCCAAAAATCTGATCTAAGATGGGGTCCTCATGTGATCACTAAAGGTGACCCAAAAGAATGCACTGATTAAGCCCAAAGATTATAAGAAAATATAAGCATGTAACACGTACACAAGTTCTCAATATGGTGGGTCCCATGTCCAATAAAGTTTCAACCATAACAATGTACATTTAAGGCCCCTTGATAAACGTTCGGCCCACTCTGCTTCCTGGGCTTGCGAAAGCCCAGAAATTAGTCAAGTAAGTGGGAATGATCTCATGAAGGCCAACAATATTCATAAGGGGCCTCACCAGATGGAGGGTGTGTATACATCAAGAAAAGATCAAGTGGGTCTGCTACTGGATTGTGAATTCAGCAGTAACCCAAGGCAGAGAGTGCCTCCATGATCGGGCGATCTAAGGCTTGGATGGCCTGGACCAAACATGCGTTAAGGTAGGTTCCACATACATTCACATTGATCCTTCAACAAATGGCCTAGGGTCTATGGTGGGCCTTTAACCATCCATAAAGAAACCTATGGGCCTACCTTGGGATCACCCAGGAGGACATCCAACCTCAACTGGTTTCCAAAAGGTAGCCCGCCACTACTCATATTATGTAAGGTCTAAAGCCCAAGCAATGCATGGCCTAATGGGTCATACACCAAGCCCAACTCATAGGCCATATAGTGGGCCCTCAAGTAAGGTTTGAGCCCAACCACAAAGGCCATAATTCCACATATTATGGTGGGCTTCATGGGCAGCCCAGTAATTCATTTACATGGGCAAGTTTCACATTTAACACAAGTGAGTTGGGCCTCACTTTTGGCCCAAGTACAGGGTCAGTTTAGTGGGCAGCCAAGGGCCCAACTTCTTGTGTATTATTGCCCCTAAGCCCATCACAATAGATGGGAGAGTATAGGCCCGAGATCAATGAGCCTATCCAAAAGAACTGAGTCCACAAGGCCTACTTGCTAACACAAACATGCATATACTATATCACATAATGAGCCCTAAAGAAATGGCCTAAAATAAAAGTCATCCAATTCATACATTATGGTGGACTAGAGGGCAGCCCATAAGTCCAAGAATACACATGGGCAAGGCCTATACCGACAGGGTGGGCCTTGCCACATCAGCCCAAAGACTTAGCAAGGCCCTCCACAATATACATTAATGTGGGCCTTGCAAGTCAGCCCACAATTAAACACTTCATGAGGGCATCAAGGCCCATTAATACACATGATCAGCTTATAGACAGCCCATTGGGCCCATAAATCAATAAGGTCAGCCCTTGCACAATCTTGTACTCAAGAAAGAAATTTTCAGCCCATTGAGCCTATAAAACTATCAAAAATTCCGGTTAAGCCTAGCCCACAAAACCACCACAAAGGTGGGCCTCAAGGGGCACTAATTAAGGCCAAAATGTCCAACGAAGGAGGGCAAAGAGTGTCTGCAACACTCCCTTAAATCTGGTGGGCTGCCACAGCTCGAAGAGATCAACTATGCAACAAATTTGGACCCTTGTAGGAATTCCAGCCCACCCACTTCCTAGGCCTACTGGAGTCCAGAAATTTATTTAATTTAAATGGGTTACTGACCCATGGTGACCCACACATATCACAGTGGGTCCCACCAGATAAAAAGAGGGGATATACAACACTTCAAGTGGGCCATGCCGTTAGAATGCAGGCCCAGCAGCCCAAGGTAGGGGCATCCCATGGTGGTTAGTCATATGGGCCTGGGTATTTGGCCCAAAACTGACCCAATTTACAGGCCATACCACGGTCAGTCTAGGGGCCTGATGGCCCTGAAAATTTGTAGGATGGTCCTTTCATAGGTGAACCACAACTCCACAAAATATCAGAATTTTTGGACATCTAGAAATATTTTAATTAATTTGTATAAAACAATCTGTCCAGAAAATCGGACTGGCCTGGATGTCCCAACGTGGTGGGCCAGTCCGGACCTTGCTACGGTGTACACAGGAGTCCATTTTGTAGGTGGGTCCCACCATGAGTGGACCACCTCCCTGTAAATTTTCATAATTTTTACATACTCAGAAGTATTTTAATAAATTCAAAAGTTACAATATATCCAGGGTGGAATGTTGCGGGAACAGTGCAGAAAATCCAGACTGTCCAACTCACTTGGACCACACCTTTGGGACCCCAATGAAGGTCGGATGGGGCTGAAATTTGGTATGGTTGTAGGTGGGTCATAAGGTTACAAGAATCACATATTATTTTGTTTCAGTATTCCCATCAAAGATCCAGAAATCAGGCCCCAAGGTGGCCCAAAAATCTGTCCAGTCATATTTGGACAACAACATATGTAGCAGAAATCTGGTTGATCACCCATGTTGGCTCACTCTTTTGGAGGTCCAAAAAGGGTTAATTGGGGCTGAAATTTGGTAGACTTTTAGGTGGGATATGCACCTTTCAGAATCATATATTAGATGGTATAAATCTCCCCACCAAATGGCCAAAAATTGGGCCCCAAGATGGCCCAAAAATCTGTCCAGAAAGTTCTGGACAGCAACATATGACTAATAAAAATAAATTGTAAACATTATTTAAATGGGGATTTTACCCCAGAAAATCATGGTGTGGTCCACCCAAGTGGGCCCCACAAACATCCCATCCATCTCACTATCCAAA
The DNA here is from genome assembly GCA_021015155.1 of Magnolia officinalis. Taxonomy (NCBI): domain Eukaryota; kingdom Viridiplantae; phylum Streptophyta; class Magnoliopsida; order Magnoliales; family Magnoliaceae; genus Magnolia; species Magnolia officinalis. Next base: position 8,593,676 of record JAJHSJ010000008.1, read on the forward strand.
ACATCCTTGCATGCACTCCTTTTTGGTGCATTTAGGGGCCATACGTCCAAGGGATGGACTGTCCAAAAACGTCCTCCCACTTGGAACGGTTTGGATCTTGTTGGTCCACAAGGTGGGCCACACACTCATGTTTAGAGACTTATTAACAAGAAAAGAAGGAGATCGGCCACAAGGGAAGGGTCTCCGCCTCATTGAGGCCCTTCCCCTCATCACACAAACAACTCTATCCACTATCATGTGATACATACATAATCTATAAGATTAAAGGCTATTACCTTGGGATCTATGGTGGAGATCCATCCTCCACCAAGGATCAAGGGTCTAGATGACCCAAGGATCGAGCATGAAGTTATCCATGAAGGATGGTCCCTTGCATGCACATGCATGCAATGTAGGATAAGCTACAAGCCATATCCATGGAGTCTTGGGGCCACTATCATCACCTGATGGGTCCCACAAGCTCCATCAATGGAAGAGGAATGAAGAATAAGAAGGGATGAAAGGAAATCTGAAATTAGACATAAAAGAACACCCACCTTAAGATCTATCTTCAATCCTACACCACAATGATCTTCTAGCTCCAAGAAAAGCTTCCTATGGTGGAGATGAGTTGGGAATGGTTAGATTGGAGGGGATTAGAGAGAGGAGGGGCTGGAGAAGAGAAGGAGATGGAAGGAAAGTTGCTGAAAATTTCAGCAATGGAGGGAAATGAGAGGGAGGGAGAGAATAAAGAGAGAGAGAAAGAAATCATTTGTTTGTAAGAAAAGAAATAATTACCTATGGGAGGAGAAAACAAAGTTGTAGGGTAGGGTAGGCTTTTGGGTGGTGTGTGTGGGGTGGGTAGTGTTAGCTATGGAATTTTAGTGGTGTGTATAATGTTGCATGGGAACTTGTGCCAAGAAGAGTGGAGTCCACATGCATGACACCTAAGTAGGCCACATGATTAAGGGTCATATAATGAAATGTACACAACCTTTGATCCATAGGTCGGATGGACGCACAAGACGCGTCGTTAGAACCGCAACGACGATACGAACATGATGGCATAGGTCTCGGGTCAATCCGAGTCAGGTCAACATGACCGGACTTAAGGTTGACCGCAACACAACCCAAGGGTCGCGGGTCGCCGAGATTCGACCGGTAAGACCGCGGGACCAAAATGAACGGAATGCATACTCACACACACACATACACACATGCAAACTCGGGTCGGGTCTCACACTATATCACATACAACTTCATCTTTATATGTTTATTGACTAAAAATGGAACTAAGCATTATTCAGTTACCTTAGTTTTACATATGATTGAGTATAAAAAATTACATTTTTTATATTCAACTATAGAATATCTACTACCACCTTACACATTGTATTCTTGTTGTTGATCCCATCTATGACCACACAATAATATCTTCAACTGCAGAATATCTACCACCACCTTACACGCTATGTTCTTATTATTGCCTTTATTTATGATCACACTATAATATCTTCAATTGTAAAATATTTACCACCACCTTTCATAATATGTTCTTGTTGTTGCCTTTATCTATGACCACACCATAATATCCTAGTTGATCGTACATGTTTTGAGAGTACTATGCCTATATGGGTTCTCATTATGCTTTAAAGTGTACATTATGAAGAGACACTCTTCATCTTAGGAATTTTTGTTCATTTCTTCTTCAAAATCTAACTGACCATTACCTGCCTCACCCAAGTTAATGGTTAGGCTAGCCATTTGTCTCTTTGGCCATTGGTTGAATCGATGCTTTGGTTGACCATCATTGTAACACTTAGTTGAGGTGGAGCATAGGGTTTTAAGACATGTTTTTAGTATTGAGTACTCCATGTTCGGAAGAACATCCACTGATATGACTTCTCTCTCGAGGCTACATCGTAGCCCGTGATAGTTCAATGACGACAATTTTTCCTACCGCTTAAGTTCTTATAACAAACCTCTCTAGTTGCATTTATATTCTGGTTGTCAATTTGAAAGTGTCATTAAGGATCCAGTTGGGCTGCATCACAGCTCAATCTTATATTGCTCCACGTAGTTTTTTTCATCACACATACTCACACACCCCACACATGTCCATGCCTTCATACGACAATGGTTGCTCGAAACCATGACCTCCGGTAGAAACTCTTGTGAGTCTACCATTGAGTCATATATTCGTAGGCATATTATCCTATATAATTCACTTGTGAACCTTGATACTTATTGTGACTTAATCTTTATCAAATTAATATGTAAGGATAAATAATAGAATTTTTTGACGAAAGCCCTCACTTTCCTTGGTAAGATAGAATAATACTCGATTATAGTCTACTAGTTGAATCATGCTCACATTAACCTCATTCGCGACTAAGTTCGTATTTGTGCCTTCGATTACCCTATTCGTGAGGGTTGGTGTTACTCATACCATGCTTACGCTCTATGTTCAAGTTTATATACTACGAGATTTACTTTTTTCTCACTAGGAATCTTCATATAATTTAAGAATTATTTTACATTTGCAAACTAGTTGAGGAAGTCCTCGATGTGTAGCTAACCATTGAAGAAAGAGAGATGTACCTTAAGTTAATAGTTCCAAACTTGTTCAACAGCTCTTCATACCCCTTATTGAAGATGATCTCGTTCACGTCCTCGTCACTAGACTCATCATCATTATATTAAGGTCTATGATATAACACATTTATTAGACTTGTTGTACCATGAACTGGCCAATGCGAGCCCCTTTAATAGTTGTAAGTCGTTTATTTCCTTAAATCTAAAGGTACTCTATGAACTTAGCTATCCGAGTAGTCATCACATGCACCTCCTCATACGTTGTTGGTTTTCTTATTGAAATGCCTCAAACTTTGCCTCAAATAATGATTAATTCCCAGAATATTACTCGTAAGATTATTGCTGCTCAATCCATTATTGGACACGATAACCCAAGAAAAGACCTTATTATGATATCAAATAATGTAAATAAGCCTAAAAAAATGTAAGAAATCACATTCTTCTCAAGTATAGTCGTTGAATCCACAATTAAAAAGAAAATCTTAAAAAACGATAAATGAATTGAAATTATTGAATAAAGTGTTGCTTATAATGTATCTAATAATCTTGTATATATATATATATATATATATATATATATATATAAAAAAAAACCTTAAACCCTAATTTAACTTGAAATATGACATATTTTTAAAATAATAAAAATTATTAAAAATGGTAAAAAGATATTTAATCATACTAAAACTTATAAACAATCATTAAATGGTTAAAATAAATATTTTGGACTAAAATAGAAAAATGGAGCTTATTAAAAATATTATATTTTAACTTAAAATTCTAATTTAATATCTAAATTTATTGAATTTTATGAAGCCAGTTGAGGTTAGGGGGTAGAGCTCTAAATAGCTTTCCAATTATATGTACACGTAAAATGAAAAACCAATCACTAAGTTATGGCTATCAAAAGTTATAATGTGCATCTTGGCCTTTTTGTCTAATCAAGGCTCCTCCATCCATTAAGTCATTATCTACTTATCTCATATCATAATGGAGATCAAATTAACAACATATGTTTGGCGTTCAATTGAGCAATATCAAAGAAATCATCTGAAAAACATAATGCTTAAAAAAAACACATTCAAATAATACAAATGATAATAATCCCACACCTCATAAATTTTGTTTTAATATAAAATTTAAGTATTTGAGAGAAATTTTCAACTTCTTGTATTTATACGATATCCATAAGATATCTGTTGCCATAGATAATGAGCATGATAACAAAAAGTAATAATTGCTAAAAGAGAGGATATACAAGAGCTCTTCTTTGTGCATGCACCATTTTAATTTAAGAATATTATGAAAGTTATTTCTATTCTAAACAAAAGTAATTTTAAAAAAATATATCATGAGCATTAAAAAAAATATGACATAAATATCACTTCTTTATGCAATGTATTATGTCATATTTCATTATTTTAGCTCTGAAAATTGAATATATTTAAGAATTTCTAAAGAAGTATAACTCATCAGAAAATAGTGATTATATCAAAAATACATCATTTATTTGAATCTATTGACCATACTATTCATGGACAATAACATTAACTACTATATGGATTAATTGTATAAGAAAGAATACTATAAATGGGATTCACATAGTTGTATGGTCAAATTATTTGTACCATTTATCGTATCTAACTTACCATAAATGGCAAATGACATAAAAATATAACAATTGAACACTATAAGTGATTAATATACTATTTGAGTAGCTTTAACTTGTTTTTCTCAAACTACTAATTATTATATTATTCGTTATTATGATAGTTATCAAAATATGTCTTTTTGGATTGTCGATTCTCAAATTATACGAATTAGTCTCATATACATTCTCTCATCAAACAGCAGTTGTTGTGAATATTAGATCATTAAATATCAGGTACGAAAAAACTACTCCACTCTAAATCTCATATCATATGCCCAAATAAGATATTAACTATCAAATCACTGAACATTCTCTTATCAAATGTGAACCATTATAGACACATTGAATGTCGTGTGCCAAAAAGTTATCCAATAGATCACATTGTTTAAGATTAAACCTGAGAACTAAACTCGGGCATAAAATTTAAGCATGCTTAATAACCAATATGCACTTGAGTTTTACTTTGCAGATCAGGCTTGGACAAGCCTTAGTCTGGCCGAAACTCAATTTGATAACATTAACATTCTCTTATCAAAGATGGATCATTGTTAAAACAACACTTATGAATATTGAAAAAAGAAAAGTTATTCCACTTATTATTTGACATTCTCATCTAAACAAGTTATTAGTCATTAGCTCGATAGACATTCTCTCATTTAATATAGAACATTATGGGCATTATACCATTAAATGTCAAATGTAAAAAAGTTACTCCACCGTACCATTGAATGTCATGTGTGAGAAAGTTGTCCAATAAATTACATCGTTCAGGATTAAACCTGAGAACTAAGCTCGGGCATAAAATTTAAGCATGTTTAACAACTAGGATGCACTTGAGCTTTATCTAAGAGCCTGTCATCTAAGCCATTGTCTAACCGCGCTCATCTTATTAGTTCAATGACACTATGGTCATATATCATGCATCATAGGTTATTTAACGGACAAACCAAATCTTATAAGTGTTAAGGTTGAGGCTAGGTTAGGCTCAAATTTATTTCTTTTGGCATGTTGTATGCTTGAATAAGGTTTAAGCACAAGTTTTACTTTGCAGGTCAGGCTTGAACAAGCCTTATTCTAGCCGAAGCTCAATTTGATAACATTAACATTCTCTTATCAAATATGGATCGTTGTTAAAACAACACTTATGAATATTGAAAAAAGAAAAGTTATTCTACTTATTATTTGGTATTCTCATCTAAACAAATCGTTAGCCATTAGCTCGATAAACATCCTCTCATTTAACATAAAACATTATAGGCATTATACCATTTAATATCACATGTGAGAAAGTTGTTCCAATCCTAATTTGGCATTAATCATTTAAACAAGCTGTTTGTCATCTAGCTAATAAATAATCTCCCACCAAATGCAAATTGTTATTAACATTATACCAATTAATGCCGAATATAGAAAAGCTATTTCATGTCAAATTTAACATCATTTGCATAAGTTAACGGTTAGCTACTCGAAAAATGTACATTCTCTTATCAAATATAAACATTTATTAATGGTATAATATTGAATATTAATTAATGAAAAGCTTTTAACACTCATAATTTTACCTCACTATTTAAATAAGTTGTCAACCATTAGCTCCATCGACATTCGCTATTTAACGTGAATTATTATGAGTATTATATCCTTATATGTCAAATGTGAAAAAGTTGTTTCACTCCTGATTTGGCGTCACTCATTCAAATATGTCGTTGACTATCTATCCAAATAGACAATCTCTCATTAAATGTGATTTATTAACGATATCATATCATTGAATATTAAATATAGAAAAGATACTTCTTTTTTAATTTAGTATCATTCACCTAAGTAAGCAATGTAAGATATAATATAATCATATAAAATACAAATAAGTAATGAAATCCAAATATGTAATTAAATAACGAAAGACAATAGATAAAGAAATAAATTAATTATTAAAAATAAAGTACGAGAATTAATGGAATTACTAAATGATAAAGAAGTGATATGATGTAAATTGATTCTAAAGAAGAAATAAAAACAATATGAAACAAATAAACAAATATAATGATATAGTAACTAAAGGTTATACACAACAAAAATGAACAGATTATAATGAAATATATTCTCCTATAAAAACATTCATATTTATCAAAATTTTAATCACTATAATTACACATTTAAACTTAAAAATATATCAAATAAATGTTAAAATATTATTTTTAAATATAAAAATAAAAGATGATATTTATAATGTCATAACTTAAATGATATATAACATAAGAGTAAAAAAATAAAATACACCAATTAAATATATTCTTATACAATCTTAAACAATCATGTAAATAGTGGTTTCTAACATTTCACAATGTTATTATAAAATATGACTTTATTTTAAACGCGTATAATTATTATGTATACTTATTGGATAATGAGAGTTGCTTAATTATATTATCATTATATGTAGATAATAATTTATTAATAAGTAATGATATATATAAAATAATTAAAATAAAAGAATGACTCAAAATACAATTTAAAATAAAGGATGTAAGAGAAGCCTTCTATACTTTAAAAATCCCAATATATATATATATATATATATATATATATATATATATGTGTGTGTGTGTGTGTGTGTGTGTGTGTGTGGTGTGTGTGAAACAATAAATAAATAAATAAATAAATAAGAAACTATACTTACCTCAAGAATCATATCTTAAAAAAGTTTTAAAGAAATTTAAGATAAAAAACTATAAATTAGTAAATTCTCTTGTATTTAAAGGGATGAAATTGTCTAAAAATATGGCCCTATCATTGATAAAGAAAAAAATGAAACACAAATTATATACACATGTTGTGAGAAGTATAATGTATGCAATGTTATGTATTATGCTTACTTTAAGTTTTGTATTGGTAATTAGTACATAGCAAAATAATTCTATGATTACTCATTTAATAGCAGTTGCAAGCACTATATGAGATATATTTAGAAAATAAGAAAATATAAATTATTTTATCAAGATAATCACTTATCCGTTAAAAGATATGTTTATGCTGACTTTGCTACGGATATAAATGATAGAAAATTCACCACGGGATACATCTTCAACTTTAAAAGTTGAGTTCTATTTTAATGTAGTAAGAAACAAGAATATGTAACTAAATATACAATGAAAGTGTAATATATTTCATAAAGTATAGTAACTACCGAAGCTATTTGGATAAAAGAGTTTATAATTGATTATTATTATTTTTTTAATGTTCAACAACTCATACATATTTGCCGTAGCAATTAAGTCATATTAAGAAGCATGAATAATATGGTCGTGAGCTCAAATGAAAAACACATTGAAATATATATATATATATATATATAGAACAAAATGATAATATAAATGTAAATTTTTTATCATCTAAATAAATGATAGTAAATCCATTAACAAAAATAGTTCTTAATAAAGATTTCTTTTAAAAAAATGTGTTTTCTATAGTTATGAGATATGAGTGATGATAAGTCAAAATATTATGGCCGTGAATGATAAAAATAAGATCCTCATATTGTAGAGTAAATCAAATGAAGTAGCAAAATCACAGATGATATTAAAAAAATAATAATCATAAATAAAATTATAGCATAGGGTAAAAGAAAAATGACTATTAAATCAAAATATTTTTGGTATATTACAAATATCTTATATCATATTGGATAAATTAACCGACGAAGTGAATCACTAATTAGTGAGAGAAATATGTTGACCAGAATCATTCAAGTGAGAGATGTTGGAATGTATGACTATCAACGACCTCATTCCATAATGGCTCTCTCCATTTCTTTCTCCTATAACGGCTGAAACACTCGTATCTACTAATAACGAATGAAAATTGACACACACACACACACACATACACACACACACACACACACTCTCTCTCTCTCTCTCTCTCTCTCTCTCTCTCTCCTCTCTCTCTCTCTCTCTCTCTCTCTTGTAATAGTTTTTCAAGTAATGATGGATAATCTTAAAATAGAAATGATCCAAATCTCTATAAAAGGGATAATCATGATAGGATCGAAATACAAAGAAAATATACGAGAAAAAAGAATTAGAGAATATTTGTCTTTGTGGTGAAAATTGCTCTTGCCACCAATCCATTGCCTAATAGCGCAACTCCGATCAATAACCTACCTGATATTCAAGGCAAGTCATAGACATCTTAATAAAGGGTCATGATAGAAAAAATCATGCTGAGATGGGCGAACACGCTCTATGACTTTTGTTAGCCTTAACTTTGTGATTGGATATAGAAATCACACAAATGAAGTATAGTTGAAAAGGCTATCAATAATAACGAAGACTTAAATGAGTTTTATAAGTCTCCAACTTGTTCATAAAATTTAATCACTGTAAGGTCAAAATTAAGATTTTGTATTTTTAGTTTTAATGTTTTAAGAGTTTTGCAATTTATTTTGAATATTTTAAAAGAGCTTGGATAAGATTAGATGTGTTTTACTATATTTTTAATTAAGTTTACTATTTTAAAAATATTATTTTAAGGAAGTTACAAATTTATGACTTATATAAATTATATTAATTCATTTTTAAAGAAAGATTTACTTTACTCATTATTTTCAATAATGTTCTCATTTTTATAGATTTTATACATTGTGTATTCAAGAAGAGAGAAAGCTAGTAAGGTTTCTCCTCTCTTTTCACCACGCACCCACTAAATTAGTGGGCAGTTAACTACCCAATTAAGACACATTCTCTCATCAAATATAGATATTTGTTAACATAATACCTCAAGTGTCAAATGAGCAAAAGTTGTTATACTCTTAATTGGATCTGACCATCTCAACGGGTAATTGGTTATTCATCAAATGGACATTCTCCCATCTAAGTAGACCGATATAAATATTTTTTAATATTAAATGCCAAATGTAGAAAAGTTACTTCACTCTCATATGATATAACCTGTCCAAACATGCCGTTACCCATTTAACTAATGGACAATCTAGTGGCACCGATTTCATATAATTTTATATATAATATCATTGAATGTCATCTATATATAGAAAAGTAGTTGAATGTATTAGATTGCAAAAAAGTTGCTTCACTCTAGATTTGGCATTTTCTATCTAAACTAACTAATGGTTCGTTGTTCGACCAACTCATATTATTCTTCAATTAAATATGGACCATTATGTTCTTTATACTTTTGAGCAACGATTGCATAAAAGTTTCACTGATCTTAAAGCTCGCAAGGGGTTAATTCCAAGATTAGGGAATATACAAATTTAAATAGACCTAAGCTTAAAAGATTTAAAATTTAATACTAAGATAACTCTAGATCCTATCCATTGATAACCTTAACTAACCCTGATTTGGTATAATAGGCTAAACAAAAGGTTGGCCATCCAATCAACGGCCATTCTATTAGATGCAATATAAACAAATCTAATGTTTAAATTTTAAAAGCTGCTTTACTTTAAACTTAGCATCACATGTATAATTTGGCCTCTTATCTATTTACCTATTGATTTGTTTAAATCAATGGCCATTCTATTAAATTCATGAGCACCACACCAACGATGAAAAATGAAAAATCCTTAAAGCTCTTGATTAGGCACAGCCCAACCGACCATTAGTTGTCCAATAAAAAATCTTCCACCCCTGATTATCCCATCATGTGAATGTCAAACCTCGACCGTTCTAAACATTATCAGACCGAATACGAACCGTCCGTCTTGAACCATCCATTTGAAGGCTAGCCAGGTATGGAAGGGCCTACCAGATGGACAGTCCGGATCATCCAATCCATAGAGAAACAAAAACCGTGATGCAGATCATTTAACTAAAAACGTCCAGTCCTTTCTGAAAATGGTAAAGGTTATTTCCGGCATTCAACCCCAACGGCCACCGTCTCCAAGGACAGTTACAAAACTGTGTGTTTGCCATAACTTACTATAGCTGTGGCACCTCATCTACCACCAAAGTCCATGTACACATGGCAATCCAGACCATCCAAATCGATAAGTCCTGTTGTCGGTCAATCATACCATGAGAATCACAGCATCCAGTGAATCCCAACCCCTCAATTGCTCACATCCAATCTACGGTCAAAGTAAAATAGTGAAAACCCAAGTTCTATGTGGAAAAATCCAACAGTTGAAAACGTCAGACTGATGCAATTTTCTTGCTACCACCCATCCAAGATGTGCCCCACAACACGGACGGGCCAAAATAATCATGCGTGAATGCCACGTGTACGTGTGAGGAGTTACCAAAATTATCGAGGAGAAATCGAAGGGTCACTATCACATATACGAACATAATTGTCGGTCTAGATGTTGCCAAACTGTCGGAAAGTTCAAAAGTTAAGATTGCATGTCTTCCACGTGTAGGGTGGATACCTGCCACAGGTTAGTAAAGCTGTTAGAAACGCACATTTTAGTCTACAGTTTATAAATCCGACTCCCGCACCCGTTTCTTTCTCAGCACCTTTCCACACCCCTTCTCTCGCTCCGTCAAAAACAGAAACGGAGAGGCGCCGTTTGTCCGTCGCGACGAACGCCGGCGTCCTCCGTTGCTCCGATTCCTTCACAAGAGAATCCCCAAAATACCCTTCACCCCCGCAAGCAGATCTCCCCATCTCCTCTGGGCATTCCCGTCATTTCTCCAAACCCTAGATCGAGGAAGAGCAGAAGCCCCTAACAATGCGACGATCGTACATCTCGCTCCCCATCATCGTCGTCCTGTCGACGATTTTCTTGCTGTATTACCTGATGATGTTCTTCGTGATCGATGAATGGCTGGGATTGAAGACATCGCAGGGCCTCTTCAACGCGGTCGCGCTGACCGTCTTCGTGTGCATGTCGCTCTCCACCTACGCAATGGCGATCGTCCGTGACCCCGGGCACGTGCCACCTTCATTCATGCCGGATGTTGAGGATCCCGACAGCCCTCTGCACGAAATCAAGAGGAAGGTATGGAATTTTCTCTTTTTTCACGATTTGGGTCTTTTAGGTTTGGGATTTTTCCGGATTTCGTTTTTGTTTTTGGGTGCAATTTTGTTCTTCAATTGTGTATATAAAGAATCGGAAAGGTGTAATTCGGTCAGACACCTGGCGTGCGAGCTGGTTGGGATTGTCTGAGTCAGTGGGCGAATGTGGATCCACCGTGGCATGAAATGGGGTTGATCGGATGAATCTGACCCTTGATTTGGTGACCATCCAATTGTTTGGAGATTGTCAACCGCCCAAATTAATGGGCAAGATCGGAAGTTGAGATCGATGAATTAGTGTTATTTTTGGTTTAGGCTTCTACCACAAAGCGACCTGTGATTTGGATGCAATTTGGATTGTTCAAAGCTGGTGTGCGGGTACCATGCATGTACCATGGATGAAGCGCTGCAGATAAGCTGGAAGGTAGAATATCATGATCATATGCACGAACACATCATGCACACAACCATTATTTATATGACATTTATATACTTCAATTTAAGCCGTTCAAATTGGCCAACGAGCTGTAGATGGGGCATATCACAAAAATCAGATTTATTCGATGATCCCACCTTCTGATTAGCAGATGATCGATCATTGAATTTGGACCAGATATCATTTTAAATTTTAACCATTCATTCGATGGCCACCAGTTAGATAGGATGATACATCCCGTGTGATTTGTGTAGGAAACACGATTTGGATGGCTATGGATTGCTCCTTCCTAATGTGATATCTCTAACTTTGCAACTTCGATCCAATGCGAGGGGGTTTATCATTGGAAATGATTACGAACGGAATATGGGATTTGGTAGGCGTTGTAATTGGATGTTGTTGAAGATAGTTGTTGTAAGAGTTTTACATGGCTACGGTTGATTCGTCTGAGTTCACATTCTATTTCCGGAGTGGTTTATTTTGCATGAATGTGTCACAACATCAGCCCACCAGCAAGTGTCAACCAATGGGGCGTCCATGCAGATACCAACAGATTATTTGGACCATTCATCTGCTGGTTACCACCACTGGTGAGCTACATCTAGCAATTCTTTCACATGCATTGTGGAACATGCCCTTCTACCAGGTGTCGTGCAATGGATAAGCTACATCTGGCAATTCTTTCGCATGCATTGTGGAACATGCCCTTCCAGCAGGTGTCATGCAATGGATGAGATACAGTCTAAAAACTATGCAGAATGGGCTTCGGTTATTGATTGGTTGCATTCAATGGGAAAATCAATGGTCAGGGACTCAGGATTTTATTAAGCTTGATTTTTGGATGAGCTACATCTGGCAATTCTTTCGCATGCATTGTGGAACATGCCCTTCCACCAGGTGTCATGCAATGGATGAGATACAGTCTAAAAACGATTCAGAATGAGCTTCATTTATTGATTGGTTGCATTCAATGGGAAAATCAGTGGTCAGGATTTTATTAAGCTTGATTTTTGGAGCGTGCCCCACCGATAGTAGTCCCGATCAGATGAACAGTAAAAAAACCTGACTATGGCTGCATGTGGGCCTTGGTACCTGAGCCATGCAAGATCCTTTTGGGAAACTGATTGTGCATGTGGTGTGCTTGTTGCACGTATTTATTCTATTATGGACATAAATGAGTGCATTGAAACGGTGAGATGAAGGGAGAACAAATGAAGAAGAGGCTAGCGTGACTTAATGATGAAATTTGGATATTTTGGCAGTAGTATGCATGTTTTTCATGATATTCGTACAACTAAGGAAGCGTGAGATAGTTTTGGTTTGGTCGCTTTCTTCTAGGAAACCCCGCCCTTGATGTCTCTCTTGATCCATCAATAAATGGTCATCAGAAAAAAATATATATATATATATATGCATCCATATATTCACATACCTACACATATACGTACATATACAAACATGAATCCCAATCATCATAATCATAGCCTTGCCCTAGCATTTGGGGTATGCTTTATGAAAATCTTTTGCAAATCATGTCCAGAAAGGCATTCTCATGGTTGTTTAGTGTCAGTTCTACGAATTAGGATTTTCTCAGGTAGGCAGCCATTACTGTGAGAAAGATTCATGTTTCCTATATATTGGTGAAATGGGATTTGTAGAGCCAATACCAAATAGCTGGGACAAGATGGTGGTAATGATTTGGGACATTGATGTAAGTAAATTCATATGTATTGTTATGATCATCATCATAGTCTTGTGACACCTCTTTGGGGACACCATTCTCATTATTTGCTTGACAAAGGCTTGCTTCGCCAAGCTAGCATAATCCTCCTCTACGTCAGCTTGGGCGTGTGGCAACTAGGTGGGGTTATTTTTAAATGGTCTATATGTATATATGTACGTGTGAAGATGGTCGGCAAATCTAAATTTAAAGGTCAAGTCATATGGTTATGATCATCCAATCAGTGTGATTTTCGGTCTATGCACCATCCGAATGGGGCCCACAAGTTGGATGGTCCAATGTTAGTGTGCTTATATGTCACGTGCTTTGGATGAGTTGTTGCACCTTGTGGAATGCGGCTTGCCCTACAGCACCCGGAATCATTCTTATGCATAATTCATTTAAAGCATTCATTCATTTGTACAACTAGGAGCAAGCCATGGTGCAAAAATCGTGCCCATTGGGTGATCTAAGCTCCTAATCGATGGAATGAAAATGGATAATCAATATTGACCCAAGAAATAAAATAGGTCTAATCATCATCTTGAAACCTGTAATAAGTAGATCCCACTTTGTATTTCTTATGATTGATTCTAAAGTAGCACTTTGATTTGATGATTCTAACCATGTGATTTATGGTTTATAAACAACGGACAGTTGTAACAAATTAGCCTCATTCCAACGTGTTTTGTATTCGTTACAATACGGCCATAAAGGCTGATACGATAGGTAACAGCCATGACCGTTATGCGATATGGGGCGAAACAGGGCAGTTGTTTTTTGGGACCACATCGGTTGTTATGGGGCATAATGACCGTTACCTTCGTAACGGTCGAAAACACAACCACTTTTTTCTATTTAAATCCATTTTTTCACTTTTCTCATTCCAAAAACTTTCTTAGATTATTTTACAGTAGATTATGACCACTCTTACTATAGTTTTTAGGATTAAAACTATAGATTGAAGCAATTTGGGCGAATAAAATCTCTGAATGCCATTTTTTTCAAAAAATTGAAAAATGTAGTATTTATGCTCTCTTTTTTTCCTCGATTTCTAGTTCTAATGTTTGATTGTGATGTGTAAATATTAGAGACATAACCATGTTCATAAATTCACTAGACAACTAGATAGAACACTCTCACCAAAGAGTGGACCGTTACTTTACCATAAACATGTTCAAAACAAAAAATGAATACATATTTGAAATATTTACATTATTCTAGATTTTCTAAATATTTTTTGAGAATTTTTCAAGCAATTTTTTTCCAACCCTTACAGGGGTCGTAAGGGTTGTTACGCTCCCGTATCAACCGTTACGGCCGATACCTGTATCCGTAATGGTGGTGACCGTTATGGCCACCGTTACCGATACAGAATACCTTGCCTTGTTCAAGGGGTTAGAGATCATTCAATTGGCATGATTCTTGCACCTAATTGTGTGAATGAATAAATGGTTCAGATAAACTAGGTCACCATGTGCCTTTTAAAAGGTTTAGGGATTTTGCTAACGCCCCCAAGATAATTTTTGTATTGATGTGTCAATGTTGTCAAAATCGATATCCTATCGCAAATTGTAATAGGGGTTGAATCGTATCAAATTACAATTAGTACGATTTTTTTATAATTTTCTTTAAAAACTATGAAAACTATAAATAAATTAGAAAAAAAAAAAAAAATCAATTCATCAATCATCCTTTTGCCATCAATATTCACCCAGCAATACCATGTATTGATAGTGTTAAATGATTCTTATCTTTCCTTTATTTTTGTCTTTCAAGAAATTTCCTTTAAAAACACATAGGGATCCTATAACAATTTATGTTCTTGTTACCTTTCTTGAATATAGAGTCACGTTGGAAAAGTGGTATTTGATACTGTAGATAGACGAAAAATATATTTTGATTTCTAAACATCATCCCACAATACATATAAGTCATCATACATCAATTTGGTGTTTCGACTAGTTAAGAAGTAAGAATTCATAAAAAAGCTCCATGATTTAATGTTGAAGAGATAGCATTCACTCTCTTATAAAGAACAAATAAAAAATTTACCTTTTCTAAACAATTCTTAAAGCCTCCACCAATTTGAAAACATTAAATGAATGTTAAGTGAAGCTTAAAATATAAGCGAACAAGTATAATTTGAATCATAAATTGTAAGATTCAAACCATAGAATTGTAGGATTCATATAAAAAGGGATTCAAGGTGGGATTCAAATCATTTTGCTTAAGATTTAATGCAAATCATATATCGTAAATTGTAAATAGTAGGATTTTGACAACACTAGATGTGTGACGTGTCTGTTGGCCTGATACATGTGAAAACTTGACCCTATGCCACATGTCCAAGTAACACTCGCAACAGGTAGAATATCAATTAGTGTATTCAAGATTGTTTGTTTTTACTCTACTTTTTTTTCTTTTTTCTTTTTGGCACCTCCAGCTTGTTTAGTTAGTTTAGTGGGTATTCCACCATTTACCCAAAAAAAAAAAAAAAAAAAACTTAAGGGCCTCTTTGGATGGCCAGTTGCAATTCAATTGGATCGGAATAGACCCTATCCATTTCATTCTCATGGCAAGAGCAAAGGAAAGGGGTTTGCACAGGGCATTTGGTTTATCAAAATGTCCTTTCCAGATTCAAATCCCTTTGTATGAAAAAAAAAATCCAAAAAAGGTGGGGATTCTCTGCCCCTACAAACAGGCCCTCAGAGACTTAGAACAAACTGCTTCCAATCCGTAACTACCTGACTTTCTTTGTAGCGGGTTTCATACCAGGGTGGCGATCTGAGGTACTGTCAGAAGTGTTCCCACTACAAGCCTCCTCGTGCTCATCACTGTCGTATTTGCAGAAGATGTGTTTTGAGAATGGTACATACTGCGAGCGCTTTCTCATGGCTTTCTGGTCGCGGCACAGAAGCTTTGATGGGTTCTAACAAATTGATTTCTAATGCATGCAGGATCACCATTGCGTCTGGATAAACAACTGCGTGGGGCATGCAAATTATAAGATTTTCTTGGTTTTCGTGTTGTATGGTGTAATCGCTTGCATCCACTGCACGGTAACACTGTATTTTATTCTCTTCTTTTATCCTGTGCATATGCGGAATTGTTTGGAAATTGTTCGACGCCTTACAAAAGAATTCATGATCTTGTTTCAGATCCTTCTTGTGGGGAGTGTGCTAAACAATGTACACGCGGACCCAAGTGGAGGGTCGTACAAATTTGTATATGTGAGTACTCTTGAACTTTCTTTTCTTTGAAGTGGAATGCCCTACTTGCAGACGCAAAACCAGAGCTCTGCAAGATTCGGGCCCATGGTGAATGTGCCATAGGCGAGGTGGATGATCAGGCCAATTGGTTTTAAGTACCAGTTTAGGACCGTCGGTGGGACTCACCTGGGCCCGAAACTGGTTGGACTCGCCCACTCAGTCTGACTCACTCAGTTGACTCGGCCCATTTCAATGTGGTGCTCGTATCATTTCAGATTGAAAGACTCGCCCACTCAGTCTGACTTGGCTGACTCGGTTCCATATCATTGTGGTGACTCATATCATTCCAGATTGAAACTGTTGAAACCAAGATGTATCAGCTCACATGTCAAGTGGGCCACATACATAAACAGTTGAATGGCTAAAACCTGAGTTGTAGGATCCTTCTAACTAGGTTCTGCTCCCACATTGAATCACACTTCAGACTCCCACTCATGCTTCCTACCCGTTTATACCTGTTTACACTTTGGAATGGATGCTTCCCTGCTCCTGCACCCACTTCGGACTCCCACTCACTTGTCCTACCCATTTATACTTATTTACATTTTGAAATGCATGCTTCCCCACTCCCACACCCGATTTTGTTGCCGCTTTGCTTCAAGCTTTGTGCAACTATAGCTAAAAGTAGATAACACCACTTTACATTCAGCTTACATGCGTGCCACATCCAATGAGTGGACGTACCTGGGTTTAGGGCCAGGACATATTCACCATCCATGCATGATTGGTGAACAGACACATGCTTGCACATATGGCACCTGATTAATGAGCAGACACATGCTTGCACGCCTTGCCCTGGCTGTTTTCCTCATTCGGTTTTCTTTGCAGATCATTAGTGGAGTGCTGCTGTTTCCCTTAACTGCAGCACTGACTGTCCTCCTGGGCTGGCATGTTTACCTTCTCCTATCAAATAAGACTACCATCGAGGTTTGAAAAATATGATATTCTGTCATGCATCTTGTTTGCTGATGATGTGATTTCGGAAATGCCAATCATGTTTTGTGGGATTTTGCAGTATCATGAAGGAGTGAGGGCAATGTGGCTAGCAGAGAAAGTGGGTAACAGTTATCGTCATCCATATGATCTTGGTGCATATGAAAACCTTGTATCGGTAAGAATACATTTCTCTTCTCTCTGGGTGATTTTTCTTAAGTGAAGTTCACTAACCCCTGACACGTTTGGAGCCTTGCCTGTCCACACGCAAGCGGGGATCAGGACTTCTGGTTTAGTGGTCCACCATGCGTATGGCTCACATCCCAAAAGGAAAGGCCACATTCATATGCATATGTACTTAGCAAACCTCCCCCTTTGATATGCCTTAGAAATTTAGGAAAAATTGGAGGAAAAAAAAACTGTCATAATGTGAACACCATATTTCAGTTCGTGAAGCACATCACAAAGTACCTGTATAGTGATCGTGACTATTGGTTTAGTGGTCCGCCATGCAGGTAGACCACATCCCGAAAGGCAAGGCAATCAGTTAGCCATCTGATTTGCTGTCTGATAAAAGAGTAGCAATCAGTTAGCCATCTGATTTGCTGTGTGAAAAAAGAGTAGCAACTAAGAAACTGAGCAGCAAGGTATTCCGTAACGGTTACGGTGGCTGGCCATAACAGCCACCACTGTTACCTTTATGATATGGGTCGCAACGGCTGTTACGAACCCCGTAACAACCGTTACAGTATCTTTTTTATTGAAAAAAAAAAAAAAAATTCAAAAAACCTTTATCTACCCCATAATGTTGAAAATAAAAAATCCGAAAAACCTATATCTACCCTGTAACAGATCATTACGAGGTTGTTACGGTCTTTGCAAGGAGCATAATGGGCCATTGAGAACGGTTAAAGGCATTTTTTTCCATAACAGTTGTTACGGCTGTTATGACCCTGTAACGTGTAACGGTTGCCACCATTACCTTTACGTAATGGCCTTTACAGGACACTATTTTGGGCAGTGGTCAACATTCAATGACTGAAACACCCAACAATTGGATGACTGAAACTCATCAGTTTATTCAATGGCCCACCAAAATAAGAATGTTTTGGCCCATGAAGCCATTACCATCTCTAGCCATCTCCAAAATAAGAATGTTTTGGCCCATGAAGCCATTACCATCTCTAGCCATCTCCTAAGTTCCCAGTGAAATGGAACGCTCCCCTCAAAACATGTTTTAATTCCTTTTCATAAAGTCCCCACCTAGAAGATGGCCACCACAGAGTTATTTCCCATTGAATGCCAATATTTGTTGGATTTCTTCCTAAATTTCCATTCATAATTGTCGTAGGTCCTCCAATGAATGGGTTGGGATTATACCATGCCAGGTGTGTTTTTCAATGGCCCAGATCTTGTAGACATGTACCAGGTATTTGGAGATTCAGTGCCTGATACCTAGGATTTAGCTAATAGCATTAGATCCTTTTTTTTCTTAATAAAAACATGTTAAGGTTAATTTTAATAATTTTAAAAAATGAATAAACTCACTCCCAAGAATAATGACAGCCATACCCATACATTGCCTAACATGCACTGATGTGTACACCAGGGACAATCCTGATCCGGACATGGGTTGCGGTCCATTTGACGCATACATCAAAATCTTCATCCCTCATGCATGTAATGACTGTGTACCCAAATTCACATTGGGGCATGGATCAATGATTCTAAGTTGACTCATCCAAGTCAGCTCGGTTTTAGTGGGGCCTGTTATGGATCAGTACCAAAAGCCACCCTCCCATTCACCCCAAATTGGGCAAGTCGTGGTTTGTCTCAGACCAAGACGAGTTTGGACGAGTCGGGGAAAAAATAAAAAATAAAAACTAAAAACTCTTGTTTCATTTGGCAAATATCATATTGTTCTGTCGGTTCCTCAGGTGTTGGGCACAAACGTGCTGACCTGGCTATGTCCCACCTCAAGTCACACTGGTTCTGGTATCCGCTTCCGTACTTCTTTTGACAGCACGCACTCTTCGTCACCCAGGGGGCATGTTTGAGGTAAGGCCAGGTAAATATCCACTTGGTGTGGAGCGGTCAGTTGATACTTGTAGAAAAAGAGAGATGAAACCCGTGAAGGTGGTCCGTTTCGGGTTGCAGGCTCTACTGTAAATTACTTTTGGGCGGGGTTCATGATGACGACTGACTGACAGTCAGTCGTCGTTTATTACACATTTACCGAATTGTAGAGGAGTTGAGAGAGGAGAGCTAGCATAGTTGTTATACACAGGGAGAGTTGATCCTTCATACTACTTCGTTGTAAGCATGCATTGCAAGGCTTCCTTTTATATGGATTTTTTTTCTTCTTCTTCTTCCTGCTTTTGTATATAATGTGTGATTCATGGTTTGGCAATCCAGTCCATCGATCAGATGGGACCTTCAAATGATTGTGGCTCGGCCCAAAGTGAGTTGGATAGGCAGAGTGAGGAAACCTCTCAGGTAATGGTCTCTGCGACTGCCCACTCCAGGGATGTTTCTTTTCATCTTTTGAACGTAGGACTTTGCTGGTCTTATCCACTCTACAGATCCCAACCGTCCAAGTTGTAGGTATAATTGTGTATGAGGCATAGCCTTTAAAATCGCTCTGATCAAATTACGGTAGGTAACGGTCGGTGGTCCAAATTCAGTGGGTAAAAATCTGATCAATGTGATTTTGGAGATGTGCCCCACATGAAATGGGGCCCACATGTTGGAAGCCTGGAATGCGTTAGATGCACTCAAATGTGTCTGGTGAACGATGGGTCTCCACCATCTTGAAATTTTCAACCTGATCGGATACCTGACCTGTTTACAAGCCGGGTAAAAATCGCAGATGGGAATCTGGTTTCTTATTGAGCCTTATACCCGGATCCAATTTCTAGGCCCGGGAAATAGATAGGTTTCATTGCGACCCCACATGCATACAACCTTTTGGCCCAAGCATTGTATATTCCTTCCCTCTAGTTTACAAGGGTGGAATCTGGACCCTAACTGCCCAATCTCTGGTGGACAATATTTGGATGGTTAGGATTATGTTATGAATGTGATTTAAGATTCCATCCACCAGATGGTGTCCCTACACTTACCCCCTTTATTTTTTCGGTTCCACTGTGAATTAGATATGTAATTCCAGCTGACCTGTGATTCAGGTGGGCCACACCAAAGGAAAAGTTGTCAACCTTGATTTTTACTGGGCCTGCTGTGATATGATTATTAAATCCATTCCATTCATTAGAAGCCACACCAAAATTTAGGCCCGGGCCAAACATCAGATCCATCTGTGGCTGATTTTTGGGACCTAGGCCTTACATGGGATGATGCACCTTCTTGTTTGGGGTGGATTTCACATAAGCATCATGGTGGGGCCCACCCTATCCGCCCTCCCTTTGCTGGCATGGCCGACACCCCCCAACTTCTCGTGAAGAAATTTAAATTTTATATCAAGTAGGTAGTCTATTGAAAACTTTTAGAGAAAGGTATCTAAATGTCGGTTTTATATTAAGTAGGTAGCTTTTTGTAAATTTTCTTTTAAAAAATTGGTGGTGATTCATCTCCTCAGCGGTGGGATTCATGTACGTTATCCTGACCATCCAAATTGTCGAGGCGCATTGTAGATGGAGCATATGGATATCATCTCACTGATCCAGCAATCTTAAGCATCTAGATGGATGGTTAAAAGTAAAAGTTCTCGGTTCATATTCCAAAGATGAAATCAAATAAATGGTTGCTATCGTCTTTAAGGTGCAATTTTTGAGCTATGTACATCAACGGTTGGGTTAAAGATCTGGACGGATGGTTCACGCTGTCGTACAACTAAGCTAATGTGCATGATTGAAGAGTCACCATCATTTTAATTGGTGCAAGACTAACACCGGAATCTCCGATAAAACCCCTAAATAAATCATAACCGGAGGGCTTTGTTAGGAGCCTCGCTCACAACACAACAGCGTCCGTCCAACAAAGCTCATGCACATGCATATGCACATGCCACCACACGTGCTAATAGATTGTAACTACAAGATCCAATGAATGAATCAGGGCGGTTCCTCTATGTACATCCGTTCATCTGCTTCAAGCATCGAAGCCCACTTGATGAGTGGGCCAGCTTTTTTTCTTTTCTTTTTCTTTTTGTGAGAAAATCTTCCAAGTTACTACCGCATATGGACCGATTGTATCATACTGAGGAGCCCAGGCCCACTAGATGAATGCACCAATAGAAGACCAGAGATTTAAAAACATCCCTTATAGAGAGAACGGGCCATCCGCAGTGGGGCCCATTAAATGCGTGGTTCCCATTGCAATGAATGAGCTACATGCCATCAGGGAGGGGCACAGAGAGAGAATGCTGGTTTTCCGACTATATATAGTCACGCGAAGTGCACCTGTGGTAGCATTCATTGACTGGCCTACTTGATGCCACACATTTTATTGTGCAAGATCTGAGCCGTTCATCATGCGTGACCCACTTCTCAGGCCGAAAATTTGATAGATAATCGGGTGGTTACATGTATGGGATAATTCTAACCATTGATGAGCTGCTGCATTAAATTTATTGTGACCCACCCTAAGTACTCATTTTGGTTGGACCACAAAACAAGATGGATGGTCCAGATGGGCTACTACAAAAAGTTACGGTCATCCATATGCATAAGCAGTCCATACGTTGAAAATGATGGAAAAGAGCTAACCTATGAAATTGGTCGATGCAGCTGGTAGAATGGATGTTAATGCGCCTGTCAGGCCCTAGAAGCCTGTTGGGATTTCAAGGGCATTTTTGTAAAATATCAGGTGGCCCACCTAATGAAGTGGACGCGAAGGCTCGGGCTGGGACGCGGTTTGGCTGCCTGCAGCCAGGTGGCCAGTGGTATGCGTACCCCACTATGATGTATATCTTTCATCCATGCCGTCCATCCATTTTGACAGATAATTTTAGGTCTCTAACCAAAAAATGAGGCAGATCTAAACCTCGGGTGGACCACACCATGTGAAAACAGTAGTGATTGAATGTCCATCATTAAAAACCTCCTAGGGCCCACTGTAATGGTTATTTGACATCCAACATGTTGATTAGGTCATACAGACCTGGATGAAGGGAGAAAACAAATATCAGCTTGATCCAAAACTTGTGGCCCCCAAGAAGTTTTTAATGGTGGGCGTTCAATCAACAGTGTGGTCCACTTGAGATTTGGGTCAACCTCATTTTTGGGCTCATACCATAAAATGATCTGGAAGAATGGATGGACGGCATGGATGAAAAACATACATCATGGTGGGGCCCACGTAGCAGCGACCACTAGCCATTGGCTAGTGGCAGGGTCACTAGCCAATCAGTTTCCCCACAGGTCCCACACTCAGACCTAGTTTTTACTCGGCAGGACCGACTTGGACAGGAACCCAGTCCAGTCAGGTCTGCAGAACATGTCGTTGATCCAAGTCGTTCATAATCTTGGACCCGTGGTGAATAGGACATGCTCAAAGAATCTCCTCCATCCATCCCACGATCCCAACTGTTCACCTTGCCTCCCAAAGTAGTTCATTTTCATTGAACGGCTAGAATAATCTGATAGCGGATACATTGGGTGGGGCATTGCCCATCCCATGATGGGACATATGGTACATGCATGTCTTAGCTCTTACTCACAAACCATCCAAAAGCAATGACCCTGTGTGGGGTCATGATACTAATGAACATACAGGTCTTGAGTGAAATCTTCCATACCTCTCCAACACCTAATACTAATGAAGATACAGGTCTTGAGTGAAATCTTCCATACCTCTCCAACACCTAATACTAATGAAGATACAGGTCTTGAGTGAAATCTTCCATGCCTCTCCAACTCCCAATTCCCATACATCCCTTGTGTCTGAAAAATCAACTCGACTCCATCTTCATCTGGGTTGGATTGACTCGATGACTCAACCCGACTGTACTACCTGATATCTACTATTATAAATTGAAAACACTAGAATTATTGATAGATATTTCAAATATTTAAATCTTGTATAATTAGTATAAACAGTAACTTAAAGCAACAATATAACAAGTTGCTTGAAACATATCAGATTTTTATATTATATATATATATATATATATATTATATATATATATATATATATATAATATATATAAACCGCACCTTAGGCAAGTTGGTTCGTGTCATGCTGAGTCATGTCGACTCAACTAAGCCCTGAGTCAAGTCGATGAATCTCTCCACCCAAGCTCAGTACTGAGTTTCCCATATACTGGCTCAAAATCTTACTGAGTCAAGTTTGACTAAGCCAAGTTTCAAGTCAAGTAAATCAGTTTTAGAACTATCCACCACAGAATCTAATTCCTCATAATTCTTATTCCTATGGAAAAAGGGCGCCGGCACCACTCTACCATCCAAAAGATAGAGAAGCAATGGGAAATAGCCACTTAGCTATCATAAATTTGAGCCGACCTAGGAAAAATCAAGCAAAGGGCTGATCAGAGCACCAGACATCCTCCCAGAAATGAATTCCAGTGCCATTCCCCGGATTAAACACTTTCTTTCTTGAAAAGATCAACAAGTCTTAAAGATCAAGCCCCCAAGGCTCTCTACATGGAAGGAGAGCTAACATACCAGCCTCCCTCACCCACCTTGTATTTACAAGATATTACCACTGACAAATATCATGGATATTAAGCTTTCAATACTCCAGGTTTTACAGAGAAATTATTGCAATATTAATGCCATATTTAAATAAATGTCAAACTGCTTGCTTTTTTTGTTTTTGTTTTTTGAAGAGTACTATATATATATATATATATATATATATATATATATATATATATATATATATATATATAATTTAAACACACACACACACACATAAAGTAATAAACACTAATAATTTTAAATATTTTATTTTCAGTAAGATTTTCCCAATAATATACCAAGAAAACAAAATTTGAATATCTCCCAAGAAATTGCCGGGAACGGGATTTGCCAGTGCCACTATGGACATCACCTGCTTCCATAGTGCCAGTGGATTATAATTGCTATTCAATTCCATAGTGCACCCAAACACAGACTTAGCAAAGATACCCGACGTCTGCAACTAAGAAAAACACAGTTTGGTACAAGCCATTGCTCTTGTAGGAGTGTTGTTGATTGTGTAATGTATATACATACTAATTCCATATGATAAGTTAACATAGTTTATAGATTCTTTGTATTCTAACAGTACACCTGATGAGAGAGGGAGAGAGGGAGAGAGAGAGTTGCCTTATGATTATCCTAAGAGCTATAATTATCTAGTAAGCAGAAGTGGGTTTGTCTATTTACCTTTCGCTTTTCCCTTTCCATGACCTTTCTTAGAATCCAATTTAGCTTGTATGCGAGCGGCAGCGGCGGCTTTTGCTTCTTCTCTCTTCTTCTTTTCTTCCTCTTTTGCTGCGGCAGCCATCTCCCTTTGCTTCTTAAGTTCCCTGATTTTCAAGTTAAACAAGCACATGAGTCCACGTGGATCAGCAGTGGTCCGGATCCAGTCAGTCATTAGAAATCAGTTATGACCATCTTTGCGACAGGTATGCTAATACTATGCACATCCATGTGGGACACACGGCATGTGTGCATGAATTCCTGACCATTCATCCAGTTTACCCCACAACAGGAGGTCCATTGTTCAAACCTGGAATGTGAATCAGTGGTCTATTGTTTCTTCAGTGTCCCTTTCTTCTGTTAACGCTCAGATTGAATGGTTAGCATCACTCGACTGGGATGATGATGGGCCCTGCCAGAGCAGTCTGGATGTCATACTTGCATTCCATCTGTCCCAACTAGGCATGTGCGATTTGAGGCTATTGTTTGTAAACCTATTATAAAAATGCTGCAGAGTGCCATTCTTGATTTCAGTTTTGTACATGTGGGGCCCTCGTTTCAGTGATCCAAAATGCTGATATAAACAGGCCTAAGTGTGGATGGCCCATGCACCGAAAATATGGCAGATGGGGAAGATGCTGTAAAATATTTGGTGTTACCCTTGGCTGAATGTGAAGCGTTGCTGCATTTTCTCCATTAACCATCTATCGGTTGACTGATCTGGGGAACTTTCTAGCAGCCATCCACTGTGGGTCCCAAATATCAACTGTTTGGATCACAAACCCTGAAAACCTGAACATTACTGTACAACCTTCACACCCAGACATAGTATATAAATACTCTGATTTGTAAACAACCATATGAACTGGTATAATCAAAGGTGTGCAGGCAACATAGGAATTAAAAGACGTGCACAGCTCCAGAAAATCTTACTTACTGCAATAAATTAGATAGGGGTAAAATGGGAATTTTCACTTACTCTAGCCTAGCCTTTTCATCAGAAACACTCTCAAGACTCGAACCCTTCCGAGGTCTACATGCTACCAGCTCCACTTCAAAAATAAGAGTCGCACTGCATCGCATGAATATACCAGCTATTTCATTTATTTTATTGGAAATCATCATTTCATCATTTATTACATAGCAAAGATATGCTGAAAGGAATCAGATGCCACAAAACAGAATGAAATGTCCTTTTACTTTGGTGGGATATCTGGTGGGGAACCAGCACTCCCATAAGCATAGTCTGGCTCGCACGTGATTTTTGCAACTTCACCAACCTTGGAGAAGAAAAATTCAAGACCATTAATGGAGATTTCAACTGAAGAATTCCACGCATCTAGAAAGGAAATAGCTACTAAAGAGAATTAATTTAGTCAATCCTACTCTCCCACATGTTCCAATGCCGCATGTGTGTGGGGAATGTAGACATTTCTGGACTGTGGGTCCTCTCTCTGGACCGTGGCCCTTCTCTCGCTGGACCATGGGCCGTCTCTTATTCTCCTCTTATTTCACTGACTATTTTTCTTTCTTTTGTTTTCCCCCTCTTTTGGCCTTGGTGCCAAGAGTATTTTATGTAACTTGGGACATCACTTTTACATTAAGGGGGCTGGACATCCAGCCTCACAATTTATTTTTTTTTCTCTCCCAAAGGCCTTTTTCTTTCTGCCATGGTAAAGGTGCATGGTCCAGATATATCTACAAGATACAAGACATTCATCGGAAGGTCCCATGGTGTATGTGGTGGCCCAAAATCAGGCCATCAGATGGGCCATGCATGTATGTGCAATGCAGACCATTGGTCACCTATAACCATCCATCTTTCTAATACATGTGTGGCCCACCTAATGATCAGACCAACCTTAACCGACCGGATGAATGAACTGGGTCACACACGTGCAACATGGCACTCAGCCCACCATAAATACGCACTCAGCCCACTGAATGAATGAACCGGGTCACACACGTGCAACATGGCACGTGAGGGAAGAATAGGATTAGAAATCCTACCCCTGAGAGTAGCTATCACATCTCTTGGAAAGTGTGGGGGAAAAAAAAAATTTACCCTCATGGTTTTCAAGGCAATGTCCCAAGCCTTGATTACAGTACCCTTTCCAACCTCAAAAGAGAATACTGTGTTGTCTTCATGGGTAGTGTCGAAAACTTCACCAGTTTCAGCAAGAACACCTTCATAATGAACTGTTTGACATATCGCAGATCACAATCAAGGGTCCAAAGTCAAGGTCAATTAGGTGAACCAAAAAGCAAATTTTATTGGAAATTTTGGAAAGAATGAATGCGAAAAAGCTTTATATGCATCATGAAATTAACTTGCAACATGGAACTCCTTGTCTACATATGGTCACACGATAAATTCTCTACAGACCTTTTAGGAAAAAAAAAAAAAAAAAAGCTAACACAAAATGAGTGTCCAGGGAAAGAAACCCAAAACTGTTTTTGTCTCGATAAGCAACAACATGCATGACAAGGGAGTAAATTGGAAGCGTGTTTGGGTGCACTATCAAAATGAATTGAAATAACTAGTCTAGTGTAGTTGAAAGGAACAAATTGTAATTGCCTTGCTGTTTTACATCGAGGTACATCCTCAAAATATTGCAATAACGTTACTTCCAAGTTGATTGGAAGGAACTAACTGCAATTCAAGGAATACTTCTTCATTATGAATACTAGGAAACATTTCTAATAATTTCCTCTTGATTAAACTGAAAATATAATCATAACTCACCTCTGCATCCAATTGCATCCCGTATCTATTTATAGATGTGATTTTGTCAAGGAAACTAGAACAAATGAAACAAGGTAGGCAGAGACATTCCATTGAAACCATCAAGTGTCCATGACCTTGTTGGTCGGATGTTGGAAGGAGACTACAAGAGAAAAATCTGATGTATTTCTTCCAACATGTCTTTAAACCACATTGCATTGACCACTCCAAGTAGCCCATCTGACACAATGAGAGACCGTTTGGTAGCCACAAAATATTAGTCATTGATAGCCTGTCTAGGTCACTCTTGTCCTGGTGTTGTCTATCTAGGTCATGTTGTCCTGAAACTATTATCATGTTGTTTGTCAAGCACCTAGAATAAGATTATTTGCATTGTGGTGGATGTGTGGCACTTGAAAATGTAGAGTGCATATGTAGCACATGCAGGGTACTTGAAGATGTACAATGGCACGTGTGCAAGGTGTGCCGTATCCGTTACGATACGGCCGTATCGGCCGATACGTAACGGTAACGGCTGACACCGTTACGCGATACGGGGTCGAAACGGCCGTTATGGAATTTTGTGACTGTACGGCCGTTACGGGGCCGTTACGGGCCATAACGGCCGTTACGGACCCGTAACGGCTGTTACGGGCCTTGAAAAAAAAAAAAACTTACTTCTTCTTCTTCTTCTCTTCTTCTTCTTCTTCTTCTTCTTCTTCTTCTCTTCTCTTTCTTCTTCTTTCTTCTTCTTCTTCTTCTCTTCTTCTTTCTTCTTCTTCTTCTTCTTCTTCTCTTCTTCGCTGCTGCTGCTGCTGGCTGCTGCGGCGCTTCTGCGCTCTGTAGTTGCTACGGTTGCGGTTGTGGCGCTGCTGCAGCTGCGGCAGCAGCCCGCTCCTCTCTCTCTCTCTCTCTCTCTCTCTCTCTCTCTCTCTCTCTCTCTCTCTCTCCTCGGTCCGGTCCCTCCCTGCTTTCCGTCTTTTCTTTTCATTTCCCTCTCTTTTCTTTTCTTTTCCAGCAAAATCGAACAGAATGGCAGCCACGCAGTTTTCTTTCTTTTTTTTTTTTTTGTATAATCTGCAGTGCACGCTGCATGGTGCACACTCGCTATTTTATTGCATGCGGTGGGGCCCACCTTGATTTATGTATGGTAAATCCATGCCATTCATAATTTTTCAAGTTCATTTTAAAACATGATCCTTGAAATGAAGGGATCAAAATCTCAATTGGACCACGCGGTTGGGATTGAATGCCCGCCGTTAAAATCTTTTTAAGGCTCATTTTGTGATCCGCCTAAGCTTTGGATCAGCCTCATTTTTTGGTCCACGCCCTGAAATAAGTGGGCAAAAAGGATGGACCACATGGATATACAACAAATGCCATTTTATATATATTTTATATTTTTTTCTATTTACGCATTAAATATGGCCATTTTTTTTTTAAATTCGAAAAATCATTTTTTAATGATTGTTTTGCTGTTTTAATCATGCCATGTGATGTGTTAATCATAGTAGAACATGTTAATGTGCATTTTACAGATTTTGGGTGCCATTTTATATTTTTTTTCTATTTACGCATTAATTATGGCCCTTTTTTTTTTTAAATTCAAAAAATCATTTTTTAATGATTGTTTTGATGTTTTAATCATGCCATGTGATGTGTTAATCGTAGTAGAACATGTTAATGTGCATTTTACAGATTTTGGGTGTCATTTTATATATTTTTTATATTTTTTTCTATTTACGCATTAATTATGGCCCTTTTTAAAAAAAAATTCGAAAAATCATTTTTTAATGATTGTTTTGATGTTTTAATCATGCCATGTGATGTGTTAATCATAGTAGAACATGTTAATGTGCATTTTACAGATTTGGGGTGCCATTTTATATTTTTTTAATATTTTTTTCTATTTACGCATTAATTATGGCCCTTTTTTTTTAAATTCAAAAATCATTTTTTAATGATTGTTTTGATATTTTAATCATGCCATGTGATGTGTTAATCATAGTAGAACATGTTAATATGCATTTTACAGATTTGGGATGCCATTTTATAATTTTTTTATATTTTTTTCTATTTACGCATTAATTATGGCCTTTTTTTTTAAAATTCAAAAAATCATTTTTTAATGATTGTTTTGCTGTTTTAATCATGCCATGTGACGTGTTAATCATACTAGAACATGTTAATGTGCATTTTATAGATTTGGGGTGCCATTTTATATTTTTTTCTATTTACACATGTTCGAAAAATTCCTCAAAAATAATTGCAAACACCAAATGTAAGATATTTTCATATTACATTCATTCTAATAAATCTATCATTGATAGTAGATAGTTAGAAAATTAAATATATGAATTTTGTAGTCAAATTCAGTTCTCTAGTTCATAAATTCATTAGACAGTCCGATACAACTTCTCACCACCAAAGAGTGGACCGTTACACCACCATAAACATGTTCCAATTTATAAATGAATGCATATTTGGAATGCTTAGAATATTCCGGATTTAATATATTTTTTTTGGCAAAAAAAAAAATTGCGCCGTTACGGGCCGTTACGCCCCGTATCGCCGTTACCGCCCCCATATCCATATCGGTTTTGGAGGTCACCGTTACGCCAATCGATACCGATACGGCACACCTTGCACGTGTGGCACTTATGGGGCAATAACGATGTATGGTGGCGCGTGCAGCACGCACATTGCATGTATAATTTGGCACATGAGACAAATACAACACGTGAAAGTGGCACATTTGCAAGGCTTGAAGATGGATAGTGACACTTATGTCCGACATGTACCATAATAGGGATAAACAGGTTAGGACTTGGACAACTTGCCCTCACTTTTTTGTTTTTCCTTTGGATAGTAGTAGTAGGCAAACAATGGACAGATAACTAGTTAGGGAGTGGAACTTTTGTTGCCAACAAACATACCTCAAGAGAGTTTCATGCCAAATTTTTTTACCTTTTTTTTTTTTTTTTTTTTTTAAAAGTGAGTTGAGGGGTGGGGTTGGGGGGTGGCAAAGAAAGAATGAGGAATTTTTCTTATTCCAATAGAAGTGACCTTGTATCAATTTCATTAGAATTTCTAATTTCACTAGTCCTGACAATGACATATCTCAATTCTTGGTTGTTCCAATTAAAGCCTTGAAACTATGTAACATGGACTCTCTTTTACCATTTCTTTTTAACTTTTCCATGTCTAATGTGTTTGTAAGCGTCCACACTCCTAAACACGGCCATATAAAAAGCTGTTTTTATGTTCAATTATTATTTAGGGATACTTTTTTATGCAAACAAATGTTTTTTTATGTTTACTGTCATAGATTTTATTTTATTTTATTTCTGGGATTTTTTTTATTAATACAATTAATTGTAATATACTGCAATACAATAACCATAATGGGAACATGTTGGTGAATCTGATTTTTAAAAGTTGTCGTATCATTGGATCTAGGTCCAACACCAAGGCATGT
>JAJHSJ010000008.1:8624921-8866683 GCA_021015155.1 Magnolia officinalis
GACTTGCCTCGCGTAAGTAGGCGGATGAGTTGCCACAGTTTTGTAAAATTTTTCATATGCAATAGAAATTTAAACCTAAGGTGCAGAAACAATCCATCTCAATTTTGATGAAAACCCAATAAATAATCTACCCAATTTTGGATGCTGAAAGCTTCTTAAAATGCCCATTTCAAAATTTTCTAAGCTACCCATTTCCCCTTTTCTTCTCAATCCACATTTCTCTTGTTTTGTAGAATCTAATTCAAAGATGCTTATAAGTTACGCAACAATTGTGCCGGAATTTTGGGTTACGTTCGAGCCCACGGCAAGGACCATGACTTAACTTGCAATCACACCAAATGTCATTTCTCTATGACATGAAATTTTTGGGCTCTCATCTACTTCAATTGTGGAATCTTTTTTATGAATTTCACTTTCTCCTTGTTGTCATTGCAGCTTATAAATTGCTTTGCCTACTAACCCCAAAAAAATAAAAGTAAAAGTAAAAAGTTCCGCGCGCTTCGCACAAAGTAAAAAATGGCTGCTCAAAGTATGGGCCACTATGTTTTTTACCTACAATTTTGTATAAGTGATTTAAGATATGGATTAATTGTCTTATTAATGCGGAAGCTATAATTTTCAATTGAAAGCATCAACTGAGCCATAGGTGTCACAAGCGACAATGATTACAAATTACTTTATCAGACTAATTGCATTTGTATTTGATTGTCAATTTCTATGTTTAGTTTATTGGCATTAATAAAACCATAATAAATAAAAATTTTATATTATTTTAATGTTATAGTTTGGATTTGAGATTTTTTAGTCATGCCAAATAAAAGTATAATAATTATAAATTTCTTTACTTTTTTCTTGAATACATTTGACTAATGATTTTCACGCGCCATAGTGAATACGCAATAACAACACATTTCCTATTATATTACTAGAAAAATGACAAAAGAGATGGGCAGTACGTCACATTTACAAAATGAAAACTAAAGGAATTAACCAGCTAGTAAAGATATCCGGATACAAACCATATTTAAGAAAATTAACCAGCTAGTAAATTTCCCAGCCAGCATTAGAAATCTTTGAAAGATTAAAAGAGAGCAAGATCGTGAGAAGGTGATGTTCTTCATTGCACCTGAGCTGACCGAGTCATGATAGGTCACTGAGTTCAACGCAAAGTAGGTAACCATGTGAAGGAGTTCTAGGCACGATGTGAGTAAAGATATGGGGGCATTTCTGTCCATAGAAATAAATGTAGGGAGGGTAAGTGAGTTACTTAATACTCTGGGAGAGTATAACTTTTAATATGCAGCCACTCATAGATATTTCAAATATTGTTTGTAAGTCACAGTCCCAAAATCAGATTGGTTGGCTAATCTTAACATCTAATTCGTGGACACTGGTTTCTTGATATAGGCCCATTGGATGATTTTCATCCTAAACCGTCCAATAAATATATATATCCACCAATCTGATGGTTGTGTAATCAAATAGGGTGATTTTTGTGTTATGATACATAAAAAGTGGAACCCATAATTTGGATAGTTTTACTTGAATCATTTGGATTTGTATGCAAAGTATGCAGTTTGTGAGTGGCCGTGTATCATCTACCACAGTCTGCCGGAGTATGAAAATTCTGCTTTTTTAATTTTTCTTCCGAGTCTAATCAAGCAGAGGCCGCGGGTGGGGCGGGGGAGGAACTGGCATGTGACGTTGGCTGTACGGAGATGAGAAAGAGTCAGCGTCAGTGTCGGGGCAGAACTCGAGCGATGCTTGCTGAGTCGAGGCTGAGCTCATTTGCACGCTCGTCCGTACGTTGGCGGCCCGTTTATTCAGACACGGATTCCCCAAGAAACCTTCAAAAGACTTGAGGAAGAGGAATGGGTGGTGACCCAGCACCAATAGCAAGGTGAGTGGTTCTGAGTGTTGTGGGGCCGACTGTGATGTATGTTTTTATCCTCGCCAGCCATGCATGAGCCAAAAAAGGCTGAAGTAGACCGCACCCTGGAAAACAGTGGTAATGGGACACCCACGTTGAAAATATCATGAGGACGACAAAAGTTCTGGATTAAGCTGGTCTTGTATTTTCCCTTTATCTAAGTTTGTGTAACCTTATGAAACAGTGATGCAGGACGTGCAGCAAGCACATTTCTATCGCGAATGAATCGGAAGAACTCTAAAGAAAATCAATAAAACATCAACATAGTTCCTTCGGTCCAAGTTGATCGAGTAGACCGATTGAATTGATTTGATCGATAGAAATTCGAATCTAGGTGAAAGCTTGTTGAATAATTTTTGCTCGAGTCAATTGATCAATCGATTGATCGATCAATCAAAACAAATACAATTTTATAGGTTTTAGTCTCTGGACGTAATTGCGTCATTTCGATTAATCGATTGATCTATTGACAATCCAATTGACGGAATGCAAAATTTTGCACATTTTTTCAGTTTTTTTTTTCTTAATTATTTAGGTTATTTTCTAATTGAATTTGTTTAAGAGTATTTAAGCATGCAAACACATTTATTTGTATAGCTTTTAATAAAAAAATTCAAAATTTTCTTATCTCTTATGGATTCGAGAAACTTCTCTTGTAGATTCAAGATAGGCTTTGTGGATTCAATGTGTTTATCGTTTGAGGAAGATGGTGATCATTCTCATCATGCCCTTCCCCGCATCAATTTGGTATCGGAGCGAGATCAACTCCATGTTTCCAATCAGGTTGCTCGTGGGGCAATGCCAGCGGTGAATCGCAGAATCACACTAGAGGATGTACGATCCAACGGTGAGGAGCTCAATGAAATGATTCTCCAACACCCTGGATTAGGCAGCAAACGGGTAGATAAGGCGGACCGAGAATTCAGGATGAAATTCTATATTTCTGGCTTCAATGGCCAACTCCACATTGGGGACTTACTCGATTGTTTACATGAAGTCGAGCACTTCTTTAACTACATGGACATCTCTGGAAAGAAGAAAGTTAAACTTGTGGCTTACAAGTTGAAGGGTGGAGCTTTGACTTGGTGGGAACAACTTCAACTCGTGCGGATAAGACAGATGAAGGCATCAATCCGTACGTGGCAGCGGATAAAATAACTGATGCACACACAATTTCTCCCCAACGACTACAATCATATATTGTTCCAAAAATATTAAAATTGTCGGCAGGGTAACTGAACGGTGAGAGATTACGCAAAAGAACTCTACCGTTTAGCGGTGAGAAATGATTTAGTTAAGACTGAATCACAATAATTCCCTCGATTCAACGGTGGTTTGCGTTGTTGGGGGCCTTGCACAAAACCTTAGGATCTAGCCTCCCGAAACAAACCAGAATTATGGAATAATTATGCAATGAACTAAATCAAAACATAAATCACACCACACCAGGGATTTTTACGTGGAAAACCCTCAAAGAGGTAAAAACCACGGGACCTCGTCCAGATCAACAATCTACTATAAAGCAGAACGTTACAACCGATCACAAGCACACACCGCTTGGATCAAACCTTCTTCACTCACGCAGGAGTGGATAAACAATAAGAGAAACAAAAGAAAACGGAGAGATCTTACCGATCACGAGGACGTAGAAGTGCTTAGACGTGGACTGCGAAGTAGATCACCTCTCCGAGTAGAATCTCCCTTCCACAAGCTTCCTCTCTCTCTTCCTCTCTCTCTCTCTCTCTTACCTTTTGATAGCCCTAAGCCCTCCTTCGAAACCTTTAGGAAACTTAGAATGCCATGGAATACACCCCGATCCCGGATACACCCCTTTATATAAGTATAGAAAGAGGTAGAATCCAAATAGGAAACAAAATCCGTAAAATCTGCGTTTCCGCAATCGCATCTGCGGAACTCTTCGATGTCATCGAAGGTCTCTTGATGACAGCTTCGATATCATCGACAGGTCTCTCGATGATATCGGAACAGGACCAAAACAGTCCAGCGACCAGGGGTGAAAATTCCAACAATTATCGATGCCATCAAGCCACTCTCGATGATAGTCTCGATATGATCTGAAAGTCTCTCAATCATATCGATAGGACAAAAAAACTGTCCAACAACCAGCAGTGAAAAATCCTGCAATTATCGACGATATCGAAACCTGTTCGATTTCATCGATACCAACAATGAGGAGAAAAATCTCCATCAAATCTCTCCCTTTTCGACTCAGGAGGAATCTCTCTTCTTCAAGCTAGCCTGGTTTCTACAAACCTCAAACTTGCTCTTGAGCAAAGCCGTGGTCATCATGTCTGACCCATTATCGTCCGTGTGGACCTTCTCAAGCTATAACGCCTTCTGTTCTAAAGTATCCCTGATCCAGTGATACCGAATCTCTATGTACTTAGACTTGAAATGCTGACTTGGATTCTTGCTCAAGTGTATAGCACCCTGACTATCGCAATAGACCACATGCTCCTCCTGCTTCAGACTAAGTTCCTGTAGGAATCTCTTCATCCAAAGCATCTCTTTACATGCTTCTGTGACTGCAATGTACTCGGCCTCTGTCGTCGACAATGCTATGACCTTCTGTAGCTTGCTCTGCCAAGAAATCACTCCCCCTACAAACGTGAACATGAACCCCGATGTAGACTTCCTGGAGTCTATGTCACCTGCCATATCTGCATCTATGTAGCCCTCTAACACAGGTTTACAGTCACCATAGCATAGGCTCAACCTGGATGAGCCTCTTAGATATCGCAGTATCCATTTCACCTCTGCCCAATGTTCTTTGTTAGGATTGACAAGATACCGGCTGAAAACACCAACCGCATATGCTATGTCTGGGCGTGTACACACCATAGCATACATCAAACTTCCTACAGCTAACGCGTAGGGTATCTTCTGCATCTCTTCCACATCTACCTTCGTCTTGGGACATTGCTTGTCGCTCAATCTGAAGTGACCATCCAGTGAAGTACTGACCAGCTTCGCTGCATTCATATTGAACCATTCTAGGACTTTCTCAATATACCGCTCTT
Organism: Magnolia officinalis; assembly: GCA_021015155.1. Taxonomy (NCBI): domain Eukaryota; kingdom Viridiplantae; phylum Streptophyta; class Magnoliopsida; order Magnoliales; family Magnoliaceae; genus Magnolia; species Magnolia officinalis. The sequence continues at coordinate 8,629,893 of JAJHSJ010000008.1, forward strand.
GTGATAGCCAAAGCTTCCTGCTGCTTCTGTCACGGGTTATCTCTATTCCTAGGATCTGTTTAGCCGGGCCCAAGTCTTTCATCGCAAAAGACTTGCCCAACTCCTGTTTCAGCCTGTCGATCTTCTTGATGTCTTTTCCCATGTGAGCATGTCATCAACGTATAAGAGCAGAACTAAGAAATCACCATCTGAGAACTTGCGCGTGAACACATAGTGGTCCAACTCCGTTCTGTCATACCCATGTTTCAACATAAATGAGTCGAACTTCTTTTACCATTGTTGTGGAGCTTGTTTCAGCACATACAAGCTCTTCTTCAGCCTACACACCATATGCTCTTTGCGCTTGACTTCAAACTCCTCTGGTTGGTGCATGTAGATCTCTTCTTCCAGGTCACTATGGAGAAAGACAGTTTTAACATCTAACTGCTCTATCTCCAGATCCATGCTAGCCGCCAACCTAAGCAACACCCGTATGGAAGTCATCTTTACCACTGGTGAGAATATCTCTTCGAAGTCTATACCTTTCCTCTGACCAAAACCTTTCACCACAAGTCAGGCCTTGAACCTCGTCTGTGAATTCTTCTGCTCAATTTTCTTTCTAAACACCCACTTGTTGCTCAAAGCTTTCTTGCCCTTAGGCAATTTCACCATATCATAGGTGTGGTTCTTATGCAAGGATTTCATCTCCTCTTACATAGCTTCGACCACTCCTCCTTATGCTCATTGGCTAAGGCCTCAGAATAATCTTCTGGCTCTCCCCCATCAATCAGCATAATGTACTCATGTGGTGAGTACCTCTTGGAGGGCTGTCTGTCCTCCCTAGATGACCTCCTCACCTGTGGCTCAACAGGTGGATCAAGTGGGGGCTGCTCCCCTGGTCCATCTTTTGAAGGAACTCCCTCGTCCTCTGCACCTTGTTGTACTCCCCCGTCATCAGGCACCATGGGAGGAATAATTGGATCCATGTCCTCTAGCTTACCTGAACTAGACTGATTTTTCTCTGGCTTACCAATGTCTTCTATACACTGATCTTCAAAGAAAACCACATCTCTGCTCCTGACGAGCTTCCTCTCGGTCGGATCCCACAATCTGTAACCAATTTTTCATCACCATACCCTAAGAACACACACTGCCTGATCTTCATATCGAGTTTGGACCTGTCGTCTTTTAGTACGTGAACGGATGTCCTGCATCCAAATACCTTGAGATGACTGTACGATGGATCCTGTCCAGTCCACACCTTCTCAGGTACTTCTCCATTCAATGGGGCTGATGGAGACCTGTTTATCAAATATACTGCCGTGTGTATTGCTTCTCCCCAGAACGTCTTGGGCAATTTCGCATGGAACAACATGCATCTGATTCTCTCAACAATGGTGTGATTCATTCGCTCAGCTACACCATTATGCTGGGGGGTCTTGGGAACCGTCTGTTCATGCCGTATACCCAGAGACTTGCAGTACTCATGAAAGTCGCCAATGTATTCACCACCATTGTCAGTGCGGATGCACTTAAATGAGCTACATGTCTCTCTCTCGACCATAACATGAAACAATTTAAATACACCAAAGGCCTCGTCCTTGAATTTCAAAGCATAAACCCAAACCCTCTTAGATGCATCATCTATAAAAGTAATAAAATGCAATGCCCCACCCAAGGTTTTTGTCCTCATAGGACCACAAACATCAGAATAAACAAAATCTAATGCATGCACTTTATTAACATGAGAAACAGTTTTAACGAATGAAACTCTATGCTGTTTCCCTGATAAACAATCAAGACAGGTTTTGAGAGGTGTACCTGTCACGTCTGGAAGGAACCGCTTCCTCGCTAGTAGCCGAAGCCCTTTTTCACTCATGTGGCCTAGACGTCTGTGCCACATGTCAATAGCTGAATCTTCCGTTGCGTTCAACCCACCCTTGCGCATACTGACACTTGCCTTGTACAGGGTGTAATACTTCTTTCCTCTTGCCACGATCAATGAACCCTTGATGAGCTTCCATCGCCCACCAACAAACTAGCTTTCACAGCCATCATCATCCAACCTTCTCGTCGACATCAAGTTGAGGCGAAGGTCTGGGATATGCCTCACATCCCTGAGAACCAATGTGCAGCCCACATAGATCTTCACACAAATATCATTGACTCCCACGATCTTCGATACGCCAGAATTTCTCATCTTCACGGTCCCATAGTCACTTGACTTGTACCTTGTGAAGAAATCCCTACGTGGAGTCGCATGAAAAGAAGCTCTCGAGTCTATCACTCAGTCGGTGTCCTGACTCGTAGCCGTGAGACATACATCATGATCTGTAGAAAGAATAACTACAATGTCGCCATCTGAAGCGACCGCAGTGGAATCTGATTCATCTTCCTTCCCTTTTCCTTTCTTGTCGTTCTTCTTACTACAACATTCATGCTTGTAGTGACCCTTCTTGCCACAATTCCAGCAATCAACATCTTTTATGTTACTCGACTTGCCTCTTGATCTATCTCGAGCCTTCCCGCCCTTCCTCTTCTTTCTTCTCCCCCGTTCCTGTGTCACAAGAGCCTCTTGCTGAGTAAACCCCTGAGACTTCCTCCTTGTCTCTTCATTGAAGAGACAGCTAGTTACCTGTTCCATGGATATCTTTCCGTCCGGCACAGAGTTACTTAGAGACACAACCAATGTCTCCCAACTGTCAGGTAATGATCTAAGCAAAAGTAAAGCCTGCAGCTCATCATTCAGGACCATCTTCATAGAGGAGAGTTGGTTCACTATATTGCTGATCTCATTTATGTGCTCGGCCACAGAACCACCATCCTTGAACTTGAGATTCACAAGTCGCCTTATCAAAATTTTTTTATTACCGGCTGTCTTCCTCTCATACAACCCTTGTAATTTCAGTTATAGGGTAGCGACTGAGGTTTCTGTAGACACATGGTGGAATACAGAATCATCTAACCATTGTCTAATAAATCCCACCCCCTTTCGGTCCATCTTCTTCCAATCATCATCAGTCATATCTTTGGATTTTGCTGATATGCTTAAAATTGGAGAATATATATCCTTACAATAAAGCAAGTCCTCCATCTTAGCCTTCCATATGGTCCAGTTAGAACCATTGAGGCTGATCATCCTTGATGAGCCACCTTCCATAATTCAAAACCGATCCTACCCGTTCAATGAACTTAGCTTTGATACTACTTTGTTGGGGGCCTTGCACAAAACCTTAGGATCTAGCCTCCCGAAACAAACCAGAATTATAGAATAATTATGCAATGAACTAAATCAAAACATAAACTATACCACACCAGAGATTTTTAAGTGAAAAAACCTCAAAGAAAAAAACCACGGGACCTCGTCCAGATCAACAATCCACTATAAAGCAGAACGTTACAACCGATCACAAGCACACACCGCTTGGATCAAACTTCTTCACTCACGCAAGAGAGTGGATAAACAATAAGAGAACAAAAAGAAAACGGAGAGATCTCACCGATCACGAGGACGTAGTAGAAGTGCTGAGACGCGCGTAGACTGCGAAGTAGATCATCTCTACGAGCAGAATCTCCCTTCCACAAGCTTCCTCTCTCTCTTCCTCTCCTCTCTCTCACCTTTTGATAGCCCTGACCCCTCCTAGAAAACCTTTCGGAAACTTAGAATACCGTGGAATACACCTCAATCCCGGATACACCCCTTTATATAAGTATAGAAAGAGGTAGAATCCAAATAGGAAACAAAATCCGTAAAATCTGCGTTTCCGCAATCGCATCTGCGGAACTCTTCGATGTCATCGAAGGTCTCTCGATGACAGCTTCGATATCATAGACAGGTCTCTCGATGATATTGGAACAGGACCAAAACAGTCCAGCGACCAGGGGTGAAAATTTCAACAATTATCGATGCCATCGAGCCACTCTCAATGACAGTCTCGATATGATCTGAAAGTCTCTCGATCATATCGACAGGACAAAAAAACTGTCCAGCAACCAGCAATGAAAAATCCTGCAATTATCGATGATATCGAAACCTGTTCGATTTCATCGATACCAACAATGAGGAGAAAAATCCCCATCATGCATGTTGCGATTCAGGATTGGGTTCAGATGTAACCTGTTTGAACGATGAACAAAACGATCAAGCTGGCCACCCGGGTGAAAGTGCAACTTGAGCGATCCAATATACGGGCCTATCCTGCTAATAGGGTAGCCACTTTGGGTTATTCGTAAGGAGCACCACATATCAATGGGAAAGAACCTGTAGGGGCGTCATCAAACTCCTACACCCGTGAATAGAGAGTTGAGGAGTGGAGTAGTGATCACTACTGCTGGTCTAAGTAGGATTTCAAATCCCCATGGTCGGCCAAGGCCAGACCATTACTACCGATGTGGCCAACCGAGTCACCTATTAAACACGTGTCTTACCTCAATATGAAAATGTACAACTTTTTGACAAACAACCTCTTATTTTTGGGCTTTGTCGTGACATATACGGGCATCCATATAGATGAGCAGAAGGTGAAGGCCATAAGAGAATGGTCGATTCTGATAAACATTCATGAAGTGTGAAGCTTTTACAGGTTGACGAATTTCTATCGTCGGTTCGTGAGGAACTTCAGTACCATCACGACATCGATCACTGACTGCATGAGTGGACTGACGAGGCTGACATAAGTTTTGCTGAAATTAATTAAGTAGATATTGTCCATTACTTCGGTCCTCATACTTCCCAGTTTTGATAAATTATTTGAAGTTAAATACGATACTCTGTATGTTGGCATTAGAAGTGTGTTGTCTCAAGAGGGCATGCCGATAACTTTCTATAATGAGAAAAATAGTGATGCTCGAAAGAAATGGTCGACATATAAACTAGAATGTATGCAACGGTTTAGGATTTGTGACATTATTTGATTCAACAGAAATTTGTACTCTATACGGACCACCAGACCCTCAAGTTTATTAATATTAGTCAAGTTAATGCTAACTGTGTGCATGTTATATAGATTTCTTTCTTACAGGAATTCACGTTCGTACTGAAGCATAAGGCCGGGCAGCAAAATAAGGTGGCTAATGCACTTAGCTGGCGTGCAACCTTGTTAATCACCATGAGCAATGAGGTTGTCGGGTTCAAATAGCTCAAGGATATATATGCCGATGACGACGACTTTAAGGACACGTGGATTAGATGTCAGGAGGGTCAGTCCACTGACCTCCATATTCTGGACAGTTTCATTTTTAACAAAAATCGGTTATGCATTCCATGAAGTTTGTTGCGAGAATGTCATCCAAGAACTACATGGAGGTGGCATCGATGATCACTTAATTAGGGTGAGAAAAGATATATAGCTCTCTTGGAGGAGTGTTACTATTTTGCCACGACTGAAACGAGATGTTGGAAAAGCAGTGCAGCAATGTTATACGTGTCTAGCCTCTAAGGAGAGAACAAAACACATGCCTATACACTCCATTGCCAGTACCTAATGGCCCTTGGGAGGATTTGTTCATGAACTTTGTTCTAGGTCTTCTACGGACCCAGCGTGGAATGGACTTGGTGTTTGTTGTGGTCGATAGATTCTCTAAGATGGCTCATTTCATACTATGAAAGAAGACTCTCGATGCTACACATGCTGCAATTTTGTTCTTTTGAGATATTGTTCGACTACATGATGTCTCAAAATCTATCACATCAGATCGTAACACTAAGTTCTTTAGTCACTTTTAAAGGACTTTGTGGAGGTGATTTGATACCAAACAATAGTTCAATAGTGTATATCATTCGCAGACAAATGGACAAACCGAGGTGGTGAATCGTATACTCGGGAACCTTATATGATGCATCTCGGGTGACAAGCCCAGACAGTGGGATTTTGCCTTGGCTCAGGAGAAATTCGCGTTCAACAATATGCAAAATCATTTCACCAACAAGTCCCCATTTGAAGTTATGTACGAACGAGTATCTAAGCATACTCTTAATTTGGTTTCATTGCCCAAGTAGCCAAGTGTGATTGTTGTTGTCAAACATATGGTAGACCGAATCATAAGTGAATACGCTGATGTTTAGGCCAATTTTCAAGCATCCAACAACAAGTATAAGGAAATGGCTGACACACATCAACACTTGAAGGTGTTCAAAATATGGGCGACAACGTTATAGTTCACTTGCACAAAGAGAAATTTCTGACTGGAACGTACAACAAGCCGAAGAATAAGAATATCAGACTGGTGCCTATATTCCGTAAGATTAATGACAACGCCTATGCTGTTGTTTATCTTCCTGAAGACATGGATATCTCACACACGTTTAATGTGGGGGCCATGTACGAGTATCATGAACTAGATCCGGAGGATAACTTGAGGATGAAGGTTTTTTTTTTTTTTTTCAAGTAGATGGGATCTGATATAGGACGTGGAGCAAGTATGTTCCTATCATAAATGGACCAGAAGAAGTCCAAAGGAAAATCAACAAAATATCAACATAGTTCGATTAATCAAAGTTGATCAAGCAGATTGATCGAATCGATTGATGAAAGTTTAGATTTAGGTAAAAGCTTGCGGGACAATTTTTGCTCAGTTCAATCGATCAATTGATTGGGTCGATCGATCAAAATAAATTCAATTTTATGGGTTTTAGTCTCTCGACATTTTTGCACAATTCCGATCAATCGATCAATCGATATGATTGATGAAATGAGAAAATTTGCACATTTTTCAATTTTTATTTCTTTAATTATTTAAGTTTTTTCTAATTACATTTTAGAGTTTGTTTACGAGTATTTAAGCATGCAAACTCATTTATTTTTATAACTTTTAATTCAAAAAAAATCAGATTTCTTTTATTTCTCTCGTGAATACAAGAAAATTCTCTTGCGGATTCAAGAGAGATTTGTGAATTCAATGGGTTTATCGTTTGAGGAAGACAATAATAGTCCTCATCACGCCCTTCCTAGCATCAACCAGTTGCATGGCTAATCAATGTTACATTCGGTGCTATGAATGTTTTAAAATCGAGTGTAATTATCCCTACTATTTTCTATGGTGTGGCCCACTTGAGCTTCTAATCTATTTCGTTTTTTTACCTCGTCCTAAAATAAGTTGAAAAAATAGATGGACACCATGGATATAAAACACATGCATCACAATTAATTGGTCCCATACCCCCTAACACGACCTACCTGAGGACCACACTGGCTCGTGTGAAATAGCCACTTAGGCCCACATGACAAAATTCAGGTGGGCCTACTCATCCTACAATCAATGAAATCCATTGAATATGGAATTACAAATTAATCATTTCGATGCAAAAGCCCAAAAATGCTCCATAAATGAGACAAAAATCAAGAAATCCAAAACTCAAGTGGGACACACTTTAGATAATAGTGGGGGATAGAGATGGCTACAATGGGAACATTTTGAAGCCCACCAAGATGCTTATTAATGCCAATGAGAACATTTTAATTAGGCCCACCAAAATGCTTATTAATAATAAAGTTTCAATGGTAGGTGTATCATTTATCATTTTTTTAGTGTGGCTTACTAAACTTTAGAATCAGTCTAATTTTTTTATAGCTAGTCTTAACATGGGCTGACATTAATAATAGATTGACCGGTTGTCACGCACAAATTAAGAGGGATCTTAGGCTCTTTTTTGTTGCTTTTTGACAGAGTCATTATCTCTCCCTACTAACACATGGCAGGGTGATGGGCCCATTCACAGATCTCGGAAAGGATGGTTTATGTCTAAAAGACACCCATTAAGCTATCCTATCCATTGGATATGTGGCCATTAAAGTGACGGTGAAAAATATGTGCAACTTCTAAATAAAACATGGGGGCCACGCCCACTGTGATTTATGTGCCTTACATCCTTTCCATCCATCCATTTTGGCCCCTCATTTTATTGCATGATCCAAAAAATAAAGTAGGTCCAGATATCCAGTGCAGCACACCACAAGAAACAGTGGTGATTGCCCATTAAAAAACTTCTTGTAGGTTAAAAGAGTTTTGGATTAAGTTGATATTTGTACAGTCCCTTCATCAAGTTCCTTGTGACCTTATCTACAGGGTCGATGGAAAATAAATGCTCCAGTGGACCCCGATAAGTTTTTAATGTTGGGTATTCGATCGCCACTGTTTCTTTTAAGTGTGGCCAATCTGAATTTTGGATTTGCTTCAGTTTTTACATCATGCTCTAAAATGAGCTATCAAAACAGATGGACGGCGTGGATGTAAGGTACATATCACGGTGGGCCCCACAGTTAGGGATCTACCTACCTCGGTGGATCCGGGGAGCCACGGAAGCCGGGCCCAGTAGAAATGTCTCGTGAGTGTTATTTTTAAAAGAGAAGCTATCTGACCCGGTGCAAGTGTATGGGTGGACCCGATCGATACAAAAACTTGCCACGTGTCCAGTGAAGAGATGACTCTAGGGCGCGGATTGGCTACTGACAGGTTGAGTAGCGAGACAGCTAATGAAGTGACGTCACCAAGTTATGTGAGCCCCACCATAATGTATGTTTTGTATCCACGCCGTCCATCCATCTGGAGAGATCATTTTAGGGTAAGATCCAAAGAATGGGTCATATCCAAATCTCCAGTGGACCCACCAAAGAAAACAGTGGGGAGAGTGACACCACCATTAAAAACTTCTAAAGGCCAAAAAAGTTTTGGATCAAGCTAATATTTGCGTTTTCCCTTCTCTAATGTCTTTTTTAACTTTTGAACCGGTTGGATTTCGAAAAACATCATGGTGGGTCTTAGGAAGGTTTCAACGGTGGGCATCAATCTTCCCACTGTTTTCTGTGGTGGGGTCCACTAAAGATTTGAATATACCTCGTTCTCTGGGTCATGCCTTAAAATAATATCTCCGTTTTGGAAACAACGCATACATCATAGTGGGGTCCACAGAACTAGGTGACGTCACTTCAGTAGCGAGTCTCGCTACTCAACCTGTCAGTATCTAATCCGCGTCCATGACTCTACCATATTATCTTCCTTGTTGTGAGGGCTCCTGCAACAAATGCTGCACGAAATTCGACTCCCATGCCAATGGCATCACGTGGCCTCCCACCTAATCGCACCAGCCCGACTTTCGGCTATGGAATCTGTACGGTGGGACCCACCTGTCGAGCGGCTTGGATCTCTCACTAGGGCTGTGAGGCGCCCATCACATCGAGTTCTCTAAAAAAAAAAAAAAAAAATTGTAATTCAGAGGCCGAAAATTCAAGCTAAAAATTGTCAACTAGACATGCCACGTGTACACGTTAAGATCCGGACGATATGGTGAAAGAACGCGGATTCTGTGAGGCCGGGGAAAGACCGACTTCGGTGAGGCCCTGACCGTAGGACCCACCTTGAAGTATATGTTGTATATCCATGCCGTCCATCCACTTTTTCAGCTCATTATAGGTCAAGATGTCAAAAAACAAAGCGATTCAAATCTCAGATGGACCACACAAAAGAAAACAGTATTGATTGAACGCCCACCATTAAACATTTGCTGGGTCCTTATTTTTCATCCTAACCTTTTAATAATGTCACAAAGACTTGGATGAAGGAAAAGGCAAATATCAGCTTCATCCATAGCTTTTGTGGTCCACAAGAATCCACGTCAGTGACGAAAGGTCGGTTAGTCAGGTGCACACCCCTTCAGTATGCTTCGTATATCTCGCCGGCTCCACTCTTTAGAACTGAGTTCTTTGTTACGCTGTTGCGACTAAGAATTAAATTTTCGTCGCCCACACAGGGCCCACACACTACTTGATCCGAAGATCGAAACCGTTTAGGGTTTAAATAATATTTAATAAAGAATATCTACAGAAATTTAATGTGAAAGGATGATTGTAATCATCACTATATGTATTTGAATTTAGAGCAATAAAAAGAAAATTTTGGATGGATCATTTTCAACTCTAAAAATCAAAGGTTAGGATCGTCTTCATTGAACCTTGATGATCAATAAAAGCTCACTTATGGCGGTAACGAGAATATGGACGGTTCAAATTATTTAGCCATCTCAGCATTTGGACCCCAGTCGACAGCGACACGTGAATCCAGAGTCGTGACAGACGCAAAACGAAATCCTTTATATTATTCTCAATCATCATTACTAGTGCTGTTTTTGCTTGCATGAAGCCATGATGCTCACTCAATCAAGGAAATGATATGGTAGATTCGCATGCACGGAAGTATGGTACATCCATCTCTCAAAAATACACATAACAGGGAAATGTGGTAATCGGGTCCATTGACATGATCTTCCCTTAAATGGATTGTTAAATGTAAAAATTAAAATTTATTACGCAATAGTATCCATCATATCCATGAATTGGAAAGTCATCTTAGGAACAAAATTTAATTAATCCGTTCAGGAGATAAATTGGTGTAATTTATGGTAAGTATCGTTGAATGGATTTTATGTTTGAAATATAAGCCATCAATGGAAGGTCACAATAGATGAACGGACGTGATTTTTGGATCATCCAGTTAAGTGTACTGACTGATTGATGGTACCATATTCTTGTTCTCTCCCATCTCCCGTATCATCTCCCATCAATCAAACCAGATTCCAGCCCTTAGACAGCATGCACAGCTAATCACGGCAAAAGTAAACCGTCACCATGCATAATATGAAGGAAAAACTTCGATACTCTAGAAGTATCATTCCTTGATACACGGGCCCTCAAAATATGTATACAAGCATGTAAGTGGGATTCCCTATCTAGATAGTTCATAAACCAAAATTGTGGCTCCCTATCAAGATAGGGCATAAACCAAAATCTACAATGGTTGTGTCTCCCAACTGGCTGATTTAAGTAAAAGAAGATCCAATGGTCCCAATTCAATAAACAAATGATCTTTGATCAGAGAATGGGTTTATTCGATCAACCTGAATTTCAGAAGATAATGTGTTTAAGTTAGGTCCCGAAATTTGGACGGTTTAATTTGAGTTTGTATATTCAATATGTTCAATTTCTGAGTGCCTGTTTATCAACCATCATACTCTTTCAGAGTAATGCTTTTTAGGAGCTGCTATTTACACCCACACGCGTTGATTAACACTCCCTTATTTTTACTTTTGGTAATATAAGTGGACTCAAAGTGTTTATCTATCAACTGGGTGTTGATTATCATTTCCTAAAACTAAGAGGACTGCGACGATTGGGTGCAAATCACGTGTGGACCGTAGAAAATTGGCGTGAGATCCAAGCCGTTCAATGCATGTACCTGACTCTTAACATGCACTGGCGCACAAAACAAGCATGGCTGGACATCGAGTACGAATTGATTTAACCCAACTATGGCATGAATGGTCCTTTGAATTACTGGGAAAGGGGATGGCATTTTTTCCCCATACAAACCACATGGGCACTCAATGCTCAATGTTGACAAGTACTCTGTCTACCAGTGATGATATGGTGTGCCAAGAGAACCATAATAATAGGGTGGAGCTATCTCTCTGCATGGTAACTAATTGCATACTGATACTGATCTCTGGACCCCCCAATCATACGTGTGTTTTATCCATGCTGTCCATTCATTTTAGATCATTATTTTAGAGTATGAGCTGAAAAATGAGGCAGATTTAATTCTCAGGTGGTGGACCACACCACAAGAAACACAATGTGGTTAAACGCTCACTATTAAAAATTCTTAGGGCCCATTGTAATGTTTATTTTCTATCCATCTAACCTGTTGATTAGGTCACAAAGATATGGATGAAAGGAAAACACAAATATCAGTTTGATCCAAAACTTTGGTCTCTCCTAAAAAGTTCTAATGATGAGCATTAGTACTGTCTTCTGTGCCATGATCCACAAGAGATTTGGATTTGCCTTTTTTCTTGCCTCATGCCTTAAAATGATGTTAGGAAATAGATGGACAACATGGATAAAACGCATATATCTAATAGGGAGTCATTATTGGCAGTGTCAGTAAGCAATTTGTGTCCCTCTATGTATATATAGGGTGATGTGCAAATCAGTTCCACTAGCTGGTTTATGTCTCTAAATTTATACTTCTTGTACAATTCTATCATTCTAATTTATGACCATTAAAATGATGGAGAGAATAGTACCGGTCAACTATGTAATAGGTAAACCATATATATATAATATATATATATATATATATATATATATTATATATATATATATATATATATATATATATATAAAATATTGTCTCATAAAATTTATTTTCAAAACGTGAGCCATGTGTCATAGCTGATTTTTTCTTGATACATAATCCTGTGTCACATGTACTGTGGAGAAATTGCTCTAATCTAATACCATTTTTCTTGTTCTACTGTATCATCTTTGAGAGAAAGCTGATTTTTTCTTTTTTCCTTTAGCAAGCAGACACCTCTCTTCCAAGTTTTATAAACTGCATCCCAAATACGCAATCATAGTTAAAACCCAAAAACTCAAATCAACTTGCTGTCAAGCCAAGCAGTTTGACTTGAGACAAGACTAGATATTTATTAATAATTACAGGGATATTAATAAATATTTGCAATAGCATAAATAACTATTATTTATGCTATTGCAAATATTTATTAATATCCTTGCAATTATTAATAACTATCTAGTTGAGTCATGTGACAACTCGAATGAGTCTTGAGTCAACCCGCATAGCTCAATTGCAAATTGATTCGAATTTTCAAGTTTTTAAACTATGATAGCCGTATTTGGGATATGTTTTATAAAACTTTGAATTTTCAAGTTTTTAAACTATAATAGTAGTATTTGGGATATGTTTTATAAAACTTCGAAGAGATATGTGTATGCTTGCTTAAAATTTTTTACGGCGGAACGAGAAAAAAGGTAGTGGTACGTTTAATAGTTTGGTTCTCCTACTGGAGGTTATATTTTTGAGTTCATAGGTTTTAGCTCTCTCTCATTCGAGGAGGCACATTGTAAACAGTTTGGAACACTCCAAACTGAAAGATGGCACCATCCATATCAATTTCTGATCTTTGGTATAGTAATAGGAGGCCCATTGACGCAGGGGAGGACGTGAGGTCGAGCACCGTCTTCCTCAAGAGGATAACTATTCCAAATCCACGGAACTTCTCTGGACTCCTCACAGAGACTTTCTTGAATCCACGAGAAAAGAGAGCAGAAAATAGAAATAAATTCTAATAAATTCGAATAGATTAATGAATGCATAAAAACAAGTTCACAACCCTTTAAATAAGGATACTAAGCAATGGAAAAGAAATCATAATCAAACTACAACTAAAACTCCTAGAATTTGCGACTTACTATAAATAGTAAACTTACTATTTATAGACGGTCGTGATGTCTACTAGTGCACAAGGTTTTCGGCCAAAAATAGTAAGTGTCCTATTTGGCTTCACCAAACCGTTCCCCTAATTATTCTAAGCTCTTTTCACGTTGGGCGCAACTCCTAAAGCCCGATGGATGAAGAGTTATAGTCAAACTAAAACTTACTATTTATAGTAAAAACGAAATTGAAACAGGGAAATGACCGTCGAATCAGGGGTTTCTCGCAATTTCAAGCATCGCAACCTTGCGTAGCAGAGTTGGTTGGCTAAAGTAGCTCGTTCTACCCCAAAATCATATATTTTACGTCGGCTAACTCATCCCGGATTGCGAGATACGCCTGATTTAAGGTCTGATGGTCCAGATCACTTTTGTCGCCAACCGGGCCTTTTTTTATCCATCTTTGCCATGTAATTGTCCGCGACCCGCTCTACGTCACCCATCATAAACGGTTTGGATCACTAAAACCTAGTCCAGATTCATGTTGAAAACATGAATAACGGTTTGTAGTAATAGGTGAGGATCTATAAAATATAGAAAGCCTTCTCTCTTTATTGAATTTAAAAATGAAAATTAGAAAAATAAAAATAGAAAAATAAAAATAAAAAGAAGAGAGCATAGGCTTTCATATTAAAATAAATAATAATAAAAAAAAAACAAATTTTCTTAATTTATTTATAAGTAGATGTTGAAAAAAAATACTGTGATTTGTCTATAAGGGCCCGTTTGGATAAATAAGTTGCTTTTTCTGCTTCATTTAAGTAAAGTTACTTAATCTCTTCCGTTTAATAAGTAGAAATCAAGATAAGCTACTTAAGGCATAAGTAACTTATTTAAGTAACTTAAGATCCAAACACTCCCTCCCCTGTAGGAAATAATGTGTGGATGATAATCCATGAAAGGCTACCAAATGTAAGTATTTTAATTGAAAATTATATATATATATAATATATATATATATATATATATATATAGATATATATATATATATATATATATATATAATACGTTAGTGATGCTTATGTACGACCATTTAGATGGAAAGTTACAACAATCCAACAAGCAAATAAGTTCCAACTACTCATGGGTGGAACACCCAATCCATCCAATACGTCGGCCCCACATGAGTATCATCTAGAACAGGAAAATCAGCCCAATCCAGTCATTAGTTAGCTAAACCATAGGAAAAATGGATATTAATAAGAAGTACAGGTTTGGCCCACCACATGGGTGGATCTAGATAAGACATAAGTAGATCGATTGTCACGGTGCGGCCAAACTCTTGGACGGTTTGGATGTACACAAATGATAGCATGGAATTAGTGGTCCAACTGGTAGAAAAAGTAGTTTGGAAAACGTGGAAGACTGGAGAGGAGAAGTAGTTGTCAAAAGTCAAGTTTGTTCTGGGTATACGACGACTCAGAGTCATGTGAGAGATAACAGAGAAGAAAATCGTAGAGCTTGGCATGTGCCATGTGATTTTTTTATTAGAAAATTCTATTTACTTCTCCTCTTCAATTCCTCTTGTGGTCCCTTTTTCTACAATGTTGATCACGACGGGTTTTGTAGAGATAGGATTTTACAGCCACTCATTGGGCTATCAAAATCAATCGCACGAGATTTATGTGATTTCACTTCTGGTACTAGTGGTATGAATGAGCCAGGTTTGGTCCCGGCCAAGGTAGGCCTAGGCGTGGCCCGGCACTTAAGGGTCAACACCCGAACTCAGACCAAGCCCGGATGGGCCTAGCGCCCAAAAGATTTGGTTTGGCGCTCGGCTTGAAATTGATAATTAACATCCCTATTTCCGACTTGAATGTTTCTAATCTATCGGTTGATGAAATGGGCCACACATACACAAAGAAATACAGCCTTAAGAGGAAAGAAAATGTTAGCCTATATTTAGGGGTCGTTTGGTAACACTGATTCAAATGTATTTGGGCACATTCAGATTCCAAAAGTCATTTGGCAATGTGGATTCAAGGATAAATGAAATCAAGCATAAATGAAATACACAATTTTAATGTGTTTTGAAATCTATGTAGGCTATTATGTATTGGCATTAATGATATTTCAAAGCAATTCAACTATTAGTTACATAACTAAAATTACATCAATAGAATTATCCAAATTGTCCAAACATTAGCCATGTAAATTGCTGATATAAGAATATTGGTGAGTCGTTAGTTTGTGATCCTTATGCTTGTGAATCACCCAGGGCTTGGACTTTCATGATTTTTTTATTTTTTTTTACTAAAGTATATATTTCTATGCACTTGCACAACCATTCTATCGAATATCATGTTTACTAATTTGGGTGTACATGATATTCGATCCTGCTAGTGGGGGTGGCTAACAATGAAGTGTCAACTGACAGTGGGTGTACTAACAAGCTAACAAAAAAAAAAAAATGTATGCTAATTTGGGATATTAAGGTTAATTTAACAATTTGTGGAACGTTGTACCGCAAGCAGGTCGTGGCACCACATCCTAGTTTTTTTCACTTCCTCTTTGTTTTCTCTTAGCATAGATAGGGGGTGGTATTGACTACAGTGAAACAATGTATGTGATTTTGAGTTACCACTAGTTAGTAAAAACTTAGAATTTATGACAGGCTAGGAATGGTATAACCGCTTACAAAATTAAAAATCCGAAGATCCCTCGATATGAATGACTCCAACAGTTGGTTTGCCGCCAGAGATTGTAAGAGCCTTAGTAACATAAAAGAAAAGAGTTGTGCACCATTTTCTGCCTGCACAGAATGCAATTTCTACTTAATGGGATTTTGATTTTTTTTGAGGATCTGGAAAAGTTCTAAAAGTAACTTCATCCAAGGTTGAAATGGACAAACGCTAGAAAAAAGAAAGAAAAATAGAAGAAGATGAGAGTCTTATGCGCTATGTGTGAGATAGTCAAGCACTCTTAAACGAAAAGAGATAGTCAGGCATACCTGATTCTGACTCTATTACATGGATCAGAAAATTACAACTTACGGGCAAAGAGAAGATCATTGGAAGGAATGCACCAAGCTCACAAAACCCTCCCAAACTTCTTGATAACTCTTTCAAACCTCAGTCCTTAACAAGGTAAAATCTCTCCTCTCGAGTGTAGCTCTTCGTAGTTGTTAGTAGATGTCTCCAATGAGCGAGGTTAGCTCAATATTTATAAACATGACCAGCGAAAATTGAATTTCCTCTAGCTGCTTACGTAGCGTATACTCTTGGGGTGATATGAGCTTGTGGACCTAATAAGTGGACTTTTAGGGCTGGTGAGAATTGGATTTCCACCGTCTGTATTTCACAAATTTTGAGGTATTTTTTGCCACCTTAACCATCACTGAGACCCATCTACTGACCCAGATATTGTCACATGGTCCACCGGAATCAAATTTCCGCCTGTCATGTTAATCAATTCGAACAGTCAATTAGTTCTGAATGGGCCAAAGAACCTTTCTTGTGCACTTTATTTCTACTTGCTATGCTTTGAAAAATTCACTGTGATTGTATGAAATATTATATGTGATTTTGGATGGGATGTTCACACAATTAAATTCATTTTCTTATAAATATACAGTAGAATTTCAATGCCTTTCCATTTTTGGATTCTAATGCATTTCAATTACAAGCCATCAAACACAATTGAAGATTCATAATCACCTTGATTCCAATGTAATTTTTATTTGTAATCCGATATATTTTAAATACAAGCTCCCAAATAAGCCCTTATGATACATGGGATGCCTAAATCAAGAATTATAATGACCAACTCTTCTCCGATATAAGATATGTGCATATGAGTAAGGCTAAAATGACTCAACTCAGGGCCAAACAAGTCAATTTGAGTCATTTGACCAGGCTACTGTCGTAGCTTTAAATCCTATGGTTATTATTGCATTAAATCAGGACCCTTAATGATACTGACATGATATGTACTGTAGCATATGGACGTGCATGAAATCTTTTCTACTGAAAATTAATATAAAATCTAATTATAGTTTGACTATCTTCCAAATCACAAGGTCTAGAAATGAAAATATTTTGTAAATATTGCTATTGCAGCCCCACGATTTTGAAGAAAACAGGGTTTTGTACTTTTCTACTATACAAAATACCTTTTACATTTTATATTTCAAGATAACAACAAAAATTAAGTTATAAACAAATATCAAGTTTGTAATACGTGTGGACCTTGATTGATTCGGAATATGCTTCTATTTTTTTATTTTTTTTAATTTTTTTATTTTATCTTTTTATAATACCACTAGGTAAAATATCTCCGAGATTTTGAAAATCTCAAGATATTCTACTGGAAATTTTCAAACGATATTATCATGATAAAATCGTGAGATTTTTCAAAATCCCATCGGCATGGTTTGAAGATTTGAGTCTGATGTGATACATCAAAGCCGATTACAGCTTGTCAGACTCAATCTAGCTTAATACCTCGAGTCATCTTGACTCATTATTTGATTACAACCAACTGAACCTCACACCTTCTTCTTTTTTAAAAAATTATTAATTAATATTTTATTTTCAGCCAAAATTTTCAGATAATATCATGAGAAATACATCAAAATATAAAATCTCGTGATAAATTTCTGAGAAAGAGACTTGTCACTATCGGATAATATCACGAGAAATACACCAAATTATAAAATCTCGCAAGAAATTTCCGAGAAGGAGATTTGTCACTATCTTTGGACCAGTGTCGAAAGGGAAATATAGCAATCTTGGGATGAATTGGTCTAAAAGGTATAAAATAAATAATAAGAAATGATCCAGTGCTCTTAATCACTATAATTTGCAGTGCTCCTAGTTGCATCAAGAAACATGGACTGTCTAATTAATCCATCCAGACCATCCATTTGTTCCAACATACACTCTATGGGCTATAGAGCAAAAGTACACCAGTTGGTCAGTTCTGATCAATAGCTTATAAAATAGATGGTTGAGATTGTTTAAGTAGGCCTTGTTGCCATCATTTTCAGCACTAGGTGTGTGCGGGCATGCCAGAATTAAAATTGCGGTTTCAATTCAAACCGAAGAACAATGACCCCAAGCGCTAAGATAGGTGGACACAAGGTGTATTACAGAGATTTGATGAGATCAGTCGCCTATTTTGCTACTCGCTCAATATGTAAAATTAGATCAAGCGATATTTAGATGGTGGGGTTCATCCTTTGATTATCAGTTGCACCTTTACCTTCCATACAAAAAGACTTTTCGATACAAATAAAATAAAATGAGAAAGAGATTTTTATAGTCGTCCGCGAATAACAGTTGCAAAACACCTTTTTAGTTGAGGAACTAAATCTAGTGTATGAGTATAGACTTAAATTATTGCTAAAGATTACCAGCTACTTAGTTAATGCTACGGATTACACTACGAAATGTAAACAAAAGGCTGAAAAGTAAAAGATTACACTATGAAATGTAAATAAACTGGTAAATTGAAATGTTAATTGAAAGATAGATTTGATTTATTTTGGTATGAGACGCATTTTCTTGCTGAATTTTTCTTCTATTTATAACTTTAATCTAGCCATCTGGATCCTTCTCACGTTCTGGTGGTTGCAATAACTGTTCACCATTACTTGGTTTTCTATATGCTTCCCACGTTCTAACAATTGTTGTAACCATTTATCACTACTACCTTCTGGAGATTTTCTTGTCATCTATCCCAGTAACCACTTTAGGCCTTATCATTGACTCGATTGTATTCCGATCGGTTGCTCGATCGAGCTCATGGATAACCATCTGTCACTTGATTGAGCTCCTGGATGATCATTGGCCACTTGATTTGCCTTTTGGATGACCATCGGCCGCTTGATCGACCTCTTGGATGACTATCAGCCGCTTGGTCCAGTACTGCTTAGCTTGCTTTTGAATTCCTCCCAAATTAGGGCTGAAAGTCGAGCGGGTTGGGTCGGGTTGGTGTTCAACCCTAGGTTCCTATACTCAACCCTTACCTAACCCAAACCAACCTCGGGATGGGAATTCTCAACCCAAGCCCAACCCAAGCGGTCTCGGTCGGGTTGGTTGGGTTGGTCGGGCGGATACATGTTAATATTTTCATTATTACATTAGTCTATTATATTTCTATACACGTCTTATTTTTCCTACCTTTGATTTTATTAATTATATATGTAATTATTTATCATAAAGAACTTCATTTTGCTAAATAAATAAGCTAAAATATAGGACAACCACTCCTTTAAAAGTCGATGTTGTGTAACACGCAATTTATTTGAGAGAGAGAAATTCGGCGTATCTTGTTAGCTTGGGTCATTGGAAATAATGTGGAATAATGAGACCTGACGGCACTGGAATTTCCCATGCCTTCAACACAGACAATCCACACTCAATTAATTATATATTGATCGGGTTCGGATTGGGTCAGTCAACTCGAGACCTCAACCCAAGCCCAACTCAAGTTTTATCAGGTTGGTGTTTATATAACCCAAGCCCGAGACCAAACCCAAAAAATCCTACCCGAGCGCAACCCAATGTCGAGTCGGTCACGGTTGAACCCGCCTGACTTTCAGCCCTATCCCAAATTCTCATTGTCTCGTCATGTTGTGATTTCGTAAAATGCACTACAAACATCTTTGGATATCTTTAGCCTATAATATCTTTCCATTGCTATAACACTGGTTCATTCCAATTGAGTTTTTCAAGAATGGTGAGGAACAACAGGCCCAACATAACATGTTTAAAATCCTGCTCACTGCTTTTTGAGAAATACAAAAACTATTCTCAACTTTTCTTAAATTTTTTTCGCACAAAAGCTTTTTCCATCTCTTGATTTGTTCTTTGGATAAAATGAAAGTCAAATCTCTTAAAAAAGTACATTTGGATAGAATGACAATCAGATCAACTGGCATGGACTTAATCTCCATCATATAGTTAATGGGCGGCTGAAAAATTCAACATTTCAATCAATCTTGTCCGTTTGCTCAATCTCTTAAAAAATGGATGGTGCAGATCATTTAAAACAGAAACTCCAATCATTGACCAGAACCAACCATAGGGCTCACCTTGGACTACCTATGGCTCTTGCCCATGGTGCTCAAAATCCATCTTCAAACGATGATGCTAGTGGTCCCTCCATGAATTACAAATCAGATTGTAACGAAAAGAGAGCCCCACTTTCGCAGATAGGCCTCAAAGTGGGCCAGGTTTGATCCAGGTTGTAGTTACTCTGAGCCCGACCCATTTAATAAACAGGTTCGAGAAATCTAGCCCTAACACAACCCTCTATCCATTAAATTACCAGCTAATATGACCCAACCCACTTAAAATTTCTAGGGCCTGAATCCAACCCAACTTATGAAATTGCAATTGGGTCAGGCTCAACCAACCCGCTCGCCTAAACCCATACACTGACTTTAATTGCTTGTGATATGCTTCTTCACTATACCTAAAGTTTTCATGTGTATGGAGGTCTATTACACCCTTATAGGGTTATGTCTTTTTCATGCCATTAATATGTTTAATCTCATATGCACACTCGCAAAAGAGCAATCATACATGACTATTAGAATACCTTACCTTTGTTTTGGGTTATAGGTTGGGTTGGATTGGGTCGAGTTGGGTGGGGTCATTTGGCCTAACCCATTATTCAATATATGATTGTTGGGTCGGGTCAGGTTGGGTTGGCTTAAACGCAAGCTAACCCATTGATCTAAATGGGTTACCTATATTTAAACGAGCTTGACCCATAATCTGACCTGACTTGGGTCAAACCCAACTCAAAGGACAATTGAACAAATTGACCCATGAGTCGACCTGACCCATTGCTACCCCTATTTGTAGAGGAATAGTATTACTCGAGCCATTAGACTTTTTCATGATGGACCATCAATGTGGGTATAGATCGACATATCCATGAGTCCCAATGTGAATGTTATTATATATAGAATTTTACCACAAAATTCCTACGTAATGCTGGTTTTGCCAAATAACACCTTAGCTGCTTTTTTGGGATGACATGATCAAAATAACATCTTTATTTATTTTTCTTTTAAAATGTTGGAAAGTTGAGAATTGTGGTCCCACATGGTTTTTGCATGACATGGAAACCACCCAACAAATGCAATCCACTAGGATAATTAGAAAAACAAATAATCTAGATGATCCAATTAGAATGTGTGGGCGGCGCCGTTAAAAATATCTAAATTCATGTGCAACTCATTTGATGATTTAATCGACGATATTTCTTTTCCGTCTAATCATCATGACGGGGTTCATATGTGGACCTATTATATGTCGTACATATAGCACATGGGCCCACAATTCTGGACTTTATAACTTTTTAAAAAGGTCATTGTGGTAATTCCCCCCTAGAGGGACCTCATAGAGAAACTATTTTGGTAAAAATGAAAATGCAAGAGTTAAAACCCTTAAATTCAAAATGCTATATGCTCTTACTATGGTAAATGATTATAAATGGGTAATGATTATTTACTCTTTTAATTGTGTCATCATATCACTTACATTTGATTGTAATGATGATTTTACTATAATGTTTGTTTCACCCATGAACTATTCTAAAAAGAATATTTCTGTAAAAGGAAAATGTAATGTTTATAATTTACTTGTTTCCTTTACAAGTGTATTCCGCTCTGGATTTACACGTATTTTTTTTTAATTGATTAACATGTTAGTACACATACATCGCTATTTGCACAAGCTATCTTGAAAATAATAATAATGGATCATTTACACTACATTTCAAGGGAAATTACAAAGCTAAACAAACTCATGGCTCTTGGAACACTACGAGTCATTGTACTTCTACGGCATGTTTGATTTACAATAATTATAGGGAGTTTGGTGTAAACAAATAATAATTATTTACTTTGCTATTTCATGTTGTATGACGTTGACAGGTACAGTGATGTGAAGCTAGCATCATGTGCATGTGACAAGAAGTCTATATTTTATCTACACTATCCATTCAACTTGCTCGATCATTTTAGGGCACGACTTAAAAAAATAATAATAATAAAATAAAAAAAAAAAATAATAATAAAGAAAGATCCAAAAGCTCAAGTGTACCACACTACAGGAAGCAATGGAAATAATGGATGTGGATTTCTTGCAAAAGCCTTTCGCAGAAGTTCTTGTGGGAAATTAGGTGGGGCCCACTGTGATGTTTGTGAGAAATTCTCTCCTTCCATCCATTTTGTGAGCTCATTTTAGAACATGTTACCAAAAATGAACTGTATCCAAAGTTCAAGTGAGCCGAAAACGTAACAATTAAATTTCCGCAATTGAAATATTTGTGGGGCCACAGAAGTTTTGATTCGTGCTAATATTTTTGTTTTTAATTCATCCCAATAGAAATGACGTTATTAACGGTATGGATGGTATCTAAACATCACCGTTGAACCCAGGAAGGTTTCAACGGTAGGAATTTCCCTAACCACATTTTCCTTTAGTATGGCTCACTCAAGCTTTGGATACGGTTCATTTTTTTACAACATGACCTAAAATGAACTCACAAAACGGATAGACGGGAAGGATTTCTCACAAATATCATAGTGGGCCCCTTCTAAGTTCCCAGCGCAGGAACTTCCTGCAAAAGGCTTTCATAGGAAATCTGCGTCAGGAGATAATGATGCCCATCTTTAAATTATTGTTTTCTATGTAGTCCACATGAGCTTTGGATCTGTCTCATTTTTAAGCTCATGCCCTAAAATAATTTGAAAAAATGAATGGATAGTGTGTATATATAACACATCATGGTGGGGTCATAGAGTTTTGGCTTAAAGATTGATTGAGAAAATCCAGGTGAAATTTCATCTCTCTTTTGCAAACAGCTAGCCGTTATAATTATTGCGGTTCTACCACTATTTATTAGCTACCAATAAGGTCCTAGGTTGGATTGGGAGACTTTGGAGAGTCCATTCTATTAATCTAGACCGTTCACTAAGTCCAACACACATTTAATGCCATGCCATGCCATGCAAACATCCATCTTTTGATATTGATGGTCCACATTGTTTAGCAAAGCTGGTCAAATAAACAATTCCATCATCTGTTTCTTAGGGCCAATCATGGATTACTTATAATTCTAAAGAATTACATTCCTAGACAATCCTAACCATCCCACCAATGTCTTGAAAAAATGGATGGCTAGAAAACGGCCTAATAGAGAATGATTTGGGTAATCTGATCAGTTTTTTTCCCCGAAGAGCACAGTATCATGTCTCTACTCTACCTCCGGTAGAATAAATTTCAATCTTCCCAAAAAGGAAAAAATTTATGTTATTCAATGGATTGGTAGAAATTGATTATGATAGTTGAGGATCAATATTATAGCTCCACATTTTGCAATCCACACTGCTTAATTAATCTCCCGTAGATAATCCCACACGTGTGAGCTCATGTGAGATTGTCCTTGACATAATTTACTACTAGATGGGCTAACCACATGCGTATGTCTGCATGCCCAACATACATCTACAACAAGTCCCATCCATTTTGGGTCCACATTTAAATATCCAAAACTGCGCATCAGGTGGGCCTCACTCATAATAATAGCTGATAATTAATAGCTGATAATACCTTGGATAAGTGATACTACCATAATACATTCATTTTTTTTTTTTCTTTCTTTATAAATGGTATAGCCAAGAATTGTAAGGATTGCATGGCCTATGCATGACATCTAATCAATCAAACATATGCACTCTGTCATGATGGTCAAATGAACCAAAAATATAGCTGATAACTTCATCAGATGAGTTATGCATTGATTTGAATATTTTGGGTGGTCTATATGGTTTCTTCTGGTGTGGCCCACCTTTTGATTAGATTGTTTGAATTTTTCGTTTTTTGATTATGGTGAGTTATATTTGTTGGACGTTTTATCCTTAAAAAGAAAAAAATAAAAATAAAATTTTTGTCACTTTAGCGCTAAAAAGGACCACTTGGATGGAAACATGGTAAGAGAGAGAGACTTGTGTCAGCTCCTAGGGAATCGAGATTGATAGTGACCCCAGTACGGAATGTTGGTGCTGAAAAAACCATGGATGCCTACTATAATTAATGTATTTTTAACCAGGCTGTCCAACCATTTTTCCAGCTCAACATAGGGCAGAGTACTGAAACGAAGCATATCCAAATCTCAGGTGTACCACACTATAGGAAATAATGAACACCCACCGTTAAGAACTTTCTAGAGTTTGTAATGTTTATTTGCCATCCCATCTTTTGATTAAGTCACATGGGCCTGGACGAAGGCATAAAACAAATATCAGCTCCATCCAAAAAATTTGTTTTCCCTATAAAACTTTTAATGGTGAGTGTTAAATCTCCACTTTTTTTTGTGGTGTGGTCCACCTAAGATTTGTATCTACTTCATTTTTTTGCTATTACCTTCAACTGAGTTGAAAAAAATGAATAGACGATATGGATGAAGCACATACATCATGTTAGGGGCCACATACTTTTGCAACACCAACTTCGTTGATGGAGGGGACACTGCCGAATCCAAGAGGGTGACGCAGATTTCCCTCCCGGTGGGAGCAGATTAGATGCCGCCTGCTTCACCAAGACAAGACGTGACAGCCTATACTACCTTTCCTATGGGCCACCTTGATTTATGCACTCTTTATCTACTTTGTCCGTACATTTTGTCATGTCATTTTAAACAAGTCTAAAAAAATTAAGTATATTCAAATCTCAGTGGCCATAATATAAGGAAATAGTGGTGATTGAATGTCCCATCCTTCAAAACTTCCTTAAAAGTTATTTGTCATCCAACTTAATAATAAGGTCACACAAAACTGATTTAAGGGCCTGTTTGATTTTTTAAAGCACGTGTAAGTAAATATCTGTAAATAGGTAATTATTACCCTTTCACCCATTCGAAAATCCATCCGAAATTTTGTCTCGAAAACCGGTTTTAAAGGGATAGTTTAAAATTCTAGACCCATTGTGAAGTATATTATATATTTGGCTCGTCCATTCATTTTACCACGATTTTGAGGCATGAGCCAAAAAATAAAGTAAATCTAACATTCAAGTGACCCACATCAAAGTAAACAGTGGCCTCAAGAAGTTTTTAATGGTAGTATTCAATTCCCTTTTCCTAGTGTGGTCCACTTGAACTTTGAATCTGCTTCATTTTTTTTACTCATGCCATAAATTCAGTTGGTATAACGGATGTACGGTGTGAATAATTCAAATATATCAAAATGGCCCCACATATATTTGTTAGTAACCTCGATTTTAGTGTTGAAAAAAGTAGAAGTCAAATCAACCCTTCAAAACGATGAGGTAACTACCCTCGGAAGTAATTATTACATATTTGCAATGGATTTACCATTACTTTGAAAAATCAAACATGCCTAAAAGGAAATACACAAATACAAGCTTCATCCAAAACTTATTTGACCCATAAAAAGTTTTTAATAGTCAATCGACATTATTTTTTTATTGTATGGTTTCCTTTAGATTTGGATCTACTTCATCTTTGTGATCATGCCCTAAAATGATTGGGCACAACAGATGAACGGCGCCGAGATGGAATACATCTATCAAGGTGGACCCCATGTATGGAATACATATATCAAGTAAGAATGCGATGCATATGAAAGTATTCCCTAACACAACCATCACTCATAACTATATATTATACATCATATGTGAACAATATGGTTATGCCTTTGCATCGGATCTATCTCACTTTTAGATCTACCCCACCCATCCTCATGGTAAGGCATTTTACTCAGGCCTGACGATGATTACCTCTCGCACGTCAAATTAACAATTGGATCTATTGTTTGTTAGGGCTGTTATGGGAAGATCCGAGCCCGTTATAGTTCCGAGGATCAATATCTTCTTAGTTCGATCAGACGCGAGAATATCTGAAATGACAAACACCGAGCCGGGGGATCGTCCTCGTCCTCATCTTCATCTTCGTCTGAAGAAGGATGTCCCGAGCCGAGACTAGGGCGGAACATCTCAGACGCTAAACTAAGAAACTGCCTTAAACAGACGTGTCCGCTAACCTCGCCCATTGATACGCTACACGATCCCTGGATTACGCAATATATTTCCACGATTCGAAAATCCCCCTTATGGAACGAATCGTGCCGAGATTAACGGACCCAGACCGTCCGACAGCCAAGTATAAATACATTGAGATCCCATTGCTACAGGTACCCAACATCTTGCACTCTCCCTCTACCTTTCAACTTAGACCCAGATTCTCTTGACCTAACTTAGGCATCGGAGGATCCCTCGGCTTAGCCAGGGTCCTTAATCCTTTGTGCAGGACCAGGGTCCCTTGGAGGCACGTAGCACGGAGTGGAGGGTGATCCAGATTTTGTCATCAACATTTTTGACGTCGTTTGTGGGAACTGATACAAAAGGCCAGGTTCCTATTATCAAGTATAATGGTTAGAGGAAAGAATAAAGTAGTAGCTGTGGAACCGGAGCCAAATGAGCAAACTCACTCCTCACTACTTCATGCTGAATCAGCCCTGGGGCCTTCACAGCGTTCTAGCAATCGGGTGAGTAAGTATCACGCCGTGCAGAACGAGATACAAGCCCTACGTGACGAGGTGAACAGGATGAAGCAACAAAAGGAGACACAACCATGCCCTGCTTAGAAAAATCTTGTTCCTAAACCGGTTGGTCTGGTCATGGAAGCTCACTCCGCGCTGAGAAGTATGAGGCCCGAGGCGCCTCAACATCCCCAGATGCCGGTTTTGGGTCAAAATCTTCCTTCAACCCAAATCATAGTCTCGGCTCGGAACACAGCCACTCGAGCTCTGACCAATGCTTCGGTCACTTCAGCCCTGACATCAACGGATCTCCGTCATCGACTAGAACGGGGGAGGGAAAGGAGAACTCCAAAAATAGAAGACGCCCAAGAAACTTGTAGTGGAGAACAAGGACCCCTGAGAGAAACGGTTCGCGGAGCCCAACGATAAATTCTTAGCTCTGAAAAAGAAACAACAGCCGACATCAGTTCCCTCCGCTGTTCAAGCAGTGATGGAAGAGATCGAGCCTCCCTTCACCTCAGAAATCATGAACGAGGTGATGTCACAGAGGTTCCAGGTACCTCCCGTCATCCAATACTCTGGGTCTAGAGACCCATCTGAGCACATGAAAGCCTATCACTCATGGATGCAGATTCAGACGGCGACGGATGCCATGATGTGCCGAGGGTTCTCGATCACGCTCATGGGCTCCGCTCGGAGTTAGTACCGGCAGCTCAAACCGAACTCCATTAGTTCCTTCGCAGAGTTGAGTCGACTATTCCTTACCCACTTCATTAGTGGTAAGAGAAGTCAGAAGCCCAACACTCACCTATTCGCTATCAAGCAAGAGTCGAAGGAGTCGTTGAAAGATTACATTGCTCACGTCAATGAGGAAGCACTATTAATAGAAGATTACGACGACAAGATGACACTCGCAACCGTGTTCAGCGGCCTAAAAGAAGGGAAAATTCACCTTCTCCATTGGAAAGAACCCACCAAAGACGTTAGCAGAACTTATTATCAGAGCTCAGAAATACACTAACGCCGAAGAATTCTCCAATGCCCGCAAAAATGTCCAAGTAACAGAGCTGAATGGTAAGGGGAAGAGGCTCAGGAACAAGGAATCCCAGCCAACCAACAAAGGGCCTGATGACCACGCCCCTCACGATCGATGCTTGAGCAGAAGGCAGAAGGGAAAGTTCCGCTCCTACACCCCCCTTAACACATCCACCAAGCAGATTCTATTGGACATCCGAGGAGAAAAGTTGTTGAATTGGCCCGTTTGTATGAGGGCTGACTCAGATCATCGAGACAAGCGCAAGTACTACCTCTTTCACCGAGATCAGGGCCATAACACGACAGACTGTGTGGATCTCAAAGATGAGATCGAGACCCTTATTCGGAAGGGACACCTGCATCGATACACCAAAGAAGGAAAAACTGCTCAGAAAGAAGAGAGAGATCGAGAGCAGCCGAATAACACCACGGAAGAGCCCGCCGAAATCCGTACCATCTTCGGGGGCTCATCTGGTGGAGGAGACTCGAATAGGGTGTGTAAAGCCCACTCTCAGAGGTCTGATCTGGAACATTACGTCCACATAACCGAGCGGCACAACAAGAAACTCCGGGTCAGCCCATGCACTTTGACCTTCACGGAAGAGGATGCGCACGAAATCCAGCATCCGCAAGACGATGCCTTGGTAGTTATTACGACCATAGCAAACCGCAAGGTATATCGCATCTTGGTCAACATCGGAAGCTCGGCGGACGTAATCTATTCTGAAGCCTTCGAAAGGATGGGGATTCCGAGGTCTCACCTCAGACCTGTGAAGACCCTCCTGCACGGCTTTGTCGGAGAAAGAGTAATCTCCGAAGGAGCCATTTCCCTCCCTGTGACTACCAGAGAAGAGCAACACCAAGTCACCCTTATGGTGGACTTCTTAGTTGTCAACGTACCATCGGTGCATAACGTCATTCTAGGCAGACCTTCCCTCAATGCAATGAAAGCAGTTGTCTCCACCTATCACCTGATGATGAAATTTCCTGCCGAGGGTGGGATAGGATACCTCTAAGGCGATCAATGCGAGGCTCGGAGATGTTATGCTATAGCAGTCAAGAAGGGGTCGGTTAACTAAACACTTACCATCAACATGCTGGAACCCAGAGGACCAGCGGAAGAATCGTCCGTAGAAGATCTGGAGAAAGTGTCGCTCGACGAGGCAAATTCGAGCAGAACTGTCCAGCTCGGAACTTCACTGAACCCTGAGTAGCGGTCCGAAATGCTAACTTTCTTACGGCAACATAAGGACGTCTTCTCATGGTCACACGCGGACATGCCGGGGATCTCCCCTGACGTCTTGGTCCATAGGCTGAACGTGGACCCATACCACAAACTGGTAAAGCAAAAGAGAAGACCATTCGATGCCGATCGATACGAGGTCATTGCCGACGAGATCTCCATCTTGCTCGACATTGGTTTCATAGAGGAGGTATACTACCTCGATTGGATTGCGAATGTGGTCCTCGTTAAGAAGGCCAACAGGAAATGACGAGTCTGTGTAGAGTACTCGGATCTAAACAAAGCTTGTTCGAAAGATAGTTTCCCGTTGCCTCGGATGGATCAGTTGGTGAACAGCATGGCGGGACACGAATTACTCTCTTTCTTGGACGCATACTCTGGGTACAACCAGATCGCGTTGCATCCCCCAGACAGGCAAAAGACTACCTTTGTCACGGACAAGGGACTCTACTGTTACCGGGTCATGCCATTTGGCCTGAAAAAATGCTATGGCCACGTATCAAAGACTGGTAAATCGAAATTCTTCAAACAGATTGGACGCACTATGGAAGTGTACGTCAACGACATGCTGGTGAAAAGTATTAAGGCATCCGATCACCTGACGGATCTCAGAGAAACGTTCATCGTCCTTCGAGAATACCAGATGAAGCTGAATCCCACAAAATGTGGTTTCGGAGTCGGCTTAGGAAAATTCCTTGGGTTTCAGGTCAGTCAGAGAGGCATTGAAGCTAATCCCGACAAAATCAAAGCACTCCTTGACATGAGTTTGCCTCAGACTGTCAAAGAAATACAATGTCTCACGGGGCGAGTCGCGGCACTCGGACGTTTTATATCCAGAGCAACAGATAAATGTCTCCCCTTCTTCCAACAGTTGAAGGGTCATAAGAAGACGGAATGGACGTCAGAGTGCGAACTAGCCTTTCAGCAATTGAAACAACATCTAGGCTCACCCCCTGCTGTCCAAACCCGAAGAAGGCGAGCCCTTGTTCCTGTACCTTGCAGTCTCACCCAAGGTGTTAGCTCGGCCCTAATCAGAGAGGTTGGAAGCAAGCAGCTCCCTGTATACTACGTAAGCAAGGCTATGGTACCTGTGGAGACAAGATATCCGCCCCTAAAGAAGCTAGCGTTCATCCTCGTCGTTTCAACTCGGAGGTTACGTCCGTACTTCCGAGCCCATTCGATCGTTGTGTTGACCGACTCCCCTCTCAAACAAGTTCTCTAGAGACCTGAAGTTTCAGGTCGGCTAACCAAGTGGGCCATCAAACTCGGAGAGTTCGACATTCAGTTTCGACCGAAGACAACAGTTAAGGGCCAAGCTGTGACCGACTTCATTGCCGAATTCACCACTCCGAGTACAGGAGAGGTCAACGCCGAAAGTGAGACTATTCCATCCGATCCTCCACCCAGCCCAGGGACTGTATCGGAAATTGGATGGATCCTCTATGTAGACGGATCATCCAATGCTAAGCGAGCCGGAGCCGGAGCCAGAATCATCCTGATCGCACCTGATTCCACATCCATCCAATATACGATCTGACTCGGATTCAAAGCCTTAAACAATGAAGCGGAGTACGAGGCTTTGCTGGCTGGACTTAGATTAGCAGCGAGTCTGGGTGTCCAGACTCTCCAGGTCCGATGTGACTCCCAGCTGGTAGTAAATCATATCTCTGTCGAGTATAAAGCTAAGGAGACGAGGATGATCACTTATTTAGACGAGGCGAAAAAGTTAATTGGAAGATTCTGAAACTGTACGATCCATCAAATCCCCAGAACAGAAAATTCCTAGGCCGACGCCTTGGCGAAACTGGCCTCAACCTCAGAAGGGAGAATCCCGCAGATCGTTCATGTTGAATTCATATAACATTCGAGCATCGAACAGGCAAAGAAGAAAATGGTTAATCCAGTGCAAGCTACTCCAAGCTGGATGGACTCGGTTTTCAACTACCTCACATCTGGCGAGATCCCCTCGGATAAACTGGAAGTCAGGCGCCTGAGAGTCCGAGCTGCGCGGTACGTCATCCTTGACGGTATCCTATATAAGAAAGGGCATTCTCAACCCTACCTCAGATGCCTCCGACTCGATGAAGCGGACTATGTTATTCGGGAGATTCACGAAGGAATCTGCCGAAACCATTCCGGCAGCCGAGCCCTGACCCCGAAAATACTTCAGCAAGGATACTTTTGGCCAACCCTCAAGCAGGATTCGAAAGACTATGTTAAAAAATGTGATAAATGCCAATGTTACTCAACCGTGCTGAGGCAACCAGCAAAGGAAATGACTCGCATGAGCGATCCGTGGCCGTTCGCTCAGTGGGGGATCGATATTATTAGCCCCTTGCCCACAGAGAAGGGGCAGGTCAAGTTTGCCATCGTTGTAGTCGACTACTTCACCAAATGGGCAGAGACCGAGCCGGTTGTGAAGATCACGGAATGGAGAATGATTGACTTCGTCTGGAAAAACATCATATGTCGGTTTGGGGTTCTGCGCACCATCGTGTCAGACAATGGGCGGCAATTTGATAATGACAAGTTCCTAGGCATGTGTCGAGAGCTCAGCATCACAAATACATATTCCTCTCCTCGGCACCCCCAGTCCAATGGACAGGTGGAGGCAGTCAACAAAGTTATCAAACACCATCTTAAAATAAAGTTGGAGAAGCGAAAGGCAGTTGGACCGAGGAGCTCCCATTCATCCTCTGGGCCTACAGGACCATAACTCAGTCCTCAACTGGGGAAACTCCATTGTCACTCTCATACGGCTTGGAAGCAATGGTACCAGTTGAAATTGGTCTTCCTATTGCTAGGGTAAAGAATTACCAAGAAAATCAAAATTTCGAGCAAATCGAAGCTAACTTGGATCTTCTTGAAGAAGTTAGAGACATATCAAGGCTCTGAGTCACCGCTCGGTATCAGTAAGTGGCACGATTCTACAGTTTCAAAGTCAAAGTCAGGCGGTTCCGCCCGAGGGACTTAGTCCTTCGCTGGGTATTCTAGAACACCGCTGAGCCGGGGGCTAGGGCACTCGGGCCAAACTGGGAAGGGTCGTACCGCGTGGTCTGATCGACTACACCGAGCTCCTATCACTTAGAAGACTCGAGGGTCGCCAGCTCCCCTACCCCTGGAATGTCGAGCACTTAAAAGTCTACTACCCATGATGAAATAGCCTTTAAGGCTCTCAATAAGTGTACGCCTCTGAGCAACTAGCCTTTAAGGCTTTCAATGAAATTTACTGCTTCCTCTTTACATAATTAGATTATCTACTAAGGAAAAGTTGTCTCTCATATGCAGAGACGGACTGAACGAGCTAATCCCTTAAAGAAGGGGTTAGAGCGTGATTCCATGAAAACTTGACAAGGCATCCCCTCTGAGTCAGGGGAAAAGCCAAAAGATGGCCCGATTCCCCAACAGAGGAATCGGCTCACCGCTCGACTAACGGAAGGAACGAAGGTTTCTCGCCAATTGTGGGATGAGCCAACCCCTTAGGGGATCGGACTCTGTAATGATCAGGCCATAAAGGCTTCAAAATTCTACGAGACAGCATTGGAAGGGGCTGACCCGTCAAAGGGTCAGCTCGGCCATGCCCTAAAGTAAATCGACCTGTCAACAAATCAGTTCGGCAATCAACAATCAACAGTCAACATCCAAAAATTAACTACGGACTAGCATATAAAAGAAAAATCGTCATTCATGCACCCTCTCCAGAGGGTCAAAAATCATCATTCATATACCTTCTTTAGAAGGTCAAAAAGTAAGATCCATCACGTCATTCAAAAACTACGCAGTCGGAGGAGCCTGGGCGTCGAGGGCTTGGTCCGGGCAGACATCTTCAGCGGGCTTCTCTCCAACATCGTCGAACAACAAAGGGTCGAGGTTTAAGTATGGATACAAATCTTAGACCGCCTCTATACAAGCATCAAAGACACAGTTGTAAAACTTAGTGGCTTCGGCGTAACTTTCCTTTGAAGCCTTGAAGGCGTCCACTGCGGCAGCCACCGCTACAGCCATGGAGGGCTCATCTTCGGCCCGTTGAGTTTTCATTGCTTGGGAGACGGCTTGGATCTGTTCTTCTGCCACCTCGATCTTATGCCGCTCAAGGATTTCACCCAATCGGGCGTTCTCCTTGGTTAAAAAATCTGCCTGGGCCATGGCTCGTGTCAGCTCAGCCATCGCCACACTGCATCGGGCCTCGAGATCATTCATGACTCCCTGCAGCTGGAGCTCTCTAGCCTCAAGCTCATTCACGACCCCCTGGAGCGGAAGCTCTTTAGTCTTCCCATCCTCAAGCTGCAGACGCAGAAAAGTAACTTCATCCCACAAGATCCCTGCTTCAGTTTTGAGGACCTTCACCTCGGTCACTCTCCTTTCCAACTCCCGTGCCCTCTCTAGAGCCAAAAGGAGCTTCGAGACAGACTGAATGAAAACAGAGAAATAAACATGCGAGTGTGAAAGAAATAGAAACTAAGAAGCAGAAGGGCAAAAGAAAATATCGTGTAAAAAATGGAAGTCATGTCATTCAATAATGAGTTGTCCGATTTGGTGAGAAGGCGGGCTATATCCTCCTCTGGGGCATGTTTGGGAGCCCAAGGCGTCAGGCAACACAGGTGGTAGCCCGGTTCAAACCTCCCACCGCTCGTCCCCACCTGGGCCGAGCCTGTTGCTTCTGCAAACCAAGTCCTGCTGCCAGCTGAGGCCTGAGCCTCGGCCCCGAGATCATCTCTAGCCTCGAGAGGGGCGATCATGGTGTCAGCCATCCGAACGGCCTCCTCCCGCTCGGATGATGAAAGGATAGTTATGCAGGGGGCTGCAAGACGAGCCTTCTCGATGAGGGGAACGACGGTGAGCGGAAGAGGAGTTATGGTTGTTGGAGAAGGAGTTATGATTTCTGAAGGAGTTATGGTTGCCGGAGTCAGAACAATCATTGCCGGGACCTGGGTCTAGGCAGGTAACACAATTGGAGCTGCGGCGACAAAAATTGGAGTTGCAGCCGGAGCCATAAAAATAAAAACTGGACCAGAGGGACCCTCCCTGTGAGGGGGCGGCCTGCCTCCTCCGAACAGTTGTCTTCATCCGGGACTCGGCCCTCAGCATCTCCTCCGCTGTGGGGGCAACTTTTCTTCACCGAGAACCAGATGCCTCAGCCATGCCTGGTAGAGAATGACAAATCAGCAAATAAAAGAATAAGTTTGGCCTCTCCTAAAGAAATGAAAGAAGAACTTACTGAAAGACGTTGGGAGATGTTGAGACTTGCACAGCCCAAACCAGTGAAGGTTGGCGGCGGTGATCAGGTCTGATCAGGAGCGAAGCTCCCCTGATCACGCCTTAGCCTTGACGACTTGATTTTTCTAGTCCAAAGTGAGGAGAGGCAAACCCCTTGGGAAATCTACAAGGATAAAAAGAGCTTCAATCTGACTGGAGTAAAGAAAAGAAAGGTTGAAAGGGAAGAAAATGCTTAAAATCCGACCTGGTTTTAAAAATCGGGTGGGGACCCGAGTTGTCAAAGTCCCGAGCTCTGCTACTGACACCTCTCATTCGCCCGCAATCTAGAACCACTTATTCTTCCAGTCCTTGTTGGAAGACGGAAGATTCATTACTAACCCCGACCCTTTGTTACCTCGGGTCGCGAAGTAGTACCATGGTTCTTGGTTGTCTTGCTTGACCAAGTACAAGCTTATTAACTCCTTTGGGTTAGATCCACATTCCTGACTTGACGTCAGATGATAAAGGAAGAAATTAATACCCTCCAAGCATTGGGGGTGAATTGTCTGGGATCCAGTCCGAGGTAGGCTGTTATGGCTAGGATGAAGGGATGCAAAGGAAGTCGGAGCTCACATTTCAGTGCACAAAGAAAAATGGTAACTTCTTCCTCAGCAGGCGCGTCAGCGGTGTCAAGGGGCTCTGGGGCCCTTATCTGAACGGAGTCTAGGATCTGAAACTCCGATCAGATCCATCCCATTTGAGACTTTGATAATACGGAGCCTCCTAGGACTACCTCTAAGACCCGCCCACTCATTGGCATCTCAGCGACCTCGGTGGTTGTGGTCCGAGGGCTCGAGCAGTTTTCTTTTTGCCAGCTCGACAAGTCCGAGCCCCAGCCTCCTTCTGTTTTCGGGGCGGTGGGAACATGGGTACAGCTTCAAAGGGGCCTTCAGAGCCCCTCTCTCTCCCTCATCAGAACTCCCCGACTCGGAGTCATCATCATAATCCCGAACGGTTTCTAGATCGGACGACATCTCACAGGGAAGAGAGAAATGCTAAAAGGAGAGAGAACTCACCGGGAATCGCCTTCACCGCAAAAGCTCCTGATCGGTTAAAGTCGCCTCGCCGGAAGCTTCAAATCTGTCAGAATCACCTTCGCCGAAAATCGTCTCCTCAAGGAACACGAACTCAAAATGCTGAAGTAAGAAGCTTTTCTAAAAATGCAGAGAATTATATAGCCCGAGGAGCATCTTTGCATTAATGACAGGCACAATGGCCACCACCAAACCATCGTGAGATGACTTCACGAGCACACGTGGCTGTAGGTTACTGGCTTAACCTCTGTCCGGCCGCGTGCATCTGACATTGGACGATGAGCTGCAGGTAGCAGAAGTGACGTTTGAGCAGAGGGAACGTCACTCAAATGTCTCCCAGGGCATACGTGGCAATTAGCCATAGGCTGAACGACGATTTGAAATCCCAACCGTCGCCACGCGTCTGCTGAATGTTAGCCCGTGGGCGGAAAACCCTGAGGGTGCGACGCTTCAAAATTCTAAAATCATGATAATATCGGCATGCGTAGAAGGTTCAGCAGATAAGGCAGTTTATCTTCCGCGTGCTTACTCTCTGAGTCCGTAGTCGACCTCGAAGAGTAGGGGGCTTCTGTTATGGGAAGATCCGAGCCCGTTATAATTCCGAGGATCAGCATCTTCTTAGTCCGATTAGACGCAAGAATATTCGAAATGACAAATGCCACCGAAGAAGGGCATCCGAGTCGGGGGCTCATCTTTGTCCTCATCTTCATCTTCGTCCGAAGAAGGATGTCTCGAGCTGAGACTAGGGCGGAACATCTCAGACGCTAAACTAAGAAACTGCCTTAAACGGATGTGTCCGCTAACCTCGCCCATTGATACGATACACGATCCCTGGATTACGCACTATATCTCCACGATCCGAAAATCCCCCTGATGGAGCGAATCGTGCCGAGATTAACGGACCCAGACTGTCCGACAACCAAGTATAAATACATTGAGACCCTATCGCTACTGGTACGCAACATCTTGCACTCTCCCTCTACCTTTTAACTTAGACCCAGATTCCCTTGACCTGACTTAGGCATCGGAGGGTCCCCCGGCTTAGCCAGGGTCTCCTTCCCTAATCCTTTGTACAGGACCAGGGTCCCTTGAAGGCACGTTGCACGGAATGGAGGGTGATCCAGATTTTGTCATCAACAAGGGCCTATCGTGAATTGCTTATGATTCTAAAGATTCCCAATACACAATCCTAACCATTCCATCAATGGCTTGGAAAAATGGATGGCCAAGATAAAGCCCTAATAGAATGGTTTGGGTAGTCAGATCAGGTTTCACTGAGAGTACAGTATCATTTCTCTACTTTGCCTCTGGTGGAATAAATTTCAATCCTGGGAAAAAAAGTAATAATAATATAAGTGAATTTTCACCAGAAAGTGGCAAAGCAAAGAATTACATGGTCTTGCATGATGTATGTATGACATCCAACTCATGATTAGATGAACCAAAAATATGTTTGATAATATCATCAGATGGGTTAAACGTTGATTTGAATATTTTGGATGTTTACATGGTTTCTTCAGGTGTGGTACACCTCATGATTAGATTCTGTATTTTTGGTTCATTTGATTATCAGGTGAGTTGCATTTGTTGGATGGGTTGCTACGTTTGTCAGTGACCCCAATACTTGCTGCTTGGAACAGATTTGGCTAGCTATAACGTATGTGTTTTATCCGCACCATCCATTTTTCTAACTCATTTTAAGACATAAGCCCAAAAATAAGGGAACAGATTTGGCACCGAAGTGGGTGGATCCATGACTATGGGGTCCACCCTCTGCAGGCCCACTATAATGTATGTGTTTTATCCACACCATCCATCATTTTTCGAGTCTAAAAATGAGGGTGCAACTTTGGCACTGAGGTGGATGGATCCCCGACTGTGGGGTCCTCCGTGATTTATATTCCTACATTTAGGTTGTCCATCTATTTTGAAAGAGCTCATTTTAGGGCATGCACCATAAAATAAAGCAAATCCAAATCTTAGGTGGAACACACCAAAGAAAGCAATGGTGATTGGCCATTAAAAGCTTCTCACAGGCAACAAAAGTTTTGGATCGAGAATATGATATTTTTATGGTCCCTTTATCCATGTCTTTATGACTCTATCAATAGGTTGGATTATAAATAAACAACCTAATGGGCCCCAATATGTTTTTAATAATGAATATTCAATCACTACTCTTTTCTGTGTTGTGGTCTGTTGATGCAAAAAACTGGTGCGTGTGCCCTCCCCCGTCCTACCACCTGCCAAAGGAAGAAATAAAGGAGACCCTGGCTAGAGCCAGGGACTCTCCGATGCTAAAGTCAATGATAGGACTATGAAGGAAGGGTTTTTTAGAGGAGTTTTTTGCATACCTTTCAACGTGAGTTTCCATGTATTTATAGGAATGTGAGAGTCTCGCCGTGCAGGGATTCTCTTCCTGATATATCAGAGATTTGATTTTGATCCGTTTCTGAATTCTTCCCGATCCCGAAATCTTCGGGATCGGGAATCCTTTCACAAGATCTTCGGGACGGTATTTTCATTTACATCGTCTTTTCCTTGCTTGGCTCGGTCCTATCCGACTCTAATAGTGAGTGAGTCTCGGTTGGCTGCAAGGATAAAACAATTTGTCTTCTGTCGAATGGGAAAGAACAGATCCACAACTGATATCCTCTCTTAATCCGATAGTCAACTCTATAACCGACTTAATATGGGTCGGTTTCACGGTCGGTCGGGTGGCTTCTTAGGATGTTGTTGTCTCGTTTACCGAGTCAACTTTATTCATCTCACGCATTTTGCCTTGTGGCTCGTGACTTTATAAATCTTGATCTGGATTAATTCCTCGCAGTCCGAGATAAGTCTCTCCTTTAGGCAATTCGCTTCCCTACCTCGGTCTGGCTTAATGCCTCAGAATCCCAAGCAGTGTCAGTTGAGTTGGTCCATTCCATAACCGGGTCTCCGGACTTACCATATTTTTTCCCAACAGTAAGCCTCCTTACTCCTTGCGCCAACTGTGTTGATCTAAGGAGTAAAGAGTTTTGGGTCGGCTTGGACTGGAGATTGATATTATGATGGAGCATTTAAGTCATGTGTCATCAAGAGCATGCGCCTGTTCATTTACCGAGGTCGCACATGAGAGGGGCCGTTGGAGTGTCCTTTTGGCTTATAAGAATCGGACGCGTGGCGAAGGCGGCGTCTCCGTCAGTCGGCGTGCGCCACGTGTTAGGCGGGAGAGTCGATATGACTCCTCCTTAAATGCCCTTGCCACGTGACAGGGCTATAAAGGAGGAGTAGGATACTCGTTCCCCATTTTCGCACACACGTCCCTAATCCGTTTTCGCTGTCTTCATCTTCTTCGTCATTTTCCTCTCCGTTTTCGATTTGTGCCTCCTCATTTGCTTCTTTCTCGATTGTCCTTGTTCTCTCCGATGAGTTTCAAACTCTCTCCCTCCCTTTCCTTTTCAGTTTCAATGGCAATGCATGGTTCCTCAAGTCCCCGGGAGAGAGTTTCCGGTGACGAGGGTGAAGCGAGACTTTTCTGGAATGTTTCGGAATCGCCCTTGCTACTGGCAGAGATGGTCATAGTGCCAATGATGCCTTTCAGTATTTAGAAAGGGCAGCTGGGTCTTCAGCAGAGCGCCCTGCTTCTATTGGTCCCTCTCGCGGAGGGGCGTCATTGACAACCGCCCCTAGCAGACCTAATCCTCCTGAAGAGGAAACAGAGGATGAGGATGAGGAAGTTGAAGGGGCCAGTGAGTCGATCTCCACTCGGAGATCGGCGAGGGTTGCTGAGTCAGCGGCCGAGGGAGGGGAGGCAGTAGATGAGCAGAAGGGTCCGGTTCCCTCGGTTTTAACCGAGGCGGATCTGGATAGGATCAAGGTCGGGTACCATGTCCCAAACTCGGTCATCCTTCACCTTCCCTTGCTGAGCGAGTTTCCTAACCGTCCTCCGGCTAGGATGATCACAATCTTTTAGGTCGCTTTACAATGTGGCTTGTGTCCTCCCCTCCAAGGCATTGCTCGGGATTTACTTTCCTGACTCCAGATAGTGCTTGGGCAGATAGTCTCGAACGAGTGGAGGAACTTATTCGGATGCTCATTATTGTAGGATGAGACAGAGCAGGCCCCACTGACTATTGACGAGTTTATTCATTTGTATCAAGTACGGTCGAATCCGCATCAGCCCGGCTAGTACTTTTGTGTGCTTAGCGGAACAAAGCGGGTCTTTGATAACCGACCCTCTTACCTCCAACAAGCACTGAAGAGATAGATGGTTCTAGGTGTGTAGCCGATGGGAGACTGTCGATTCAGGACTTATTGAACCTCATGTTCCTTGGGCGTTCTCCCAAGCAGGTGACTCGACATGCACTTTCTTCTTTATCTCCTCATACTGTTGTGCCTTTGAGTCTGACTGAATGTGTTCTGCAGATATCCCTGTGCACAGGCCAAAACTTGGAGTCGGTGCCCTAGCACGGATCAAGGATCTGAAGGCGCTGAATCCGGAGGAGCGGTCTTAGAAGATTCTTCTCCAGCCGAAGCGTCTTCTTCTCTCGAGTTTACACTCGGCCGTAACAGGTAACTTCTGGATGTCTGGTTGCGTTTTCTTCAAAATTTACTTGACTCATCTTGCTTTTGATGCAGAGATGGCTGAGGCTCGGCTTATTCTCCGTCCACCTTCCAAGATGAAGGCCCCTGCACGGTCAGAGACTCGGTCCGAGACTCATCCTCCGAAGAAGCCGAAGACGGTCGCAAAGGCTAAGGGGCAAGCCACACCAGCCATCCCGACCGTGATCCCGACCGTAATAATCCCCGACCTAGAGGAAGGAGCGGAAGTGGCGGACGCGGTGGCTCCCGAGTCTCAGGCGGCCCCTGAGCCAGGACCTATTGCCGAGCAGGTTACGGAGCGGAGGGAGGAGCCCTCAGGAGGAGAAACGACTCAACAGGAGGTGTCGTTCTTCCAACGAGTTGTGTTGGACATAGTCCCTTGGGCCATTTCCCATGGGAGCGAGAAAGAATTCGCTGCCCTCTTCGAAGCTCCCCAGAGGCGGACTCTCTCTCATGGTGCAAATATTCTCCTCGAGGTAAGACTTGAACTTCTCACTCATCTGGCTGATTCCTTCAATTTTAACTTGACTTTGCTTTTTTCTTTTGCAGTTCACTCCTTGTTTGCTCAGGTCTAGCGTAGATCTGGCTGAAGCTTAGAGTCGGACTGCGGAGGTTAAAGCAGTTCGAAAATGGGCAGCGGAGGCGGAAGCACAACATGAAGCTGCAGTGGCTCGAATCGGCATAATGTCCGGCGACTTGGAGCTTGTTAGGAAGGCTGCCGAGGATGCCAAGGCCGAGTGTACTCATGTGGCCTCGCTATTGAAAGAGGCCTAGGAGGAGAGTCGAAAAAATTCATCAGGCTCATGCCTCTTCCGAGGACAAGTTGGCTCGACTTAAGGTTGAGACAAGGGCTGTGATTGAGCAAGCCAAGGAACAGGCCAGAGATCGGGCCGTAAAGGCCTTTCTTGAATCCCGAGAGTATCTAGAGGAGCGGGATTGCTTGTATCAGAACGGTTACACCAAGTGTGTCGAACTGATGAAGGAATTCTTCCCCGACCTTGATCTCTCGGGATTTGACGAAGCTGCCTTTAGGTCCCAAGGTCCGGAGGTCGAGGCAGTTGGGTCTGCTAATGTTGTAGCTGGTATCAAGGTCAATTCTAAAGCTGCTCCTGAGGCGGCAACAGTTGAGTCTGAGCCACCTCCTGATGAACCTTGGAGCTTCATTTTGGGTGTCAAGCACTTTAAGTACACCAAGCTTCAAACACTTTAAGCACACCAAGCTTCAAGGCGAGTTCGAGAGCATCTGCAACCGAGAGAGGACATTGCTTGTCGTGGCCAACTCCTTTTTGCCCTTATCTTCGTTTCTCCATCAATGTAGTTCCGAAGTAAAGATTAATGTAATCTGATATAAAACTCATACTGATGAATGAATATACTCAGTTTTCTTATTCATTTGACTCAGTTTACATGTTTTTTAAACGCTCAATTGGCCAACCTAAGGATAATAGATCTTTAAGTGCACGACATTTCAAGGATGGGGTAGTAATTGCCTGGTGAGATCTTCCAACCGATACGTTCCGGGTCGAATGGTGCTTGAGACAACATAGGGGCCTTCCTAATTGGGTCCCAATGTGCTTGCACCAGCTTCCTTAGTGTTTAAGAATATTTTTCGGAGGACCATGTCTCCCACTTGAAAGCGTCCAATTTTGACTCGGGTATTGTAGAACCAAGCTACTTGGCGTTGTCGAGCCATCATCCGTAGCCGAGCTTTTTCCCTTTGTTCTTTCACGAGGTCGAGTCGAGAGCTAGCAATTCTTCATTGTCTTCTTCATTAAACGAGTTGACTCGAGCTGAAGGCAACCTGATCTCGACCGAGGGTGACGACTTCCGATCCATACGCAAGGGAGAAGGGAGTTTCTCCTATGGTCGTTCGAGTAGTGGTTCAGTATGCCCATAGTAATTTAGGAAGCTCTTCAGGCCATGCTCCTTTAGCTCGATCGAGTTTAGTTTGGAGGTGCTGTTTAATGATCTTATTGACTGCCTTAACCTGTCCATTTGTTTGAGGATGATGGGGGGATGAGTAGATGTTTCTGATTTCGAGATTATCGCACATCTCTCGTTACTGCTTATTATCAAACTGCTTCCCGTTGTCAGTGATAATGGTCTGAGGTATCCCAAATCGACAGATAATGTTCTTCCAAACAAAGTCTGTGATTTTCTGTTTGGTTATCCTAGCCAATGGTTCGGCTTTGGCCCATTTTGTAAAGTAATCTACTGCAACAACGGCGAACTTGGTCTGACCTTTCCCTAATGGGAGCGGTCCGATGATGTCGATTCTCCACTGTGCGAATGCCAATGACCTGGTCATAAGAGTCAGCTCCTCGAGGGGTTGTCTCGGAACGGTCGCGAATCGTTGGCATTTGTCGCAGCTCTGGACGAGCTTACGAGCGTCGTGCTGAATAGTTGGCCAGTAGTAC
The DNA here is from genome assembly GCA_021015155.1 of Magnolia officinalis. Lineage (NCBI taxonomy): Eukaryota > Viridiplantae > Streptophyta > Magnoliopsida > Magnoliales > Magnoliaceae > Magnolia > Magnolia officinalis. The sequence goes on from JAJHSJ010000008.1 coordinate 8,672,249, forward strand.
CCTTGTAATAAGACCTTAGGCGCGAGTGATTGTCCTCCCTTCGTGGATCTCTTGTAGCACGTAATCGACTTCATCAGGATTCAAACATCGTAGCAAAGGAGCGAAGAAACCTTTTTTGTACAACACCCCGTTAAGTATGGTGTAACGAGAGGCTCGGATCTTCAATCGCCGGGCCTCGCCACGATCCTCAGGCGACTTTCCACTGCCAAGATATTGGACGATCGGGTCGAGCCAAGTATGTTCCGAATCAATTGAATGTACGGTCGAGCTAACCAGGTTATCTATACTCGGCTTAGCAACGTACTCGATTGGAACGGACCTGGGTATATCGTCTTCATCGGCAGAGGCAAGTTTTGCCAGTAGATCGGCCTTAGGGCCTGTTTAGATTCATGTATAAGGGTGTATTGTATTGTATTCGGTACTATTCATGTATACGTTGGATGGTTTTCATAATACATCCAAATCAACATGTCATTAATCAATGTTTGGATAGAAGGTATTGTGCGGGTACAATGTATAGAGGGCATCTAACGTGGCCGAAATCAGTAACATCGACCATGACCTCTGATCAAACATGAGAAAATGATATGACACCCACCTGAGTTATAAGCGCGGAGGACATTCAGCTCGTGAAAAAGGTGGGCCACACCATGAAAATAGCTCACCGATAAAATCAGATCGATCCGTTCATTTTTTGGGCCACGCATGGCCATCATCTGTCCATTGATTTGTGTGTACTGGAGATCTCATGACATGGCCTGCCGTTTTTCCATGCTATGATCTCCTACGCAAGCAGCTCGTTGGCCTGAAATCGAAGAGAATGGCGATCTTCGACGTGAAATAGACGAGATTGAGCTTTGAGCTTTGAGCTTCTCGAGCTCAAAAACTTGTATCGAACGCACCTACGGAAGGAGAAAATGGAAATAAACGGGGAGAAACGAAAAAACGAAAATGAGAGATGAAAAATGGGCTTTGGCGATGAGAAGAAAGAGCGGATGAATGGGTTTAAATAGCAGGGGAGAGGATGAAAAGTCGTGTTCGAGAGAGAGAAAAAAAGACTCTGACTTCTGGTGAAGGTTGTTGCTTTAAAAATTATTATTACTGTCATCGATTCCTCTGTTTACAAAAAACCGTTTTTCTTCTCCGTTAGCGGATTTGCTGTTGTAGAACCGCTGCAAATTTTTTTAAAAAAAATCGGCGACGATATAAGGACGTACTGGTGTAGAGCTGTCTCTGCAAGGTTTTAAAAGTAGGTGGCATGCGAGAACAATACATTCAATCGGTTGTACAGATGGTAGCCGCGACGTTAGACATTACAATCGCATGGCTGCGTTTTTCTGGTTCCCCGCGGTCTTCGCGCGCATGGTAATCCACGGTGTTTAACTCCTAACCAAATACCGTACATATCACATAAACCCCTTTAATACCATACAATACAACCCTAAACGTGAATCCAAATAGGCCCTTAGCGTTTTCTGTTCGGGGGATCCGAGTCACAACGCACAGTTGAAAACCATCGATCATCTATTTGGATTTCTTCATGTATGCTTTCAATTGCTCTTTGCGTGTTTGATACACGCTAGTGACTTGATTATCGACCAACTGCGAGTCATGGAACATGTTGAGATGAGTAACTCCCAGACTGGCTACGAGTCAGAGACCGAGTAATAAGGTTTCGTATTCTGTTGTATTGTTCGAGGCTTGAAATCCAAGTCTTAAGGCATATTGCATGTAGATTTGATCGGGAGTTTCTAAGACGACTCCTTCCCCGCTTGCCTTAGAGTTGAATGAGCCATTGACATAAACCTTCCAGGGGATTAGGTCGAGCGATGACTCGGTAGAAGCAATCATCGATTGTTCGGTTCCAAGCTCGATAAGTGGATCAGCTTGTGGTGTAACTTCAGCTATGAAGTCGGCCACGACTTGTCCTTTTATCACTATCCTTGGCTTGTATTGAATGTCGAATTCACTGAGCTCGATCGCCCACTTCGTTAGTCGACCGGAAGCTTCTGGTTTTTGAAGGATCTGACACAGTGAGAGGTCAGTCATGACGACTATAGTGTGAGCTTGAAAGTATGGCCGAAGTTGTCGCAAGGAGACAACTAGGACTAGGGCCACCTTCTCCAGAGGTATATATCTTGTTTCTGTCAGCAACAGTGCTTTACTGATGTAATACATCGGCAATTATTTTCCTTCATGCTCGCGTATCAAAGTCGAGCTTACGGCTGTGTCCGAAACCACCACGTACAATAGCAAAGCTTCCTCAGGCTCGGGTTTCGATAAGACAAGTGGAGATCCGAGGTATGACTTCAACTGCTGAACGCTGCTTCACACTCTTCCGTCCACTCTACCGTTTGTCGACCCTTTAGTTGTTTGAAGAATGGGAGGCACTTATCGATAGCTCAGGAGAGGAAGCGGTTGAGTGCGACTACTCATCCAGTTAGCCTTTGTATTTCCTTGATCATTTTTGGGATTACATGTCAAGTAATGCTTTGATTTTCTCTGGGTTTGCCTTGATTCCTCGCTGGCTGACCAAAAATCCAAGAAATTTACCCGAGCCGACCCCAAAGGCACACTTGCTCGGGTTTAACTTCATCTGATATTTGCGAAGAATGAGAAACATCTCCTCTAGGTTGGCAATATGATAGGCCGCGTGTATACTTTTGACAAGCATGTCATCAATTTATAATTCCATAGTTCGGCCGATCTGTCGAGTGAACATTTTATTAACCAACCGTTGGTACGTCGCTTTTACATTCTTTAGACTAAATGGCATCACATGGTAACGGTAAAGTCCTTTGTCGGTGACAAAGGTAGTCTTAAATTTATATGATTGATGCATTACAATTTGATTGTATCTAGAAAAAGCATCCATAAAACTAAGAAGTTCGTGCCCTGCCGTGCTGTCCATCATAACACTAAGAATAAGCATCCATAAAACTAAGATTTATCTTATTCCCACAGACGGCGTCAATCCGTTGATGCAAAAAAAACTGGTGTGTGCGCCCTCCCCGGTCCTACCACCTGCCAAAGGAAGAAATAAAGGAGACCCTTTCTAGAGCCGGGGACTCTTCGATGCTAAAGTCAGTGATAGGACTATGAAGGAAGGGTTTCTTAGAGGAGTTTTCTGCGTACCTTTCAACGTGGAGTTTCCCTGTATTTATAGGAATGTGATGGTCCCACCGTGCAAGGATTCTCTTCCTGATATATCGGAGATTTGATTTTGATCCGTTTATGGATTCTTCCTGATCCCGAGATCTTCGGGATCGTGAATCCTTTCATAAGATCTTCGGGACGGTATTTTCATTTACATCGTCTTTTCCTTGCTTGGCTCTGTCCTATCCGACTCTAATAGTGAGTGAGTCTCGGTCGGCTGTAAGGATAAAACAATCTGCCTTCTGTCGAATGGGAGGGAACCAATCCGCAACCGATATCCTCTCTTAATTCGATAGCCGACTCTATAACCGACCTAATATGGGTCGGTTTCACGGTCGGTCGGGTGGCTTCTGAGTTTTAGGTCATAATCGGCTGCTTAGGATGTTGCTGCCTCGTTTACCAAGTCAACTTTATATATCTCACGCATTTTGCATTGTGGCTCGTGACTTTATAAATCTTGCTTTGGATTAATTCTTCGAAGTCCAAGATAAGTCTCCCCTTTAGGCAATTCGCTTCCCTACCTCGGTCAGGCTTAATGCCTCGGAATCCCGGGCAGTGTCAGTAGAGTTGATCCATTCCATAATTGGGTCTCCGGACTTACCATATTTTTCCCCAACATGGTCTACGATAGGATTTGTATCTGCATGATTTTTTTTTAGTTTACATAAGATTTCTATCTGCTTGATTTTTTTTCTATCAAACCCTAAAATGAGCTTTCAAAATAGATAGACAACACGGATCTAAAGCACATATATCACAATGACCCTCACAGTCGGTGGATAGGGAAATCCACCAAAGCCGCACCCAAAAACAAAACAGATCCAAATCTCAGGTGCATTACACCACATGAATCAATGGCTGATATTTGTGTCATCCCTTTGTGACCTAATCAACTGATTGTATGGCAAACAAACATTATAGTGGACCTTAAGACGTAGCTTCGCAGGGATAACAAAGGTTTTGAATCAAGCTGATATTATTGTCATCCCTTCATCTCCGTCTTTTTGACCTAATCAACTAGTTGTATGGCAAATAAACATTACAGTGGAACCACTGCTTCCTCTGGTGTGGTCCACCTGAGCTATCTATCTGCCTCATTTTTTAGTTCTTACCTTCAACTGAGTTTGCAAAATGGATGGATGGTGTGGATAAAATACATACATTATGGTAGGGCCACAAAGCTTTTCCACATAAACGTTGGTGCTAGAGGAGAGGGTGACGCAGCATTAATTTCCTTCCAGCTAAGGTGTCAATGGACGGGCTCGGGCTTGAAAAACCAGAATTTTAAATAGACACGGGGGACATCCCTACCCAAACGGTTCAAAATCTGGGCTGAGACCTACCCAGGCCCGACCCATTGACAACCCTACTTCCAACGGGAGCAGATTAGGTGCGGCCCCGCCTCACCCAAGATGCTGCAGCCCTTACCGTGGGGCCCACCTTGATGTATATATTCTATGTCTATGCCGTTCATTTGTTTCTCCTGATCATTTTAAAAAATGAGTAGATTCGAATTTGAAGTTGACCATACTGTGGGAAAAAGGGTTGATTGAATGTCCCACCATTAAAAACTTCCTAGGGACTATTATAATGTTTCCGTATTGTTTAATTACTGACCTATTGGTAAGTTCACACAAACCTCAATTAATGGAAAAACAAATATCAACTTCATTCAAAACATTTTTGGTCCACAAAAGTTTTTAATGGTTAATCATAACTGTTGTTTCCTATGGTATTATGATGATGATTGACATGCTTGAGTTGTATCTCGCATCGCATGGTCGTGTTATGGCCGATAGCATTCATATCTTGCACCGCGTAGCCTTGGTACGGCTAATTGCATTCATGCATTCGTCAGCACGATTCCACATTACTCTGAACTTGCATTCTGAGCACGCACATATTGCGCACACACTTACACCACCCTCTAAGCTTTTTATAAGCTTATGCACGATTGATGCGTGTTGGTGACGTCAGGACGCAGTCGTAGTCTTGCTGCAGTTGGAGTGTGCAGCTGAGCTTCTGGAGTTTTTGTTACTTTCAGTATATTGTATTTCCCTTTCATGCGCCTTGTACTCAAAAGTTTTTAATCATAGTGGATTTTGTGATGGTGTTCTTATGATTATTGTTCGTGGGTTATGCTTTTATTATGCTCATTATGAATCAAATTGATTATTAGAAATCCTCCTTATGGCATCCCAGGATCGGAACCTGGCATTTGGGTGCTGGAAGCCTAGAATAGGGTACTAAGGAGGCTGTCGGCGTCGGATTCGTGATCAGAAATTTTGTGAGCCCAGTTTTCGAGTTTGGGGCGTGACAGAAGTTGGTATCAGAGCATAACTTGGGAATAACCAAGAACAACATCACATGTTTGCTATGAGTTTAGGGCGATTAGGTTCCGAGTGCGAAACCTTCCCTAACGTGCGATTCTCAAGGTTGATTACCGTCCTTATTCTTCCTATAGGACATGCCGCCGAGGAGAGTGACCCGTTCGACTCCCGCTCCACCACCTGAGGCTCCAGCTTTACCATCTGTGCCTCCCGTTCCTCCGCCTGATGCCGGTGTGGATCCGATCGTACCTGTGAGTGCCTCGCAGTTACAGCAGATGTTGCAGGCTGTGATTGCTGCGCTTCAGGGGTAGGGCAGGCGCCCAGTTGTTTCTCCAGCTCAGGTAGAGCAGGAGCGCGTGAGTGCCCTTCTTCGAGAGTTCAGACAGCTCGATCCTCCGCGTTTCTAAGGCGAACCAAATCTGACAGCAGCTGAGAGGTGACGCTCCGATGTGGAGAAGATCTTTCATACTATGTCATGTACGACCGAGCATCGAGTCCGATTGGCAGTATTCCTTTTCCCGGGCGAGGCCGAGCATTGGTAGACCTCCGTTACCCGCGTTGCAGGACCTGATCATGTCTGGACATGGGAGGACTTTATTGACCGATTTGAGGAGCAGTACTTCCCCGACCACATTCGTCGTTAGAGAGCACTGGAGTTCGAGACTGTGGTGCAGGGGGACATGACCGTGGCGCAGTACGCGGCCCGTTTTGTGGCGCTATCGAGGTTTGCGCTATATAGGGTTGATGATGAGGGGTGCAAGGCCCGCCGTTTCGAGAACGGCTTACATTACGGTCTTCGAGGCCGTGTTATTGGGCACGAGCTCCCGACTTTCCAAGCAGTAGTGCGGAGGGCTCAGATTTACGAGACTGAGTGGGCTGGCTCGCAAAGCGATCGAGGTCAGAGGAGGGGTCAAAAGAGGCAGGCCCCCTCCAGTAGCTCTCAGCAGCATTGACGGCCACAGAGGTACAGGAGCCATCCACCTATTAGGGCACCAGCGGCACCAGCAGCACCTTCAGTGCCATCCCAGCAGCCATTTTCAGGGATTTATTTTGGATGTGGTGGGACAGGGCACCGTTTGTCTGAGTGGCCCCGGCCTCATCTACAGCCGCCTAGAGCACCACAACAGCCTTCACAGCAGCAGCCGAGGGCACCACAGCAGCCCTCACAGCAGCAGCGACCCCATCAAAAGCAACCGTAGCCACCTCAACTGTCGAAGCCCCAGCAGCAGCAGAGACAGCATTATAGGCCGCCGCAGAGGCAGCGGCAGCACGAGGGACCTCAGAGGGGACATGCACCTCCCCAGCCAGCTCAGGCCAGGTTCTACGCAGCTCAGAAGGACCCGCAGACTTTCAGAGGAGTCGTTAAGGGTATACTTCCTGTCTCTTCATGCATCGTCCGAGTACTATTTGATTCTGGCGCTTCGCACTCATTCATGTCTGAGGATTTTTGCCTATCGACTGGATTACCAACAGAATCTGCTATTGAGAGATTGACCATATCGACGCCCTTGGGGAATGCCACATTATTGGGCCTTTTATGTTCGTCTTACCCTGTTCTGGTCGGTGATATCTTTTTGCCCGCTGACTTGTTTGTGCTGCCGATGAAGGACTTCGACATTATCTTAGGCATGGACTGGCTTGCCGAGTACCATGCCATTTTGGACTGTTCCGCGAGGATCGTCACGTTCTGCATACCCAGCTTGCCAAAGTTTCAGTTCGTTGCAGAGCTCCGAGGAGAATCATTGTCTTATTTTTTGACCTGTGCAGTCGAGGAGCCCGTTGCCGTGTGTATTGATCAGTTACCAATTGTCTGTGATTTTCCCGATGTGTTCCAGGAGATTCCGGGATTGCCACCGCATCGTCATGTTGAGTTTCAGATCGATCTTGTGCCCGTTACCGCACCTATCTTGAAGGCTCCGTACCATATGGCACCGATGGAGTTGCGTGAGCTGCAAGCGTCAGTTGGACGAGTTGCGTGAGTCGGAATTCATTCGTCCGAGCAGTTAGCCTTGGGGAGCGCCGGTACTCTTCGTCAGGAAGAAGGATGGCTCGTTGAGGCTCTGCGTCGACTACCGCGAGCTCAACCGGGTCACGATTAAGAACAAGTACTCACTCCCGAGGATAGATGATTTATTTGATCAGCTACAGGGTGCACAGTTCTTTTCGAAGATTGACCTGCGTTCCGGTTATCATCAGATTCGGGTTAGGGAGGAGGACATCCCGAAGACAGCATTCAGGACGCGTTATGGTCATTTTGAGTTTCAGGTCATGTCCTTTGGACTGACCAATGCACCCGCGGTCTTCAAGTAGTTGATGAACGAGGTCTTCCGTTCATATCTCGATCAGTTTGTCGTGGTCTTCATCGATGACATTCTGATATATTCGAGGACCCGTGAGGACCATATGTAGCATCTGAAGATCGCATTGCAGACCCTCCGTGCCCACCAGCTGTATGCGAAGCTGGAGAAGTGTGAGTTTTGGCAGGAGGAGGTGAAGTTCCTCAGTCACGTAGTGACGAGGGAGGGTGTCGCAATAGACCCCTCGAAGGTTGAGGCAGTGCGTCTGTGGGGCCAGCTCACGACTACGTCCGAGATCCGCAGTTTCCTTGGCCTGGCGGGCTATTATCGGCGTTTCATTGAGGGCTTCTCTCTTATTGCAGCCCCGATGATCAGGTTGACTCGGAAGGGTGTAGATTTTGTTTGGATCGACGCATGTGAGCAGGCATTCGTGGAGCTGAAGGACCATCTGACGTCCGCTCCTGTCCTTACTCTTCCCTCTGGGAGTGATGGATTTGTTGTATTTACCGATGGCTCACGTATTGGTTTAGGTGTTGTCCTGATGCAGCACGGCAGGCCTGTAGCCTTTGCATCTCGTCAGCTCAAGGTCCATGAGCTGAACTACCCCACGCTCGATTTGGAGCTGGCAGTAGTCGTCTTCGCACTGAAGGTGTGGAGACACTATCTCTACGAGGTCAGGTTCGAGCTCTTCTCCGACCACAAGAGATTGAAGTATCTATTTTCTCAGTCCGAACTGAACATGAGGCAGAGACGCTGGATGGAGCTTCTGAAGGATTATGATTTCGACCTCCAGTACCACCCAGGCAAGGCGAACGTGGTGGCGGATGCCCTCAGCCGCTAGCCACGAGGCCTGGTAACACATATGATGATTCAAGAGTGGAGGATGATCGAGTATATAGTAGTGTACGACTTTAATTTTGGTGTGCAGTCTTCTATCGTTCAGCTATCGAGCCTGTCGATTCAACCTTCTCTTGTCGCAAGGGTGATCGAGGCTCAGCAGACAGACGAGTCGTTGCAGGATTACCGAGCAGAGGCAACATCTGAGTGTCAGACAGATTGATAGATTTGTTCTGATGGTGGACTTCGCTTCAGAGGCAGATTACGTGTCCCGGATATTCCCGAGTTGCGCAGAGATCTTATGACCGAGGCACATCAATCACTATTTTCCATCCATCCTAGCTCGACGAAGATGTATCGTGATATGAGGAGACAGTATTTCTGGGCAGGGATGAAGCGCCAAATTGTCAGTTTTGTGACCGAGTGTGACACATGCCAGCGTGTCAAGGCCGATCATCAAAGACCCCCTGGTCTATTGCAGCCGTTGAGCGTCCCGATGTGGAAGTGGAAGCACGTATCTACAGATTTCATTATGGGTTTGCCGAGGACTCAGCGCGGTCATGACGCCATTTGGGTTGTCGTTGATCGTCTGACGAAGTCGACACACTTTCTTGCGATTCGTGCGACTTGGCCTTTGGACCAGCTTACAAGGTTATTCATTAAGGAATCGTGAGACTACACGGCGTTCCAGTCTCGATCGTTTCTGACCGAGACCCGAGGTTCACGTCTCAGTTCTGGAGGAGCTTTCAGAGAGCGATGGGGTCTGTTTTACAACTCAGCACCGCGTATCATCCGCAGACCGATGGCCAAATTGAGAAGGTCAATCAGATCCTTGAGGATATGCTTCGGCCCTGCGTAATTAATTTCGGGGGTAGCTAGGATGAGCATCTGCGATTAGCTGAGTTCGCATACAACAACAGCTATCAGGCGACCATTGACATGGGTCCTTTTGAGGCATTATATGGCAGACCGTGCAGATCTCCGAGTTGTTGGACCAGGTTGGAGCGGCGTCTCCTAGGTCCAGAGCTTGTGCACGAGACATCAGAGGCTATTGATGTCATCAGATAGAGGACGCGCATAGCTCAGAGTCGGCAGAAGAGTTTTGTTGATCACCGACATCGTCCCTTAGAGTTTGATGTAGGGGACCATGTGTATCTCAAGGTCTCGCCCATGAAGGGCGTGGTTCAATTTGGAACGAAGGACAAGCTTGCCCCGAGATTTATACGACCTTTCGAGATCACTGAGCGCATTGGCGTTGTGGCCTATCGGCTTGCTTGTCATCTCAGATGTCTGGCGTCCACAACGTTTTTCACGTCTTTATGTTGAGAAAGTGTGGGTCAGACATCGTTCCTGTTATTGATTGGCAGCCGTTGGAGATTCGTGAGGACGCTTCTTACATTGAGCAGCCAGTTCGTATCCTTGATCGAAATGAGTAGGTCCTCCGGATCAAGGTCATACCCTTGGTGAAAGTTCAGTGGGGTCACATTCTGTTGATGAGACGTCTTAGGAGCGCGAGGCTAAGATTCGAGAGCGCTATCCTCATCTCTTTGATGATTGATTGTATATTGTATCTTGTATGCTGTCTTCGATTTTATATAATGATGCCTTGTTTCCTCTTCTATTATGGGTTATGTTTCCTTGCAATGATTGAGTAAATTTCAAGGATGAAATTTTTATTTGGAGGAGAGAGTTGTAAGACCTGTACCCTAGACCGTACCGTTCCGTAGGCTTCCGCGATCCTACCGGTCAAATTTCATTAACCATCGACCCGTATCCGAGTTTGCGCATGATCCTAAGCTGAGTCCTGCATGCCAAAGTTGGCTCAAACTAGAACTTGTATCATAGCGACTGCACCGTCGCTACGGTTCCAACGCCGCGACTCGAGCACCGAACTGATACCGAGGTCAGAAGATGTGGGCCTATGTTCATTTCGAGGAAAACGCCGCACGTTGCGAACTCCAAGAGAATCTCTACGACATGTCCCATCAATCAATCATTTCATGTCAAGTACAAGCAACCCATGCTTTCTTTCTCTACAAGTCAAGCAACATCACAAGTCAACTCTTTCTCACCCTCTCTCTTACACACCCATACATGTCAAGTACACTTCACATAAATCACCAATCACTTCTCTCAACCATCACACCTCTCTCTTTCTCAAATTCAAAAAAAAATTCCAAGCAACCAACAAGCTTCACAGGTCCACAATTTTCCAAGGAGAGAAAAGAGAAAGTGAGTTGTGTGGCCCACTTTCCATCCCAAAAACCTATCATCCAAGCCATTCATCTCTCATCTCCCTCCATCAAAGTGAAGCACAAGGAAGTCAGCTTTCCAATGGACCAAGAAGATCGGACGATGGGTGATTCTATAGGTGTAGATTTCTTATTTTGATGATGGGCCAAGTGAGGCCTACCGATCGATGGTATGGATCTCATTTTGGACCCTTGATGTGGCCGATGGCCCACCTTGATTTCAAGATCATTCCATGATGGGGCCATTCTCCATGGACCCCATCATGATGTTTACTTTCCTTGCATAAATATGGTCATTTAGACCATTCATTTCGGTGGAGAAAGGATCTCCACCGTTGATTTTGATCGGTTGACCCACATGTAGTAGGACCCATTTGATGTATGGTTGAAAATATGGATGGGAGGGCTCATAGTGGCGGAGCCTTCCATGCACGTATTCCCTCAAATCTCTCTTTCTCTCCCTCTCTCTTTCCTTTTTTTTTTTTTGTGTGTATGAGATGATATGGCCTTGTGGCCCACCCGGATGGACCTCCCACCATGAATCATATATTTTATCTAAGCCATCCGTAGGTGGGGCCCACTCTATATATGCATTGTGCCCACACCATCCATCATTTGGTGGCCCACCAGAGCTAAGGCCCACCTTGCATGTGCTGTCCAGGCCGTCCAGCGTCGAGGGAAGCTGGACGTCACTGCAAACACAAATATTAGCTTGGTTCATAAGCTTGGGGAGGGTCGCTTATGCAGGCTCCACCTTGATGTATGTTTTCAATCTGAGCCGTTCATTCCATTTTCAAGCTCATTATAGCCGTTGAGCCGAAAAATGGAACTGATCAGACGTTCTGGCGGGCCATAGCCTTGAAAACAGTATTTATACCGTTGAAATATGCCCCGACGTTTCTGTACACCAAAACTCATCGAATATTGGGCTTGATGGGTTTGTATTGAGTCATGGGGAACAATGGCGGGGTCGGATTTCGTTGATGCGGGCCCTACCCCAGAAAAACCTTTAAAAAATGATATTTAAAAAAAAAAATAAATAAATAAAACAACAGCAGCAGCCATTGCTGCTGTCGTCGTCAGAGGCGCAGGCAACGCCTGCTGCATAAGCAGGCGTTAACGGGCAGGGACCCACGGGTCCCAGCCATGGGCCCCACCATGATGTATGTGGATCATCTGTACCGTCCATCTCATAGTCCCTTAGGGTGTCCCCCCCCCCCCCCCCCCCCCTCTCCAATATCAATTCATCTAGAACTCAGGTGGCCCACACCATAGGAAACAGTGAGATTGAACGTTTACCCTTGAAACTCTTTTGGGGTCCACAGAAGGTTTGGATCAATATGAAATTTGTTTTTCTTTCATCCAGAGTTCCTTGGGACCATTATCAACGGGCTGGATGGAAAACAAATATTATGGTGGGCCCCACGTGGGACCCACTGTCCACAGCTCACCTGGCAGCCGCGTGGAGATACCTCGTTTCAACACTTGAGGTCTTGACATCGATCCCTGGTGGAGGTTGCTGGCTGGAGTGTGTGTCCTGACAGGGTGGGACCCACCACGGTGTGTGTTTTATTCACACCGTCACCCATTTGGTGGGGCCCCCTGCCATATGTGTTTTATCTATGCCGTCCAACCATGAGTCGGGCTGCTGGACGGCTAGTGGACCCATACTATGATGCATGTGTTGCATCTAAACCGTTCAACCATTCTATAAGCCCATTTTATGGCTTGAGGCTAAGAATGAGTCAGATCTAGAGTTCAAGTGGACCCACACCATGATGCATGTGTTGCATCTAATCCGTCCAACCATTTTGGAAGATCACTTCACCGTATGAGAAAAATAAAAGTTATGGTGGGCCTTGAAAAAAAATTTAATGTTGGAAATCATTGCCACCACTATATTGAGAGTGCAGTCCAGTGATCTTTTGATTTAATTCATATACTCATGAGGCCCACCTTGGTATATAAGGCCCATTTGAAGAGGCCCAACTTGATGTATTTATGGCCCGTTGTTGAGGCCACTTTGATATATATGAGGCCCACATGATATGGCCCATTAGATGAATTCGAGGTCCATGGGTCGAGGCCCATTGGGACGTACACGAGTCCGTTGAATGTAATCCCATCATGGTTTATGAAACGATATTTATGGTGGGTTATGCCTTGGGAACAATGATGGTTTGACGCCCACATTATAAGTACAATGTTGGTTAAATGTCCGCATTGTAACTCTCCTTAGGGCCCATTGATAGGCCCATACTTGTCGATAGTTTATCATCTTATAACATGCTTAGTATAGTTCCATGATCATGTCATACGCATCATATGTATGCTTGATATGAGTAGTGACTGATCATAGCATATGTCATTGGGCTGATTATTTAGGGGACTCACTGATAGGAGTTACCCACATGAGCGCGTGGTATACACAGGATTGTTGTATGATTGGACAGTGTGGTTCATGCATATCGCATTTGTGTGTCGTGATCCTTGTATGCCCTAGTGACATCAGGGTAGTGGCTCCACAGACACTTCGTGGATGGTCGTATTGGATACCGGAAATACTGATTCTAGCATTGGGGCGCCATAGATGTTCCTGGGTGAAATTCTGAACCCAATGGTACCAGAGGATGACTCCAACGTCGAGACCGAGTGGATATATGAGCGCATGAGGGCCGAATACCAGGAGGCCGCGTCTTTCACTGTATCGTGGTCGGTTGAAAAGGGGTGTTGCCTTACTCACCCGAGGGTAGGGGGCAATACTAGGTTGAGTTTAACCAGCTCGTGAATGGATCCGCTATCGACGTGTCCGGATAGGTATTGGCAGACTATTGGCCAGGCGGATAATGAGGTTTCTTACGCTCACTCGGACTGTGCGGCTAGGAGAGCGGCAGTGCCATTTGGAGTGTACTAAACCCCGGTGATTATCCTGAATGAGAACTGTACTGATATATGATGATGATTGACATGCTTGAGTTGCATCTCGCATCGCATGGTCGTGTTATGGCCGATAGCATTCATATCTTGCACCGCATAGCCTTGGTACGGCTAATTGCATTCATGCACTCGTCAGCACGATTCTGCATTACTCTGACCTTGCATTCTGAGCACGCTCATATTGCGCACACACTTACACCACCCTCTAAGCTTTCTATAAGCTTATGCATGATTGATGCGTGCAGGTGACGCCAGGACGCAGCCGTAGTCTTGCCGCAGTTGGAGTGTGCAGCTGAGCTTTTGGAATTTTTGTTACTTTTAGTATATTGTATTTCCCTTTCATGCGCCTTGTACTCAAAAGTTTTTTATCATAGTGGATTTTGTGATGGTGTTTTGGTGGTTATTGTTCGTGGGTTATGCTTTTGTTATGCTCATTACGAATCAAATTGATTATTAGAAATCCTCCTTGTAACATCTCAGGATCGGAACCTGGCATTTGGGTACCTGGAGCCGAGAATGGGGTATTACGGAGGCTGTCGGCGCCGGATTCGGTGATCGGGAATTTTGTGAGCCCAGTTTCTGAGTTCAGGGCGTGACAGGTATGGTCCACTTGAGATTTGATATGCTTCATATATTTTCTTAAATTATGCTCTAAAGTGATTTGGAAAAATGGATGGATGGCTTCGAATTGGCTGACTGAATCTAGCTAAAACTGTGCATAGAACCCCTGGCGCACTCCAACAAAATTAGTGAACTCGATCTAAAGACTAACAACTCTAGGTCCCACGGTAGAAGTCCTTAGATAGCCATCTCTAATACTCTTGCCCGACACATTTCGATAAAACTACACCTATCAGCCAAAGGAACAGTTGAAAATCCATTATAATTTTATTATTATTATTTTTTTTAAGGATACTCCCTCCCTTCCTCCGCCCCCCCCCCCCCCCCCCCCCCCCCCCCCCCCAAAAAAAAAATATAATAATAATAATAAATAAATAAATAAATTTAGATGCATTCCTGATAGATTTTTCATGACAAATTTGTGCCAACCTTCCATTCATGGGCAATAAGAGACAGTGTGGGATCCTTACATGTCATGATCGAAACAGTTCACTTGTTCGGGAGGAAAACTCTGCCATCTAGGAAGTCCATAAAGCACTATTCCTATGCCTAGATTCTAGGCCAACACATATTGCTCTAAAAAATTTCAACTTGTGAGCAAAAGTCAATTATTTCAAGAGTAGGATCAAATTTAAGGATGTCTGGCTATTCCTTTTAACCCAAAATGATATTTGTCTTTCCTTTTTCTTTCTCACATCTTGCTTAAATCTACAACATGGTGCATTCTGCACATTCCGTTGTAGCAACTACCACCATTTGTCTTTTAGCTACATTTATTAGTATTTATATGTTTTCTTTATTCTGCTTGCCTACCTTGTGTCACACACGCGATTCCGCAAAGAAAGGCTAAGACTTATTTTATTCTTTTTGCCTGTCCGCCCCCCTCGTAGGGTTACGCGAAGCATGGTCCAATGAGTAGCATAGTTGTATATATAATATTTCTTCAAAAGTCGTTTGCCACTTGAAGTAAAGATTGCCCATGGTGCGGGCGAGAGAGAGTGCCTAACTCCTTCCTTTCTCGTAACTGAGACTCTTACCCAATATTCTACGGTTGCGGACCATCCACCAGAATCATTCAGGTAGGGGAATTTCACAATTCCCTGACCCTTAGGCATGTCCTTAAACTCTAACCAATCGTGGACACATCTCAACTAACCGGCTAGTGTTGTGGATAGATGTCTTAAATCTGTCTATTGGTCTGTCGATGACATTGACCAGGCTTCGATGTCATCGAAGCCAGTCGTCGATGACATCGAAGGTTGCTCGATGCCATTGAGAATTTTCAGAATTTTTCACCCCTGGTCGTTGGACAGTTTTGGTCCGTTTTCGATGACATCGATGGACCTTCGATGACATCGAAGATTTTACGCAGATTTTGGTATTTTTGTTTTCTATTCCGATTCTATTTCTTTCTAAACTTATATAAAGGGGTGTATGCGGGATTGAGAGGTATTCCAGGGTATTCTAAAGCTTCCTAAAAGGGTTTTAGGGTTTCTAAAGGGTGTAGCAAGGGTGAGATTTGAGGTTGTTCGAATCGGGTAAGTCCTCTCTTTTTATAATTTATATTTTCATAGTGAAGATTTGTCGCTTTGTGCCGTGGTTTTTCCCTGCAAGGGTTTTCCGCGTTAAATCTGCGTGTTCTCTTGTGTGTGCTTGGTGCATTGGATAACTATCCTAGATCTAGATCTGTGTGATTCCGCAAGCCAAAATCCCAACAAGTGGTATCAAAACAAACGTTGGGTACAGATCTGAATCCGAGGGATTAGTAATAATGGCAAGCACTAGGTATGATATTGAGAAGTACTCAGGAAAAAATAATTTTGAGTTATGGAAGATCAAGAGGATGAGTTCCTTAATCAAGCAAGGCAAAGATGGTGCTCTTGAGGAGCGAAAGTCTACTATGACTGATGATGAATGAAATACTCTTGATAAGAAGGCATTATCATTGATCCGTTTATGTCTCACGGATGAGGTTCTCTACAACGTCATGAGGAAGAAAACTGCGGCTAAGTTATATATGGGCGAAGTTAGAGGATGTCTATGCGAAAAAATCCTCAGAAAATCGCCTACACTTGAAGCGGCAGTGGTATAACTTCAAGATGGCAGAAGGCGGAGATCTGGAGGCTCACATCAGCAACTTTAATAAATTGGTTTGCAAATTACTTGATATGGAGGAAGTGATGAAAGATGAAGAACAAACATGTATGTTGCTGAATTCTCTTCCAGCGTCTTATGAGTCATTCAAGGACACAATGTACTCCACGAATAAAACCATAAGTGTCGACACTGTTATCTCAGCCCTTCAAGGGAAGGCTATGAGAAAGCTTAACGTTGACATGAGGATATTTTCTGATGCATTGGTTATAAGGGGTAGGAATTCTGAACAAGGTATGGGTTCTTCAGGTTCTAGGTCCAAATCCAAGGCTAAGGGCAAGGGAAAGGTAAAGTGTTAGAACTGTGGAAAGGAAGGACATGCGAAGAAGGATTGTAAAAATCCTAAATCGAAGAGGGAAGATTCTAAAGCTTCATACAAGGAGGCCAATGTTGCCACATCAGATGGATCGAGTAGATGTGATAGTGATGTTTTGTATGTGTCTTTGCTCAGACGACCATACGACGATCGTAAGGATGAGTGGATGTTAAACACAGGGGCATCTTTTCACATGACTCCTCATCGGAGTTGGTTCACCAGCTACAGGGAGTGCAATGGTGAACAGGTATTTATGGGCAATGACAATGCCTGTAATGCTGTGGTTGTTGGTTCGATGCACATCAAGATGTTTGATGGGGTGGAGCGTACCTTGACTGATGTCAGGCACGTTCCTGATTTGAAGCAGAATTTGATTTCTCTTGGTGTGCTTGAGACAAAAGGATGCAAGTACACAAGTATTGATGGTGCTCTTAAGGTATCTAAGGGGGCACGGGTAATCATGAAAGCGCTATGACTCGGTAACATGTACAGGTTGATCGGGAGCACTTCAAAAGGTGGAGCTGCAGTGGATGTAGCGGATTCCACCTCTGCACTTGTTGGGCATGGCCACATGAGCGGGTAGGGCAGGAAAGCTGAGACGTGCGAAAAGGGATACAGAGCAGGTGGAGCAGCTACTGTGAGAAGAATCACACGGCATGATCGTAGGATATCGGCAGGTATATGGACGACTCCAATATCGCAGGAGGATCCGTCTTCTATTCTGATGACTCTAAGTGAGCCTGGTGCTGAGAAGTGGAAGCTGACTATGGGCGATATGATGGACTTATTATACTGGACCGACACATGGGAGCGGGTGGAGCTTTCAGTGGGCTAGAGAGCGATTGGATGCAAGTGGATCTTCAGGAAGATACAACATAGATATAGAGCGAGGTTGGTGACGATGAGTTATGCTCAGAGAGAAGGTATCGACTTCTCAGAGATATTCGCGTCGACGGTATAACAGGTGTCAATTAGATCCGTGATTCGCTGGTTGGCCAATGTGATCTTGAGCTGGAAGGATGAATGTGGAGTGTACACTTCTGCAAGGAAAAGTGAAGAGCAGATCTACATGAAGCAACCAGAGCGGTTCGAGTAAAAGGGGCTGAGGAAAAACTTTGCAGGAGGTTCGTGGTTCGACCTGTCGCCTAGGCAGTGGTTTATTCCTTATAGTGAGTCAGGAATTGATGACATGTAGATCGCCAATTATGGCATGTCTAAAATTAATGTACTAAAGACTTGGTTAAGTGGGACATTTAGTAGGAAGGATCGGGAGGCTGCAAAGATGGTTCTCAGCGTTGAGACTGAAAGAGGAGTAGGCTTTAGTTATCTCAGGCAGGATACCTTGGGTAGGTATTGATCAAAGAGGTGATGGACCATGTAAAGCCGAAAAGCATTCCCTACGCGTCCCTCCTCAAGTTTTCCTTAAGACATGTCCAAAATAGATGAGGAAAGGCAGGATATCTCATGAGTCTTATTCAAATGCGGTTGGTAGTGTATGTCATGGTCTGGATTAGACTGGTTATTTCACAGGCTATCAGTGTTGTGAGTAAGTACCCCGGCAAGCAATATTGGGTAGCGGTGAGATAGTAAGAAGACTGCGTCTTTCCTTTTGAGAAGATAGGAGCAAAGGTGGTTGAGCAGGTGGATTTTGATCCAGCAGACATGCTCACCTAGATCGTTCCTAAAGAGAAGTTCAAGTTATGTGCAACTTCTCTGGGCTTGGCGATGGCATAAAAGAAGGACGGAGTGTGTACGAGAAGCGTTGATGAAGCTATGATGAGATGCAGAGACTAGAGAATGGGACAAGAAGTTACACAAAGGAAGATTGAAGACATGGTGGAGATTGTTATGGACAAATGTCTTAAATCTGTCTGTTGGTCTGTCGATGACATCAACCAGGCTTCGATGTCATCGAAGCCAATCGTCGATGACATCGAAGGTTGCTCGATGCCATCGAGAATTTTCAAAAATTTTCACCCCTGGTCGTTGGAAAGTTTTGGTCCGTTTTCGATGACATCGATAGACCTTCGATGGCATCGAAGATTTTACGTAGATTTTCTGCGGAAACGCAGATTTTACGATTTTTGTTTCCTATTCCGATTTTACTTCTATCTAAACTTATATAAAGGGGTGTATGCGTGATTGGGAGGTATTCCAGGGTATTCTAAAGCTTCCTAAAAGGGTTTTAGGGTTTCTAAAGGGTGTAGCAAGGGTGAGATTCGAGGTTGTTCGAATCAGGTAAGTCCTCTCTCTTTGTAATTTCTATTTTCATAGTGAAGATCTGTCGCTTTCTACCGTGGTTTTTTCCCGCAAGAGTTTTCCACGTTAAATCTACATGTTCTCTTGTGTGTGCTTGGTGCCATTGGATTACTATCCTAGATCTAGATATATGTGATTCCGTAGGCCAAAATCCCAACAGCTAGTGGTGACTCTAAATATTTAAACGTATGGTACATCTCAGCCATCACATAAAGGTACTGTACAACCAAAGAATCTGGACCAAGCCAAATAAACCGCATACACCATCATTCCACACCAAAAAAGAGAATGACGAGCACGTGTGTATCCTCATTACCCTTATGGCATAAAAAGGGCAGCCATCCTTTCTACATCATGGACCCGATGATACATTACTTGTCACATGTCCTATGGAGAGATGGCTCTACCATATTTGTGTTCTTCCTGCTCAACTCACGCGGAACATCTGTAGATGCAAAACGTCCAGAAAAGCACATCCAATATGAATTCATAGATACGTGTCCTTTAGTTTTCAAATTTGTACAAGTCGACCACGGTTTAGTGATCAAGACCACGGGACCACTGGTTTATTGGCCCTCCAAATGAATGAACCACATCTCATGTCTTCCAAAATAAAGCATCCTAAAAGCTAAACGTGGCCCATTTTCGATGAAATATTGTTGATGTATTTCTTTCTTAACCGTCTAGCTGCAAACCTCAAATTAGTAGCATTGGGCATGGTCCATTAGCAGGTGGACAGAATGGATTGATAGCTTTGATCACCGAACCCGAGTATCTATGCATATCCTCGATTCAATCATCCTAAAATTGCTCGCAGGCGAGCATTTTATTTTCTTTTATTTTATTTTTTTACACACACACTCACGGTAGTGGAATTTCACCACATATGGGTACTCGAACCCTGACCAGGGTCGAGACTCCTTAGAGTCTACCACCGGAGTAAGAGTAAGTACCCAAAGAGTACTTGAATGCTAATGCAATGGATCACAGAGATTTCATACCCCCCACCAAGTATAGGAGTACCATATATATATAAATATATATATATATATATATATATATAATGTATATATATATATATATGTATATATATTATATATATGTATATATATATATATATGTATCTATATATATATATATATATAGTCTATATATATATATATATCTATATATGGGAAAAGGTACTATACGCTCAACCGTATTATACCTTCCATAAGGTCGAGAGTTGGCAGCACATCATTCCTTGAATGGTAAAAATTTTAAATCAGGGAGATTTTATAGGAAACCGAAGAAACACACGTGGATTTAGATACTAAAATAGCTAGAACGTTTAGTGAAGTGACGTCACCAAGTTCCATGGGCCCCACCATGATGTATGTTTTATATCCACACCTTCCATCCATTTGGAGAGATCATTTTAGGGCAATATACAAAGAATGAGTTAAATCCAAAGCTCCATTGCACCCAACATAGAAAACAGTGAGGATAGTGAGGTCCACCATTGAAAACTTCTAAAGGCCACGAAAGTTTTAGATCAAGCTGATATTTGTGTTTTCTCTTATTTCATATCTTTTTAAACTTTTGAACAGGTTGGATTTCAAATAAACATTATGGTGGGCCTTGGGATAGTTTCAATGGTGGGAATCACTCTCCCCACTGTTTTCTGTGGTGGGTCCACTACAGATTTTTATCTGGCTCATTCTTTGACTCATGCCCTAAAATGATATTTTAAAATGGATGGACGGTGTGGATATAACACATACATCATAGCGGGGCTCATAAAACTTGGTGACGTAACTTCGGTAGCCGACTCGCTACTCAACTGTGCGTACATCTACTTCTAGATTAAAAGGGGAAGTGGATTGACTGGTGTACCTCACCCAGCTGTATAGCTGCTGTATCGACGTTAGCAAGTTTTTTTGGTCTAATCATGAGGTATGTGTTATATATATCCAAACCGTCCATCCATTTGGTGAGCTCGTTTTAAGGCTTTGGATGAAAAATAAGACAGATCTAACTATCAATTGGACCACACTGCAAAAAGCAGTGTGAGATTGAATGTCTACCATTGAAACCCCTTTTTGGTCACAGAAGTTTTGGATCAGTATGAAATAATTTTTTTTCCCTCTTCATTCAGGTCTTTTTGACCTTATAAATAGATTGGATAGAAAACAAACGATATGGTAGGCCCTACAAAATTTTCAACAGTGAAACTCTGCTGCTATTTGTGGCGTGGTCCAGATGATCCTTGGATATGATTCATTTTTTGAATAATGCTCTAAAATGATCTCTAAAAATAGATGAACCGTGTAGATAAAATAAATACATCAGTGTGGGCTCATATAACTTTGATCTCCTTTAAACCATTCGTACAACTCGGAGCTGGAGGAGCGTCAGTGCTCATCAGTGGAAGCGGATTGTGTACTGAGTAAACTATGTGGGGCCCAAAATGATGTATTTATTTTATCCACTCCGTACATACATTTTACAATTTAATTTAAATGGGACAAAAAATAAAGCATATCCAAAGCTCAAGTGGACCACACCACAGGGAACAATGTGAATTGAACATCTACCGTTCAAAAATTCTTTCGGTGGACAGACGTTTTGGATCAAGCTGATATTTATTTTTTTCCCTTCATCCATGTTCTTGTGATATGAACAGTTTGGATGACAAATAAACGTTACTGTGGGCCGTAGGAAGGTTTCAACGGTGGAAATCAGTATTCTCACTGTTTCCTGTGGTATGGCCCACTTGAGCTTTGGATATGTATCAATTTTTGGCTCAACTGCTAAAATGAGATTAAAAAACGGATCGGCGGCGTGGATAAATTAACCACATGAATTCACGATGGGCCCAACAAAGTTTACTCAGTACGATAAAAGCGTACCGAGTAACTCAGTACGCAATCCGATTTCTCGTCAGTCATCTCGCACGACACGTACCTACAACAGCTATATGGCTGATGTGAGGTGCACTAGCCAATCCCAATCCGCTTCCATTAAAACGCGGATTGCGTCCTACCACCTCCCGGACGGTAATCCGTCCGGGCAGGGCCCTGTGGGGCCCAACGTGATGTAAGTGTTTTATATCCATGCCTTTTAACGATTTTCTCAGATCATTTTAATATATGAACCAAAAAATGAGGTAGGTCCAAGGCTTAAGTGGACCACAAGGTGGGGATTGAACATCCACCATTAAAAACTTCTTACGAGCCGGAGAAGTTCCGGATCAAGCTGATATTTGTGTTTTCATTTCATCCACATCTACATGACCTTATGAATAGGTTGAATGGTAAAAATTCAATAACAACTTATTTCTTCCTACATAACCATTACAGTGTGCCCTAGGAGTTTGTAACGGTAGAAATTCAATAACAACTCTTTTCCCATGGTGTGGTCCATCTGAGATTCAAATATAACTTATTTTTGGTGTAAATACCTTAAATTATATTTCAAAATGGATGGACGACATGGATAGAAAATATACATCATGGTGGTGACCACGAAACTTGGTGATGTCACTTCAATAACGCTTCAAGCTATTTTAGTATCTAATCCATGCCGTGTTTCTTCAGTTTCCTATAAAATCTCTCCGTTGTTTAAAATTTTTATCATTGGACGAATAATAGCTGCCAGCTCTCGACCTTATGGAAGGTACAATAAGTCGAGTGTATAGTACCTTTTCCATATATATATATATATATATATATATATATATATATATATATATATATATATATATATATAGGGAAAAGGTACAATGCGCTCGAGCTAACGATAAGCTCCCGTGAGGTCAAGTTGTGTGAGCCCCACCGTGATGCGTTTCGACCATCAACACCCATGCATTTGATGGGTCCCCTTTAAATTATGGGATATCCCAAAAATGAGCCATATACGGAACTCAGGTGGGCCATACCATCTAAATTTATGTGAAGCACCGTTAAAACATATAAAAGCACTTGGTGGGGCCCACCTGAGTTTTTCATGCACCTGAAACTTGGTCTAAACCCTCATTCAAGTGGGACACACATAATGGATGGGTTGGATTTCCAAACCACATCTCAGTGGGCCCTCAAAAATGGTTATGAAAGTTTTAATGGTGCACGGCCCCTCTCCACTTTTGTATGTGGTGTGGCCCACACAAGTCACGGATTGACTTGATTTTTGAGACCTAGGCCCACGATGGAATGGTGCATCTGACTGATGGGGTAGATGTTCGAAATGCATCACGGTGGGGCCCACACAGCTCGACCTCATGGGACGGACTCGTGAGGTCGAGCGCATAGTACCTTTTCCCATATATATATATATACACACACACTTGTTAGACCCAAAGCCACATTAATGCCTATATACCTTTTAAGGTGTTGGAGTATCCATTAGAGTATTGAATATTCATTTATAATTTGAAATTAGAAAACACATACACACATTGTTGATTCAAAAGGAGTAGATTTTATAACAGAAATAAATAATTAATTAACTGTTTTTTCCTCAAAAAAAATATATAATTGAGCATGATAGTGTGCTGTTTTAAATTTAGAAAAACAAAACTTAAAACTAAAATATTATCTTCTTTATGTTATTTTTAATCCATCATACGTCTGATTAAAGGCTAAAAACTGTCACAATAAAATTGCATACTTGTTGTACAAGTAATTAGAATACAAATCGTTCATTTTATGGGATTAAGATTAGATGTAAAATGAAGAAAAAATTAAGCTCGTTCAATTATAAATAGTTTTAAATGGTTAGAAGTAAAAAATAATCAATAGTCTCATTTCAATAAACAAGTGTTTACGAAGAAAATATAATCTTGGAAATGTTACCTAGCAACGGTTATTTTCACAATTTACTAAGTTTAATATGAGATATTGTCTGCCGCATGTACAAATATTGAGTGACTATACACATATATAGCCTATACCCTTTAATTGGTTACATAAATTCTACATGCATCCTAAGGTAGTACTTGTATCACATGACTATTTACAGCTTCAATAATCCAAGTTTGTCTATAGTAAAATAGATATATAATTGCTGGTTTGAACTAGATATCTGACTATTTCGACGGTGTCTGTGTGTGTCAAAAAGGAAATCGATTCCATAAAAGATGAGATGAATAAAAAATAAAAATAATTACTGATATTTCATCTTGGCTAAAAACTCCAATTTGACCCAACCAAATCAAATTGAATATAGTTTTTTTCTAATTTCTTCCCTACCTTTTAATTGTTTCTGTGAAATATATTTTACATTGATTTTTACCTAAATTCTTTTGGATTCTTGTTGTCATACTTTTGGAAATAGAAAAATAAATAAATATAGTGATAATTTGATTCCTCGTCACCATAAATAAAAATATTTAAATTTCAATAAATTTATTTTTCTTTAAAATAAAAGAATAATTAATTGTGACACATTCACTAAGAAAATCCTTTTGTAGCGAATCATTTTTTGGGAAAAAACTGAAAAGCGCAACGTGAAAAGGAAAAAGAAATAATAATAACTTGGTCTCAAAGATTGCACCTTGATAATCATGTCATTGTGCCTCAATTTCAAATTGAATTTTTTCTTTTGATTATTCAATAAAAATATTCATTCGTTTTTTTTAATCCAATCCAAAAGAATCCAAAAAAAAAAAAAAAAAAACAAGTAATTCTATTCATATTTTTCATATTGAAATCTCCATAAGCCTCATGTGCGGTTAACAGTTCTTTTTTTTTTTTTTTTTTTTTTTTTAAACATGCGCACTAACACCCCACGCACTCACACCTCATGTAGGTTTAATAGTTCCCATTTCTTATTTCATGAAATTAGCCGTACCACAATTTATGGATACTTTAGTGATAGCTTGTATCAGAATTGGATATATATATATATATATATATATATATATATATATATATATATATATATCTATCAAAATAATGACGACGCAAACACTCTGGTCCACCCTCTTTAGACCTCGAGTACTTGTACAGTAAGAAGACAAAGGAGACCCTGGCTAGAGCAGGGGACCCTCCGATGCTAAAGTCAGGTTAGGAATCTAGGTCTTATAGTATTGAAGGGTTTTAGGAGAGAGTTTTTGCATACCTTTCACCCTAGGAGTTTCTCCTATTTATAGGAGAGGGAGGATCTTGCTGTACGGGGATTCGTTCCTAATATTTTGGAGATTTGTTGTGATCCTGATCTTCCTAAGATTATTGGATCATCCAGGATCCTGTGATTGTCGAGATGTAGTGCTATCTTCCAGAGATCTTGAGCAAGATCTCTGATTTTTAGGAAGATCCTTCAGATCCGTAGCTCGGCTCTAGGTCGGGTCGACCTCTGGCCGATCTATGGCCGACCTATGAGTTAAGCTGATATCTGACCAACCTCTGTCTGACCTCTGGCCGACCTATGGCCGACCTATGGGTTAGGTTGATATCTGGCTGACCTCTGGCCGATTTATGACCGACCTATGGCTTGTAGTCTCATTCTTTAAGTGTTTTTACATTTGCATTACCCTTCTTAAATGTTAGCCTACTTTTGGACGTATAAGCCTTATCAGGTTCGGGTTCACTGGACCCGCCGCTTGGTTCAGTAGAGTTGGTCCATTTCATAAGCCGACTTATCTACTTGTCCATTTTTTTCTCATATATTATATATATATATATATATATATATATATATATGATATATTGATGGAGTTGTTGTGTGTGCGCGGCGCACCACGGTAGCCTGTAACGTATTAATGAATAACACATTTTGGTCATTAATGATAGCATTTTTTATTTGTCCTTGGCAATAATAAGCCTGCTAATACCATAATTCATTTATTGATAGCATTTTAAGTAGAGGTTGAAGTACTCACATGACCACTAATCAGGCTAACCTACCCTAACTCACACCTACGGTCGATCAGCTGAAAAGCAACCCCGTACCCGGGCAATGTTGTGGTGCACCTGGTTGTTGACTACCTAACAGTGTTGGAGCTTTTATTTTACTCAGGAGATTAACTGGAACATGATAGATCCATGTCTCCACAGTAAACTTGAAAATTTTATTTGACCATCAGGGCTGTCCATTTAGTGGGCCATATTATAGATAGATTGTGCGTCAAAAATCACACTTATTAGATAATTGTAACCATCAATTTCCAGTGCTGAATGTTGACCATTGAAGATTTCTTTTCGGTTCCATTGAAACCGATTGCACCACTCTGATGACTAGGATCATCCAATACGTGTATCTTAAATGGTTTACTAACTATAGTAAGGCCCACTGAATGGACGGTACCGATTAATTATACATCATCCTTTTACATTTACTGTACGAAGACGGATCCAACATAGTCCGGTTCTCCTTGCTCTACTTTATCATCTCAACGTTCGTATATTGAGACCCGTTGATGGCTATGGCAATTGATGGCCATCATAGATGTGGGTCCCATACATGGATGGGACCACGTAGACCCATTTAAATTCACGTGCGGGACTAAAAACAAAGATGCGGACTACGTATGAACATCCATATTCTTACCTCAATCCAAACCGTCTAAATCATTGCCCTTACATTTCCTGGGGCGAAACCTAAAAACCACATCAAAGAAGCCATCCTAACCGTTAGATTGTAAAATTTCAATTTATAACCATCCGTTTGAAGATCACTATACAGATTGATAGAACCGTTCAATCGATATAAATTTTGGTTGAGTACCCATCAGAATTATGTCCCACAATCTGGACTGTTTTGATCAAGGTAAATACATAACACGTGTGTTTGTCCGTGTGGATGCTTATAAAGATGTGGAATTCTCTCAGGATATAGTGCAAGTAAGAAAAAACAGCTCGACAGGCAAACCTGTCTTGATTGCAACTCAAAAATCTTTTTAGTACAAGGAGTACCATCTAACTTTAATCTGCCAGCTTTGACACAGAGAAAAAAAGGCCGTTGCTTTCATGTTTCAATCAGTGCCGTCTAATCTCTCAGGTTGATGAATCCTAATCCCACACGCATGTATTAATCAGCCAACGAGAAACACCGATCTGCCGTCCATTTGGTGGGCCCCACCATTTGAATGGCCGGGCCCAGAAGTCAGGAGGATCAGACATCAGTTGATCAAAATGTGAGAAATGAAGAGGGCCGGTAATAAGAGAAGTTGGTAGAGTTCGTTCCAGCCGTCAATTTGTTGATGATGGGGTTGAATTTCTTGGGCCAGGGAATCTAATAGGTGGGACCCACCAGATGGAGATGTTGGATCTGGCGTCCGTGTGCCAGGTTGGCTTGTCTGGCGGATATGTAGTCTGTCACCGAGTTAGCTTCTCTCGGTGCATGAGTGATCTCTGACCACGTGCAATAGCATTTTAGGGATGTGTGAAAGGTTAAAGTGTACTTGAGTGTAGTCACTGTTGTACTTTTTAAGGGTATCGGTTTCCCGACTCGGTTGAGTTGCAACTCGACTCAGACTTGAATGAGTCGGGATGAGCCGTTCAATCAAAAAATTGATGGCTTGGGCCGATTGTGGGCTGAGGATTGAAAGAAGTTGGTGTTACAAAAATATTGATTTTATAAATATATATTTTAAAATAAAAAATAATATAATATATAAAAAGTGTTTGAAAAACATTTTTTTAAAGTTTTGGGAATAGTCCCACGTTTCGTTGAAAAAAGAAGAGAAGAAAAGGTAGTTTATATAAAAGTGGTGGAGTATTATAATACTTACCCACATGGTCCAAAGGATAATGAAACTCGCGAGTTCCACCCGCGCGCGCTTGGGCTCGGTCTCGATGCGAGGGCGTGGGCATGTGAGACATGTGCGAGTGCGACTAAGTGGCTAAGGCGAATGGATGACTGGATGAAATCTAGAGGACTGAATGAAAGTCCCTCTGAATATATAGAGAGTTAAAAAAGAGCTGTTGTAAGGCGAATGGATGGCTGGACGAAATCTAGAGGACTGAATGAGAGTCCCTCTGAATATATATAGAGTTGAAAAATAGTTGTTGCAGCAAGATCTGTAACAGTTGTGCCATTAGTGCAGGGTCCAACTGTAACTGCCGCATAGCTAGCCCAACCGCTAGAAAACGGCTAGCTGTTGTCTAACAGCCATAAAATGGCTAGTTTTCTCCAACAACTAGAAAATGGTCATGGGATTTATTTCCATGCTTCAGCCTATCCTTAATTCACATCATCTTGATTTTCGGATTCCATATTTTACAGAAATATTATTATTCTGTATAAATTTTACAACAATCTTAAAGCGTTATTTGTGATGGAAGCCGACAGTGTTTCATCCATCAAGTTGATAACGTCTTGATCGGTTCAATTGAACCAATTTTATGAGATGGCAAGACAAACTGAAATTTCTTCTGACGGCGCTAAAGATCTACTATATATTAGATCCAAATCTACAAGCACTACCTGAAGCATCCGACAAAGATACACCTGAACAGGTAGCTGACCGCACCAAACGAGCCGAAGACGAACTCTTGTGTCGAAGACACATACTGAACGCGCTCTTCGACCGCCTGTACGATCTGTACCAATAGACATCATCAACAAAGGAGATCTAGGCCGCTTTGGAGTTCAAATATAAGGCTAAAGAAGAAGGAACCAACAAATTTCTCATCGCCGGGTATTTTGACTTCAACAACATGGTAGATAACAAACCGTTGCTGCAAAAAATCCAAGAACCGCAACTAATAGTAAACAAAATCAAAGCCATAAAAATTGATATTCCTGAATCATTCCAAGTCGAGGCTATAATCGCTAAATTGTTACTGTTGTGAAAAGACTATAGAAAGAAGTTGCTGCATAAAATTGAGGACTACACATTAAAACAAATTCAGAAACACATCAGAATTGAGGAAGAATCCCGTAACCGCGACAGAAAGAATGATAACGGGAATGCCTCGTCCAAGGTACATGCAATAGAGAAAACTAATAACAAGAATCCCGAGAAGGACGATTCCCTAAAACCCAATAAAGGAAAATTCAAGAAAAACACCCGAAAGAAGAACGGAGAGTTCAAAGGCCCATGCCATGTCTGTGGAAAAATCGGACACTATGCTCGAGTATGCCAATATTGCAAATTTAAAAAAGAGGCAAGTGCAATAGAAGAAGGCGATAATGTGGCTATGATCACTAAGGTGAATACCATCCAAGACAAAGTTCCAGGTTGGTGGTATGATACTGCCGATATAATACATGTGTGCTACGACAAATCAACCTTCAAAACCTATGAGGATTTGACCGATGGTCAAGAAGTCCAAATGGGTAACGAAGTCCAATCGAAGGTCGTCGGCAACGGAACTGTCGAACTGATATTCACATCTGGGAAGAAAGTAATTCTGACTAATGTACTGCACGTCCCAGACATGAGGCAAAACTTAGTTTCTGGGGATCTTCTGGGTAAACCAAGCATAAGGGTGGTGTATGAGTCAGGAAAACTAATTCTGTCCAAGAATGAGAATTTTGTCGAAAATGGATATACTTATAAAGGGATGGTTAAGTTTTCTCTTGATGAAAGTAGCATTCTGCGTATATGGTTGAATCTGTTGAACTGTGGCATGATAGACTAGCCCATACAAGGTATAGTACCTTGAAGTTCATGGCTAAGAATGGTTTAATCTCATATACAAATAATGAAACCGATAAATGTGAAGTATGCATACGATCCAAAATGACGAAGAAACATTTTCCAAGTGTTGAGAGATCGTCTCAAGTATTGGATCTTGTGCACAGTAATATTTGTGAGTTAAACGACATTCTTACTCGTAGAGGTAAACGGTACTTCAAAACCTTTATAAATGATTGTTCTAGATATGTGTATGTTTATCTATTAAAGAGCAAAGATGAAGCATTGAACATGTTTAAAATATATAAAGCAGAAGTAGAGAATCAACTAAATAAAAAGATAAAAATTCTCCGTAGCGATAGAGGAGGAAAATACTTCTCCAATGAATTCCATAACTTCTATGAAGAACATGGACTAATACATTAATGTACTGCGCCATACACACCTCAACAAAACGGAATAACTGAAAGAAAGAATAAAACATTAGTAGAGATGGTCAACTCAATGCTGATAAGAGAAAAGTTGTCACTAAGTCTATGGGGTGAGGCACTGCTTACAGTGTGCCATATACTAAATAGAATTCCGTCTAAAAAATATAAAATATCTCCATATGAAACATGGAGAGATAGAAAACCTAACCTAAGATATCTAAAAGTGTGGAGGTGTCTTGCATATTGTAGAACTCCTGATCCAAAAAGAACTAAGTTAGGACCAAGAGCTATTAAATGCGTCTTCGTAGGGTATGCACAAAATAGTAAAGCTTATAGACTTCTAGATATAGAGTCTAATACAATAATAGAATCAAGAGACGTTGAGTTCTTTGAGAACTCACTATCCTTGGAGTCAAATAACATAGCTCCACATATAGTAGAAAATCTTGTTGAATCTCGTAGAAGTAAAAGGACAAGAATAGAGAAGAGTCTAAGAGATGACTACATACACTCACAACGCGTCATTTTCGATCTTATAGAAGGAGATAGAGAAAATGTTATAAGAAAAATACCTATAGTAATGACTATAAAAGATGATCCTAAAACATATAAAGAGGTTGTATCCTCTAGAGACTCAACTTTCTGGAAAGAAGCTATAAACGAAGAAATGGAATCCATAATGTCAAATCAAACATGGGAACTAGTAAACTTACCTCCGGGTTCTAGACCCATAGGTTATAAGTGGGTATTTAGGAAGAAATATCACACTGATGGGACAATCCAAACATTTAAAGCTCAATTAGTAGCTAAGGGTTTTAAACAAAAAGAATGAATAAATTACTTTGACACATACTCTCCTATAGCTAGGATAACATATATTAGGATATTATTTGTGCTAGCTTCCACACATCATCTTCACATCCACCAAATGGATATAAAGACCGTATTTCTGAATGGTGACCTCAATGAGGAGGTATACATGAAACAACCTAAAGGATTCGTTCTACTAGGAAATAAAAATAAAGTATGTAGATTAGTCAAATCTTTGTATGGATTAAAACAAGCACCAAAACAGTGGCATGAGAAGTTTGATTTCAAAATACTATCTCATGGTTTCATGCATAATGTATCTGACAAATGCATATATTCTAAAGTAGATGGTAGTTGTATTGTTATTATTTGTCTGTATGTTGATGACATGTTAATAATAAGTAATAAAATGGAAGGTGTGACTGAAACAAAAAGGTTTTTTTCTTCTGTATTCAAAATGAAAGATCTTGGACAAGTTGATACCATCCTAGGTATCAAAGTTAAAAAAGATTGTAGGGGTTATGCTTTGTGTCAATCTCATTATATTGAGAAGATACTAAACAAGTTTAACCATCTAAATATAAAAGAAGCAAAAACTCCATTTGATCCAAGTATCAAGCTAAAAGAAAATACCGGAAGAACAGTTGCACGATTGGAATATACGAGTGCTACAGGGAGTCTTATGTATGTTATGTAATGCACTAGACCTGAAATCGCATATGCTATGAGTAAACGTAGTAGGTTTACTAGTAACCCCAGTACTGAACACTAAAATGCAATCAGTAGAATCATTGGTTACTTAAAAGTAACCAAAGACTTAGGATTATTTTATTCAGAATTTCCTTGCCGTATTAGAAGGATATACCAATGTGAGGTGAATATCGAGTGCAGGGGACAACAAGTCTACTACAGGGTGGTTATTCACCTTACGAGGTGCAGCTGTATCTTGGGAATCCAAGAAACAGACTTGCATAACGCACTCTTAATGAAATCCAGTCTAAAGGACAAGTGTCTTATAGTAACGAAGACACTGGAAGGATTTCACCTATATGAACATAGAGATAGTGCCGTCTCTCATGAGAGTTAGGAGTTTTCTCTCGGGATCGTTCACAAATTAGGATAAGCACATGGCCATTAATTGTGCTGAGCAAGATTGTGGGAACTCTAAGTAACACATTGGGAATATGTGTGTAGTTTCTCTCCGACTCTATTATCTAGGGATAACTAGTTCAACGCTACGGCTGCCAATTATTTCGATAGAGTTTTGATATACTTACACTAAGGGAAGATTAAAATCGAAATATATCTTTCTTTATGAATATAAGTTTATTATTCTGGCAAAAACGTTTTATTAAAAAATATATTTTAAAAAAATCAAGTGGGGGATTGTTGTAAAAAGTATTGATTTTATAAATATATATTTTAAAATAAAAAATAATATAATATATAAAAAGTGTTCGAAAAACACCTTTTTTGGGTTTTGGGAATAGTCTCACATTGGAAAAAGAATAAAAGAAAAAGTGGTTTATATGAGAGTGGTGGAGTATTATAATACTTACCCACATGGTCCAAAGGAGAATGAAACTCGCGTGTTCTAGTGCGTAGCACTGGAACACCCGCACGCTCGTGCTCAGGCATGGGCTCGAGCTCGGTCTCGACTCGGGCTCAGACTCAGACTCGGACTCGGACTCGGACTCGTACTCGAACTCGGTCTCGGTCTCGGTCTCGGTCTCAGTCTCGGTCTCGGTCACGAGATCGGTGCGATGGCGTGTGCATGTGAGGCAGTGTGGCTGTAGAGGCGCCAGTGGCGCACTTTGCACTTAGTGAAGGGTCCAGCTGTAACTGCTGCATGACTAACCCAACAGGTAAAAAACAACTAGCCGCTGTCTCACAACAGTCAACATGCAACAGCTTAATGGCTCATGCACAACAATCAGAAAACGGCCATAAAACAACTAGTTTTCTCCAACAGCTAGAAAACGGTCATGGGATTTATTTCCCTGGACCATAACCCCCAGCCACCACAACCTATATAAAGAAGGCCTGGATGGGTTTCCAAACCATTTCAACACACTCCAGCAATACCATTACGAAACAAAGCATCTCCTCTCCTACAGACCAAAATATTAGCAATATAGCAAGGCTAATCAGAGTCATTGCTTGAAGAACAGACCAACGGTGTAGTCTAGAACGGTTTAACTGAACCAGCGGCTGAAGAACTGACTAGTGTAGTGGTTTAAATCACATATTCTCTTCTCTTTTCTCTTTTGGGATTTTTCTTTATTGTAATTCTGCCAGATAGTGTGTAAAAGAGTTCCATTTGGTGGGCCTTCGTGTTTGCTGAATGCAGACCTACACCAGGCTCGTCGTATCCTAGAAGCGATTTGTCTGTAACCTATCAGCATACTCAATTCACTTGAGTAGGAGCAAATAACGCTTTAAGGACAGCGTCTCAGACGTGCTTCAGCTTGTCCTTAGTTCACATCATCTTGATTTTCAGATTCCATATTTTACAGAAATATTATTATTCTATATAAATTTTACAACAGTTGGATCAAAGATCAACAATAGAAAGAGGCTGATTGCTGTTCGGGTGTTTTATTCATTTATTTTTGTACACAAGATTCATTCAACTACCTTCTAGTAGATAAATAAATGAATTATGTTGTCACACTTACATGCACACACTCATGTGGAACAAGGTCAATTACCCGACCTATTTTCATGACAGTTTTAAGCCAAATGGGTTTCAAACCATGGCTCAATAGTAGATATGAAACGTGTGTGTGTGTGTGTGGTGTGTGTGTGTATATATATATATATATATATATAAAATGTAAAAGGTAAAAAATTCTTGGGCCAAGCTAAATGGGTAAGGGCTCAAGTAAGAGTTGAATGATATAGCCTGTTTACCTGCTTAATAAGACCTAGCAGACGCAACTGAGCTGAAGTCATAGCTTTGAGTGCCTGAGTTACATATGAAAGAGTAAAAAATGCTTTGGTCAGGCTAAATGGGTAAAGGCAAAGGTACGAGTTGGAAGATATAACTTGTTTACCCTACTTAATAGGACCTTTCCGATATAACTCGTTTCCCTACTTAATAGGACATGGTGGACTCGACCAAGCTGAAGTCATGGGTTTGAGTGCATGGGTTATGTGTATGTAAAAAAAAGTAAAAAACGCTTGGGCCGGGTTAATTGGGTAAGGCTCAGGTACGAGTTGGATGATGTAACTCATTTACCATACTCAATAGGACCTGGTGGACCCGACCGAGCTGAAGTCATGGGTTTGAGTGCTTGGGTTGTGTATGTAAAAAAGTAAAAAATGCGTGGGTGGGCTAAATTAGTACTGGTTCAAGTAAGAACTGGAAAATATAACTTGTTTACCCTACTCAATAGGACTTGGTGGACCCGACCGAGATGGAGTCATGAGTTTGAGTGTCTGGGTTATGTGTATGTAAAATGTAAAAAACGATTGGGTTGGGCTAAATGGGTAATGGCTTAGGTACGAGTTGAAAGATATAACTCATTTACCCTACTCAATAGGACCTGGTAGACCCGACCAAGCTGAAGTCATGGGTTTGAGTTCTTGGGTTATATGTATGTAAAAAGGTAAAAAAATGCTTGGGCTGTGTTAAATGGGTAATGGATAGGTACGAATTGGAAGATATAACTCATTTACCCTAATCAATAGGACCTGGTGGACCCAACCAAGCTCAAGTCATGGGTTTGAGTTCTTCAGTTATATGTATGTAAAAAAGTTAAAAAAAAAAAAAAAACGCTTGGGCTGGGTTAAATGGGTAATGGATAGGTACAAGTTGGAAGATATAACTTATTTACCCTACTCAATAGGAACTGGTGGACCTGACCAAGCTGAAGTCATGAGTTTGAGTGCTTAGGTTATGCGTATGTTAAAAAAGGGAAAAAAAAAAAAAAACCGCTTGGGCCTGGTTAAATGGGTTATGGATCAAGTACGAGTTGGAAGATATAACTCATGTACCCTACTCAATAGGACCTGGTGGACCTGACTGAGCTGAAGTCATGGGTTTGAGTGCTTGGGTTGTGCATGTAAAAAGTAAAAAATGCTTGGGCGGTAATGGCTCGGGTATATTTGCCTTGGGATCTGGCGGACCTGACCGAACCCAGTTCAGCCCAAAACTAAACTCCAGTGCTGTTGGATTGGTAGATCATGGGTGGATTATAATTAAATGGGTTAGGTTAAGTTGGGCATGGGCTCAATGGATTTTAAGTGGGTTGGGTTGGGTGAATTTCTTAGCTCGCTTGGTCAATGGGTCCAGCCAGGGAACCCAACCCATAGCCACCGCCTCAACAACATTTTTATTTTTTAAAGCCTGGCCCGAGGCTCATTTATGGACCCCAATTTGACACACGTCTGAGATCTAGTCCGTTCACCAGATGGGCCGTTTAATATTTACGTTGCATGGCCCAGAAATAGGCCGGTTGGGTCATCTGACGGTTAAAAATAATCGAATGATGTTCCATATTCGAGTTGCACATGTGGCCCAAAATGACTGGACTGGACTGATCTCAGGTCACGGTGCATAGAAGGTCGGCCCCACCATGCACAATACGTGAGGTGAATAGGATTCGAAATCTTACTCTTGCCAGTGGGCCTTATGATGCTCATATCGTTTAGATCCAAGCCATCCACCAAAAGGTGGCCTAGATATTACTTCATTCCACTTGAATTCGGCCTTGCCACCACAGTGATGTTTTCGTCCCAAGAAAAGATAGTTCGATGAAGAACGTTGCTCATGTGGGGCCCACAAACCAAGATGGCCAATTCAATCTTAGATTTCACTAAGGTCAGCCCTAGACCGAACTATATATGGCCCCACTGATTTGATCCATTCAATCACTGCTCTGGCCCATATGGATCTGCCACGTGTATGATTTATCCATGCTTTACAGCCGGTGTCCTCCGTTCTTTCGTCCGGATTCTACTCAGCAGGTGGGCCTCACATGTATGAGAAGAAAATTGATGGTCAGGATAGAGTTAGTGAATGGCCTATATGGAAAGTGCACACGCGTGACATGAACATCATAAAATTCTAAACTATCAGAAATTTCAAAAATATAAATCCTAATTTAAAAATAAATACATGGGGTGACCTATCGTGGATAGGGGTGTACATCGAGTCAAACCGAGTCGAGCTGGCCTCAGCTTGACTTGGCTCAGCCACTAGCTGACCTCAGCTCGAACTCGGCTCGGCTTGGTCCTTGAGCCTGACTGGCCAGCTCAGCTTAGTTCGGTCAGCAGCTCATGCCAGTTCGAGCCAAGATCAAGCCGACTTCGCCTGTGCAGCATTTTCACAAACACCTGGACTGCACCTTCAAAATCTCACTATATTTAAGACAGCAGCAATGGTTTTACAGGTATTTTATCAAACACCTTCTAAGCGACATAAAAATCAGAAAAAAAGGGTATTGGTTTCATTACATACCTTCCTTGCCACCAGCCACACTTCGATGAGTCATTCATCAAACACTTTGGAGCAACATCAATATCAAAGTAACCGAGTCACCGAACTGGTTCGATCCGAGTTCGATTCGAGCTGGGTTCGATCCAAGTCGAGTCGAGCTTGGGCCAGCTCGAACTCGGCTCGAACTCATTTTCGAGCTCAAAAAATCAGCTCGAACTCAGCTTCGAACCGAGTCGAATCGAGCTTTTTCGAGTCGAGTCGAGCGAGCTAACCGAGCTAGCTTGGTTCGTGTACACCTCCAATCGTGGATCTGAGCCATTCATTCATTCATTCATATAAATAGGAGGAAGGCATGCTGCAAGAATCAAGCGGATAGGATTATCCTAACCCTCTGAATGGGGAAAATTTGTTACAACCGTACGTTATTATTGACCCATAAATCATATGGTTAGAATAATCGAATCATAATATTATTTTAAAATCATAAGAAATACAAAGTGGGATCTATCTATTAGGTATTTAAAGATTATGATTGGACCTATTTTCATTGTCATGATTTTTGCTCCTAGTTAAATGAAAAATGAACGGTTCGGATGAACAATAGGTCCCCCAGTCTGCCGCTTAAAAGGTTTGGGAACGCAGGTAAGGTGCACGTGCGGACGTTAGCAAAACCCATTTTAAAAATAAGCCCATTTGTAGGCTCGACGGGCACCTTTATTGACATCTGAGCCATGTATCAGGTGGAGCGCAGCATCTAGCTCATCTGATCGAAATTCAGGCCCGTAGGTTGTTAGGTGGCCCACACATGGATGGGAACAATGGATGGTCTAGATGAAGGCTCTCCATCATTTTCTTATACGCATACCATACTTGAAAATTCACCTGCCAGAATTATTGAGACAGTTTAGCCTGTGGGTCCACCTGATACACGGCTCGGATGTCCTATTTAAGGGCCATGTTGGCACGTGTATCCGCGCATAGAAATGCTAATGTAGGGTACTTGCGGGGCTGTGAATGGGCGGGCTCCCTTATTGGGCTTTTGTGATGGCCCACTTCATGAGAAGCTTGGACCGAGATCTTAGACCCGTGGGCCAGGCCCTGGCCTAAAGTAATGCCTGTTTATTAATCAGGCTCGACTCTGTCTATATTTAAAAGCTAGTCAGGCCAGCCCGAACTCGATGCAGTCGGGTCTGTTTAAAGCTACAAGGGCATTTTTGTCATATATCAGGGAAGTAGGAGCACACTTAATGAACGGCTCAGATCTTGCACAAAGTGGATGACTGGGCTCAGCCATAGGACGGACTGGGCAAAGGCCAGGTATAAATATTATATCCAGGATAGGCCCATCACTGGCCATAGATGGGCTTGATTTTAACAGACCCGTGCCAAGCCCAAGCCAAGTCAGTTGACAGCCCAAGCCATCTAGGCTCTCCCGTCCAACGGTCCAAATGATTCAGGTGGATAGGATGGCGCCTTATGCCATCATAGCCATTCAAATAGTGATATGGAAATCCGAGCTGTGTAAACGGATGGTTAGAAGTGGATCTTACCATGAAGATCGCTTGACCCAATAATCAAGCTAATCCATGCCTTATGTAGCTTCTCCATATAAATCAATGGACAGGATGAAATCTTTAGTCAACTTTTGTGGCCCACTATGGATTGTGGGTTTTATCATCCAACGGTTATAAACAAAAGAGTCAACGGACGTCAACATTACAATTTCACCAACCGATGCTCAGAAAAGTTCATTTCGTATTAATTTTGGAGCGGTGGCCCATCTGGAGATGTGCCCCAAACGTGGACGGTTCCGATCAGCCCAATATATCTCCATGTGGGCCTCTGGACCTATGGATGGTGATCAACAGTCAATCGTGTGGGGCCCATGTAAAACACTTCTAGTCGGGTCAAATTCAAAAACTCTCTTTTATTATCGCAAGGCAGAAAACCGTAGTTACACTCTCTTCGGCAATGCTCAGATGCTGACACGTGTACACTCAGACATGTAGACACGTGGCATAAATATAATACATCAGTAACCCACACCCCACTAATACGAAAAGTATAAATTTCAGGAACAGCAACGGCATTGAAAAACTAATAGAATCAGAATCCGACGGTCAATAGTTAGCATTTGGGAAGATCGGACGGTGGAGGTAGCAGCTTCTGATTGGGTAGCTTCCCATCCAAGACGACCCACGCCATCTTCAAGCCCCAGCTGAGGTGGACATCGAAGTGGCAGTGCAGGAACCATACACCTGTTGACACGTCATCATAAAATGCCATGTCAGCACATAAAAAGCAGCGTCGGACTGATTGACAGAATCCGAGTAAGTATTCAACACCACGAGTCACCCCGACTCAGCCGAGTTGGCAGAATCATTTCGACTCAGTGAGTCAAGACCGAGTCTGCCGGAGTTGGACGTCTATATTGCTGGAAAGCCTTTCGCAGGAAGTCGCTTCCAGGAAACTTAGGTGGGCCCACCGTGATGTTTGTGAGAAGTCCACCCCGTCCATCCATTGTTTTTTTAGCTCATTTTAGCTCTTGGATTAAAAAATGAGCCGGATCCAAGACTAAAGTGGACCGAAAATGTGAGGATTGAACGTCCACAGTTGAAATATGTGTAGGACCACACAAGTTTTCAATCAGTCTAATATTTGTGATTTCAGTTCATCCCAGTAGGAATGACGTTATGAACGGTATGGATGGCATGAAAACATCACTGTTAACCCAGGGAGGTTTCAACAGTAGGAATTTCCGAACACACCTTTTCCTTTAGTGCGGCCCACTTAAGTTTCGAATCCTGCTAAGTTTTGATCTCAAGTCCTAAAATGAGTTCATAAAACGGATGAACGGAGTAGATCTCTCACAAACATCACAGTGGACCCCACCTAGGTTTCCAGTGCAGGAACTTTTTTAGTCTAGGTGGACCATCATGTACGGCCGAATTATCATCCTTTGATAAGTTCTGCAATTTGCATGGCCCAAAAACACAAGTGGGGCCCACCTATGACCATCCAAACCATTCTTAGGATGACAATGGGCCACCAAAGATGATCATAACAGCCCAATAGGACCTGATAAACGAGAACCATTAGCTCCAATTGTCCCTTTATGAGCCACCAATCTGACGGTCAGGATCATCAGATGAGGAGATATCACGTAAAAGGCCCATCCCATGATGGCCCATCTCTATATAATTTCATGAATTCGTTTAATACTACAAACTAACCTGGATTATCCGCTCGGAATCGAAGGACGACCCACCCACCGGACGGCACTCCGACGGTATTTCTCTCAATCGGGTCCACAAGATTGAACTTAGCCGGATCCTTCTTACGATCAAAATTTCCGAATCCTTGCCCGACAACGAAGAAATTGAAACCATGGAGATGGAGAGGGTGGCTCTCCACTCCAAGAATGCTTGTATCCTGCAGCACCAGCTCAACGGTCGTATTGAAAGGAAGAACCACCACCTTAGTACCATGGCTCACGAACGTGTTATTCGGAGGGGTACCCGTGTAATTAAACGGGAGCGGAGGGTTATTTGGGAAGCTAGTATTGTACACGCCGTTGGATTGCCCGAAGAAGTGGGCCTGGAGGAGGGCTGTGGTCGGTAGGACGAACGAGATGTTATTGATGGAGGCGGAGAATTTCGTACCGTTAGGCCCTTGGCAGGTTTGATTCTTTGGGCATGGGTCCGCACCGAGACCGATGGTGAAGAAGAAGCGCTTGTCGACCGTTAGAGGGACGTTGGCTGGGAATTGCGAATTGGCAAGGCTACGTAGTCTCTGGCTGTAGTTGGCGGCGTAGGAAGTGTCGTTGAGTGCTGGAAGGGATGGTTTAAAGATAGGGAGGTTTGTTGATGGAAGAGATGAATTGGGTTTTTCGTATTCGAGTAATCCGACGGTTGTGGTGTTGTCGAAGGTGCCGAGGCCTGTCAAATAGGGTCGGGCTGACATGAAGAATGTTGCATTTGGGTAATGTGGCTTGGTGTTGAGGAGGACGTTGGTGGTTTGGCCTGGTGCGATGAGGATGGTTTTCGTGTTGAAGGGTTTTATGTAGATGGCATCGACTTCTACGACGGTGATCGTGTGGTTGGCGATGCTGAAGAAGAGCTCGTCATTGAGGGCAGCGTTGATCAGACGGAGGAGATACGTTTTCCCGGGTTTAACCTTCAGTTTGAATGTATCTGCCACACAAAACTCGAATAATTAAGATTGGAGAGAGATCAATGAAGAACTCAGTCCACTCGGAACTTAGCTGAGTCAACTCGATTCTGTTACCTTGTTTCTGAGCCGAGTTGTTCTTAAACTCGGTTGGCCTTGCAAGATCTGGGATGTTCATTAAGTGGACCCCACATTCAAAACATGCCTTCCTGAAAGAAAGGTCAACATGCATGTGGGTCCCACTTGATGTGCAAGCTTGCCTAATTAGGGGGCCAGGGCATGTTCAAAGTGGGCCACACACGCCGTGACCGACGGTCTTGTCTAAAAGATGATAGATCACATACGACAAGATATAGGGTTAGGTTTTGTTTTTTGTTTTTTTTTTTTTTTCAAAAGAATCTGGTAGAACCGGTTGGTGGGGATCAGTTTCCATCCACTAAAATAGTCGGTGCTATGTGGACCCCTCCATGATGTATGATAAACGTCATCCGTCCATTTTGAAAGATAATTTTAGTGATTGATTCCAAAATTGAGGTAAATCTAAGTCTCAGGTGGACCACACCATGGGAAAACAGTAGTGATTGAATGTCCACCATTAAAAACCTCCTATGGCACACTGTAATGGCTATTTGACATTTAACCTGTTGATTAGGTAACACAGACTCTAAGGGAAAATATATATATCAGCTTGATAAAACTTTTGTGGCCCAGAGAAGTTTTTAATGCTGGGCATTCAATCAACACTGTGCGGTCCACTTTAGATTTGGATCAACCTCGTTTTTGGGTTCATACCATAAAATGATCTGGAAGAATGGGTGGACGGCATGGATGAAACACATATATCATGGGAGGGCCCACAGAGCACCGACCACTAGCCATTGGCTAGTGGCAAGGTCAGTAGCCAATTCATTTCCCACTAAGTGAGAATCATATAAAGAGAGATCATACGTCCACATTCATGGTTTCACATACAGCCCGATCTTCCTGCCTACATGTGACACTTGTAGGGCATCGGATCCGTGCAAAAGGTGGGCCACACTACCGCAATCAACTAAACCCAAAAAGAGGCCGGTACACTCACGTGGCATGATCTTCATGGTATTGCCCACCCTTTTAACGGATCTGATTTCTTACACATGCACCGCATTGGCGGGAAAGACGGAGCTGTATTTGAAATTTCGAATACAGTGCTAGTATGTGATCATCAAGCAATATGACCCGCCCAATAAGCCATCAGATAATCCTAACCCTCCAATAATGTCCAATTCCATTGACTTGCTACGATCACCATACTGTGAGTACTCAACCAGATCAATGGCTTGAATTTTCTCAAACATGGGCCCCACCTTTAGCAGAGCAGTTGTACAATGGACCAGGCTTTCCATTAATCGTGTATGCATCGGAGACGTTGGGTCCAGCACCGGTCTGCAGAGACTGGTTGATCACAGCCTCAGTGTTTGCATTCCACCATTCTCCTGCAATTCAAATCCCAATTTCATTTTAAAAACATAATTAGGTGGTTTAAATGATCTTGACCATACAATCATCAGATCTCTCGCTTGTCATTACCGAAGATAATCGGGACTTCCTCGTCGGGTTGCCCGAACGGGTAACTGGCATTCTGCATGGGAAGGACGATTAACGGTCCGTAGAGGGTGGCCCGCATCCATGAGAAGTGCGCGTGCCAGAAAAGCGTCCCCCTTTGACCGGTGATCGTGAAGTTGTAGACGTACGTTTGGCCCGTTTGGATGGGGCACTGGGTTATGTAGGCGGGTCCATCTGCCCATCCGCTCTGTAGCTGTCGGATCCCGTGCCTGTCGTCATCGTCACATCCCGACCGTCCATCAAACAATCCAAGAGAAATGAGTTTGCTAATAGCTAATAAGTGTAGATCATGCATGGATGGAACACATTTTAAAAACATCAAAACCCGAGTCGAGTCGACTCAAAACTCGGGTAAATTTCTGACCGAGTCGTGACCAGATTGAGTTCACCTCGAGTCCTTGTGAAATCTGGACGAGTCGAGTTGACTCGGGCAAGTGGAGGGGATTTTATAAAGCATGCATGAAACGCGGGCAGACATGAGGCTGTAATCATACCCTTTGCTCCTGAAATGTCGCCATCCATTAGCTTTCAATCAGTTATCATTTGAAATATTCTTAGTCTATTTTAAATATCTGTACCGTTCATTTTGTAGATGGGCCCACTCATTAGATTGCTAACCTAAAATCAGGGGTACGTATTGA
Organism: Magnolia officinalis; assembly: GCA_021015155.1. Classification (NCBI taxonomy): domain Eukaryota; kingdom Viridiplantae; phylum Streptophyta; class Magnoliopsida; order Magnoliales; family Magnoliaceae; genus Magnolia; species Magnolia officinalis. Next base: position 8,715,069 of record JAJHSJ010000008.1, read on the forward strand.
AATGATTGTTCCGAAAATGACCTCAACTGATGGTTCTATGACTTGTAGGTGCAGTTCTGTCACGTGGCTCGCACGGGTTTTGTTTTCTTCATATTTCTCATTCATGAGATCCAACCTATCCATCTGGTACCTTGTCTCATTTTGACCATCTATTAGGAAAATTATGATAATCGAAAACTCAAGTGGGCCACCCCATAGGAACAGTTGGGGATGGAATGCATACCATTAGTTTTATGTAGAGCCCACAGCCGTTTACCTATCTTATCAAATCCATTCATCTAACCTTCCTCCCTCATCTGAATGAAAGGATTCGCTGAAAATCACGCTATTCCAAAACTAAGGTGGGCCATAACACGTTAATTTAGAAGTTTTATGTATTATTTCCTATAAGTTGACCCACTTAGAACATTTAATCAGCTTGAATTTTTAGAAACAACTTCAAACAAGGTGTGTGTACCTGAAGGACGGTGTGGATCTCATGCACGTAAAGTCTTTTCTCTCACACAAGCGGTAGGCACGCTTGTGCGTACCTTTGATCATGTCGCTCATGACTTTTCCATTCTATAACTACCCTATCTTTGAACGACCGCTGATAAGTCTACTCGCGCGAGTATGATTGTATTCGCCAGCATGGCAAATCTGCAAGACCTGAGCCATTCATCAGGTAGGCCCTGCTCTCTGTCCACCCTGGCCCAACAAAAACTAGGCCATTCCTTTATCAATCCAGCCATGCATGCACGTAATAATTAGTAGCAAGAAAAACTATATCAAAATGATACACAAGCAACTTTACCCAAGTGGCCAACCAGATGAGAAAGGCCCAGCTAGTAAATGGCCTTGATCTCACACACTTGCACCTCACTAGCACGTGTGCCCACCAGTAGGTAATTGTACTCACATTTCTCTTATAATCACTACTCCATTGTATATTTCTCTTATAATCAGTACTCCATTTGTATATATTCTCTAGTAACAGGCCATGATAAAGCAGGCCAAACAGTCGAATCAATTGACAGCTGATGATCTGATCCCAACACTACAAATGTGGCCCACCTAGTGCATGGATTAAACTAATTCTCACACTAGATTATCTATTTTTTGAATGGTTAGATGTCCTACACATATCATATAGTAAGTAACATATACTTTATGATTATTACTTGATAGTTTATGATTATTAATTCCTTATTAGTGAATGAAAATAAAGGAAGTGTAAGAGTATTAAGTACCAATGGATGGTGACATTGTTTTGTACATTATTGGCCACCTCAACAACGACCCGATCGCCTTCCCTGGCCATGATCTTAGGCCCCGGATACCGTCCATTCACCGTCGCCATGCTCTTCCTATTGCACAGTCGCTTCACGCTCTTCAACCTCACCTGCACCACCAAAACACACCCCAAAAATTAAACTAAGTAGAACAAAACCCACATCCCCATTACACTAGCACATCACAATCAGCTCAATAAAAACCGAAATGCGGTACCCACGTCGAACTTATAGTGCCATGTCCCACCCGTATGGGTGGCGAACGCAAGCTCGGAAAAGAGTAATAAGGTGTTCAAAGCGAATAGCAAAGCACCCATCTCTCGGTCGACCGAAATCGGTGATTTCCAGACGTCGGATGATAGTGTGTTGTGGCCACAAGAGCTGTCTGTGGTTGGTTTATATAGAGACTACTATAGATTGTGTTTGGTTAATTAGGTGTGGATATTATGAAAGCGTGTAGAAAAATGAGTGCATTTTCATGGGCACCACTTATTTCAGAGGTGGGGTACACTTTGTTTGGTAGGCATCACTGTAGATCATGCTTAATTTTAGAGTGTTGTTTAAGTAATTATTTTTTAAAATTAACCTTTCCCTTAATATAATCACATAACAAAGTTACCTTTGTTATTATTATTTAATGACTAAAGTGCCCTCCACAGAATACACCATCAAGTTGGGAGGAAGGGAAAACGTTTTTACTGTGCCCCTGATTTGGATCAGTGGCCCACATTCGAAGATGGTTGGATATTCGGACCATCTATAATGTGGGATTTATTTTAGATGGCTTATTGATGAATAATTTTTTTAAAAATGACCCTGACCGTTGGTTTGTTGAGTCGAATATGAGGTGTTGAGAATTTTCTTTTGGATGGTCTATAAATATAATTGTTTGGGGTACTATCCTTTCAGAGTGGCTAAAATCTGGATGGTTCTGATCATCCGATGTTGCTGCAAGTTGGCCCCAGGGGGTTGCTACATGAAGATGATCCTTGGATTTGGTTCCTGACCTGAGTGGTGAGGATCTTCCAAACTAGTATATGTCCTTGGGGCTTCCCCAACTGTGGGGCCCACTTGTATGGACAGGTCTATCATTGTTGCATGTGTCACTACATCAACGCCCCATATTTCTACTTTGGTTCTTATTGTACATGTGTCGATAATTAGGCTAATTTGATCAGGTGGGCCTCTTGTGTACGTGAAATTGGGACCATTGACCAATTTCTCTTAACCATTCATCTGATTGATGAATCTACAAGAACCCAAGATCAAGACATCCAATCAGTTGATCTTGGTCCATGAAGCTAAACGGTCAAGTAATGGTCCGAAATTCACCAATTATATATAATCCAATTCAGGGTGAGTTTGGTTGCACCAAATTTCATGAGTACTCACTCTAATTTGGTTCAAATTTTTATGATATTTTATGATTTTTTTTGCAACCAAACACACCCTATAATACTTTTTAAATAACCTTCTTTTTGCCGTGTCCTATTACGTGTGAGGTGTCAAGTTTTTGTGGTAGAATTTTAATTTTTTTTGGTGATGTAGATAGGCATCATATGATAGTTGACACCCATATCTTTTTATGTCCTGCCCGAATGATTGTACAATAGTTTTTTGCTAAATCAACAGAGTTATGGTGGTGTGAAAAAAAAAAACCCTTTCTTTCACTTGTCGTCGGATCACTTTTCCGATGGTAAATGCCATTTAGATGAATGAGATAAGTCTGTGTTAAATATGTCAAAATTAACTTTCCAACGAGCTTAAGATCATATGATCTTAAATTGAACTAACTTATAATCAATTTTATATGGTTACAAAAGGTTTTAAGAATATTTGAATAATCATTAATGTTTTATAAGAATATATAGTTAAGATTATATTAGAATTTCTGAACTTTTAAAAAGTTATACACATATTCAAAGACACTTCCATGGATGGACTATAATCAATGGATGAAAATTAAATATAATTAAAAAGAAAAAAAAAAAATCTATCATGTGCCCAACTATTGGTTGACCAATTAATGGTGTGTGATCCAACTTAGAACCTAAAATTTCAAATAGATATTAAAATGGTTGCTTTAATTCATAGGTATTTCATCATCATTTATCAAATTAATTAATCTGACCTTTAAAAGGCATGCATGCCGCCTACACCGTCGGATTTGCCCGGCGTGTGGTTCTATCACCATCAATGATGTGAGTGCACCTTATCTTGGCTCATGATAAAGTAAACGGTGGGTGCTGTAGCATTTTACCTTGGAAAAAAAATAATCTTTCCAACCTAGCTACCAAAAGTTCTTATTTTTTTACCTACCAAGAAAAAGATGTGATGGGTATTTTGGTAGTTTCACATGCATGGTCCTAGTCAATAAGGTTTCTACCTTCTATATTCTTTCTCAACCGAAGCAGTTTCATTAATCCAAATGGTCAATGATGCTTTTTTGAAAGGTGCAATGACTGAAACGACCCCTCCACTTTTCTTTGAGAAATGGTGTGAGGTTGAGAATTATGAGAGACTACATGGTACGATGTCTGATCATGTCTAACCCATCCTACAAGTTCAAACCACATGATGACTAATGATGACTTGAGAAAACACAAACGTGGATGATCCAATCATAAAATGGGCCACAGCATAAAGAAAAAATGTACACCGTCCAAAGCATCCAAATTCACATTCAGCCCATATTATGATTTAGTCGGCAAGAATTTTCTTCGGTCTCATCTTCATGTTTAATGCATATGCTGTACAGGTTGGATGCTTCGGTGGATTGAGTGGGTGGGATCTCTGACTGTGGGGCCCACCTTGATGTATATAGGTTATATCCATGCCGTCCATCCATAATATTGAAAACTCATTTTAGAGAATGATCCAAAAAATGAAGCAAATCCAAATCTTAAGTGGACCAAAGTACAGGAAACAGTTGTGATTAAATCCTCACCGTTAAAAACTTTATGGGGTCTACCGGAATGTGAATTTAGAGAATGATCCAAAATATGATTGGGTGGGTGGGATCCCTGATTGTGGGGCCACCTTGATGTATATACCTTACATCAATGCCGTCCATCTGGATTGAAAACTCATTTTAGAGAATGATCCAAAAAATGAAGCAAATCCAAATCCTTAGGTGGACCAAAGTACAGGAAACAGATGTGATTAAATCCTCACCGTTAAAAACTTTATGTTGTCTACTCCAATGTGAATTTACCATCAAATCTGTTAATAAGATCACAAAGACATGGACGAAAAGACCATACAAATATAATCCTGATCCAAAACTTTTGTAGCCCATGAGAAGTTCTTAATAGTCATTTATTATTATTTGGTGTAATGTGGCCCACCTGAGATTCGGATCTAATTAATTTTTTGGATCATGCCCTAAAATGAGTTCTCAACACCGACAGAGGAACAGTGCATCGATGTAAGGCACATACATCATGACCCACAATTCTCAGCTTTATTACTTATAACTTTTCTTTCAGATAAAATTTCCAAAAAAAAATTATTTTTTGCTATTTAAGAGAAAGAGTGATGGTATTTTGGTAATTTTACAAGCAAAGGTGGCCATACCAAGGTTCATACCTTAAACTATTCTTTCAGATAAAATTTCCAAAAAATAAGAAAAAGAATGATGGGTATTTTGGTAAATTTACATGCAAAGGTGGGCCATACTAAGTTTCATGCCCCCTATTTTGTTGTTCAAAGCTCTTTTGGACTCCCAACCATCAATCGTAGTAAGAAAGGCACTGCTTACCGAGAGTATGTACTGCAACTGTTACTAGAAGGGTAGGAATCTCCCACCCACATCAATGGACCACAATGGCACCCTACATCCACAAGACATCCGAACCGTTGAGAAGATGGGTCCCAACATGATACTCATTGGGTTGAAAAGAATAAGCTAATCCATTGATCAGGTAGAGCACATGTGTATATCGCATAAATCCATCAGCGGTCCATTATTTTCTATGGCACGGCCCTCCTAACGATCGGATCGGCCTTTTTTTGCGCGTGATGGTTTTGGATGCTGGGCCTAGCTTTTCTAGCGGTTTGGATGCATGCACTGAATGGAGGGTAACCGTGTGGTCCACTTGACATGCTGTGAACTTTCCTCAATGGGTGAGATTCGCCTATCGTTGTAGTCGTTTGCTTGTTAGCTTTTTTTACTATTTTTATACACGATGATATGGTTGAGGAGGTGACGTTTCAAACGGTGAGTAAGAGGGCCTTTTCACAGGACCGGAATCATCTACCACCTGTTTCACGCAGCGTGTGAATCACCCGACTCTCTGGGGCCCACTATATTTTATATGTGAAATCCAATCTGTTCATCCGTTTCTTTCCTCAATTATAGACTCTGGGAAAAAAACGCAGATGGATTCACAATTCATGTGGACCACACCATAGGTAACAATGGGGATGGGATGCCAACAATAGGCTTGTGTGTGTGGGCCACAATGGTTTAGTACCATCAAAACCGTTAATCAGGTGTAACTCAGAGGATAATGTGAATACAAAGAAAAAACCATTCTGATCCAAAAATCAGACAGACCTGCACCACATGAAGTTAAGAATTTTACTTTGCTCCGTTGGTGTGCCCGATCAGGGACGTTTATAGGGTTAATGTTTCGTATGAACAGTTTAAATAAGGGTTCCCACCTGATGGACGGAGTGGATTTTTTATTCAGTACTGTGGGTCCCACAAAGCTTGAGTGTTTTACGCAGCTGTGCAAAACGAGGACGGTAGACGACTCCGGTCCCTTTTACACCAACTGATAGACAGAAACGAAGATTTTCCGTTATGAATGCTGGTTGGTCCAATTTCCATGTCTAAGAACTGGGCCCCAATGTAATGCTTATGGTTAGGTTACCATCTCAGTTCTCTGCAATGCAAGGGGTGGCCCACTTTTGCAAGTGCTGTTCAGGTCATCCACGTAGTGGCCCTGATGTAGATGGACCACACCCTGAAAATTCGAATGTCAAGACGTTTTAACAGTAAAATCTTGATATTTCTTATTTGAATTATGACTGTTGCTTGTTTTATATAAGGTTTGAAGACCCAAAAAAAAAAAAAAAAAAAAAAAAAAAAAAAAACCTCGCCCGGATTGAATTTGGTCAAGAGTACTAGTGAAAAAATCAATAATAAAACTTGATTTGATCATGAATGTTTAACAGCCCACGTGACAAATCTTGTGGTTGGCAATTTCTCGGCCTTTGAATTTCTAAGAGTTCTTTGGGTTTTATTTTTCCTCGTAGAATGAAAATGTATACTATAAATTATAGATAATTTTAAATTCTTATATATATATATATATATATATATATATATATATATATATATATATATATATATATATATATATATATATTGTTTATCTGTTTAAATAAATTAATATAATTTTTAAATCATTTGGAGATTTTCTATCCTTGCAATTCTTTGGATGTGTTGGGGTGAGAGGAATGGCCGATGCTTCCACAGCGTTGGTTTGCATGCTGAGTGGGCAGCTACCTTAGCATGGGATTCTATGGTCGTAGCATGGAAGGAAAATGCGAAACATTTCCTTCCTGTTTCTCTAATTTTTTATCAATATTATTTTTAAATAAAGTCATGAAAAAAAAATATTGAAAATTTAAAAATATCTTGAAACTATTGCGACAATATCATTTAATCAATTTTTCGTAGGAATTATTAGGAGATTTTGAGAATCTTCGCAATATTTGTCACAATGGTCATACCCGTGTTTGCGATACAAAGGTTCAGAAATCCAATCCCACCGTTGACAGGTAGGCTCGAATGTTGTGTGCACCAAAATTCCCTGAGAGGTAAATAATAATAATAATAATAATTGTTAGTGGAAAAATCTAGTACGCCCTCCTCAGATCCTTTACCTGCACAGGAAGAAGACAATGGAGACCTTGGCTAGAGCTGGGGACCCTACGATGCCAAACTCAAGGCTAGGATCGTATTGAAGGGTTTTAGAGGGAGTTTTTTGCGTACCTTTTACCATTGAAGTCTCTTATATCTATAGGAGGGGGAGAATCCCGTCGTGCCAAGATTCTTTCCTGATATTTTGGAGATTCAATGTCAATCCAATTTAGGACTCCAGCCGATCCCAAGATCCTCGGAATCGGGGATCTTCTTACTGAATTTTTTGGATGATGTTTCACTTTACACCGTTTCTTCCTTTCTCGGTAAATTTTACTGATTGAATCGGGTTTGATCGACTCTATTGATAAGCGAGTTTCATCTTGCTATAAAAGGTTGAGCTACTTCCCTTCTATCGGATGAGACGAGACCGATCCATAATCAGCGCGCCTTCATAATCCGATAGTTGACTCTATAACCGACCCAAGGATAGGTCGGTTTTATGGTCGTTCATGTGGCTTCCGACCATTGGGCCTTAGTCGGCCTATTTGGATGTCGCTGCCTCGTTTGTCAAGCCAACTTCTTACACCTCTGTTTAATGCCAGGATTTTTCTACAGATTCCTTGCCTTGTGGCTCAAGACTTTATAAGCCTCGGTCTGGATTAGTTCCTTGAAGGCCGAGCTAAGTCTCTCCTTTAAGCTTTGGGCATGCGTGCCTCGGTCAGGCTTGTTGCCTCGGGAACCCGAGCCGTGTCAGTAGAGTTGGTCTATTCCATAGCCGAGTCTCTAGACTTGTACTATTTTTCCCCAACAGTAAGCCCCCTTGCTCATTGCATCAACTTTGTTGATGCTAAGGAGTAAAGAGTTGTTGAGTCGGCTTGAGCTAGGACCGACTTTATGATAGAGCATTTATTGCTTGCTTGGCGGCCAGTGTAGATGTCGAGGCGTTTTATATCGTCCAGAACATGCGCCAGTTCGTCAATCGATGCCGCTCGAGCGGGAAGTCGCCAATATGTCTCTTCGCCTTATGAGAGCCAGACACTTGATGAAAAAAGTGCTCGCGTCGTCCGAAGCGTGCCACATGTCGGGTGGGGGAGTCGAAGCAGGCGTCAGTTCAACGGCTACTTACATGTCCTGGCTACGTGGCAAGGCTATAAAAGGGGGAGCAGAACGCTGGGCTCCTATTTTCGCATGTTTTTCCACTGCTTTCTGCCATTTTCCATTGTTTTTCGCCATTTTCGTCCTTCCGTTTTTGACTCCTACTTCCATGTTCCGTGTAAGACCCGTATCCTAGCTCGTACCGTTCCGTAGGCCTCCGCGGTTCTCCCAGTCGAATTCTGGCAACCTGCGATCTGTTATCAGCGTTTGCGAGCAATCCTAAGTCGTATCCCGTATTCTAGAGTCGACTCAACCCGAGACTTGTGCCCTTGCGACCGCGTCGTCACCGCTGTTCCAACGCCGCATCTCGCGCACCGAGGCGATACCCGGACCAGGAGATGTGGGCCCGCATTTAGTTCGAGAAAAATATCGTGCAAGAGAATCTCTACCAAATGTCAAATCAATCCCATCAATCAATCAAACTACAACCCATCACTCCATCACACCCCTAAGTACACAAGTCATTCCCCAAGTCAACTCTCTCTTACACAACTCATATCACCCATCACCATCATCCATCACCCATCTCTCTTCCTTACATCACTCCTCTCTCTCTCTCTCTCTCTCTCTCTCTCTCTCTCTCTCTCTCTCTTCACTCCATTTCCTCAACCAACCCCATGAGAGCAATCGTCCAAGCTCCACTGATTGAGTTTGTGATGTAGAGCAGGTCGCAGACAATTACATGGCAAAGATGGATCAGAAAAGGCCCGGTCGGCGACAGAAGTGATCTGGACCATCAGACCTTCAATCAAGCGTATCTCGCAATTCGGGATGAGTTAGCCGACGTAAAATATATGATTTTGGGGTAGAACGAGCTACTTTAGCCAACCAACCCTGCTATGCCGGGTTGCGACGCTCGGAATTGCAAGAAACCCCTTATTCGACGGTCGTTTCCCTATTTCAATTTTGTTTTTACTATAAATAGTAAGTTTTAGTTTGACTATAACTCTTCATTCGTCGGGCTTTAGGAGTTGCGCCCAACGTGAAAAGAGCTTAGAATAATTAGGGGAACGGTTTGGTGAAGCCAAATAGGACACTTACTATTTTTGGCCGAAAACCTTGTGCACTAGTAGACATCACGACCATCTATAAATAGTAAGTTTACTATTTATAGTAAGTCGCGAAATCTAGGAGTTTTAGTTGTAGTTTGATTATGATTTCTTTCCCATTGCTTAGTACCCTTATTTAAAGGGTTGTGAACTCGTTTTTATGGATTCATTAATCTATTTCGAATTTATTAAAATTTATTTCTATTTTCTACTCTCTTTTCTCGTGGATTCGAGAAAGTCTCTGTGAGGAGTCCAGAGAAGTTCCGTGGATTCGGAATAGTTATCCTCTTGAGGAAGACGGTGCTCGACCTCACGTCCTCCCCTGCGTCAGTTTGTGTGCCCACTTTCTATCTCCTATCTCCACCATCCAAGTTTCATCTCAACCGTTGAAGTTGTTCCTTTAGAGCTCTAGCATGCATTGGCAGAAGAATGAAGAAGAGATCAAAGGTAGGTGTTCGTAGCATTAAATTTCTTTGATTTTGATTATTTGAGGGCCCACTTGGTGGGACCCATTTTGATGTATGATTGTATCAAGAGGGACCCATAGTGGCGGGGTCCCTCCTCTACCCAATCTCTCTCTCTCTCTCTCTCTCTCTCTCTCTCTCTCTCTCTCTCTCTCTCTCTCTCTCTCTCTCTCTCTCTCTCTATCCTTTGGTGATGGAATGAGGCCCACCTATGAAGTATGTATGATATCCATGCCGTCCATGGGTGGACCACACACGTAGGACCCACCATGTAGAAGCTGATTGGCTAAAGTCTTTACAGCAGTTATATTGCTGCTGAATTGACGTTACCAAGTTCTGTAGGTTTGACCGAGGTATGTGTTATTCAACACCGTCCATCCATTTTGCTTGATGCGGGACCCCACCTAGATGTATGCTATATCTCCACTGTCCACCCTACTTCCCAGCTCATTTTAGGCGTTAAGCCGAAAAATGAAGTTAATCCGAAACTTTGGTAGGCCGCACCATCTAAAACGTTATCTTAATAGTGAAATTTATTAGGGCCCACTGCAATGTTTTCTATGCATCAAAATATATCCAATATTGGGCTTCTTAGACCTGTCACAAGCCCAGGAACCCAGCCGACGGACTGAATCCTCTTGATGTGGGCCCCACCTATGAAAAACTTCAGATAAACAAAAAAAATACAAACAACAGACGTTGTTGCTGTCAACATCCAGAGGACGCTGCAGCAAGCAGCGTCCACTGCTTGGGTTCACGCAGGGTTAGTGGGCCCCACCTCAGGCCCCACCATGATGAGTGTTGAACATCAACACCGTACATTTGATGGGGCCCATTTAATAATTAGGATATCCCAAAAATCAACCATACATGGGACTCAAGTGGTCCACACTACCAAAAAGCAGTGGGGTATTGAACGTCTGCTATTGAAACCCTTTTTAGGTCATAGAAGTTTTGGACCAATATGAAATTTGTTTTTTTTTTTCTTCTTTCAGGTCTTCGTGACCTTATGAACAGATTGAATGGAAAATAAACGTTACGGTGGGCCCCACGTGGGACCCACCTCTGTGAAGTAGATTAGCTGGTGTACAACAGCTATATAGTTGTTGTATTGACGTTCGCAAGTTCTGTGGGTCTGTAACCCACCTTGTTGTATGATCCACGTGGTCCAGCAGGTGAGACCCACGTGATTTATGTATTGTATCCTCACCGTCCAATCCAACAAAGGACAGTGGGACACCATCTGATATATGTGTTCTATTCCAGCCATCCATCATCTGGACGGTGGGACACCACGTGATGTACGGTGGGGCTCACCTTGGTATATGTGTTTTATCTCAGCCGTCCGTTACGTGGACTCCATGATGTGTGTTGTATCCACCATCCATCTATATGGACCACACGTGATGTGTGAGTTTTATCTGTACCATCCATTTGCTAGGGACCCCATATATATTACTACTGTTTTGATATCAGCAAGTTCTGTGGTCTAACATGAGGTATATATTATATCTCAACCGTCCATGTGGGACCCACTCCACACGTGCTGCACGTGTGGAGGTGGGGCCCACTAGATGTATGCATTGTATATTACACCGTCCATTTTAGACGGTACCATGTGGGGCCTACCATTGATGCATGTATTGTATATCTTCGTCGTCCATCCACCTGGCCGGTGCGACCCACCGTGACGTATGTGTTTCATGCAGGTCGTTCATCTGCAGGGCCCACCTGCAGCATCTAGGGCCCACTTGTTGCATGTGCAAGGCCCACCTATGATGTATATTTGAGGCCCACTTACAATGTATAATTGAGGCCCAAGTGATGCGTGTAAGGCCCATGTCATGCGGACCAAGTGATGTATTTGAGGCCCATGTGATGAGTCCCACTTGTTGAGTATTTATGCCCATGAGTTGTGGCCCATCGTGATGTATTTGAGGCCCATTTATGAGGCCCATAGTGATGTATATGCGGCACAGGTATGAGGCCCATTGTGATGTGTTTCCGGCCCATATGTCGTGGCCCATTGTGATGTGTATTAGCTCATTGTTGCAGCCCATTGTGATATAATTCCCGCCCATATGGCAAGGCCCAACGTGCTGTATATGTAGCCCTTGTATGAGGCCCATTATGATGTATATTGGCCTTTGTGTGAGGCCAGGGGCCCACTTTATGTTTAGCTCTATGTGGGCCACTACTTGGGAAGCAATGTTGGTTGAATATCCACATTGATGGGCAATGATGGTTAAATGTTCACATTGTGACCTTCCCTTAGGCCCTTTGTTAGGCCGATTACTGATTCCGATTATCGAGGCTGATTCCGATTGTCGAGGCCAATTATCGATGCCGATTCTGATTGTTAATACCAATTCCAATTGTTAAAGCTGATTCCAATTCTGATTGTCGAGGCCGATTGTGATTGTTGAGGCCAATTCTAATTATCGAGGTCGATTGTAATTGTTGAGGTCGATTCTGATTGTCGAGGACGATTCCGATTGTCGAGGCTGATTCGATTGTTGATGCTGATTCCGATTGTCGAGGCCGATTCCGTTTATCGAGCTGATTCTGATTGTCGAGACCGATTCCGTTTATCGAGACAGATTCCGATTGTCGAGGCCGATTGTTGAGGTCGATTCTGATTGTCGAGGCCGATTTCGATTGTCGAGGCCGATTCCAATTGTCGAGGTCGATTCCGTTTATCGAGCCGATTCTGATTGTCGAGGCCGATTCCGTTTATCGAGACCGATTCCGATTGTCGAGGCCGATTGTTGAGGTCAATTCTGATTGTCGAGGCCGATTCCGTTTATCGAGGTCGATTCCATTTATCGAGGCTAATTCCGATTGTCGAGGCCGATTTCGATTGTCGAGACTGATTTCGTTTATCAAGGCCGATTCTAATTGTTGAGGCTGATTCCGTTTATCGAGGCCGATTCCGATTGTCGAGGCCGATTGTTGGGGTCGATTCCGATTGTCTAAACCGATTCCGTTTATCGAGGCCGATTCTGATTGTTGAGGCTGATTCCGTTTATCGATGCCGATGCCGATTGTTGAGGCCGATTCTGATTATTGAAGCCGATTCTGTTTATCGAGGCCGATTCCGATTGTCGAGGCCGATTCTGATTGTAGAGGTTAATTCCATTTATCGAGGCCGATTCTAATTGTCAAGGCCGATTGTATAGGCCGATTCCAATTGTCGAGGCCGATTCTGATTATCGAGACCAAATATCGAGGCCGATTGTCGAGGCTTAATGTGATGTATATGCGGCCTATATTTTAGGCCCATCGTGATGTGTATTTAGTCTGTGTTTAATGTCCAATGTAATGTATATAAGGCCTATGTGATGAGGCTCATTGTGGTGCATTTGAGGGTCAGGCAATGGAGCCCATTGTGATGTATATTAGGCCCATGTGAGAGGCTCATCTGATGTGTATTAAGCTCTTGAGTGAGGCCCATGGTGTTGTATATTAGGCCCTTGTGTGAGGTCATGGATCCACTATATGTTAGGCTCTATATGGGCCATTCCTTGGAGGCAATGTTGGTTAAATGTCCACATTATTGAGGCCGATTATTGATGTCGGTTATTGATACTAATTATGAGTATGTGACAATATGGCATCATGATACATGCTCATACGCAATATCTACATGTTTATTATGAGATATGGTTTACCATTACATATGTCATTGGGCAGGTTGTTACGAGACTCTCTGATAGGCAAAGATTGTCTCACATGAGCGCACAGTATGCGCAGGATTGATGAATGATTGGACTACATGATTCATGCATCTTGCATTATGTGATCGTGATTACTGTACACCCTAACGACATCAGGGTTGTGACCTCCACAGGCATGTCGTGGATGGCCAGATGGGACACCGAAAATATTTGGTTTGAGCATCTGGGCACTTTGGATGTCCGTGAGTGAAAGTCCCTAAACCTCTGAGGCCAGGAGACGCCCCAATGTCTAGACCGAGTGGATACATGAGCGTCCGAGTGCCGAATACCAGTAGGTCGCGTCTCCCACTGTATCATGGTTGGTTAGGAGGGGGTGTGGCCTTATCCGCCCGAGTGAGGGCGCTGTAAGCTAAGCTGAGTTTGACCAGCTCCCAAATGAGTCCGCTATCGACGAGACGGGTAGGCATTGGTATACTACTGGCAGGCGGGTAGTGAGGTCTTTTCCACTTACTGGGTTACGCGACCGGCTGGGGCGGTAGCCAGCTTGGAGTGTACTAGACCCCAGTGATGATCCTAGAGATGTACAGTACTGATACATGGACTTATTGAGCAGGAGTTGTATACTCATTCATTCATCCATTCACTATCCACTCGGGCTGGGGGTGCGCAACTATTTGTTAGTGTACCTTCGCAATGGGCAGGATATGGTTGGGGCGCGCGACTAACCTGAGATCAGGAGTTTATCACATTAAGTCTGGCTATCCAAATTTAGGTATGGGACTGGTTTGGATAGAAGTCCCTTATGATGGACCACATAGCCTGCGATATTACGTATTATCATCCCGACTTCACACTCCAGCTTGATCATTTCATTCACATCGCATATTACATTGCATCCTCAGCACATAGTATTTGGCTTACTATCTCTGCATTACATAGTTGATCTACATTACTTCATCAGTATATGATATTGGTTTATTATATTTTGCATCGCATAGCCTGGATAAGGCTAATGGTATTTATGGGCCTATCAGCATGTTTTCACATTACTCTGGTATCGTATGATTTATGAACTTGCCAGTATTTCTGATATTGTATGATTTATGGGCTTATCAGTATTTTCACTTACTCTGATTACTCTGATATTGCTTGCTTGGCACTTACTTTGTGCACACACTTTCACCACCCACTAAGCTTTCTATAAGCTATGCACGATATATGCGTGCAGGTGGCATTAGGTTACAGCAGTGTTGAGCTTGGAGCGTGCTGCTGTCTTCTGAAGCTTTGATTTTATTTACCATATATATTTCTAAGGCTATTCACGAGTCAAGCTAGCTCGAAAAGCTCGCTCGACTCGGCTCGAGTAAGCTCGGATTGACTCGACTTGAATGGCCGATTCAAGCCAAGCCAAGCTAATTATTTAAAGCTCGAGTTGAGTTCAAGCCAAGTTCGACCAGGGGGCATTTCAACTCGACTCGACTCGAACTCGAACTCGACTCGAAGCTCGAACTCGAGCTCGACTCGGCTCGATTCATAAATATATTAAATATTATATTATATATATATTATTAATATAAGTTTTAAGTTTAAACTTAAAAATAAAAAAATAAAAAAACAAACCCTAGAGTCTTTACCCGACCGTACGCACCCCCTTCCCTTTCCCTTTCTTTTCTCCCTACCCACTGCCATCCGCACGCCTGCCTCACCACCACCACCAGTTTTCATTTAAGCTCCACAATAGTATGATTTCAATCTCTTGAGATCTACTTCTTAGGCGAGAAACCCAAGAAATTCGAGATGGGTTCTTCTCAGATTTGTTAGAACTTCAAGGAAATCCAATGATCTGATTGGCTAGAGCTCTTTACTTGGATTTCTGATCTGTGTTCTGCTCTGTTTCTTTTCTAGTACTTGGATTTCTACTGGTGGAAGAAGATCAAGAACAGATCGATTCTTAAAGGTTTCCTCATCCGATTCGAAGCTTTGTTTGATTTTTTTCATTGGGTTTTACTTTGATTCTCTTAAGATTGTTGAATTTTTCATCATTAATGGAGGAGGATCAAGAACATAATCCATTATTCTCTCACCTAATAAGCTCGAGCTCAACTCGATGTAAACTCGACTCGACTCGATAGCTTTAACAAACAAGCCAAGCTTCAATGTTGAGCTCGAGGCCAAGCTCGAGCTCGAGATCGAACTTGAATACATCACGGACAAGCCAAGCCAAGCTTGGCCCACCTCGACTCACTCGGGTCGATGCCCACCTCTATGTATTTCCCTTTCAGCATTATATTCAAAGTTTATATTAGTGGATATGTGATGATGATGTTGCTTTTATGATTTTGGTAAACTTGTGGTTATGCTTCTTATGAGACAAATGTACGTTGAAAAATCCTCCTTGTAGGATTCCAAGATCGGAATCTGGCGTATGCACGCTATGAGCTGAGAATGGGGTACATAGAGGCTGTCGGCACCGGATTCAGCGATTAAAAATTTTATGAGCCCGATTTCAGGGTTTGGGGCATGACATTCCGTCTTTTCTTCCACCACTCCAACTGTCTCCGTTGAGTTTTTAACGCTCTCCCTCCCTTTTACTTTCAATTGTAGTGTTAATGCAGGGACCCTTGAGCCCCTGGGAGGGAGCTTCCGGTGACAAAGGTGAAGCGAGACGTCTTTGGGACGTTTTGGAATCACCTTCGCTGTTGGCAGAGATGGTTATGGATGTCAATATTGCTTTCCTACACTCCGAAAGGATGGCGAGAACATCAATGGAGCATCCAGTTCCAAGGAGTTCATCTCGCAGAGGGGCGTCATTGGCGACTACCACTGGCAGGCCCAATCCTCCTGAGGAGGAAGCAGAGGAGGAAGAGGGCGAGATGGCCGAAGGAGTTAGTGAATCGGTTGCTAACCGGAAATCGGCAAGTGCTGCTGAATCAACAGCTGAGGGAAAAGAGGATGAGGACGAACAGAGGGGTCCCGTTCCTCGATTCTAACCGAGGCAGAATTGGACAAGATAAGGGCCGGGTACCATGTTCCAGACTCGGTCATTCTTTGTCTCCCTCTCCCAAATGAACTACCCGACCGTCCTCCTGCCGGGATGGTTGTGATTTTCCAAGTCGTTTTACAGTGCGGCTTGCGTCTGCCTCTTTTGAATAGTACCTGGGCAGATAGTACTGAATGGGTGGAGGGACTTGTTCGAATGCGCAGTGTTATGGACTGAGATGGAGCAGCCCTCACTGACCGTTGACAAGTTTCTCTATCTATTCCAAGTACAGCCGAACCTGTAGCAGCCCGGCTGGTATTTTTGTGTGCTTGGCGAAATAAGGGCGGATCTTTGATAACCGACCCTCCTACTTCCAATAAGCATTGGAGAGATAGGTGGTTCTGGGCATGTGGTCGCTGGGAGACTACTGAGCCTGCACCCATCGACTCTCACGTTCCTCGGATTTTCTCCGAAGCAGGTGACTCAGCGTGCGCCCTATTCTCCACCTCCCCATAATTCTAAGTCTTTGAGTCTGACTATGTATATTTCGCAGATATTTCTGGGCGAAGACCGAGTCTTGGAGTCGGCGCTCTAGATCGGATCAAAGATCTAAAGGCGCTGAGTCTGGAGAGAAGGTCTTGGAAGAGGCTTCTCCAACCGGAGCGTCTTTTTTAATCGAGTTTGGACTCGACCTTAACAGGTACTTTCTTCTTCCCTTCTTTATTCCATTTTATTCTTGTTTGAGTCAACTTGTGGTTGATGCAGAGATGGCTGAGGCTCGTCCCTTCCTCCGTCCGCCTTCCAAAATGAAGGCCCCTCCAAGGTTAGAGCCTCGGCCTTCAAAGAGGCCGAAGACGGTTTCAAAGTCTAAGGGGTAAACTGCCCCGACCATCCCGACAGTGATTGTTCCCGACTCGGAGAAAGGGGCTGGAGCGGCGGAGAGCATCTGCAAAGCTTCAAGCACTTCAAGCACATCAGGCTTCAAGCCGGGCTCAAGAGCATCTGCAACCCGGGGAGGACGTCGCTTATCTCGGCCAACTCTTTTCTACGTTCTTCCTTGTCACTTTGTCAATGTAATTCCAAAGCAGGAACTAATGTAATCCGATGTAAAACTCATACTGATGAATGAATATATTTAATTTTCACATTCATTTGACTCAACTTACATGCTTTCCATTTTTTGCTCGTCTGATAATAGAATTTAACCAGTCGCTCAACGGTTGACTTAGGGATAGTAGATTTTTAGATGCTCGACATTCCATGGATGGGGGAGTAATTGCCTAGTTAGATCTTCCAACAGATAAGTTCCAGGTCGGACGATGCTTGAGACAACATAGGGTCTTTCCCAATTGAGTCTAAATGTGCCCACACCAACTTCCTTTGTGTTTAAGAACATTTTTCGGAGGACCATATCTCCAACTCCAAATCGTATAACCTTGACTCGGGCATTGTAGAACCGAGATATTTGTTGTTGTTGAGCTGTCATTTGCAGCCGAGCCCTTTCCCTTTGTTCTTCTAAAAGGTCGAGTCCGAGAGCCAACAGTTCTTCGTTGTCTCGTTCGTTAAACGAACTGACTCGAGCAGAAGGCATTCCGATCTCGACTGGAGTGATGGCTTCTGATCCATACGCAAGGGAGAAAGAAGTCTCTCCCGTGGTCTTTCGAATAGTAGTTCGGTAAGCCCGTAGTATTTTAGGAAATTCTTCAGCCCACGCTCCTTTAGCTCGGTCGAGTTTGGTTCGGAGATGCTGTTTGATGATCTTGTTGACTGCCTCGACCTGTTCATTCGTCTGAAGATGATGGGGAGATGAGTAGACATTCCTTATTCCGAGATTGTCGCACATCACTCGATATTGCTTTTTGTCGAACTGCTTCCCATTGTCAGTAACAATGGTCCGAGGTATCCTGAATCGGCAGATGATATTCTTCCAGAAAAAATCTGTGATTTTTTGTTCGGTTATCTTGGCCAATGGTTCGGCTTCGGCCCACTTAGTGAAGTAATCCACTGCGACAACAGCAAATTTGGTTTGGCCTTTCCCTATAAGGAACGGTCCGATGATGTCCATCCCCCACTGCGTGAAGGGCCAAGGACCGGCCATAGGGGTCAGTTCCTCTAGTGGCTGTCTTGGAATGATCGCGAATCGTTGGCATTTGTAGCAACTTTGGACGAGCTTGCGAGCGTCGTGCTAAATGGTCAGCCAATAATACCCTTGTTATAAGACCTTGCGCGCAAGCAATTGTCCTCCTGAGTAATTTCTGCAAATCCCTTCATGAATTTCCCGCAATACATAGTTAACCTCGTCGTGTCTTAAGCAGCATAGCAAAGGAGCAAAAAGTCTTTCTTATATAGTACACCGTTGAGTATGGTATAATAGGAAGCTTGGATTTTCAGCCGTCAGGCCTCGACACGATCCTCAGGCAACTTTTCATTGTCGAGATATTGGACGATCGGGTCAAACCAAGTAGGTTCCAAATCGATCAAGTGCACCGTCGAGTTAGGCAGGTCGTCGATGCTTGGTTTACCGACGTACTCAATTGGAACAGACCGGGGTATATCGTCTTCATCGGCAAAGGCAAGTTTTGCCAATAGGTCAGCTTTAGCATTTTGTGTTCGGGGGATCCGAATGACAGTACATCGTTTGAAATCATCGATCAACTCTTTGGCTTTCTTCATGTAGGCTTTCAGCTGCTCTTTACATGTTTGATACATGCTAGTAACTTGATTGACGACCAACTGCGAGTCACTAAATACGTTAAGATGAGTAACACCCAGACTAGCTGTTAGTCGAAGGCCGAGCAATAGGTCTTCGTATTCTACTGTATTATTCGAGGCTTGAAATCCAAGTCTTAAGGCATATTGCATGTAAGTTTGATCGGGAGTTTCCAGGATGACTTCTGCCCTGCTTACCTTAGAGTTGAATGAGTCATCCACGTAAAGCTGCCAGTGGGGTGGGTCGGGCGATGTCTCGGGAACTGCAGTCATCGGCTAATCGGCTGGCTCATTTACAAGCTTGGTAGGTGGATCAGTTTGTGGAGTAACTTCAGCTACAAAGTTGGCCACAGTCAGCCCTTTAATTGCTACCTTTAGCTTGTACTAAATATCAAATTCACTGAGCTCAATTGCCCACTTCGTCAGGTGGCTAGAAGCTTCTGGTTTCTGGAAAATCTGACGCAGTGGGAGGTTAGTTAGGACGATGATGGAGTATGCTTGAAAGTATGGCCATAGTCATCGTGAAGACACAACTAATACTAGGGCACTTTCTCCAGAGGTGGATATCGGATTTCTGCTAGGAGTAGTATTTTGCTGACATGATACACCGGTAATTGCTTCCCTTCATGCTCACGTATCAAGGCCGAGCTTACGGTTGCGTCGGAGACCGCCAGGTACAACAGCAAGGCTTCCCCAAGCTCGGTCTTTGATAGGAGAAGAGGAGATTCGAGATATGACTTCAACTGCTGGAATGTTGCTTCGCACTCTTCCGTCCAATCTACCATTTTCCGTCACTTCAATTTTTTGAAGAATGGGAGGTATTTATCGGTAGCTCGAGAAAGGAAGGGGTTGAGTGCGGCTACCCGTCTAGTCAGTCTTTATATATCATTAATCATTCTCGGGGAGTCCATGTCAAATAACGCCTTGATTTTCTCCGAATTTACCTCGATCCCTCGCTGACTGACTAGGAATCCGAGGAATTTACCCAAGCTTACTCCAAAGGTACATTTGCTTGGGTTCAACTTCATCTGATATTTGCGAAGGATAAGGAACATTTCTTCTAAGTCGGCTATGATCGGTTGCCCGTATACTTTTAACGAGCTTATCGTCGATGTACACTTCCATGGTACGGCCGATCTGCCGGGCAAATATTTTGTTCACTAGCCGCTGGTAGGTTGCTCTTGCATTTTTTAAGCCAAATGGCATCACACGGTAATAGTAAAGACCTTTGTCAGTGACAAAGGTAGTCTTAGATTTATCTGATTGATGCATTACAACTTGATTGTACCCAGAATATGAATCCATAAAGCTAAGAAGTTCATGTCCCGCCGTGCTTTCCACTAACTGATCGATCCTCGGAAGAGGAAAGCTGTCCTTTGGGCAGGCTTTGTTTAAGTCGGTATAATCGATAAAGACTCGCCACTTTCCGTTGGCTTTTTTAACGAGTACGACATTAGCTACCCATTCCGGATAGTATATCTCCTCGATGAATTTAGCCTTGAGGAGCTTGCTCACCTCTTCTTCGATGATGGCGTACCTTTTAGGGCCTGGAGGTCGTCGCTTCTATCGGATCGGTCGGTAGGTCGGGTCGATATTGAGGAGATGAGTAATTACCGAGGGATCGATCCCGGGTATGTCTTCATGGCTCCACGCAAATACGTCGGCGTACCGTCGGAGTAGAGATACCAGCTTATCTTTCAGGGGCGACTACAGAGACGAGCCAATCCGAACAGTTTTGGACTCGTCTGTCTCGACCAAAGGTATCGGAATGAGGTCCTCTACCAGTTGACCTCGCTCGAGAGTCTCGGCTCGAGGGTCCAGTGATTCGATCGTGGTTACCTCAACTGGAGCTTTTACGACCGTCGCATAATAGCGCCCTGCGTCCTGTTGGTCCCTTTGATGACTCCTACTCCTGACTCAGTAGGGAATTTCGCGCAGAAGTGGTACGTTGACACGACAGCTCAAAGAAGACATAGGGAGGGTCGACCGAGGATGGCGTTGTAGACTGATGGTTGATCGACTATCAGAAAGTCGGCCATAACCATCACCTGATGCGGGGAATTTCCGGCAGTGAGTGGCAGCGAGATGACTCCTTCAGGAAGGATTTGTCCATCCGAGAATCCGATCAATTTGGTTCGGACTGGCCGTAATGTCGATCTTTCGATGCCCATTTTATCGAATGCTTGAACGAACAACACATCTGCAGACGATCCTGTATCGATGAGAATACGGAACACTTTGCGGTTTACTATAGTGAGGGTGACGATTAAGGCGTCATCATGTGGGTGATGAATGCCCCGAGCGTCTTCATCAGTAAACGACACGCAGTACTTTTTCGTTTTCCTCTCTTTTAAAGGTAGAGATAAAATCAGGATCTCGGACTCAGGCTGACTGATGCTCCTTGCGTGATTTTTTCAAGCATTGTTCGAGTTGCCTCTGCCTCGGAGACCACCGACAATGGTTCGGATTTCTTCCATAGGTCGGTTATCACCTGAGCGTTCTTCCGTCGTTCTGATTCTTTGGTCGATATGCTCTCTGAGATGACCTTCTTGGATGAGCCTCTCGATTTCTTGTTTTTTGTTATAACAATCAATTGTATTGTGCCCATGATCGCGATAATAATGGCAATACTTACTCTTATTCCGTCGGTTCGGATTGCTCCGAAGTCTTTCTAGCCAGTTGACGAATCTTTTGCCCTTGATTTCCATCAATACCTACTCCTGTGGCTTATTAAGCAGAGTGTACATCGAGAATTTGTGGTCAGGCTGCTTACTCGACCTACGTTCGTCGCAGGACCGATCATCCTTACGCTTCTTACCACTAACCGAGTCAACTTCCTTTTTTGTTGACTCTTTGGCCAGGGATTTTTAGTTTTGAGCGAACTCGTGCAGGATTCGAGATTCTTTGGCCTCCACATATTTATCCGATCGAGCCATGAATTCAGCCAGAGTAGTAGGCGGGTTCTTGTCCAAGGATGCAAGAAACGGCCTATCTCTGACGCCTTACATGATAAAGTTGAGGGCTGTCTCGTCTGAATATTTCCGGACTTGAAGCGACTCGAAGTTAAAGCGCTTGATATAATCTTTAATCAGCTCTCCCTCTTTTTGAATTATATTGTTCAAGTGCGCAGATGGCTTCAACTTTTTCTTCTCACCAATGAAATTGGCGATGAAAGCATCGCTGAGCTCAGTAAACGAACTAATGGACTTTGGCTTTAACTATTTGAACCAAAGCCGAGCTACATTGGCCAAAGTGAGGGAGAAGGCTCGGCACATCACGACGTCCGAGGCATCGTGCAATTCCATATAGGTCCGAAAGGACTCGATGTGCTCGGTTGGATCGGCTTTGCCAATGAAGGGCGTGATCTGAGGAAGGCGGAATCGTTTTGATAGCAGAGGTTGCATAATCTCTTCTGTGAACGGGGATGTCTTTGCCTCAGGCCTTGTTTGATTTATATTACGGTTTTGCTTCATATCTGCGATCTCCTCCCGCATTTCCTTCCATAGGTCCTGGAGGTCAGCTTTTGAAGGTTCGTCGCTGTTAGCCGTACCCTCGACCAGGGGCCTGTTGCTCCTTCTCCGATCTATTTTGTGTCGAAGATCGATGGCAGGCAGCGGGGCGGTTACGGAAATATGAGAGGGTGCAGGCTCAGCCAGACCCTTGTGTTGGCTTTGCTGAGGAATAGATCGTGGAGCGACGGGCTGAGGATTAACCAATTGTCATGGGGCGTTTACCTAACCATCGTCCTGCTGGGGCAGCTGAACCTACTGGCGATGGATCTGTTCTAGCATTTGCTTCATGTAGTTCATGTCGGTCCTGAGTTCCTGAACCTCCTTATCTAACCGTTCATTTCCTCGATTCCGTTGAGTGTGCCTGGTCGAAACGGAGGTTGCCGGACGGGCCGTGGAACCTTATCGATTATTGGGTCGATTCTGGGCCCCTTGGGCTCCATTCGTACCCGGCAGGCCTTCTGTCGCCAGTGGTCTAGTGACAGGAACCTCATTAGGCTCGTTCTATACGGTTCTCCTTATTCTTGTCATTGGATATTACTCAGTACTTGGAGAGAACGACTTTTCGTATCGCTTCCCACAGACGACGCCAAACTGTTGGTGCAAAAATCTGGTACGCCCTCCTTGGATCCTTTACCTACACAGGAAGAAGACAATGGAGACCCTGGCTAAAGCCAGGGACTCTCCGATGCCAAAGTTAGGGCTAGGATCGTATTGAAGGGTTTTAGAGAGAGTTTTTTGCATACCTTTTACCCTTGAAGTCTCTTAGATTTATAGGAGGGGGAGGATCCCGTCGTGCTAGGATTCTTTCCTGATATTTTGGAGATTCAATGTCAATCTAATTTAGGACTCCAGCCGATCCCGAGATCCTCGGGATCGGGGATCTTCTTACTGAATTTTCGGGATGATGTTTCACTTTATTCCGTTTCTTCTTTCCTCGGTAGATTTTACCGATTGAATCGGGCCTGGCCGACTCTATTGATAAGCGAGTTTTGGCTAGCTATAAAAGATTGAGCTACTTGTCTTCTGTCGGATGAGACAAGACCGATTCATAATCAGCGCGCCTTCCTAATCCGATAGCCGACTCTGTAACTGACCCAAGGATAGGTCAGGTTTTATGGTCGGTCGTGTAGCTTCCGAGCATTGGGCCTTAGTCAGTGTATTTGGATGCTGCTGCCTCGTTTGTCGAGCCAACTTCATGCACCTCTATTTAATGCCAGGATCTTTCTACAGATTCTTTGTCTTATGACTCAGGACTTTGTAAGCCTCAGTTTGGATTGGTTCCTTGAAGGTCGAGCTAAGTCTCTCCTTTAGGGTTTGGGCATGCGTGCCTCGGTCAGGCTTATTGCCTCGGGAGCCCGGGCCGTATCAATAGAGTTGGTCCATTCCATAGCCGAGTCTCTAGACTTGTACTATTTTTTCCCAACAATAATAATAAATCTTAACCTTTAATTAGTGTGTCCCAACAAATAAAAGGTTGAGAACATAGCAATTGCTTTAGTTAGGATCTTCCGATCTTCCAATCTAGGGATTTTTGGTTCATGGGCCATCCGTGACCATTGGCTTCTCAGAAGTTTGGACTGCTGAACTAAGGGCATCATTTGGGTTAGTTGCATAAACTTTAGATTTTACCATTTTAACCCAATCAAATGAGTAATTATATTTTAAAACTAGAAAGCTCATGAAAACTATTATCGACGGCTGTAATTATATGTTGACATTGGCCAATGTGGGGTCCTCTTTGTGAACTCTTGATTATCTGGCTTTTTTTTAAAAAAAATCAATAGATGGGTGAGTTGAATAGGTGCTGCAGATCGGTGTGTACTGCATACATGTCAAAGATCCTATCCGTTCATCAAGTAGGGCACACTATGAAAATACAATGTACCAAAAATCAGCATTGTACCTTATTATGTGGGTGACACATGTATGTTGAATTTTTACTATTGGACTTCATTTTTCTAACTTCTCATTTCTTGTCACACAATTTTAATCTGCTTAACTTGTGGACCTACATTATTTTAGTCCATGGCATGCCCATGATGTACCCTACCTAATGAATGGAAAGGATCTACTTGTAACAACAGTTCCTAGCACA
The DNA here is from genome assembly GCA_021015155.1 of Magnolia officinalis. NCBI lineage: Eukaryota > Viridiplantae > Streptophyta > Magnoliopsida > Magnoliales > Magnoliaceae > Magnolia > Magnolia officinalis. The sequence goes on from JAJHSJ010000008.1 coordinate 8,739,856, forward strand.
TCGATGTCTGACATGTATTGCACCGCTTGATGCAATGACCTGCGCGGGACCGACCGTGGTGTGTGCATGGAATCTAACCTCTGTAGCAACATTTCTCCATCATGAAATTCGGATACGCCGAAAAGCATTATACCAATCTAACCATCATGAGGACTGAAATATTGATTTGGATTGTTATTTCCTATTGTACATGATTTTATGGTGCGACTCACCTAAATATTTTGTAGGCTTGATTTTTAGAGCATCCCATTATCATGGCAGAGATCACAAAATAAGAGGGTTGGATAACCTACATAGAGCATGACGGCCCCACAGAAGCAACATGGCATATGGACGATAGAGCGGGAGAAAAAGATGAGATGGGTTGCGAGTGGATATAGAAGAGCAGAAAATAAGTGAAAAAAAGAAATAAAAAGTCATTATTATGCAAGTGGGCCTTCATGTTGGTGGAATAAGTTTCAAAGATATGAGTGTAAAGCACACATGCATGCCATCATTCATCAGGCAAGAGATTCCGTGAACATGTACTGGACCAAAAATAATGTCGGTCCACTAAACAGCAACGCAAACCTATATGACAAAAATGGACAATTAAACTCATATGACAAAAACAAAAAGATACTTAAAGAAAAAAGTTCAACATTAAAATCTCAACATATATGTGCCGCTTGTTTAACAAGTGTACTGCCTTGATTTTGGCATATATATATCACATGTTGAAAGTGTGCCCCACTCAATGAATGGCTCAAATCTCTGATGGGCATGGACAGATCTCGATCGCACATTTCACCACCTCATACGAGAGGCGCTGCTACTCGCGAATCCAACTAATAGGAGGAGGTGACTTAGATAGTTGGCACTCTTGTAGAGTAGTAGTTGATATATCTAAATCACCAAATAATATTCTTGGATACTCGATATGACAGGATTTGATTGGGTCATTTGTTGTTCCGCGATGGGACCCATGTAAAGCAAGCTTTGCTTGAAAGTTGTTTCATCAATTACATAATCGCCCATCACTTATTTTATTAGTGACATGTAGCCCAATCAAATCCTACTAGTCTCCCTTGAAAATTGTACACATGTATAAATAAAATAAAAATAAGCAGTCCAAAATGTAGGAACAGCATTAGATAGAGTCTAATATGAAACTATGACTTATTAAATAATTCTAACCTTTGATTTGGGTCCATTAGTATGATCATTTTAAAATATTAATATATTATTTTTTAGATCATTAGATGATCGTCCATGATTGAGTTTTTGTCTGCCACATGCCTTTTAGTGATACGGTTCCACCATATTCCACTTTTCTCGAATCTTCATTATCATCTAAGCTTTTATCTTGGCTTTGTGGTGACATTTAATCAATCAAATGTATTACACCTGTGGGGCCCATCTATAGTGATTATATGATAATCAAGCCCTCTAAAGAGTGGACCCCAACTTATTTCCATTATAATTTTCTTATAATCATCCTGTAGAGTTTTGATGCTCCAAGGTGGATCCAAATGGCCATTTATACAAGCAATCATCACCGTCCCTTTTTTTAGTTGAACATGCACCATCATTCTATTTCCCTTTTCAGCAATTTATTTATTGGCCACAAAAAAGGTTAGAAGATTCATCATATTCTAGTAATTTTGTGGGGGCCAACAAACCAATGGTCTGAATCATTGAACCTTGGATCCGAAATCTGACCCATGTGATAAATAGTTCGGCCTAGCACACCATTTCCTGTTCCCACTCATGAAATAAATGAGTGGGTCACTTATGACTTGACTAAGCTTGGATTTAAATTCCCAATTCTTAAATGGTTGGGTCTAAGCCTCCCTTTACCATTTAAAGAGGGGAAGTTATTTAATACTCTGGCTACAGGTTACACTTAATACACAGGTATTCTAAAATTGAAATCTGGTTTGATTGGACTAGTCTACAATCATGACTTCTAATTTTTAATTTTATTTTTTTATTTACCCTTCTTTGTCAAAATTAGACATTTTTCGTTATTAATCATCTATTAAACTTCCTCCAATACGAAAGTTGGTATCTAAATTAGTATAATTTTTTTGTTCATGATACATCTCAATTGGCCCATAATTTGAGTAGTTTAATTTGAATTACTTATGCTCCCTGTATGGAATTTCTAAGTTCCTGAGTATCATCCACCACTCTCTGCCAGAGTATCAAAGTTTTTTCTCATTGGAATAACAAAAGAAAATGGGGGAAATCAACTCGATTTTTATTGGCACAAAATGAAAAAACAAAAAAAAAAAAAAAAAAAAGAAATTCAAAGATACAACTTCAAATTCTCAATGGGGAATGAGTGGGTCCTCTACAATGTAACAATCAAAGCCGCATACTCAGGTATGTTGGCATACGTGGCACTTTGGATCTACAAAAGAATAAGTTAAAACCACAAACGGACGGCGGATCTGAGCTCATCAAGATCAACACTGAGGGAGATCGGACGGTGGAGGTGGCAACTTCTGATTCGGCAGCTTCCCGTCCAGGACAACCCACGCCATCTTCAAACCCCAGCTGGTGTGAACTTCCAGGTGGCAGTGCATGAACCATACACCTGTTGCCACGTCATCAACCATGCCATGTCAGCAAAAAAATGCATTAGTTACTATCTTTGTATTGAAGAATGTATCTCCATCAGATGGGAAAGAAATTGTAGGGTCCTGATGCATCTGAACATATATGTAGAGTGCCAAGATACGTCCATTTGGTACAAGTGGAGCCCCTGATAGATGATCAGAGCCGTCAAACCTGTAGAACGCACCATGGATGGAGGAAATTCCTAAAATATTTCAGCTCCGGAGATACTCATCCAATATTTCGCCTTCCTCTCTGATCAACGGGTGAAGATCTTCTAACTTGGGTTTCTTTTTTTAGCATTTCCCATCCACGACGGGACCATCAGATTGGACGGTTTGGATCATGTAAACCTGGGCTCCACTTGCATGAATCAGCACATCAGGACACTGATATTGATGATATGCAAAAACCCATTACTCATGTGAATACAAACTCAATGCACACAAGGAGTACCGAGGGTTGGTACGCACATTCTCCCCCACCACGTTTGGCAGGAATCCAGCAAGCATTTCAAAATGAGAATTTCCAAAAACCCATTTCAAGATTCCATGTTGGGGATTCCCACTTACCGTTTCCTTGTGCGTTTTATATACATTACTCACCTGGATTGTCTGCTAGGAAGCGAAGGGCAACCCAACCACCCGCCGGAACTCCGACGGTGTTCCTCTCGACAGGATCGACAAGATTGAAGTTAGACGGATCCTTGTTGGGGTTGTAGTTTCCGAATCCTTGCCCAACAACGAAGAAATTAAAACCATGGAGATGGAGAGGGTGGCTCTCCGCCCCGAGAATGCTAGTATCCTGCAGCACCAGCTCGACGCTTGTATTGAACGTAAGCACCACCACCTTAGTTCCATTACTCACCATCGTGTTATTCGGAGGGGTACCCGTGTAATTAAACGGGAATGGAGGGTTAGTTGGGAAGTTGGTGGAATACACACCGTTGGATTGCCCGAAGAAATGAGCCTGGAGGAGGGCAGTGGTTGGCTGGATATAGGAGACGTTGTTGATGGAGGCAGAGAACTTAGTACCGTTGGGTCCTTGGCAGGTTTGGTTCTTGGGACATGGCTGACTTCCAAGGCTGACCGTGAAGAAGAACTGCCTATCAACGGTCTGAGGGACGTTGGCTGGGAATTGCGCATTGGCCAAGCTACGCAATCTCCTGGTGTAATTAGCAGCGAAGGCAGTGTCATTTAGAGCTGGAAGGGATGGCTTGAAGAGTGGGAGGTTTTTAATGCTGGCAACATTGGATGGTTCAGATGAATTGGGCTTTTGGTATTCGAGTAATCCGACGGTGGTGGTGTTATCAAATGTGCCGCGGCCGGTAAAGTAAGGTCGGGCCGACATTAAGAAAGTGGCATTTGGGTAATGGGGTTTGGTCTTGAGGAGGACGTTTGTGGTTTGGCCTGGTGTGATGAGGAGGATGTCAGTTTCAAAGGGCTTAACGTAGATGGCATCGACGTCGACTATGGTGAGGGTGTGGTTGGCGATGCTGAAGAAGAGTTCATCGTTGAGTGCAGCGTTGATCAGACGGAGGAGATACGTTTTACCTGGCTCCACACTCAGATTGAATGTATCTGAACCATACCATGCAATCCCAAAGTAATGTAAGATATCAATATACAGTAATAAGCTATTCTACGTGACATCCATATAGTATAAAAACACGGAAACTCGGCTCCACTCGGAACTCACTGAATTCGAGTCGACTCGGAAGCTTGGACTACTTTCTATATGGGAAATGGTATTATAAGGTGGAGGTTGAGTGTGTGGGCCCCACCGTGATGTGTGTCGAACATCTACCCCATCAGTCAGATGCACCACTTCATGGTAGGTCAGGGGCTTAAAAATCAAGTCAATCCATGACTTGGGTGGGCCACACCACGTACAAGAGTTGAGAGGGGTTACTCTCCCATTAAAACATTCATAATCATTAATTGGGTCCATCGAGATGTGGTTCACAAATCTAAACCATCCATTGTGTGTGTTCCACTTAGATGAGGGGTAAACCAAGTTTCTGCCGCATCCAAAACTCAGGTGGGCCCCACCAAGTACTTTTATATGTTTTAAGCATGTCTGCACATGGTTTTAGATGGTATGGCCCACCTAAGTTCCGTATACAGCTGATTTTTGAGATATCTCATAAATTAAAGGGACCCATCAAATGCACGGTGTTGATGTTCTACACACATATCATGATGAGGCTCGACTTCATGGTCAAGTCGAGTTAACTCAGTCTTGGATCTGGTCAAGTCGAGTTGACTCAGTCGGGTCATGGAGAGTTTCTTCCGATTCTTAGACTATGATCCAGTCCATTGAACCGATTGGCCCCCACCATAAACGTGTTGATTCAATTGCATGTTCTTCATATCAAACGATCGTGTACCCTTTGATCACTGGCCTATATATGGATGGTAAGGAAACAAATGAAACCATGCTCTTCATTTGGTGGATCTTCAAACCCCAGATGATTTCACCCATATTCCCCTAATCCACAGCGGTGTCCGTAAGATCAATGGTCTGGATCATAGAACAATAGCCCCTACATGTACAAAACCCTTCACGTCAAGGTGATTATTCCCAAAATGCCCTCATTGTAGTTTAGTACCTTTAGCTGAGCAGTTGTAAAGGGGTCCTGGAAGACCGTTGATGGTAAAAGCATCTGATACATTGGGCCCAGCTCCCGTCTGTAGAGCCTGTGTAATAATGGCCTCAGGATCTACACTGAACCACTCACCTGCAATTCATATCCAATCTCATCTTAATTATCATTTGATTAATTAATCATGTTTAAGCTGTATAACCATAGCATCTCATCCGTCCATCATTACCGAATATGATCGGGACCGACTTGTACGGCTTTGCAAATGGGTAAGGTACACCGCGCTTAGGGAGGATCACGATCGGACCGTAGACAGTCACACGTAGCCATGAGATGTGCGCGTGCCAGAAAAGAGTCCCACGTTGGCCCACGATCGTGAAGTTGTACACGTAGGACTGGCCAGTCTGAATAGGGCACTGGGTCACGTACGCGGGCCCATCTGCCCATCCAGTCCTAAGCTGTCGAACTCCATGCCTGTTCTCCCATCCGAACCGTCCATCGAACGATCCAAAGCACATGTAAATTAGATTAGTTTCTCAAATACATGGATTGTATGTTTAAATCATGATTGAATGTTGTAGATTACAAATACGAAACTATAGGCCCACATATCCATCACGCGGATCTTTGACTCAGTAACTCGGTCTGACTCATCCTGTTCTGAGTCGAGTCAAGACTCAGCTGACTCGGTGGGTGACTTAACCGAGATGCAGAAGCTGTTCCAACTGACGACGTGATGGACGGCCCTGATACCCCTAACTTCCTATTATTGATACCATTATTTCCAAAATGCCCCCAATAAATTGTAAATTCCTTAACATCATTAATCATCTTCCTTAAATACCCTCATTCATTAGATTGCAAATTCCGTAAGCATAATTAGCCATATTCCCAAAATGCCCCCTTGCAGTAGGTTCCACCACAGTTACAAATATTCTTCTCGGGAATTTCTCGAGAGATTTTCAAAATAAAGATATTATCAATAAAATCTTGCTAAAAATATAAATTAAAAATATTTATTACAAACTAATAAATACTTTTAAAATTTTAATATATATATATATATATATATATATATATATATATATATATATATATATATATATATGATTACTATTCTGTTAGTCAAAATTTTAAATAATTTCCCAGTTAATATCATGATAAAATCACGAAACGTTGAAAACTGCTTACATTGTGAAAATCTCACGATAATATAGTTCCCCGCTGGGGTTCCACAACAAGTCCCTACTATATATTGAGATTTCTTTCTTTTTTCCTTTTTTATTTAAAAATAAAATTTTAAAAATAAAAACTGCTACTTGTAGAGACATGTGTATGTGTGTGTATACGTGCATGCATACCTACGTACATACATACATGCATGCACCTGTGTAGTTAAGAATACCAAATAGCTGTTAATAAGTCACAAAGGTGGTGAGATGGTCCATACCAATGCAGGGTGATATTGTTCGTAACATGGTTAACCACCTTAACCACAACCCGATCGCCTTCACGGGCGATGATCCTAGGCCCCGGATACTGCCCGTTAACGGTCAGGATGTTCCTCGTGTTACACAGCCGTGTCACATTTTTCATCCGAATCTGCAGAAAAGTTTAAAAAATAAAACACAAATCAACAAGCTTAAACAAAAAAGACCCACATCCAAATCCCTCATTAAAACACAATCAGCTTAGTTTTTCAAGTAGAAAAAGGCCACACAACGCACATCGAACTTGTAGTGCCTTGTTATGCCCACATGCTTAGCTTGTGCGAGCTCAGGCAAGAAGAACAAACCACTCAATGCAAGTAGAAATGCTACAATGGGAGCTGGTGATGGAAGATGAGAGACACCCATTTCTTCAAAACCTCTCTCTCTTGAGTGAAAGATAGAGAAAGATGGTTGAAATCCTCTTTGGGTTGTAGGTAGTGGTGAAAAGGGCTTGTTTAAATAGAAATTCACAAGGAATTGTTTGGTTGATTAGGTATGAGATTATCAGATGGAACATGAAGGTTATGCGTCATGACTTCTAGTTTTTTCTCCATCGAGGGTGGTGTTGGTCGAGCTGAATTTTAGAGTGTCAATAAAGTAAGATTATTTATTTATTTTAATTAGGACTAATTTTTACTTTATTCCCAAAATGCCCTTCACCTATTCCCATGCACGTAAACTACAGAAAGAATGAGTACTCAGGTCCAACCGGTTGGGCCATAGTTTATGGCCCATTCACCAAATAAATTTCAATTTTATCATGTGTATGTGATTTCTAACTCTTTCAATACATCGGCCCGCCATGATATCACATTATGCACAAAAAAAAAAAAAAAAAAAAAAAAAAAAAAACCATCCCCATCCATTCATCAGGTTTGTTACAAACAGACAACAATGTCAAGCCGTTGAAAATTAACAAAATATAAGTGTGATCCACTCAATGAGTGGATGATGCTTATTAATGTATAAGATGATCCTTGTGGTGGGACCAACCTATTGGACGGGTTGGATGTACCACGTACATGAAAGGTTGGATGTTATCTACTAAGTGGACAGTATTCTAAGGGTCCAACTCGTTGGACTTGAGAACTTCTAGAAAGTATTTGTAATTACTAAATTACCAAAGTGTCCCTCAGAAAAGGACTAAGGCACCATCAAGAAATAGTAGCAACAGGGACCTTTTATCCATAAATGCATGACACATGAAATAAAAATGGGGGTATGGGCATTTTCGTCCTTTTTTTTTGTCCTTTGGTGGGGCGTTCCTGATTCACTGATCACAGTGGCACTGGGGTTTTTTTTATTAAAAAATAAACATCCATTTTCATTTAAGTATGAATATATAAGGTATTAGTAATCATGTGCATTTTGGTAATTTGGCTAGTTGTTCTTGTTGGGCATTTTGGCTTGAGAGGAATATGGTTGTTGCAGGGATGCCAAGCTCTCAAGGTAATTCCTACCCCCTCTCGCTCTCTACAACAATTTTTCTTCGTAAATAAGGCACCAAGACCGACCAAACGTTAACAAGGTTGGCTCTAATACATCTCGACGTACCATAGCATGATACATCCTAACTCTAGCCTTTGAATATGAGCCATCTTCCAATGATCCACGTTCAACCATGGATAAAAACAACTCCGTATGGTGGAAAGTTAACATACAAAAGCTGTCAATTAAATGATTTCAACCCTTAGATAATTTAGACCGTTTGCTTTGAACATAAACAGCCATGATAACCTTTGTATAATAAAAGATTGAAATATTCAATTGGAGAGTTTTTCAAGGCATCCGTCGCCTACCAAATAAACTACTTGCGTCACTAACAAAACCCAGATCCAACGGCTAAAGTCCAAACATATCGTATTGCTGTACGTACGTGTATCTGCGCGCCATTCACCTGGGTGGGGCCACCGTGATGTTTGTTAGAAATCTATCTCGTTCATCTGTTTTGTAAGCTCATATTAGGACTTGGGATAAAAATTGAGAAGGATCCAAGGATTAAGTGGGCTGTACTAAAGGAATAGTTGGGTAGGAAAATTCCTGCCATTGAAATCTCCTTAGGGTCGAGAGTGATGTTTACATGCCATCCATACCGTGCATAACATTATTACTACTAAGATGAATTGAAAAGACAAATATCATCTTGATTCAATACTTGTGGCCCATGAATATTTCAACTATAGACGTTCAATCCTCTCTTTTTCGGCACACTTGAGCATTGGTTCTGGTTCATTTTTGGCCCATGTCCTAGAATGATCTCCAAAAATAGATGGAGGGGTGGATTTCTCTTCTAGCGCAGGAAGCCTCCGGCAGGGAGTTCCCTGCATAAGGATGCTGGGTGGGGCCACCACGGTGTTCGTAAGGAAGTCAGCCCGTACATCCATTTTGAGATCTCAATTTAGGACATGAGACCAAAAATGAGATGTATCCAATGTTGGTAATTTATGTTTGGATACACCGAAAATATAAAAATAAATAGAAATAAAATATTTCACTAAGTTAAATCACGTATAAAATGCGTTGTCCTTAAAGCGTGATTCGCCCCCTTATCAACTGCTGATGGGTTACAGGCGAATTGCTACCAGGATATGACAAGCCTTATCTGGATCCAGCATGCAGCAATCACGATAGGTCCACTGTGGAACAATTTTAATGCAACAATTTTAAGTGTAAAGTGCATCATCTAGCGCCACTACAGCCACACTGCCTCACTGCTCACGCCATCGCTCGTGCCTATGCCCGTGCCCAAGCGCGTGCGTGCATGCGTGTGTTCCAGTGCGTACGTGTTTCATCTCCTCCAAAAACTCCAAGTAAGAATACTCTTCACAAGTCCACATATAAACTACAAAAGTTTTCTTCACATTTTCGATGTGGGACAAAGCACACACACCGCACTTTTTAATTCAAAAAATTCAAAAAGCATTTTGGCGGGAAAATCTCAAAATTTTGAAAAATTTGAATTTTCATTTTTTATTATTTTTAAAAATCACTGATTTTTTAAAACAATGAAAACTCTGCCAGAATAATAACAATTTTTATGCATAAAGAAAGATATCTTGCGATTTGAATCTTTCCTTAATGTAAGTATTTTAAAGTTATCTCAAAATTTCTGGTTGCCGCAGCATTGAACCAGTTATTTCTATATGATATAACCAAAAATACTACACACATAATAGCTCTTGCGTTACGTGTTCCTTTATAATCTCGCTTAGCACTTTTAATGGTCATGTGCTTATCTTGTTTCATGAACGATCCCCAGATAACTTTAACTCTCATGAGAAGCGGCACCACTTCTACGTTCACATAAATGAAATCCTTCCAGTATTTCCATTAAACACTTGTCCTGTTTGACTGGACTTCATTAAAAGTTTAATACTCATCCTTCTTTTATAACGGCCGGTACTATCATCCTGTATGAGGTTATTAATTTATTTAGTGCTGAAACTTTTCACTTATCAGTGAATTGTTGTTACCCATTAAACCTAATATTTACAGATTTTCTAATTTAAGGTTGGGTTTCTTTCACTGGTGAAACTTTGAGTAAAGAGTTTCAACCTCATCTCTCTAGATGTTGTCCTTATTACCTCTCTTGTTAGAGGTTTAGTAAAAGGATCAGCTAAATTATTACTTGACTTTACATATGAAATCGCAATGATTCCATCTTGAATCAACTGACTTACATAGTCATGTCTCAAGCTTATGTGTCTGGACTTCCCATTATATGTACCGCTATAGGCTCTCGCTAGAGTGGCTTCATTATCACAATGAAATGAAACAGCCGGTATAGGCTTCGCATAAAATGAGATTTCTAATAGAAGATCTCTTAACCACTCAGCCTCTTTGTTTGTAGCAGCCAAAGATATAAACTCAGATTTCATAGTTGAGTGCGTTATGCAAGTTTGTTTCATGGATCCCCAAGATACAGCTGCACCTCCTAGGGTGAATATCCACCCTGTAGTGGACTTGTTGTCCCCTGCACTCGATATCCAACTTGCATCGGTATATCCTTCCAATACTGCTGGAAATTCTGAGTAAAATAGTCCTAGTTCTTTGGTTTCTTTAAGATAACATAGAAATCTACTTACTGCTTTCCAGTGTTCAACACTTGGATTACTCGTAAACCTGCTTAGTTTACTCACAGCGTATGTTATATCAAGTTTTGTGCATTACATTACATACATAAGACTGCCTATAGCACTAGCATACTCTAGTTGTGCAACTGCTCTTCCACTATTTTCTTTTAACTTGATACTTAAATTAAACGGGGTCTTTGCCTCTTTAATTTTCAAGTGATTAAACTTGTTTATTATTTTCTCAATATAATGAGACTGGTATAATGCAAAACTCCCACTATATTTTTTAACTTTGATACATAATATGGAATCCACTTGTCCATGATCTTTTATTTTAAAAACTGAAGAGAGAAACTTTTTTGTTTCAGTTACACCTTCCATTTTATTACTGATTATTAACATATCATCTACATACAAGCATATGATTATAACATAATCATTACATACTTTTGAATATATGCATTTATCAGTAATATTATATTCAAAATCATAAGACAGAACTTTATAATCAAATTTATCATACCACTGTTTTGGTGCTTGCTTTAATCCATGTAAAGACTTAACAAGTATACATACTTTTCTTTCATTTCCTAGTAGAACAAACCCTTCTGGTTGCTCCATATAAACCTCCTCATCGATATCACCATTTAGGAATACTGTCTTCACGTCCATTTGATGGATATGAAGATGATGTATGGATGCTAGGGCGAATAAGATCTTAATCAAAGTTATTCGAGCTACTGGTGAATAAGTGTCAAAATAATCGATTCCTTCTTTCTATCGGAAACCCTTAGCAACTAATCTTACTTTAAAGATTTGAATTGTACCATCTGTGTGATATTTTTTTTGTTAAATACCCACTTACAACCTATTATTTTAGAACCTAGTTTAGAACCTGGAGGTAGATTTACCAATTCTCATATTTTGTTAGATATTATGGAATCCATTTCATCATTAATGACCTCTTTCCAAAAGGCGGAGTCTCTTGAAGACATAGCTATACTGAAGGTTTTAGGTTCATCTTATATAGTTAAAACTATAGGTATTTTTCTAATCACCTTCTCTCTAGCACCTCAACTAGATGAAAAGAGAGTCACTGAGAGTCTATTTGATCAGGATCAAGACTCTTTTTTAATCTTGCTCTTTAACTCTTACGAGGTTCACTAGGAGTTTTCTCTATTTGTGTTTCTTTTATAGTTTCATTAGGAGATTGAATCTCAGTATTTTTTATTCCGTGAATACAAAATTCTCAAAGAACTCTACATCTCTAAACTCTATGATTACATTGGAGTCTAAGTCTAGAAGTCCATAGGCCTTACTATGTTGTGCATATCTGACGCAGGGGAGGACGTGAGGTCGAGCACCGTCTTCCTCAAGAGGATAAATATTCCGAATCCACGGAACTTCTCTGGACTCCTCACAGAGACTTCTCGAATCCACGAGAAAAGAGAGCAGAAAATAGAAATAAATTCTAAATAAATTCGAAATAGATTAATGAATCATTGATAATTTTCTAATGTGTCTCCTTACACTATTAATAAAGAAAAAAAATAAACTAAAATTCGGAATTACTAAAAATAGTAAAATCTTCCTAAAAATTCGTTTTTGAGCTGAAAGCGCACGTTTTCTGACGAAACGGACAGATGCGACCCACTTTGTGGGTCGGTTCACCTCGGATGACCCGTTTCAGTAAAGATCGATAGGTTGTACGCCCTGTAACGATACCCGGATCAAAAGTTATGGTCAATTTATGGTCCACCTCCTTTTGGCTCAACTGTGATGGGAATATCTTTGTGACACGTTCTACATCAGACCCCTCCACTTGAAAAAAACTCGTCCTCGAGTTACGCAAGAGACTTGGCACATGAGTCTGAGATAACTTCTGAAGCCGATGTTCATTAGCCCTTTTTTTATACTTGGCATTAAGCTCTTGAGCTGACACAATACATGTACTCATGCTTTCCTTGACTTGACTAATATTGATCAGTTCCTTCACATCTGACACAATACATGTACTCATGCTATCCTTGACTTGACTAATATTGATCAGTTCCTTCACATCTGTCTTTAAAATCTCATATTTTTTCTGATAATGTGGGCAATTGGGCGGACTTGCCCCTAAGACGGGATCAACGTCATTTTGAATATCTCGTATGGGAGGTAATTTATTAGAGAGTTCATCGATCACAACCCTCTTGAACTCCTGCGATACTGGTTCCAAATCCTCTAAGATATTTACAGGCTCCATATATTTTTTCTTTTCAACTAATGGATATATATTCCCGTTTCCTCATATTGTTTGACAAAGGCTGTTCAGTGATGAGATATTGTCCTTCTACTTTAGAAGTCTTGGGTTGGTTCTCCATTCCCATAAAGGTCACATGTTCGCCACTGATGAATCCTGTAGTCTGTTGCAACTTCGTTTTGATGAAGTTGTTTCTCGCGGACCAATAATAGGATTTTTCTGCATAACCTTTTACTGATCGACTATCTTGATAATAATTTTGGTTTTGTTGAAATAATACCTGATCGTAATCTCGATGGAGGAATCGCATGCACAATAACTTCTTCATCCGCGACCATGTGCGGATTGGCGCCTTCATCTGTCTCATCCGCTCGAGTTGAAGTTGTTCCCACCAATCTGAAGCTCTGCCCGTCAACTTGTATGCCACGAGTTTAACTTTTCTTTCTTCTACGATGTTCATGTAGTCGAAGAAACGTTCGACTTCGAGCAACCAATCGAGGAAGTCCTTGAAGTAGAGTTGACCATTAAAACTAGGAAGATCGACTTTCATCTTGAATTCTTGAACCATCCTTTGGTTCATTAATAGCATCGCCTTACGATCAGTATAATTACGAATTCCAGCAATTGCTGGTGGTGGATCACCACCATGAACACAGAGTTGCCTTAGGTTTTCCGTCAAGAGATCCGCTATGCGGTCGATGGAAGCCTGCAGCCCTTGCATGGCTTGCCGATTCTCTTGTTGCACTACTTTGAAAGCTGCCGCCGTTAAAGGTAAATTCCCTGGAGCACCGCCCATGGGATTGTTGCCCGACCCGTCGTTAGAAACCATCAATCCGAGGAGAAACCTCGCTCTGATACCAAACTGACGCAGGGGAGGACGTGAGGTCGAGCACCGTCTTCCTCAAGAGGATAAATATTCCGAATCCACGGAACTTCTCTGGACTCCTCACAGAGACTTCTCGAATCCACGAGAAAAGAGAGCAGAAAATAGAAATAAATTCTAAATAAATTCGAAATAGATTAATGAATCATTGATAATTTTCTAATGTGTCTCCTTACACTATTAATAAAGAAAAAAAATAAACTAAAATTCGGAATTACTAAAAATAGTAAAATCTTCCTAAAAATTCATTTTTGAGAGCTGAAAGCGCACGTTTTCTGACGAAACGGACAGATGCGACCCACTTTGTGGGCGGTTCACCTCGGATGACCCGTTTCAGTAAAGATCGTAGGTTGTACGTTGTACGTGTGTAACGATACCCGGATCAAAAGTTATGGTCAATTTATGGTCCACCTCCTTTTAGCTCAACCGTGATGGGAATATCTTTGTGACACGTTCTACATCAATATCTTACAAGGACGCACTTGATAGCTATTGGTCCTAACTTAGTTCTTTTAGGTTACGGAGTTCTGCAGTATGCAAGACACCTCCACACTTTAAGATACCCTATGTTTGGTTTTCTTCCTTTTCATATTTCGTATGGAGAGGCTTTGATTTTCTTAGATGGAATTCGGTTTAAAATATGACATGCAGCTAACAGTGCTTCTCCCCATAGGTTTAATGGCAACTGTGCTTGTATTAGCATTGAGTTGACCATTTCTACTAATGTCTTATTTTTTCTCTCTGCTACACCATTTTGTTGTGATGTATAAGGTGTTGTGCACTGATGTATTATGTCGTGTTCTTCACAATAGTTAGAAAAGTCATTAGAGAAATATTCTTCTCCTCGGTCACTACGAAGGATTTTAATATTTTTTATCTAATTGATTTTCTACTTTAGATTTATAGATCTTGAACGCATTAAATGCTTCATCTTTCAATTTTAACACATATACATATATATATATTGAGCAATCGTCTATAAACGTTATAAAGTACCTTTTACCTCCACGGGTAAGAACGCTATCTAGTTCATATATGTCAATATGCACTAGCTCTAATATTTGAGATGATCTCTCAACGCTAGGGAATGGTTTCTTGATTATTTTAGACCGTATGCATACTTCACATTTATCTTTGTCATTATCATTGTATGATATTAGGCCGTTCTTAGCCATGAGTTTTATGGTACTGTAGCTAATATGGGCTAGTCTACCATGCCATAGCGTTACAGACTCAATCATGTAAACAGAAAAATTCTTTACATTTAAAGAAAGTTTGATCATCCCATTACAAGCATAACCCTTACCCACAAAGTTCTCATTCTTAGACAAGATCAGCTTGCCTGATTCAAACACAACCCTAATCCCAAGTTTGCTTAAGAGATCTCCTAAGACAAGATTCCTCCTTATGTCTGGGACATGCAGTACGTTGGTCAGGATTACCTTCTTTCGAGAGATAAAGAGTAATTTCACGGTTCCTGTAACATCCCGAATTTTTACTGTTTTGGATTTCTAAAAATCTTTAAATTTTTTTTAATTAACTTATATTGTCACTTACTAACCATTAACACTCAATGCTAGCTTATACATGGGTGATTGTAACGTCCCGTCCAACCAGCAAAGTATCCTGGGGCGTCCATGTAGGATTTACCGCAGGGCCATTCATTTAAACCACTCGTGGTGGGGTACCACGAGTTAATTAACTTAGATTTATCCCATTAGAGTAAGTCAGTCTGGTCATGAC
Source organism: Magnolia officinalis (assembly GCA_021015155.1). Taxonomy (NCBI): domain Eukaryota; kingdom Viridiplantae; phylum Streptophyta; class Magnoliopsida; order Magnoliales; family Magnoliaceae; genus Magnolia; species Magnolia officinalis. The sequence continues at coordinate 8,755,496 of JAJHSJ010000008.1, forward strand.
CGGACCAAGTGTGGCACGCCAAGCCAGATGGCCTGTTTACACTTAACAACAGCCCATGTGGGCCACCCAACTACCGAGGAGGGTCGAAAAAATCTAAAATTTTAGGAAATCACATGTGGAGTAAGGATATTTCCCTGCTCATATGCGTATAGCCGCGGCCCCGATCGATAATCTGTGACCATTATACAGACTTCTAATCATATCTATCGATCGGCGCATCCAAATGGCGAGCCGATCGTACCCATACGTAGATCATCATTGGGGCTAACTATCTTACGGTGTGTATCGACTTGTACACCCCATAGTGGGCCCTAGAGCTTAGAAAGACCCTCCCATAGGTTTAGTATAGTAAAAACCTAGTCCTTAGGGCCATTTACACCAAAACTAGCCCTATATAAGGGTTTCATTTGGGCACCCCTCTTCCCATATGATTTTTCCATTTCCAAAGAAGAGAAAGAGAGAAAGAGAGAGAGAGTAAAGAGAGGAGAAAGAGAGCTAGGGAGAGTGAAGAAAGAGAGTGAAGGTGAGAGTGAAGGTGGGTCATAGATCAAAGTGGGGCCAAGGGAGTCCGATGCTTGCAACTCCTCACCTCTTCCTCAACGAATCCTCCACCACGACCGCCCATTCGCTTCCGTTGATTGTATAGGTAAATCTCTCACCCCTTTTTCTTGAAACCCTTGTGTGTGTGAGGGTTTTGCATGAAGTTCTAACATGTAAATGGTTGTTTTAGTGATTTCGGTCGTCCGACCCCAAAAGCCCTCTTTCCTAGGTCGTTTTTCAACTCTCCAACGATCCATAGGTGCGGACTATTGCTCTTAGGTGGCCTAGCACTAATTTTAGTTTGTGTTTAATGATTTTGGTTGCTTGGATACTATGTTAGGAGAATCTAGAGAAACCCTAGGACTTGCATGTTTTTTAGAATCGTATGTTTGGCTCTCATATGATGTTGTTCTTGCCCCTCACATGACTTTGTGTATGGACAATTGCATGCTCATGCCTTATTTGATTTTCTCATATGATGTGCCCTATTACATGTATGATTCACTGATTTTTGTGTATTTCGGTTCTAAGGGAGGTAAGAAGTGTTTAACTTCCTTAACAACTCACACAACACACACACACACACCTTGTTCATGATATTGTTCGCTTTACATGTTAGTAGAAATTTAGAATTTTATGTTGAGAAGCATGAGAACATGATGTTTTTTATGTTAGATGATGCATTGATAGTTAGCATATTTTGAATCATCTCCCAAACCCTTGGGTTGGTCAGTAATTCGATAAGAGTGAAGGCGGCCCCATTGGTAGGACCGCCTTGAGGCTAAACCCATGGATTTAGGTGAGTGTGTGTGGGCGACAGTAGTTAGACTACATGGGTTGCTTGTACCCGATGCCGCTCCGCCACATACTTGCCTGGACTCGTGCGGTTTAGTCTATTGGCTGACCAACCTTGTTTGTTAACTATGTTTGCTCACATATGTATAGAATCTGGAATACCCTACCACCGTTACAGCTCACCGATAACCACTTGAAGTTATTCCACTGCCTCGTGAGCCGGGCATGGTGAAATGGGACACTGTGTCGAGCTGTCGGCCTAGGCTAGGGTGACGCGCCTCCCCGCAGTGACCGCGAGCGATCCCTTCCTCTCGGCACTCCCCATGTGCTTGGAGTCGGGGATGGGGAACCCTATGGGATCAAGGATTGCGGGGTCTCGACCTCACGCGTTGGGGGCTTTGGCCTCGCAACTAGTTCAGGGTATTTGATATGTGGGGTGTATCAAATTCTCCAATCTGTTGGATGAATGGACTTAACTAAGAACCCGATTAACATTATCATTGCATTGCATTAGCTAGGTTGGCGACTCAGCAGTTGAGGTCACTCTGAGGGAGTGTTGACATATGCGATCGTTAGACGCAGTCGCTTGAGGGAGTGTTGTGGCGAGGGCATGCATCATATCATCTATCATACATATGCATTAATAAGATTAGATAAGTGTTTATGAATTACTGTTTTTCATTAAATTCATAGTATAATTGATGCATGTTGTAACTTAAGACTAATAACACCCACTGAGTTGATCACTTACTCCCACTCTGGGACGGTGTTTTAAAACACCAACCAGACTCTTCAGTAGTTGCAGGTGACATCGAGTACGAGAAGCCTTGCGGCGCGAGCTTGGATGAGGAGGATGAGTTGTCCTATCTCCAGTTGATGGGTTGTTCGCCGTAGTGTTCGCAAATGGACTTGGATCGCTAAGTGTTGGACTCAGCTCATCATTCCTTTTGGATATATTTTTGTGATTTTATTGGGCAATGCCTTATGCGACTCGTTTATCTTAATTTAGACTTGTATAAATTTAGACTCATTCATCTCAGTAGACTAGTTGTGATTGTACTCCAAGTTCCAAGTGATTCCACATTGTGCAATTAAACTTGATTGAACACAAACTAATAAAAATCGGATATAAGTGATGTACTGGAACTCGGGAGTCGAGCGTATGCACGACCCCCAATTTTCAGGGCGTTACAATTCATTTTCCTGCAACTTTTGATTGTCCTTCATTTTCCATTTGAACCTCTTGACCATTGGTCTCGTCTTCATAGGTTTTGAAGGCAGATCGATCGTTGCATACATGGACTGTGGCACCTGTATCACACCACCAAACAGGAATTTTCTCTTGAACTAGGTTCACTTCTGTGACCATGTCTACGATTTCATCGTCTACGACATTAGCCTCTTTCTTAGGCTTTTTTCAGTCCCTACAGACTCGAGCGAAATGCCCGGTCTTGCCGCAAACATAGCAAGCTCCCTTAGATTTGTCGTTTTTCTTCTTTTGGGTTTTCTTGAATTTCCCTTGATCTTTGTTAGGTTTAAGGGAATCAACTTTCTCATAGGTATTATTTTGGGATGGTCGTTCTACTGCGTTCACCTTAGATGAGGATGCACCATTAGCGTCATCTTTTTTGTCTCGGTTACGGGATTCTTCTTCAATACGAAAATGCTTCTGAATTTATTCAAGGGTGAATTCTTCCAATTTATACAGTAGTTTCTTCCTGTAGTCTTTCCAACTCGGAGGCAATTTTGCGATTATAGCTCCGACTTGGAAGGATTCAGGAAGATGAATTTTTATGGCTTTTATTTTGTTTACAATAAGCTGCAGTTCTTGGATTTGAGCAAGCAGCGGTAGATTGTCTACCATCGTGAAGTCGAAATACCTGACAATTAGAAATTTCTGTGTACCTTCCTCTTCAGCCTTGTATTTGTATTACAGAGCGCTCCAAATTTCTTTTGCTGATATAGCCCCCGTGTACAAATCGTACAACCGATCAGATAGAGCATTGAGGATGTGGCCACGACACGGCAGTTCATCTTCTTGTCGCTTGATCCTAACAGCAATCTGTTCTGGAGTGTCAGTGTCATTTGCTTCAGGCAAAGGCTGAAGAGTTGGGTCCAGGATGTATAAGATCTTCAAAGCGGTCAGCAGGAATTTCAGTTTGTCCTGTCATCTAGTTAAATTTGAACCATCAAATCGGTCCAATCGGATCAAATCCTGGTTCATCAGTTTGACTGATGCAACACTTTCGGTCCATGTAATCACGCTTTAAGATTGTTAGTAATTTATGTTTGGATACACCAAAAATATAAAAATAAATAGAAATAAAATATTTCACTAGGCTGAATCATGTATAAAATACGTTGTTCTTAAAGCGTGATTCGCCCCCTTATCAACTGTTGATGGGTTACAGACGAATTGCTTACAGGATAAGACAAGCCTTATCTGGATCCAGCGTGCAGCAATCACGATAGGTCCACTGTGGAATAATTTTAACGCAGTAGATTTCTTCTGGCAGACTCAAACGGTGGAAATGTTCAAAGTATTTTTAGAATGGAGCTATGGATCGTATTTGATTTGATGGGAGAGATGAGTGTGTTGAGATGATGAAATTGGAATGGAATGGTCCAGTTTATGTAGGCATCAGGTATAGTACCATTGCTGTGTGGTATTCAATGGTCCAGAACGTTTGAAAACCATTTCTGGCCGTTGTCCATTAATCCTAGACGTTTTTTGTCGTCAGATCAGAAGATCTGACCGTTGGATCATCCTAGCCCGTCCGTTTTCGGACCGTTGTAGCTTTCAAGGTAGCTATCCATTTTTAAAAACGGCTGTACATTTCGGATTTAAGATCCAACCGTTCTCAGTTACCTATAAAACCCAGGCTCATTTCAGATTTTCAGATCCACACCGCCCTAAGGCTCTAACCAGACCCATCGCACCACGATCGCACCGGTTCGCGTAAGGTCGCGAGGGAGCGACACGATGCACACGAAGTGCAAAGTGCATCATCTAGCGCCACTACCGCCACACTGCCCATGCCCGTGCCCAAGCGCGTGCGTGTGTTCCAGTGCCCGCGTTTCATCTCCTCCAAAAATTCTAAGTAAGAATACTCTTCACAAGTCTACATATAAACCACAAAGTTTTCTTCATATTTCCGATGTGGGACAAAGCACACATACCGCACTTTTTAATTCAAAAAATTCAAAAAGCATTTTGGCAAGAAAATCTTAAAATTTTGAAAAATTGAAATTTTCATTTTTTATTATTTTTAAAAACCAGTGATTTTCAACATCCAACATCAAGTGGGCCCCGAGAGAAAATAGTGGGCATTTAATAAGCATCGTTGAAGCATTATTATGGCCATAAAGTTTTGTACCAGGTTATATTTTTTGTGTTTTCACTTCATCCCACTGGGAATGACATTATAAAGGGTTTGGATAGCAAATAAACATCAATGTGGAGCCTATGAAGGTTTCAATGGTAATAATTTCTTTCTCCAATTTTTCCTCTCATGTGACCCCCTTGAGTTTTGAATCCACCTCATTTTTTGTCGCGCGTCCTAAATTGAGCTCTCAAAATGGATAGACGGAATGGATTTATCACATGCATTGCAGTGGCCCCACCCGGCATCCTCGCACCGGAACTTTATACAAAAGGCTTTTCCAGGAAATTCGCATGTCCCATTCGCACCTACTCTTACCGATGGATGCACTTTTTCTTCTAGTTTTGGTAATACAGTAGCATAAATGGCGGGACATCCGTTACCAAGGGAAAAAAGGAAAAAGGACCCAAATAGTATGCAATACATGTTCCATGCAACGTGGTTATTTGGGCCCACCATATTGTATATTTAAAATCCACTCCATCCATCAGCCAATAAAAGTATTTGCACATAAAATAAAATGTATCAGCCCCATATGAATGCCACAACAATAAGAGCATCGTTCAAAATACAACTAAAATCACTAAGTTCACATGTTGTGAGCCAGCTGAGTTTTGTATGCGGCTGACTCTTTTTTTTTATCTTCCCTTCATCCTGATTGTTCATACCTGCTGAATAGGCTTGACAAACGATATATACACCGTCGTGACCACCCGGCCCACGCACAAACCTATGGTTATCATCACATCCCTATTGTTTCTTCGATCCTGTATATATGCTCGGCCAAATATCAGCCTACCTGAGCTCAAACGTAAAATAGGGTGCATGATCAAGGGAGTGGATTTTACGTATATGACGTGGTATAAAGAAAAGGATGTATTTTGTTCCGAAATAGTATCATGAGGTCGACCTCATGGAAACTTCCTGTGAGGTTGTGTTGTGTGGCCCACTGTGATGTGTATTGAACATCATCACCATGCATTTGATGAGTCCCTGTAGGTTATGGGATACGTCAAAAATAAGAATTCACGTGGGCCATACCATCTAAAACCATGTGAAGACATGCATAAAACATATAAAATCACTTGGTGGGGCTCACCTGAGTTTTAGATGCGGTTGAAATTTGGTCTTACCCCTCAGCTAAGTAGAACACACGTACAATGGATGGTCAGGATTTGTAAAAGACATTACATTGGGCCTTATAAATGATTATAAATGTTTTAATGGGATGGTAACCCCTATCAACTGTTTTATGTGGTGTGGGCCACCTAATTCATGGATTGACTTGATTTTTAAGCCAGTGGCCCAACATGAGATGGTGCATTTAACTGATGGGGTAGATTTTTGACACACACACGGTGGGGCCCACGCAACTCGACCTCATGGGAAGTTCCCATGAGGTCGACATCATAGTACCATTTCCCCGTATTTGTCAACTTCAGTATAGATCAGCCAGCATATCGGACAACAACTCGCTGCAGCATCTGTTGTACGGTAGGTAAAACACAGGTTAAACACATTAGCTCCATGAGCCCACTGTGTTATGCACATGACATCCACTCCGTCCATCATGTGCAACTTCTTATCTTAACCGTACACCCCAAAAATCAGCCCGATAAAAAAGCTCAGGTGGGCCACCCCACCGGGAAGAAAGTAAAATCAATCATAAAGCCACTACATTAATGCGGTGTGGCCCACCTAGGTTTTTTATCTGGCTGAAATTTTGTAGAGGTTGGATGGAATATACATACTGTATTGTATACGATTAGCTAACTTCACTATACAGTTCTGGTCGTTGAAAAGGGTCTTCCAACCGTCAAATGCGCTCGATAAGATTTTCCGTTAGAGATGTTGGTTGGTGGAAATTCTCGCTTCGAACTATGAACTTGGCGGGAAGGAGAGCGATGCTCGGCCGAACACGAACCACCGACACGAAAATTACCCACATTGCCCTTTCGTTTTCTGGAAGGACGTGGAATGATCGGTGGTATTCGACGGGTAGAATGGACATTTCACACTAGCGGACTTGACTCATGATGTGTCGGTTGCGAATTTCGGGCGGTATGAATTGGTGGGTAGGGATTATGATGCACGGCGTGGCATATAAAATTTCGGTGCAGTTCGTAATCATCGTACACGTGGCATATGATCTTGTAATCAGGTCTGTTTATCTGGCGGGCCACATTATTGATGGGCCGTATGAAAATTTTCTACGGACGTGATTTACCTATGACTGGAAATTACAGGACTCCCTTGTAACCCTTGCATAGCCAACGCAATATTACCTCAACATGAAGTTCTATGGGGCCCACCCTAATGTAATATAAAATCCACTCTGTTGGGAAAAATATGACAAGTCCAAAAATCCGGTTACGGAATGGACCAACTCTATTGATACTGCCGGGACATCCGAGGCAACAAGCCCGACCGAGGCAAGTGAGCTAAAAGCCTAAAGGAAAGATTTAGCTCGGTTTATAGGAAACTAATCCTTATTGAGACTCATAAAGTCATGAGTCACAAGGCAAAGCATGTAAGATGTACTGAGTTGGCTCGATAAACGAAGCAGTAATATCTAAAGAGGCCGATCAAGGCCCAAAGCTTAGAAGTCACTTGACCGACTATAAAACCGACTCAAGTTAGGTTGGTTACATAGTCGGCTAACGGATTAAGGAAGGACATTGATTATGGATCAGCTTCATTTCATTCAACGGATGGCGAGCAACTTGATCCTTAAAGTTGGCCAAGTCTAACTCATCATCGAGTCAGTCGGAACTGGGCCGAGCAAGGAGAAGACGGCGTAAACGCCGTCTCGAGAATCTCGTAAAAGGATCCCCGACCCTGAAGATCTCGGGATCGAATGGAGTCCAAAAACATATCAAAATCAAATCCCCGATAAATCAGGAGAAGAATCCCTGCATGTCGGGGCCCTCCCATTCCTATAAATACAAAAGACCTCCAAGGTGAGAGGTACGCAGAAAAGTCTTCTCAAAAACCCTCCTCTCATGGTCCTGGCACTGACTTTAGCATCGGAGGTTCCCCGGCTCTAGCCAGGGTCTCTTTTGTCTTTTTGTGCAGGTGATAGGACACGGGAGGAGGACGCAACAGTTTTTTGCATCAACAGATTGGCGCCGTCTGTGGGAAACGATACAAAAAGTCATTTTCCAAGCTCTACCCAGAAGCTTCAAACGAGTTTTAATGGTGATAACTAAAAGAACTGCTCAAAACGAGCCTACTGAGGTCATTGTCACTGGACCACCAGCACTTGAAGGTCCGCCGGGTACGAACAGAGCTCAAGGGGCCAAGAACCAACTAGATAACTGACAAGGTTCTGCCTCCCGTCCAGCAACCTCCGTTTCGACCAGACACAATCAACGGAACCGAGGAAACGGTCGATTAGATAAGGAAGTCTAAGAGCTCAGAACCAATCTGAACTGTATGAAGCAGATGCTAGAGCAGATCCATCACCAGCAAATTCCACCTCAATATAACCATGGCCGAGCGAATGTTTCACAACAATTCACCGACCCTCAGCCTGCCGCTCCATGATCTGTCCCTCAGCCGAGTCAGCACCAGGGTCCTACCGAGCCTACGCTCGCTCATTCCGTGACAGCCCCGCTGCCAGCCTCCGATCTACGACAAGAAATAGATCGGAGGAGACGCAACAGGCCTCCGGTTGAAGGTACGACCGATAGTGACGAACCCTAAAAAGCCGACCTTCAGGACTTTAGGAGGGAAGTACGAGAAGAGATCACTGACATAAAACAAGGTCGTGATGCATATCAAACAAGGCCCGAGACAAAAGCATCTCCGTTCATAGAGGAGATAATGCAGGCTCGATTACCGGAACGATTCCGTCTTCCGCAGATTATGCCCTTCACGGGCAAGACCGATCCTACCAAGCACATCGAATCCTTTCGGACATATATGGAGCTGCACGACGCCTCGGATGTTGTAATGTGTCGAGCTTTCTCCCTCACGTTAGCCGACGTAGCTCGGCTTTGATTCAAACAGTTGAAACCAAAGTCCATAAGCTCGTTCACAGAGCTCAGCGACGCCTTCCTCACCAATTTTATTGGTGGGAAGAAAAAGTTGAAGCCACCTGCGCACTTAAACAATATAATTCAAAAAGAGGGAGAGCTGCTGAAAGACTATATCAAACGCTTCAACTTCGAGTCACTCCAAGTCCGGAAACACTCAGACGAAACAGCACTTAACTCAATCATGCAAGGCGTAAGAGACAAGCCGTTTCTGGCTTCCTTGGACAAAAATCCGCCAACTACTTTGGTAGAATTCATGATTCGGTCGGATAAGTAGGCAGATGCCGAAGAGACTCGGATCATACGCGAAGCCGCTTAGAACGCAAAGCCCACAGCCAAAGAGTCAGCAAAAAAGGAAGTTAACTCAGTTGGGGGTAAGAAGCGAAAAGAAGATCGGACCCACGACGATCGCAAGACGAACAAGCGGCCCGATAACAAGTTTTCAACCTATACCCCGCTCAATAAGTCACAAGAGCAAGTCCTTATAGAGATAAAAAATGAGATGTTCATGAACTAGCCCAACAAGCTCCGCGGTAATTTCAACCGACGAGATAAAGACAAGTACTGTCATTATCGTCGTAATCATGGACACAATACGAGTAATTATTACCATTTAAAGCAAGAAATCGAGAGGCTCATCCGAGAAGGTCATCTCTAAACAAACATCGAGAGAACCAGAACAACAGAAGAACGCTCAGCCGACAACCGACCCACAGAGGAAATCCGAACCATTGTCGGTGGTCCCCGAGGCGGGGGTGACTCAAACAATGCTTGAAAAAACTACGCCCGAAGCATCAGTCAGCCCGAGTCCGAAATCCTTATTGTAACTCGGCCTTCGAAAGAGAAAAAGAGGGAGAAGTATTGCATATCATTCACTGCTGAGGACGCTCGGGGCATTTATCATCTGCACGATGACACACTAGTAGTCACCCTCACTATAGCAAATCGTAAGGTATTCCGCATTCTGGTCATCACAGGGTCGTCTGCAAATGTACTGTTCACTCAAGCGTTCGACAAAATGGGTGTCGAACGATCGGCCTTAAGGCAAGTTCACACCCCATTAATTGGATTCTCTGGTGGACGAACTCTCCCCGAAAGACTCATCTCATTGCCACTTACTACTGGGAACCCACCACATTAGGCAATAATAATTGTCGACTTTCTGATAGCCGATCAACCATCGGTCTACAATGCTATACTCGACTGACCCTCTCTATGTCTTCTCCAAGATGTGGTATCAACGTACCATCTCTCCATGAAAGTAGGAGTTATAAAAGGCGATCAACAGGACTCACGGCGTTGTTATGCGACGACTATAAAAGCTCCAGCTGAGGTAACCACGATTGAATCGATGGACCCTCAGGCCGAGACATACGAGTGAGGACAACCGGTAGTAGAAGACCTCATCCCAGTGCCCTTAATCGAGACAAATGGGTCCAAAACAGTGCAGATTGGCTAGTCTCTGCGGTCGCCTCTGAAAGACAAACTGATATCATTACTCCAACGATACGCTAATGTATTTGCATGGAATCATGAAAATATGCTGGGGATCAATCCCACGGTGATGACTCACCGACTCAACATTGATCCGACCTACCAGTCGATCCGACAGAAGCGACGTCCGCTTGGTCCTGAAAGGTACGTCATCTTTGAAGAAGAGGTCAGCAAGCTCCTCAAGGCTAAATTCATCGAGGAGATTTACTGTCAGGAATGGATAGCCAACGTCGTCCTCGTGAAGAAAGCCAATGGAAAGTGGCGAGTCTGTATTGACTATACCGACCTAAACAAAGCCTGCCCAAAGGATAGCTTCCCTCTTCCAAGGATCGATCAATTAGTGGATAGCATGGTAGGACATGAACTTCTTAGTTTTATGGATGTTTATTCTGGATACAATCAAATTGTTATGTATCAATCAGATAAATTTAAGACTACCTTTGTCACTGACAATGGACTTTATTGCTACCGAGTGATGTCATTTGGTCTAAAGAATGTGAGAGCAACCTACCAACAATTAGTAAACAAAATGTTTGCTCAGCAGATTGGCCGAACTATGGAAGTATAATTGATGATATGCTCGTCAAAAGTATACATGCGGCCGACCATATTGCCGACCTAGAAGAGATGTTCCATATCCTTCACAAATACCAAATGAAGTTGAACCCGAGCAAGTGCGTCTTTGGCGTCAACTCAGGTAAATTTCTCAGATTCTTGGTTAGTCAACGAGAGATCGAGGCAAATCCAGATAAAATTAAGGCATTGCTCGATATGGAATCCCCGAAAACGATCAAAGAAATACGAAGGCTAACCGGACGAGTAGCTGCACTCAACCGCTTCCTCTCCCGAGCTACTGACAAATGCCTCCCGTTCTTCAAGCAATTGAAGGGACGGCAAACGATAGATTGGACAGAAGAATGCGAAGCGACATTCTAGCAATTGAAGTTTTATCTCGGATCCACGCCTCTCTTATCAAAACCCAAGTCTGGGGAAACTTTATTACTATACCTAGCGGTATCCGATGCAGCCGTAAGCTCAGCTTTGATACGCGAGAATGAAGGGAAGCAACTTCCAATGTATTACATCAGCAAAGCGCTATTACCGGTCGAAATAAGATATCCGCCTCTGGAAAAAACGGCCCTAGTCCTAGTTGTCTCTGCGCGACGACTTCGACCATACTTTCAAGCTCACACCATTGTCGTTATGACCAACCTCCCACTGCGTCAGATCCTTCAAAAATTGGAAGCTTTCGGCCGACTAACGAAGTGGGCGATCAAGCTCAGCGAATTCGACATTCAATACAAGCCGAGAGTAGCCATTAAAGAGTAGGTTGTGGCCGACTTCATAGTTGAAGTAACACCACAAGCCGGTTCACCTACAGAGATTGGAGATGGATCAACCGATCGATCACAGACAGCTTCTCTCGAGTCATCGCCTGACCCAATCCCTTGAAAGCTTTTTGTCGATGGCTCCTCCAACTCTAAGGCAAGCGGGGCAGGAGTCGTCTTGAAAATTCTTGATCAAACCTACATACAATATGCCTTAAGACTTGAATTTCAAGCCTCGAACAATACAGTAGAATATGAAGCCTTATTGCTCGGCCTCCGACTAGCAGCCAGTCTGGGAGTTACTCATTCAACGTATTCAGTGACTCACAATTGGTCGTCAATCAGGTTACCAGCGTGTTTCAAACACGTAAAGAGCAACTGAAAGCATATATAAGGAAAGCCAAAGAGTTGATCGATGGCTTTCAACTTTGTATTGTAACTCGGATCCCTCGAACAGCAAATGCTAAGGCTGATCTACTGGCAAAACTTGCCTTTACTGACGAAGACGACATACCCAGATCCGTTCCAATCGAGTACATTGCTAAGCCGAGTATCGATGACTCGATTAGCCCGGCCATACATTCTATCGATTCGGAACTTACCTGACTCGACCCGATTGCCCAATATCTCGGCAGTGGAAAATTGCCCCAAGATCATGCCGAGGCCCGAAGATTGAAGATCCGAGCCTCTCGTTACACCATACTTAACGGGGTGTTATACAAGAAAGGATTCTTCGTTCCTTTGCTACGATGCCTAAATTCCGATGAGGCTAATTATGTGCTACAAGAGATCCATGAAGGGATCTGCGGAAATCACTCGGGAGGACAATCACTCGCACATAAGGTCTTACGACAAGGATACTATTGGCTGACTATTCAGCACGACGCTCGTAAGCTCGTCCAGATCTATGACAAATGCCAACGACTCATGGCCGTTCTGAGACAACCTCACTAGGAACTAACTCCTATGGCCGGTCCTCGGCCATTCGCACAGTGGGGAATCAACATCATCGGACCGCTCCCTTTGGGGAAAGGACAGACCAAGTTTTCGTTTGTTGCAGTAAATTATTTCACGAAAAATATGACAAGTCCGGAAACCCGGTTATGGAATGGACCAACTCTATTGATACTGCCCGGGAAATCCGAGGCAACAAGCCTGACGAGACAAGTGAGCTAAAGGACTAAAGGAAAGACTTAGCTCGGTTTATGGGAAATTAATCCTTATCGAGACTCATAAAGTCATGAGTCACAAGGTAAAGCATGTAAGATGTACAGAGTTGGCTCGGTAAACAAAGCAGCAATATCCAAAGAGGCCAATCAAGGCCCAAAGCTTAGAAGCCACTGGACCAACTATAAAATCGACTCAAGTTAGGTTGGTTACATAGTCGGCTATCGGATTAAGGAAGGACATCAATTGTGGATCGGCTCCATTTCATCCAACAGATAGCAAGCAACTTGATCCTTAAAGCTAGCCGAGTCTAACTCATCATTAGAGTCAATCGGAACTGGGCCGAGCAAGGAGAAGACGGCGTAAACGCCGTCTCGAGAATCTCATAACAGGATCCCCGACCCCAAAGATCTCGAGATCGGATGGAGTCCAAAAACTGATCAAAATCAAATCCTCGATAAATCAGGAGAAGAATCCCTGCACGCCAAGGCCCTCCCATTCCTATAAATACAAGAGACCTCCAAGGTGAGAGGTACGCAGAAAACTCTTCTCAAAAACCCTTCTCTCACGATCCTAGCACTGACTTTAGCATTGGAGATTCTCCGGCCCTAGCCAGGGTCTCTTTTGTCTCCTTGTGCAGGTGATAGGACACGGGAGGAGGACGCATCAGTTTTTTGCATCAACACACTCCATTCATCAATTTCACATGGTAGGATGAGACCCAAAAAAATAAGGCAGATGTAAGACTAAGGTCTCCTCCTAACACAAGGCAACGAACCTAATGAATGGAGTGGACTTTACATGGACCTTGCAGTGGCCTTGTAAAAGAATTTCTTGTGGCATTCGGTCAGCCAGTTATAACATCTAGTAAATAGTGACCTGATACATTTCATTGACTCACCAGACATTAGAGTACGTACTGTATACAACAACCTTTTAAAGGTTAGGGAGCCCCTTTGATCTAATAGGCATGTTGGGCTAATGAAATGATAAAACATCATAGCGTGACGAACTCTCAATGCTACCCAAATTGGTTGGTGTACCACACACCACTGACTTGTTGTGCCGAGACGATCGCTATCACTTATTGAGATTCAAGTCGTACGAACGGTGGAGATCAAAGTTACATGGGCCCTACAATAATGTATTTATCATATACACACTGTTCATCCATTTGGGGAGATCATTCTAGAGCATGAGCCCAAAAATAATCATGACCAAAGTTTAACTGGACCACCCCACGAATAGCAGTGGGGACAATGATTCTCACTCTTAAAAGATTCAGGGCTCACCATAACATTTATTTTCCGTCCAATCAGTTCATAAGGTCATAAAGACATGGATAAAGAGGAAAAACAAATATCATATTGATTCAATACTTCTATGACCCCCAAAAGGATTTAAATGGTAGATGTTTAGTCCCCCACTTCTTTTTGCAATGTGGTCCACTTGATATTTAGATCTGTCTTATTTTTCAGCTCAAGCCTTATGATGAGCTTGAGCACTAAATGGATTTTGGATATAACACATACCTCATGGTGGGACCCACAGAACCTGGTGACTTCAACACACCAGCCAATATGCTTCGCAGGAGACTCATTCCCAACTTAGAGAATGGATTGGGTACTACCCCTACCACACTACCTAGCTAGAGATGTCTGGTCCTATGTTAAAGGCTTGTGAGGCTCACCATAATGTATGTATTTGTGAGATTCCCCCTGTAATGTCCTCTGCTACAGTTTCAATTCAGGCTGTAAGAAGACTATACAACAAGGGACCCATTGAAGATCCTAAACCTGTTGTTGGTTGATTGATCCTGCTAGAACCAAAGTTGAGCACGTCCCTCTTTTAGTAGACGTCATCATCCATTCCGTGTTCAACCGCCACTTAGTGCTACTCCGCATGAGCCCGCTTATGCCCCTTTGGAAACTAGATGTGGAAGCTTCGGCAAGCACCATTATATATTCACATCCATTTTGATAGATCATTTTTGGGCATTAGCTAGGGTAAGCAGATCTAATGCTTTGTGTTGACAATGATGCCACCATTGAAACCTTCGTGAGTCCCACCATGATATTTATTTGATATCTGAGGTTGCGAACAGTTTTATGGCCAAGATGGACCAGAAAAGGCCCAGTCGATGACAGAAGTGATCCGGACTGTCGGACCTTAGATCGGGCGTATCTCACAATCCAGAATGAGTTATCGAGTGTAAAATATATGATTTTGGGATAGAACGAGCTACTTTAGCCAACCAACCCTGCTACGCCGAGTTGCGCAACCCAGAATTGCGAAATACCCCTAGATCGACGGTCGTTTCCCTGTTTTAATTTCGTTTTTACTATAAATAGTAAGTTTTAGTTTGATTATAACTTTTCATCCGTCGGGCTTTAGGAGTTGCGCCCAACGTGAAAAGAGCTTAGAATAATTAAGAGAACGATTTGGTGAAGCCAATAGGACACTTACTATTTTTGGCCGAAAACCTTGCGCACTAGTAGACATCACGACCGTCTATAAATAGTAAGTTTACTATTTATAGTAAGTTGCGAATTCTAGGAGTTTTAGTTGTAGTTTGCTTCTGATTTCTCTCCCATTGCTTGGTATCCCTATTTAAAGGGTTGTGAACTCGTTTATTTCGTGAATTAATCAATTTCGAATTTATTAGAATTTATTTCTATTTTTCTGCTTTCTTTCCTCGTGGATTTGAGAAGTCTCTGTGAGGAGTCCAGAGAAGCTCCGTGGATTCGGAGTAGTTATCCTCTTGAGGAAGACGGTGGTCGACTTCATCACGTTCATCCCTACGTCAATTGGTATCAAAGCGAGGATTCCCCTCGGGCCGATGGCAAAACAATGAAGGTATGAATCAAAATCCTGTAGACTGTAATCCAGGGATTCGTTATCTTTCGAAAAGAATAGAAGCTTTCCACCGGGAGAGTCAGTTAACCATGCAAGGGCAGCAGGTAACCCTCGACCGTCTTATGGATGCGCTACTTCCGCCCCGAGCCCTAGGCGGTGCTCCACCACCTATGGTTGCTCCACCACCCATAGTGGTTCCACCACCCGTGGTTGCTGTATGACACAACCCCAATTTTCGTAGAGCACTACCAGTGGCAAACCGTAGGGCTACACCAAATTATTCAAGTCCTAATGACGAGGACCTTAATGAAGGTTTTGGCCGACGACCAATCCATGGAGGCGATCATCTAGATCGTGCTGAAAGAGACTATCGAGGTAATGCTGAACTTCCTAGTTTTAATGGTTTATTACTTATAGAAGATTTCCTCGATTAGCTAGCCGAAGTAAAGAGATATTTTGATTATATGGACATGTCAGATTATAAAAGGGTAAAATTGGTAGCGTTTAAATTAAAATCTGGTTCTTCTGTATGGTGGGAACAATTACAACTCACACGAGCCCGCCAGAACAAGGCGCCCATCTCATCATGGCCACGGATGAGACGTATTCTTCGATCACGATTTCTCCCCAGTGATTATGAGCAGATATTATTCCAACAATACCAAAATTGCCGACAAGGAAATCGAACCGTCACATATTACACTGAAGAATTCCAGTGGTTGGCTACACGAAACGATCTATCAGAATCTGAGTCACAGAAGGTGGCACAATTTATAGGTGGGTTGCGACCGACAATTCAAGACCGAGTTCAGATGTACCCAGTCGGGACCGTGGATGAAGTAATTTAATTGGCGGGTATGGCAGAAACACAATTTGCAAGAGCTCCTACTCATCCCTATCCTTCAACTCGACCCCCCATGACAAGTTCCACGCAGGATCCAGTGCTGGCACGAGGAAAAGATCCAGTAGGAGAACGTCCTCAACCTACTACAACCGCAAATCGTGATACAAGGAGCAACTTATCCAGACCTCAACGTGCAGCACCCACAACAGTGGGCCCGAGTAGGATTCCAAATCTTTATACTCGGCCAAGGTCAAACAATTGTTACCGCTGTGGCCAACCAGGCCACTTATTAAACACTCGTCCTCAACGTCCCGCATCACAGTTGACTATAAACGAATGGGGCACTGAAGATGAGGCCGTAGAAGAAGACCATGGCTTTGATGGACATGAACAAACCACGAAGAAATAGCATATGGCGATTAAATGACGGGCGAGGATCGTGGCGAATTTTTAGTTGTGAGGCGATTACTGTATACCCCCACGAAATGAATTATGCACAGCGACATAATATATTTCGTACTCGGTGCATTATCAGTGAAAAGGTCTGTGATGTGATCATAAACAGTGGTAGTAGCGAGAACATCATCTCAAGAGTGATGGTGGATAAGTTGCAGCTACCAACGACAAAACATCCTTCCCCAGACTCAATTGGCTTGATAAAAAAGGTGAATGAGACCAAGGTAACTGAACAATGCACTATCTCATTTTCAATTGGCAAAAATTATAAGGATTAGATACTTTGTGACATGGTCGACATGGAAGCTTGCTATATGCTACTCGGTCGACACTGGCAATCGGACTGTGATGCGACCCATTGGGGACGAGACAATGTCTACATATTCGTCAAGGATAGACGAAAAATAATCATTGCCCCTATGGCACCAGAGAACCACCTTGAAGCCTCTAAAGTGGAGGGGAGTTCCCTCTTCACCATTCGGGATTTCATGGAGGAATCCAAGGAAACCGACGAGGTATACGTCGTAGTGGTGAAGGGCGAGGAAGAGGAACCCTCAAACATCCCTCCAAGTTTAAGACTGTTACTAAACGAATTCAAAAAAGTCTGGCCTAAATATTGACCTGATGGATTGCTCCCAATGAGGGACATCCAACATCACATAGACCTTGTCCCTGGGGCTAGCCTGCCCAACCACTCATTATCAGATGAATCCAAAAGAGTGTGAGATACTTCAGGGGCAAGTGGAGGAATTAATCCATAAGGGTCTCTTGAGAGAGAGCATGAGCTCATGTATCGTACCAGCATTATTAAGGCCAAAAAAGATGAAAGTTGGTGCATGTGTGTCGACAGCCGGGCAATCAACAAAATTACCATCAAATATCGGTTCTCAATACCACGGTTCGATGACATGCTCAATATGCTAAAAGGGGTCAAGGTGTTCTCTAAACTAGATCTAAGGAACGGGTACCATCAAATTCGTATCCGACCCGGTGATGAGTGGAAAACGGCCTTCAAGACCAAGGAATGGTTATATGAGTGGCTGGTCATGCCCTTCGACCTATCGAACACACCGAGTATTTTTATGCGTTTGATGAATCAAGTTCTAAAACCGTTCACTGGCCGATTTGTGGTAGTATATTTTGATGACATATTGATATATAGCCAGGATGAGACGGAGCATAGGAAACATCTCAGGCAGGTGCTGCAAGTCCTACAATTAACAAGTTGTACCTCAACTTGAAGAAATGTAGTTTTTTAACTGATAGCCTGTTGTTTCTGTGATTTGTTGTAACGTCCACAGGCATCCGTGCAGACAATGAAAAGGTGCGAACTATTAGGGAATGGTCGATCCCGACAAACATTCATGAGGTGAGGAGTTTTCATGAGTTAGCGACTTTTTATCGTCGATTTGTGCGAGATTTTAGCACTATAGTCGCGCCTATAATAGATTGCATGAAAAAAGGACCATTCCAGTGGACCGATAAAGCTGACAAGAGCTTTCATGAGATCAAGCATCGTTTATCTACAACATAAGTCTTGGTGCTTCCTAATTTCGACAAATTGTTTGAGGTTGAGTGTGACGCTTCAAACGTCGGAATTGGTGGAGTATTATCACAGGAAGGCAGGCCGATAGCTTTTTATAGTGAGAAGCTCAGCGAAGCTCAAAAGAAGTGGTCGACTTATGAGCTTGATTTGTACGCAGTTGTTCAGGCACTGCAACATTGGTGGCATTATCTTATTCAAAGAGAGTTTGTTCTGTACACTAACCATCAAGCATTAAAGTTTATTAATTGTCAGACTAATGTGAATCATGTGCATGCTAGATGGGTTACGTTTTTACAAGAATTCACGTTCATTCTGAAGCATAAGTCAGGGCAGCAAAATAAGGTGGTTGATGCACTTAGCCGTCGTGCATCACTACTTGTTACGATGAGCAACGAGGTGGTCGGCTTCGACTGTCTCAAGGAGCTGTATGCTGAGGATGAGGATTTCAAAGATTCTTAGATGAAGTGCCAAGAAGGTCACCCCAGTGACCTTCATATACAGGACGATTTTCTCTTCAAAGGGAATCGATTGTGCATCCCCCAAAGTTCTCTGAGGGAGAAGATTGTTCAGGAGCTACATGGAGGTGGCCTCGGTGGACACTTTGGGCGAGACAAGACGCGGGCTCTTGTGGAAGAGCAGTATTACTGGCCGCAATTAGTACGTGATGTGGAAAAAGTCGTACAACGTTGTTATGTTTGTCAAACCTCCAAGGGACAATCTTGGAATATGGGCCTCTACACCCCGTTACTGTGCCTGACGGTCCTTGGGAGGATTTATCAATGGATTTCGTGCTTGGTCTCCCACCAACACAACGCGGCATGGATTCGGTGTTCGTGGTGGCAGATCATTTCTCTAAGATGGCGCACTTTATCTCATGCAAGAAGACCCTCAATGCAACACACGTGGTGAATCTATTCTTCAAAGTGTTCGTACGGCTACATGGGGTCCCCAAGACCATCACTTCTGATCATGACACGAAGTTTATTAGCCACTTTTAGCGGACTTTGTGGACTCGATTTGATGCACGACTTCAATTCAGCAGTGCTTACCACCCACAGACTGATGGGCAGACCGAAGTTGTGAATCGCACGTTGGGAAACCTCCTTCGCTGTATTTCAGGAGAAAAATCAAAGCAGTGAAATTTAGCCTTGTCTCAAGCAGAGTTTGCATTCAACAACATAATGAACCGCTCGATAGGGAAATCACCGTTCCAGATTATCTACGGACGAGTGTCTCACCACACACTTGACTTGGTCCCTCTGCCCAAGCACCCAGGTACGAGCGTTGCAGCAGAACATATGGCATACAAGATCATGGGCATCCATGCAGAAGTGCAGACCAAGCTAAATGCCTAGAACGAGAAGTATAAGGAACAAGCGGATAAGCACCGGCGACAAAAAGTGTTCAAGGTGGGCGACCACGTTATGGTTCATTTACGCAAAGAGAGATTTCCGACCGGGATGTACAACAAGTTGAAAAATAAGAAGATTGGACTCGTCCCAATCATTCGAAAGATCAATGACAATGCTTATTTTGTTGATCTTACAGATGACATAGTAATCTCACGGACTTTCAACGTCGCGGACCTGACAGAGTATCATGAACCAGAGCAAGATGAGAACTCAAGGACAAGTTCTTTTGAAGTGGAGGGGACCGATGTAGAGCGGGTCGCGGACAGTTTCATGGCTAAGATGGACCAGAAAAGGCCCGGTCGACGACAGAAGTGATCCGGACCGTCGGACCTTAGATTGGGTGTATCTCACAATCCGGAATGAGTTATCGGGCGTAAAATATATGATTTTGGGGTAGAACGAGCTACTTTAGCCAACCAACCCCATTATGCCGGGTTGCGCAACTCAGAATTTTGAAATACCCCTAGATCGACGGTTGTTTCCCTGTTTTAATTTTGTTTTTACTATAAATAGTAAGTTTTAGTTTGATTATAACTCTTCATCCGTCGAGCTTTAGGAGTTGCGCCCAACATGAAAAGAGCTTAGAATAATTAGGAGAACGGTTTGGTGAGGCCAAATAAGACACTTACTATTTGTGGCCAAAAACCTTGTGCACTAGTAGACATCACGACCGTCTATAAATAGTAAGTTTACTATTTATTATAAGTTGCAAATTCTAAGAGTTTTAGTTGTAGTTTGCTTCTGATTTCTCTCCCATTACTTGGTATCCCTATTTAAAGGATTGTGAACTCGTTTATTTCATGAATTAATCAATTTCGAATTTATTAGAATTTATTTCTATTTTTCTGCTTTCTTTCCTCGTGGATTCGAGAAGTCTCTGTGAGGAGTCCAGAGAAGCTCCATGGATTCGGAGTAGTTATCCTCTTGAGGAAGACGGTGGTCAACCTCATCATGTTCATCCATGCGTCAATTTCCAACCTATCCATAAACTTACATGGACCTATCTATCAAAATAGATGAACAGTGTTGATAAAATACATATATCGTGATGGGCTCACAAAGCCCCCGACAAGACCATCCATCACTAATATATGTGTTTTATCTACACCATCCATTCATTTTTTTCAACTCATTCAAGGGAATGTGCCCAAAAATGAGGAAGATCCAAATCACAGGTGAACCATACCACAGGAAACAGTGGGAATTAAATGTTAACTATTGAAAACTTTCTTCAAGCCATGGAAATTTTGGATCGAGCTTAAATTTATGTTTTCCTTTCATCTAAGTTTCCGTGACCTTATCAACAACTTGCATGGCAAATAAACATTACAGTGGGCCCTAAGAAGATTTTAATGGTGGATGTTCAATCAACACTATTTTCCTGTGGTGTGGTCCACCATAAAGTTAGATTTGCCTCATTTTTTACCACAGAGCTTTGACACCAGCTAGCTAGCTAGTGTTGGGGTGCCAAACTGCGTACCCCTTTTACAGGCATGTATTGTTCTATTGCAATGATCGGTAAACTAGGGAGCTGAGTTTCTTTTAACCGTCTATCCTTAAGGCCAAAAATTGAAGGGCTGGGACTTTCGTATCGAGTATAATTCCTGATGGATGGTCCATCCACTGTGGGACTCAATAGGCCAACGGTTTGGATTAGCCAACCAATACTACCATTTGTTAGAATAAAAATGCGTGTATACTTTGCGAAAATACCGGCCATTGTAACATTTACTTCCACCTCAAGATCGAAACCCACCTTCTGAAAGAAAATCATATTATGTTTGGTGTTTTGCACTAACCTGTTGGTGTAGATCTTCAACTCCATGATTTGATTTTGACCGTCCAATGACGGTACTTACCTCTAACTAATACTAACAGGAATAACATGATTCTTCACATTAGGGTACGCTCAGTATCCTAGGTTCTAAGTTTACCCAAGTGGTGCTCATGAGTCACTGATCCATACCATTGATATGGTGGGCCCAATGTTGATAGAACAGTCCCTGAAATCATCCAGATTGGAAGATCCTACCCGTTGGATTTTGAGCTTCACTCAACCAAATGTTCATTTATGTCTATATTCTCTCAGCCGTTTGTAGTGCTGCCAATCTGAAGGCTATGATCGTTCTATAAGGAGAATTTTGTGGTATGGCCCACCTGACCAATCATCTCGATCACTTAACCATGGGTGCACTTGTACAACTGACAAGCCCAAAATGCTATAAATATTCACCATGGGCCCGGTTATCTATGGTCCAGGCCAGGGCAATGCAAAATCAAATATTTTAACTGGGTCCCACCAAATAGCCCACCTGACCAGTTCATAATCCAGGCAAGACCATCCACAGACCCGGCCTGATAACGGTTCTGATATGTCATATATGGATGAACTTTTCATCAGAGAAATAGGATCATCCATCCAAATGGGCCACCTGGACTCATTGATACACATGCTCCAAGCCCAGATCATGTGGGCTTCACTCACAAGCCCAACAATCCAGCTGAGCACATTGATGATGCTCCCATTCAACCCCTTCCTGCATGACAACAGTTCTACTCAGTCCAACCACTGCCTAATGTTGGGCTGAGATCCGGCCCACTTCAACAATATTGGGCCCACAAGATAGGTCAAGGACCCAGTCGGGCTTTCGGGTTAGGTGGGACTAAGGGCCTGTTTGTTAAATCTGAAGTCTGAACTCTGAATCTAAAATCTGAATCTAAAGTTTGAATCTCAAGTCGGAACATATAGTATTGAATCTAAAACAACGGCTATGTTAACTAACGTCTGAAATGTTTAGAATATGTTAATTTGACACATTTGCCCTTGTTGAACAGTCATGATTGAATCCCCACCATTAAAAACTTCATGGATTCCATCGGAATGTTTGTTTGTGATGTAGAGTGGGTCGCGGACAATTACATGGCAAAGATGGATCAGAAAAGGCCCGGTCGGTGACAGAAGTGATCTGGACCATCAGACCTTCAATCAGGCGTATCTCGCAATCCGGGATGAGTTAGCCGACGTAAAATATATGATTTTGGAGTAGAACGAGCTACTTTAGCCAACCAACCCAGCTATGCAGGGTTGCGACGCTCGGAATTGCAGAAACCCCTGATTCGACGGTCGTTTCCCTGTTTCAATTTCGTTTTTACTATAAATAGTAAGTTTTAGTTTGACTATAACTCTTCATCCGTCGGGCTTTAGGAGTTGCGCCCAACGTGAAAAGAGCTTAGAATAATTGGGGAAACAGTTTGGTGAAGCCAAATAGGACACTTACTATTTTTGGCCGAAAACCTTGCGCACTAGTATACATCATGACCGTCTATAAATAGTAAGTTTACTATTTATAGTAAGTCGCAAATTCTAGGAGTTTTAGTTGTAGTTTGATTATGATTTCTTTCTCATTGCTTAGTGCCCTTATTTAAAGGGTTGTGAACTCGTTTTTATGCATTCATTAATCTATTTCAAATTTATTAGAATTTATTTCTATTTTCTGCTATATTTTCTCGTGGATTCGAGAAAGTCTCTGTGAGGAGTCCAGAGAAGTTCCGTGGATTCGGAATAGTTATCCTCTTGAGGAAGACGGTGCTCGACCTCACGTCCTCCCCTGTGTCAATTTGCCAACATGTTGATAAAAACACTTAGATGAAGAGACCACACAAATATCATCTTAATCCAAAGCTTTTATTGCCGGCAAGAAATTTTTAACAGTCATTTATCACTTTTTCACTTAATTTTTGGATCATGTCCAAGAATGAGCTTTCGATAAGTATGGACATTACAAATCTAGTCACATACATCACAATGTTTATTTGCCATCCAACCTGTCGTTAAGGACACAAACACCTAGATGAAGAGGCCACGCAAATATCATCTTGATCGAAGGCTTTTGTGGCCCATAAGAAGTTTTTAATGGTTAAACACCATTGTTTCTTATACCATGGTCCATATGGGATTTGGAGCTGCTTCAATTTTTTGGATTATGCCATAAAATGAGCTTTCAATATGGATGTACGGTGTGGATGTGGTCACATACATCACAAGGGGCCCATAGTTTGAGGTCCCACCCACCTCGGTGTATCCAGTAGGGGTGCACACGGGTCGGTTCGGTCCGGTTCTAGGGTGAAACTGGAACCGAACCGTTCCATACGGTTCTAAGATTTTTGGAATCGGAACCGGACCGTTAGCACCGTAGAACCTAACCGGAACCAGACCGTGAAAACCAGTTCAGTTCCACAATTCTGGGCTTTTTAAAATCCAACCCAATTGCATGTTTTATTTTATAATTTAGCCAATGTTCATTCGTGTTGTGATCCATTTGATGAATGGTTTAGATATTGTGTATGGTGTGAAAATAATTAAATGGTGCATTGTAAACCATAAATCATGAGTCAAATATACAACTAAAATATATTGTAAACTCATAAAATAGTTCCAAGTTCGGTTCACGATTCGGTTCTAGGTTCGGTTCCACGGATCAGTTCGGTTCTACATACCCCTAAACTAGAACCGAACTGAACTAAACGGTTCTTTGATTTTTGGAACCAGAACCGGAACCGGTATACTCTAGAACCAGACCAAACCGGACCGTTTAGTCGGTTCCGATCCGATTCCATAGTTCTACCAGTTCGATGTGCACCCCTAGTATCCAGGGTCTCACCTAATCCGCTCCCCCAAATCCAGGTGGGGATTATGCACTACCCCCACTCGAATATAGCTATAAATGAATGTTCCTGTCAAAAGGCTCTATGCGGCGTACCATTATGTATATGGTTTATCCGCACCATCCATTCATTTTTCCATATTATTTTAAGGGAATAAGACAAAAAATAGGCCAGATCTAAGACTTATGTGGAACACACTACAAGAAATAGTGGGAGTTGGGTGCCTACCATAAAATTTTCTTAGGGCCACAGAAGCCTCTAATTAAGTTATTTTTTGTGTTTTCCCTTCATCCAAGTTTGTGTGACCTTGTAAAGAGTTTAAATGACAAATAAACTTCAAAGTAGACCCTAAGAAGATTTTAACAGTAGTCGTTCGATTCCCACTGCTTTCTATAATGTGGTCGACTTGAGCTTTGGATGTGCCTCATTTTGTTGGATCATGCCCCAAGACGATATAGAAAGGTTGATGGGCGATGTGGATCTAACACATAAATCATAATGGGCCCAGAGAAGTGACACACATAAAAAGTTGGATGGTGTATTTCACAAAGAAGAAAGCTTAGGGCAATTTTGGATTTTTTTTATTATTATTATTTTTTTAAGAATTATGGAGTGCATTCCGAATTCACCATTAAGCTAGGCCTCCATCGCTGAAAAAATTCAGCAAAAATTATGAAGTGCTTTCTACGTTCGATGTTAACAAACAACATTAAACGTGAAGGTAGAGTCAGTTATAGGAGCTTCGTGCAATTCATGACGGGATCGCTTTCTGTGTCAGTTTACGGATTCCCCAGATTATGGTAGAGTTTGACTCAAAGCTGGTGATTGATTTTCTTAATGGCGTCACGTGCCCCTCATGGAAATGGGCCTATTGGATAGAAAGAATTCTGCGCTGGAGAACTTTTGGTCGGATTAGTTTTGGGCATATTTATCGAGAAGGTAATGGCCCAGCAGATGGTATGGCCCGTATGGGAAATGAGTCTCAGGTTTCCTCGTTCTTTTGTCACTATTCGCTCCTCCCTAGGCATGTGAGAGGCGGCCTTTTCCTGGATAGGCTGGGTCTGGGGGCAGTTCAGCTTGGGGTCTTTTTCAGCTTCTCTTCTTATGATAGGCTTCTCTCAGGTTCCTTTTTCTTCCTGCGGAAGCCCAAATGTCTATAGGGTGTTTTTTTTGTCATCTTGGGCCTCAACTGTTCCCTCTATAGGGTGCCTGGGTCCTTTGGGGTTTCCTTTTCTTTGTCTTTGGGGTTTCCTTTTCTTTGTCTTTGGGGTTTCCTTTTCTTTGTGGGTTTTGGTTTGTTTATGGTCAAGTTTGGTTTCTTAGGCGCGCACTAAGCGTCAGGCTGTACTTACTCTATTAATTCAATATATGAAATCCCCAGTTCTAAAAAAAAAAAAAACATTAAACGCGGAATGCTTTCCGAATTCCACATTAAGTAAAAAATTTAAGCGTTACCAAATAGGCCCTAAGTCCTAATAGCATATGAACTCAGAACATCATGGGCCCACAGCAAGGTTCAGAAGTGGTTCATTTTCGTTAAAGCCAATACTAATAATGAATCTAAGCCGTTTATTTCTCTCATGAGCTGGGCCAATTCTAAAACTTGGTGTAATGCTAAGTTGGGTCAAGCTTAAAATGTCTAAGGACGAGCCCATACTAAACCCATTGGTACGAGTTATTTGACCATTAACTTGCAAGAGGCCATCAGACGACCGTATTGGTTTTTAAGGCCTAAAAATTCAAGCATGGACCCATTGTCTCTGTGGTTGACTACTAACATCAAAGTCATTCAGCAACGATCCTAACCATGCAATCAATGACTTGAACAATGGACAATTGGGATCGACTGACTCATACCAATTCCACAGTGACCAGAACCAAAATCTTCTGAGATCAATGTATCAAGGTGAACCATATTTAGAATGGAAGGTCCTAGAAAAAAGATGGCTACTGATATATATATATATATATATATATATATATATATATATATATATATATATATATATATATATCTATATATATATATATTCAAAGGACATCGCAACGTATAAACTATCTCGACACTCAAGCATTAGGCTAGGGTGCACCCACCTCATGGATGGCCCAAATTCTGCACTCAAACCAAGTACGTACATGTGCCATTAATGGCCTATGCATTCGTTTGGAAGCGGCGTCAAAGCACTACTTCACAACAATATATATGGCCTTTCTAGCGGCCTACACAAGAACCGCGGTAATAAGAGTTGATTTGGTTAACTGAGGTAATACTGAGTTCCATCAGATAGTTACATGATTCTATTTCATTAACTCCTTATCCAACGTGGTCGAGTACGTATAGGACCTAATAAACTTTTGAAAGTTGATGAGCCCTTTTTTGAGAGGCATCTTATAGGCCAATAAAATGACACTATGTTATAGCTTAATGGAACTTGGTGTTAACAAGCTTGCTGTGTCCACCCCCTATAATAGTGCAATACGAGACTCGTGTGTTGGAGCTAATGAAGAGATTAAGTAAAAAATCCAAGTATAATAAACAAAAAATAATAGAGTAATCTAGAGAATTAAGCCACGTTACAGATGTTATTTTAAAGATAGATTTGTCCCCTCAAGGAAGAACCTTAATGCATTGGGTCATAACAACTTTATCCCCGGGATACAAAAACTCTCCTCAACGAATGATAACTTAGGTCAGGTGCACATGAATCTCAGCTACACAAACCCAACTTTGCTCACATTAATTTACCCAAAGGAAAGTTGCAGAGAGAAATTCAAAGAAAAACTAGAGATAATAAGCTGGGAAGATAGTTCTTTTGATGGTGTCTGGAATGAGAAGATATGAGCCTTCACAGAGAGAAAAGATATAGCTTTTAGAGCTTAAGGCGCATGTGGGGGGTGCATTAATGATATGTCGGTGCATGTCGACGCTTTTATTATTGTGTCAGTGCAGTGTGGCTCTCTACCTATATGCACATGAGCGTGACCACACTCATGCAGAGAAAAACAAAAATAGTTTGAGTTAAAGAAGCCGCACTGTACTGCATCGTATCGTGACCACGATCATGATCACGGCTTGCACACACCCACATGTAAGGTTGGTCCCACGACATACCCTTAAATTTCAATACATATATTAAGTAAAGGATTCTCATATAAAGTCTCAAATCTTTCATCACCTCTCTAATGTGGGGCTGAATTAAACACAATTAACCAAGTAGGAATAACACAAGAAAAAATTATTTTTTTCTTAATTTTTTAAATCTTCATTTCTTTTTTCTAACAATCCTCCATAATTTAAAATGTCAGAAAAAATGATGAAGATAGATGAGAGAAAACCAATTGGACAAATCATTGAAACGAAGTGCATTAGCAAATATATTTAAAAGATTTGAACATTACATAGTGTAAATATATTTAGTTGTCGAGTGGTAGTAACATAATATTTTAAACTAACCTCCCACAATGATAACTCAAACACATCACATGCACAACATTTTAATTGGAGCAACTTAAATTGCTTAAGGAAGCATATTACAACATTGTACTTTGTCATAGTTTCACAAGTGCTCTAGAGAATATTCCAGTTTTCATATGAAGCAACCTCACTTCCACACTCGTAAAAGTGAGATCCATCAAGAATGTACCTATAACTACACATCTCATTGTATCATGGTTATGAAACTCATTTAAAACTTAGTCCAACTTTCCTCATTACCGGTCATGCCCCTGCTAAATCATAGGAATGGAGTTCTCAAATAATTTATATGTGGTGCCTATATTAAATCATTCAAAACAACTAGTTGCTACCCATTGAACCTAGTTTTTTGGATCTCCGATCATATAAGTTGGTTTCCCATTGTCGGTGATTTAATTAGATGAGACTCAATACCATTTCTCTTGATGTACTCATCACTAACTCTCTAGTTGGCGCTTTAGTTAATGGATCAGTTAGATTTTCTTTGAACCTCACAATGTCAATTATATTTATCTGATCTTAAATTAATTACTTAATTAAGTTGTCTCAGACTTAAGTGTCTGAACTTCACATTATAGGTCCTATTATTCGGCTTAGCTATAACATCTTGGCTATCACAATGTAGCAAAATCACTACCACGGGTTTATCCCCACATGCGTATATTTGAAAGCGGATTTTTCAACCATTCTAGCTACTTCTTCATATGCAGTTGAAAGAACAATAAATTCAAATTCCATCATGGACCATTCTTAATGATCGATATTGATTGATCTGTGCAGCCCGCTAGATGGCCAAATCATTCATCAAATTTGGATATTAATATAACAAGATGTCCAGATTTTGATTGTCGGTCCAGATCGAATCAGTTCTCAACCATCCAATGAATCGACATAAAAGTTCATTATATGATTCTTAGGCTAAGACTATCTAAGATCGATGTGGCTCATCGAATGGTCCAATCGGCCTAAGATTTAGAGTTGTAAATAATTTTGTTCTTAGAAATTCGCTGAACGGCGTAGATTTAATCATATGTCTTAGAAATGGTCAATATGATTCTCTATACTAAGTTGCAACTTGCGTAAAGAATTATACATTTCTAGTATAAATTTGATTCCTTTAATTAATAAAAACATTTGGTCGATAATAGATCAGTACAGTCCACCACGGTGTTGGATTGTTCCGATTCCTGAGTTCTTTAAGTAGTTAGATCTTATAAAGCCCATGAACCGTAGAAATCAAATCAATAGGCATCTATCATGGTAAAATTCCACCTTCTACACATTAGCCCTAAAAACCATGCGCACCGGTGTATCTTTTCATATGAATGAAATAGATGTACATAATAGATGCTTAGCTAATTTGATCTGTCCATTGTGTAGATCAATATAAAATTATATGACTAAAAAATAAATAAACATTAAAAATCAGCCTGAACTGAGCTTTCCATAGCCTCTTTCTCCCATTCTCTCTTTCTCTCATTTTCTCTCTGTGATAGTTTTCTCTTTTTCATTTCTTTCATTGTTTAAGTTAGAATAATACTCCTCTCAAGTTCTTTCCTTAAGAAAGAGAGTTCATTGAGAGAACGAGAGATAGAGAGAGATATTAGGATCGGATGGGGGAGGGATGAGAGAGATCTCGCTCTCTCTTAAATTTCAAATTAAAATTTAAATAAATTTTTTATCTTTTTAAAAATATAAGGGCGTTATACCTTTCTTTTGTCAATGACCTTTGCCTAGGGCGAATCTATCAACTCTTTTTCTACTTTATTTTCTGTGTCGATTGTACAACAACTATATTCATATTAATAAATTGGCATTCAACTCGTAAATTTCCATTTTACTTTCTTATGTCATTTTTATCTACAAAGATAATCAAGCAATTACCGCTATGATAAAAGTCCTTAAATTCAAGACAAAAAATAATTTATTTAAAGGGCTAATGCTCTCTTTCATAAATCGTTTGATATTCTTATTAATTCATGGTAGAGTAGCCAGGCCCATCTTAACAAATCTAGTCTTAATATTGCTATTTTAACGCCCGGGGTCACACGATGTGAATTGTGTCCTACCCCACTCGTCTCTAGCCATGAACGAATAGTTCTATGGGCGGGCCTACCATGATGTATCATTTATCCATGTCATCCATCCCTTCTCTTAGATTATTTTAAGACATGTGCACAAAAATAAGGCAGATCCAAAGGTCAAGTGGACCACACCAAATAATAAGCTTGGGTTGCATTAAATGCAAGCAAGTTGCATTGAATAGAAGAGTCATTTGTAATGTGGTTCACTAGATGGTTGGAGGCATGCCTCATTTTTATGCCCACACTTAAAGTGATCCTAGAAAAGGGATTAACGATATGGATAAATAGATACATCACAGTGGGCCCACCCACAGAACTGTAGTTAGAGACGGGCGGGATCACAAGGGGTTTGATTAATACAATTTTGGCATGCTGACACATACATACTTACAAGCACATAAATAAAATCACGCCATTCGTTGCACGTATGTTTATATCCGAATTGAATTACAAGATTTGTCAATTTACCCTATTGGTCCGCATGATTCACTGACTCATACCATTGATATCATCCAGATCGGAAGATCCTACCCGTTGGATTTTGAGCTTCCCTTAACCAAAGGTTCAATATTTATGTCTATATACTCTCAACCGTCTGCATTGCTGCCATTCTGAAGGTTACGATCGTTCATCTTGCATGGATAAACATATCATCAGAGAAATAGGATCATCCATCAACTAGGGTCCACCGGATAGATTGTGGTAGAAAGAGCCCAAAAATGGGTCAGACCCTACAGTCCAATGGGCTACTCCGGCCCATTGATACCCTTGCTCTCTAATACCAGAGCATGTGGGCTCTACTCAACCCGCCCACACAAAAATCCATCATATAGGGGCTGCTGTGGGGCCCACCGTGATGTATCTGTTTATCCACGCCGTACATTGATTTTCTCAGATCATTTTAAGGTATGAGGCAGATCCAACGCTCAAGTGGACCACACCAGAGATAACTCTTGCATTTAATGCAACCCAAGCTCACTATTTGGTGTGTGGTGTGGTCAAATTGAGCATTAGATCTGCTTCGTTTTTGGGCTTATACCTTAAAATGATCTAAGAAAAAGTATGGACGGCTTGGATAAACAGATACATCACGGTGGTCTCCACAGGAAGCCCCTATATGGACGGATTATTGTCAGGTGGGGTCGGACGCAATCGGCTTCCTATTCAACTCCTTCCTACATGACAACGGTTCCAACTCATTCCCACGAAATGCAACCATGTGAGGAATTGGGCCTAATGTGAGGCTGACAGGCCCAGTTCATCAGTATGAGTCTCAAATATATTCAACGGCCAGGGCACACCCACTGTATGGATGGCCCAAATCCCGCACTCGCACCAAGTATGCACGTGTGCCGTTAATAAGGAAGTGGCGTCAAAGCGCTAGTTCACAGCAATATATCGAAAATTTATCGTCTCGTTAAATCATCTCACGAGATTTTAGCACCATCTTCACAGCACGTGTTAACCTTTGCACTCACGGACGGGGAATGCGTCCTGCCACTGATTGAATGGACTCGGTCCAGTCAGGGGCTGTGGGGCCCACCTTAATGTATGTTATTTTATCCACGCCGTCCATCCTTTTTTCTAGATAATTATATGGCATAATCCCAAAATGAGGCAGATCCAACGCCTCAAGCGGACCACACAGTGGAGATCGAATGCCCACCATTAAAAACTTCTTGGCAGTAACAGAAATCTTGATCAAGCTGATATTTGTTTTTTCAGCTCATCCATGTTTATGTGACCTTATGAACAGGTTGGATGAAAAATAAAAGTCACGGTGGGTCCCACGCAGGTTTCAACGGTGGGCATCATTATCACCACTGCTTCCTATGGTGTGGTGTAATTGAGCCTTAGATCTTCCTAATTTTTGGTCCCATAGCACAAAATGATCTGTAAAAATGGTTGGACGGCGTGGATGAAATATCATTTCACGGTGTCACCACAAAGCCCCGCCCGGACCGAGTCCGTACAGGCAGGGCAGGACACATCAGCATCCCGCACTCAAAGGTGATGCTCCAAACGCGTCTCCTCGGAAAAGGACGCGGATCGCCTGCGAAGGCTTTCGCTGGAAGTTACTGCGCCAGGTGGGGCCCACCGTAATGTTTGTCAGAAATCTATCCATCCATCCGTTTTTCCAGCTCATTTTCGGACATGAGACAAAAAATAGAGTCGGATCCAAAAATCAAGTGGGCCACACAGGGGAAACAGTGGGGACTTAACGACCACCGTTGGAATAATACTAACCTTTGGACCGCTGACAGCAGTTAAATCGGACCATTGGATATCTGTCCTCTTTCATCCTTGTTTTGTTTTGTAAGCAGATTGCGTACGACCCCGCCCGGACAAAAATACGTACGGATTGGCTGGTGTACCTCACACCAGCTGTATAGCTGCTGTATTTACATGAGCAGGTTCTGTGGGTCTGATCATGAGGTATGTGTTATATCCAAACCGTCAATCCATTTGGCGAGCTCGTCTTAAGGCTTGGGACAAAAAATAAGACATATCTAATTATCAAGTGGACCACACTGCAAAAAGCAGTAGGAGATTGAACGTCTACCATTGAAACCCTTTTTGGGTCATAGAAGTTTTGGATCAATATGAAAAAAAAAAATTCCTCTTCATTCAGGTCAAAATAAACGTTATAGTGGGCCCCACGAATTGTTTAACGGTGAAGATCATCATCTCCGCTGCTATTTGTAGTGTGGTCCATATGATCTTTAGATATGATTAATTTTTTGGATAATGCTCTAAAATGATCTCTAAAAATAGATGAACGGTGTAGATATAATAAATACATCACTGTGAGGCCATGTAACTTTGATCTCCTTTGAACCGTTCGTACAACTCGGAGCTCGAGGAGCGTCAGTGCTCGTCTTCGCGCGACACGTACACACAGCAGCTATATAGCTGGTGTGTAGTACACCAGCCAATCCGCTTCCCTTTGGGTCCTACCGTGATGTATCTGTCTATCCATGCCGTCCATCCATTTGCTAAGATCATTTTAGTGTATAAACCCAAAATGAGTCAGATACAACACTCAATTGGACCACATCAGAGATACTTTTCATTTCAAACCGTCGAATAAATGTCCAGAAATTCGATATCCGGGTAATCAAATAAACATAAATTTTTTTGTTAATATTACGTATAAGCTAGGACCCACAATTCGAACAGTTTAATTTGAA
Source organism: Magnolia officinalis (assembly GCA_021015155.1). NCBI lineage: Eukaryota > Viridiplantae > Streptophyta > Magnoliopsida > Magnoliales > Magnoliaceae > Magnolia > Magnolia officinalis. Next base: position 8,788,769 of record JAJHSJ010000008.1, read on the forward strand.
TTACTTGTATTCCGTACATGCAATTTCTCAGTAATTTCAAAGCGCCTGCGTATCGTGCGTCACACTCCGCCAGAGTACAAAAGGTTTTCTTAAAAAGCAAAAAAAAAAAAAAAACTTCTGAAAACCACAGACGGTTAGATATGCCGACAAAAAGGGGAGAGCTTCTCTTCCAAGAGAAACAAACTTAAAATACGATACACACGATGCGTCGTACGCACCCCTTCTCCGACTGCTGCGATTCTGAAATTCAAGAATAAAAGAACCTAAACATACATACAAAAAAGGGCACTAATATATTACGTATTTACAATCCTACCCCTCCGAAGCTCTTCTTCAATCACCGTCTAGGTACGCACGCGAAGAACGCTTCAAGATCCGGTGGCTGAAAATACCCGTTCTTTGGTGGGTCCATCTGCTTCCTACCAACCATCTTCTTCTTCGGAGCGGGTGGACAGATCATCACCGTCGGTACCGGACACGCTCCGTGTTTCGGTGTAACGCATCCGTCTGGTATCATTTCCAGGCCTGCTTCAATCTCCATAGCTGAAAGTAAGGAAATTGCAAGAGAGAGAAGGATGTAGTTTCAAGAAAGGAGAAGGGCATTTATATATTTCCCATTTTCTCGAGTTGGCTTGTTCCGGAAGATGCTAGAATATCGTGTGGTGGAGCCTTGTTCCATGTCGGATTGGGTGGTGTACACGTGGCATAAAGGCAGTGGCGCTTTATCTACCTGGACTCGACACGTGCCTAACCCTCCACCGCGTGCTGTTCGTTCGAAAAAACCGGCGGGAACTAGGTCGGTGGACCGCGGGAAAGCGCGGGGGAAGTACGTTTGAATATGGACCACTCGTTTCTTTAGGGGATTTACTGTGTTAGTTTGGCACCATTTCGAAGAATGTTCGGTGATCAGAACCGTTGATGTGTCGGAACCCAAATTCCCATCGGTGTATGAATTTTCTAGAATGGGACCCATTGAATCTGCGGTTTGGATCACTGACCGATGGACCCCACTTGTATAAACTGAAACCCAAGTAAACTGCGGAAAGTAGGGCGCGGCTTCGGTGAATCTTTGGATCCACTGACGTCGGTGGATCCCTGACTATAAGGCCCTTCTTGATGTATGTACCTTAAATCCACTCCGTCCATCCGTTTTGAAAGATCATTTTAGAGTATAGAATTAAAAATGAAGTAGGTCCAAATTTCAGGTTGTCCATACCACAGGAAACAGCTGTGATTGACCATTAAAAACTTCTTGTGGGCCATAAAAGTTTTGGATCAAGATGATATTTATGCGGTACCTTCATCCATGTCTTTTTTACCTTATCAATAGGTTGGATTTTAAAATTAAAATTACATTGGGCCTAAAGAAGTTTTTAATGGTAGGTACTCAATCAATGTTGTTTCCTGTGGTGTGATCTACCTGAGATTTAGATCTGTTCATTTTTCGGAATAAACCTAAAATGATCTGTAAAAATTAACGGACGGTTTGGATGTAATACATATACATCGAGGTGGTCCCCACTGTCGGGATTCACCAAAGCCGTGTCCTGGTTGTGCGTCCTGTAAGGTGAATAATTTCGCACGCGAATTGCGTGTAACTTGGCCGACAGGAATTTAAAATAAGCATTATATAGTGGAAGCGGATTGGCTAATATGGTAATGTGTCGTGCGAAGAGGAGCGCTGACGCTCCCATTTAGATCAAAGTTATGTGGGCCTACAATGATGTATTTATCATATCCACACCGTTCATCCATTTGGGGAGATCATGTTAGATCTTGATCCCAAAACTGACTCATATCCAAAGCTCAAATGAACCACACCACAGATAGAAGTGTGACAATGATTCTCACCGTTAAAACATTCGTAGGCTCACCACAATGTTTAGTTTACATCCAATATATTTATAAGGTCCATAAACATGGATGAAGAGGAAAAACAAATATCATCCAAAATTCTTGTGACTCCAAAAGAGTTTCAATGGTAGACGTTCAATCCCCCACTTGTTTATACAGTGTGGTCCACTTGATTTTTATATCTATCTTAATTTTCTTCTCGATCATTATGACGAGCTCTCACAGTGGACGAACGGTTCGGATATAACTCATACATCAAAATGGGACCTAGAGAACTTGGTAACGTCAACACTCCAGCCAATCCGCTGCCGTAAGAAGTTTCAACGGACGCGGTCACGCGGATTTACTGCGAAAGCGAATCGCAGTAAGTTTCTGCGATGGTAACCTAGATGGGGTTTGTTAGACATCCACCCTGTCCATTCGTTTTGTTAGCTATTGTACGACTTGAGCCCAAGAGTGAGAAGGATTCATGATCAAGTGGGCGGCACAAAAAGAAAAGGTGGGTAGGGAAATCCCTACAGTTGAAACCTCCCTAAGACCGACAATGATGTTTATAAGCCATCCATACTGTTTATAATGTCATTCCTACTTAGATGAACTGGAAACACAAATATGATATTAATTCAAAACTTCTGTGACCCCATGAATATTTTAATAGTAGACGTTCAATCCTCTCGTTTTCGGCCCACTTGAGTATTGGATCCGCTTAATTTTTTGCTATACGTCCTAAATCAGCTCACAAAACGGATAAATAGGTTGGATTTCTCACAAACATCATGGTGGACCCCACATTATCACCGTGGCTTCCGGTGGTATGAACAACTTTGAATGTGCCATTTACCTCTTTCTAGATTCATACACATGCCAAATAGATTCATACACATGCCAAAAGCAAAATGTGAATAAAACACATACATTAGAGTGGGCCACAACTTGTCAGGACCTAGACTGTCCTAATAGGGCAAGACATAAACCGCTAACGACGCAATGTCTTTAATGCACAGTACCAAAATTGCATTGGTTGAACAATGGACACCCATTCGCTGAAATAGGACCATTGAAATTATCATCTTTTAAGCGTCCAATAAATGCCCAACAATCCCATGGTCAGATAATCTTTTCTTCCTAATTTTTTGTTGTCAAATAATCAAGAAAAGGTCTCAACTCCAACTTGTTAACCAGAGTCTACTCATTTAAGTAAGCTAAGCAAAAAAAAAATGTATAGCCGTTAATAAATAGCAAAATACAAAAGTTTTATAAAAAGTGATCATCGAGAGACCCACCAATTGAATGGGTTGGATGTCACACACATGATTGAAAGTTAGTCCGTGGATTGAACTGTGGTGGGAAGGTGTGTGGGACTCATAGAAGTATTTGTGATATATACTCTCCATTCGTCAATTTCTTAACGTCACAATAATGCATGAATCCATAAATAACTAAATCCAAGACTCATGTGGGCCTTAACACATGAAAGAGTGATAACATAAACGTCCACTAGATAAGTTGTTGGAATAAATGTTATAATGACACAAAACTTAAGTGGCCCCACAACAAAGTTTCCAATGGTGGCATTCAATTCTCGTAGCATGGCCCACTTGAGTTTTGGATATGCAGTAATTTGATTGACGGACGCACATGATGTATGCACGGTATATTTCTGTCATTTATTTGTTTCACCAACTCATTTTATAATATGTTTATGCACCGTAGGAAACAGCAGTCATTGAATGCTCGCCATTAAAAACTTCTTACGGCTTATTATAATGTCAGAAACGAGGTAGTAGTCATTGAATGAGCACCATTAAAAACTTCTTATGGCCCATTATATTGTTTATTGCCATCCAACTTGTTGACAAGGTCATGTAGACCTTGATGAAGGGAAAACACAAATATCAGTTTGATCCCAAACTTGTGGCCCACGGAAAGTTTTTAATGGTCATTCACCATTATTTCTTGTGGTGTGGTCCACCTAAGATTTGTACCGCTTCAATTTTAGGCTCATGCCATAAACTAAGTTAGCAAAATGGATGGACGGCATGGATATACAATGCACACATTGAGGTAGGCCCTACTATTAGGGCACCACCCACATTGCGTACCAGCGCAGTCAAGGTGGACCCCACATAACTGTTTGTTGTACGAACTCCTTCCACTGACTGCCTATGGTAAGAAATTCCCATCCTTATCAAGCGGTTTTCTCATATCGTGGTCGATAGGGTGGGTAATGACACGACTATCCTTTTTAATATTATCATAAATTACAAATTTATAATTTATATAAAATAATAAAGAAATCAAAAATATTAAGAACAGGCTAAAGCACCTGTGATCATGCTGTCTTTAAAGCATTATTAATCCCTTCTCAAAATAATTGAAATTATTGAAAGATTACAACCAAATAGCTTTTAGGATAAGACAAGCTTGTATGTAGTTACATGGTAAGTAAGGAAAAATCAGTAATACAATTATGTATACACAGTTTGTTGACAGATATAAACGTTAAATAAAAAAATTAAAAAAAAATCTTAAATTAGAGAAAATATTAGAAAGAATATAGTTTGCAATGGGTAGAGTGGTTAGAGATGATCCAATGAACCACTCAAACAGACATTATATATATATATATATATATATATATATATATATATATATATATATATATATATATATATTTATGAAAACGCTCACCTGCGAACCAGTTCGTATGTAGTACGTACGAACTTTTTTGAGAACTCATCATACGTGATGAATATTGTAAATCTGAACGGTCCACATGAAGCAGAACCTCATGAAACCTTATAGTATGAATTTTTACTTTGATCTGAAACTTTGGTGGAGCGTGAAAAATGTAAACAGTTTCTTTCCTTGATTTGAATTTCACTTTGCTATGGACGGTGTGGATAAAAGTTTTAGATAAAAGTAAAACTTGGTCCTGGGGGGTTTCACTAGGTGTTGCTTCACTTGAACGGTTCAGATTTTGGATTCACATCACGTATGATGGGTTCTCAAAAAAGTTCGTACGTAGTCGTACTGGTTCACAGGTGAGCGCTTCTATATATATATATATACCTGGGCCAAATTTTAGGCTTATGCTCTAAAAGGTGCAATTTGTGCTGAGAAGGAGCCTGTACATGTATATAATGATCTGGACCGTTAAACTGATGAGCCTCACAATTGACGAAGGATGGTTTCAAACACTTCGATTGAAAGAACCTCAACATCCTAACCAGTGCCTCCAAATAGACTATTAAGGAGGAATTATGATAACTTTCCAATCTCAACAGGAAATAATCCAAAGATCCAACCCGGACAATCTTTAAAGTTGGGGATACTTTCTACATTCGCAATCAGTCGGTGCGCCTATAAAATCAATGGTCTGGATGAGTGAATCATGGCCTCCCTGTTTACAGAATCTGGCGCTTGTGCAGACTATACCCTTGTGGAAGAATAGCAGGACCTGTACATCATCACGTTTGCATTTGAGGAAGACGACGTATCACATGCATGCAAAGTTGTGGCACCGAACCTTCCTTGTAGCCAACATGCCACTCGTGTAAGTCATCAGGACCATGAAAACGGCAGGCCCGTGATGAGGATCATCTGGGGCATGAGTCCGGAGGTTCTGCTTATCAGGTGGCCTCCACTTATGGAATCAAAGGAAAACCAATGGTCTGATTCAACATAGAGGTGTGACCTATCTAGGGATCGGATCAACCTGATTTTTGAGACAGTCCATTTTGATTGTGGGGCCTACTGTTTTCATGGTATTGATTTACTATACAGGTAGGATGTTGGCAGGAAATCAGTAACGGTACCACAACTTATACTGGTATCGAGCCTGTACGTCATCAGTTGTTCACTTGAGAAATTACAGTGACGTCACCAGCACGACATCATTTATCTAGTGGCCCACACAGGGATTGGTGACACGTCGGAAGAGGCATCATGGGATCCGAAGCGGATCACCAGGAATATCCTGGTGACCCCAAGTGTCCGGATTTTAATAGTAATCGTCCAATGATCACTGTTTCATGTGGTGTCGTCCACCTTAAATTTATGTCTGCTTCATTTTTTGCAACATGGCTTAGAATAAGCTGGACAATTAGATGAACGGTGTGGATATACAATAGGTGGGCCCTACTATAAGGGTCCCACCCACAAATCTGGTTCCGGAGTGGCAGCCATCTCGCACTCCTCTTAAAGCATGTACTTACGTGATACGTCGTGTGTCACACGTGGTAAATTTGTTTTTGTCCCACGATGGTGTATTTGTTACATCCACACCGTCCATTCATTTTGTAGGATCATTTTAGGACAAGATCTAAAAAATGAGGCAGATCCAAACCTCAAGTAGCCACACCACGTAAAGCAGTAGAGATTGAGCACTTACCATTGAAAACTTCTCGATGGCAAATAAATATTATGGTACACCTTGAGAAGGTTTCAGGGGTGATCGTCATTGTCTCCACTGATTTACGTGGTGTGGTCCACTTGAGGTTTGGGCTTCTTCTAAGCTCACCGTATAAAAATCTCACAAAATGGATGGTATCATATGGGAGATGGGGCCGGTGAAGCAGATTAATTGGGAAGTGGATTGCGTGGTGTGCCACACACTACTGACCTTAGTGGTGTGTTGATATAACCAAGTTTTAGTGGCCCACCATGATATATGTTTTATATCTACATCATTCATCCATTTTACAATATCATTTTATGACATGAGCTCAAAAATTAAGTAGATTCAAAGCTTAAGTGGACCATACCTTAGAAAGCAATTGAATTGAACAACTTCCATTGAAAACTTCTTGAGTCAACAGAAGCTTTTTATCAAGGCAATATTGAGTTTTCATTTCATTTATGTACGTGTGACCTTATAAATGGATTAGATGACAGATGAATACTATGGAGAGTCCCACGAAGGTTTCAACTATGGGCACCCCACTACTTTTTCTATTGTGATCCACTTGACCTTTAGTTCTACCTTATTTTTAGACCAATGCCTTAAGATGATATTGAAAGATAGATGGACAACGTAGAGATAACATATTCATCATGGTGGAGTCAATAAAACTTGGTGATGTTAACACGCCAGCAAAGTGACACACCACACAATCGACTTCCCTGTGGGTAGGTACCATAAGGCCGGTGGAGCATATTAATTGAAACCATAAAACTTGACATGACAGGATTTATTAGAGCCATGTGATACTATCAAAGATCAGCCCATGGATTATGCATTGGACCAAACATCTTTCAAACATCTTTCAAACATGCTATATGTGGCTCATCTTTAAAATCAATAAATGACTTAATCAAAACTAACTTTATTTCAACATAGTTTATGTGATTCCATCTTTAAAAATAATAAATGACCTTATCAAATTTAACCTTATTTCAAACATGCTTTATGTAGCTCTATTTCTAAAAATAATAAATGACCTTATTAAAACCAGCCTTATTCGGTCACATGAGATTGACTGGAGCCACATGATGCAATCAAAGATTAGCCAATGAATCATATAATTAACTGAACACCTTTCAAACATGCTTGATATGGTTTCATCTTTAAATACAGCAAATGGTCTAATCAAATCTAGCCTTGTTATTACTTTGCTTTCTATTAGACTCAGTTTGTGAGGCTTTGTGCAGTATAATCAAGTTACAGAATTCGTTGAGTCGTCCGTTACAGGGCCCAGCAAACCAACGGTAACGGTCATTGGAATGAGCCTCACTTCTCATGACCACCTCCTGAGATCTAAGATCCTACCCATCCAATCATTGGCCCTTTTCTCGTGGTGCTGTATGAGATTAACCTACAACCAGTTGTAGGTGATCAAATTAGCCTACAACCTTTTGTAGGTGATATCTTGATCATTTCTTGGATGGTCAGCTGAACTATATTGTAATGATTCAGGTGAAACACAATTGATATGGCGAAAAAGGACATGGTTCATCACCATGTTATTGAATTGAATAAATTACAATTTGATTGGATTGAACATCCAAACGCAGCCCATAGCAAGAACTCAGCTAAGTTTAACTCGCCAGCTATTATCCTGACATGTTGTCCTTGACGGAGCGGATTAAGTGAGACCCAGGATCCAACAGGTGGTTAGGACCCCTAACTGTGGGGCTCACAGTGATGCATGTGCCTTGAATCCACACCATCCAGCTATTTTGAAAGCTCATTTTAGGGCTGACTCAAATCTCGGGTGGACCACACCATTAGAAACAGCCGTGAATGAATCCCCACCATTAAAAACTTCATGGATTCAACAGGAATGTTTATTTTCCATCCAACATGTTGATAAGGTCACAAACACTTAGATGAAGAGATCGCACAAATTCTATCTTGATTCACACAAATACTATCTTGATTCAAAGCTTTTCGTGGGCGCATGAGAACTTTTTAATGATTAATCACCACTGTTTCCTGCACTGTAGTCTATCTGGGATTTAGAAATGTTATATTTTTTGAATCATTACTTTTGGCAAGGTCTTTGTGGGTCCAACCTGATGTATATGTTTTAGAGTCCGGATCCTCTGTTATCTGGTCAACAGGGATCATTTCCTGTTACCCACGCGGTACATCCATTGTTCTAATCATTTTAAGAATACAAGCCCAAAAGTGAGACACATCCAAAGCTCAAGTGGACCAGGCCACGGGAAGTAGTGGTGATAATGACAGCCACTGTTGAAGCCTTTCTCCGGACAACCGTAATGTTTAGTTGCCATCCAACCAGTTCAACCTTATGATGGGAAAACACAAATATCAGCTTGATCCAAAACTTCTGCTACTCCTACGAAATTTCATATTTAATATAATACTCCAACGTATGCTCTGATACCACTTGTTAGGTGTAAAAGTAATCTCATATCAAATCAAACAATACAATTGAGAAAGAAAAATTCAAGCACACACAAAGAACATAAATTTTTACGTGGAAAATCCTTCTGGGTAAAAACTATGGGACAAATTGATGATCAATCGACTATTAATTAAAAGAATACAAGAGATTGAACAACTTACAAATTGAAAACCCTAGTTTCCCCCTTTAAAACCCTTTGACTCTCAAGCTCTATTCATCTTTCTTAACCTTAATCCCAATTAATAAGGTTATTTATAACCCATGTATGGAATTTAGAAACAAAACTTGCACTTATGCATTCCGTTTGATTGAACTGTGTGACCTTCGGTTGCGCTGAACCAAATTGACTCGTAAACCTTTGGTCGAATCGAAAATGGGCAAAACATCACAGTCAGCAAATGGTTAAAACTGAAAATATTTGGTCAAACCAAACCGATACCGGCCCTAGTCGGGCAAAAATTGGCTTCTCTGCATAAAATTAAAGACACTCAATCAACACTAAATGATAGAAAATGAACCATTGGCATTCAACACCGGATAGTAATGCGGGTAAGTAAGGCAAAGAAATGTCTAGAATTGTCCAATGCATACAAATTTGGATACCAGGGACATCTGCTATATGGCCCACTAGATGGACATCCCTTGTTTATGCATTACTACTTGTTTGGGAGCGTGGATTTGGAACCCCCTGGATTTGAGATCCTCCCAGTGTGTTTGGCACCTTGGAGTGTGAATCAACTTTAATTCAAAAGTAGCTATGCATGGTATATTTATAGAGGTTTGAATTTAATTACTAAATCAACTTTAATATATATAATTAGTGAGATATGTAATTTTCACACATTGGTTGTGATAAGCCCGATGAAATATATGCTTTGCCTGAAAATGATGAAATTCCAAGTCACAGATGGGCCACAAGCACAAGATCATGTCTGAGTGACTAACCAACGATTTTTAATCGTTGATTTACATGGACAATGTTTGGATGGTGTTGAACAATGTTTGAATGGTGCTGATTTACACGGACAATATTTGGACGTTGTAAATCATCATTAGTGGGCCATGTGCCCAATAGAGTGATAGTACAGTGACACACATGTTACACCTGCAACTATTGAAATGATTTTAGGTGTAGTCCAAACTCTCAATGTGGATTTCAAACCTCCTCATAGAGGGGATTTGAAACCCCCAGTTACCTTGTGCTGCCAAACAACCAGGGTCGAATCTACATTGCCAAACCAAACGACCCCTAAGGTTTGAGCCCCACCAAAATTTTGGTATTAGGTCCACTCTAGTCCTAGATCCGTCCACATGCAGGTGGGGTCCACAACGATGTTTGTTAGAAATTCATGTTGTCCATCTATCCATCGGGCTCATGGTAGATCATGTGCCCAAAATTAAAGTAATCTAAAATTCAATTGGTCCACACAACGGGAAATAGTGGGGATTGAACGCCCACCATTAAAACATTTGTTGGCTGTAGGAGTTTTGGAACAGGTTAATATTTTTATATTTTCAATTCATCCAAGTGGCAGTTTTTCCTTTTGTGTGCCCACTTGAATCGTGGATGTCTCAATTTCGAGCTCATGTCTTAAAAGGAGCTGGAAAAATGAATGGATGGGATGAATTTCTCACAAACATCACGGTGGGCCTTACATAGCTTCTGATCCCAGAAACACATCCTTTCTGAACTTGACCTATTTAATGATTAGGCGTCATCTGGTGACCGATGTGATTACGAAGGCATCCAATCTCCACGCCATATTCCAAAATATCAGCCTGATCCAACTCACTTAAGTTGGTCACAGCACAGAGAACAAGGTGAGAGGAGATGCCCACCCTTGAAGGACCCACCATTTTGTATATATAAAATCCAGGCCATTCAGACCCTTCATCCGATATGGACAAAGGGTTACGATTTTGGGCACTGGAGGTAACACGAGGGGATGCATTTGATGAATGTAACATTGGATGGCCTTCATACATCACACAGACCCTGATTTGACCGTTGTGGCTGGAGTGCACCCCATTGATAATTGGGTTTTCGGTCGGTTCTAGCAAGTCCTGAGTCCAAGTTCAAAAGGTAGTTTTTCATGGTTGATATTTACTTCTTTTAAAACAGTCCCATTTGAAAATGTACATTGGCCCACATAGAAATACACATATTAAAGATTTACTAATAGTGGGTCTCACAGCAAGCATGGAAATACAAGTGAGTATGATTGATTAGAGATGGATCCAGACCGTAGGATCATCTAACAATGAGACCTACGTGGAAATACACATTATTAGGATTCTTCTTCTTTTTTCCCTTAAAGATGATATTTTATTAGAATAACAAGACATTATAAGCAGAAATAGGGAGAAGAAGAAAACAACTACAAAAACAAAACACGCTGAAAAAAAAGACAACCGCAGTCCCACGGTTGAGGCCCACGAATCCAAAAAATGCAAGGACAGATCACGGATCCCAATCCCTAAATCAAGACAGGATTAGAGAGAAAACTCCAGCCATAGAGAGACTCGGCCGGAAACAACTATTGTTTTTCTTCACCCGGATTCCCCACAGAACTGTCAATAGAATCACCTCCATTTTTATTTTTATTTTTCCAAAAACCACCCCCAGCTCCCTGTTCCAATTGCACAGCAAGGCTTCTATCAACTTCGGCATATACTAGGAAACGCCAGCCAAACCAAAGACACTCCACAAAATGTTAAGGGAAAAGGGATAACGAATAAAGAGAAGGAATAATGAATAAAGAGACGGTCCACTGATTCCTCATCCCTTAAAAGAAGACATACATTCGGGATGGGAAGGCCTCTTCTTTTAAGGTTAACAATAGTTAAAATTGTGTTTCCTACCAACCATCTAGCCAAAAGCAATCACCTTAAGAGGCACGCCGTAGGACCCGTATGGAAGGAGTAGAAGGAGATATTAGGGACAAACGGGGAGTTGTAGAAGGAATTGACAGTGAAGATCCCCAAAGCTGTGGGATACCTCCTTAAACTATCTTCAACTCCAGGGAAAAGGCCAAATCACTGCAAACAAGAAATAATTTTAAGTAAGCTCAAGAGGAATGAGGGTGTGGTGGGAGTTTGTAAAAGGAGTGGGGTGTTTTGTCTATTACAACATTCTTCCATTACAAAATTCATCCATTACAAAATTCATCTCTTTCACAAACTCCCACCATTCATACTAAATAAAAAAATAATTATAAAGAGAACCACCGTACTCTCTTCATTTTCATAGACTCACGTCATTGATACCCATAAAAAAACACACAAAAGCTACTATTATCCTAACTTAGACTTACCTTTGATAATCATTGCTTCTATATTGGAGAGTGTGGCCAAAAATAATTTTTTTAAAAAAAAGACTTTGAAACTCACCATAATGGAAGAAATGATGTTGGGAGGCATGTTGGAAGCTCGCTGTAGTGGGTGCTATGGAGGTGGCAATAGTCCTAACGGACAAAATGGTCCCCACTCGTGAAAAAAACGAAGAAGAAAAAGAAATAAAGAGTTAAATGCTTTAATGCGCAAGAGACCTACCTATTGAAACCATATCACATCTTGTGTAGGGTCCACTGGATCATCTTGTAGCAAATCCAAGCCATCCACATGAAATGCGTTTTAATTTTATGTCATTTGCCCAAGTTTGATGGTAAAACTCATCACAGATGGAACACACCGGAAGAAATAATTCAAAATTAACTCACAATATTAATACAGTTGTGGGCCAAAGACATCTCTAATTTTATTTTATTTTTTAAAATTGACTCTACTTGTGGGTTCACGACTATTTGATTAAAGTGAAACAGATTAGATTGGCCGATGAATAGTCTCAATCGTTGATTTAGTAAGGCCCACACCCCATTCTCAAAAGGTTATATCGACTTTAACGACAAGCTAAAGTCGTACGAGAGAATGATTGGCAGAGAGTCATTTTTGTCATTTCAAAAGTCAAAAAGTGCCCGCGAGCTAAAAAAAAAAAGATACGCATTAAAAATATGATGTCAACACCTATATTACATAATAATTGTAGATTATTTTAATTAATATCTCCAAGGGAGAGTATATTAGGTATGACCCAGTTTCATCCACGACAGAACAACACTTACTATAGTGCCACCTCGATATATTTATTCTATATCCACATCCATTTTAGTAGATCCTGTTAGGCATGAGCCAAAACTGAAGAAGATCTAAATCTCAAGTGGACCATATTACGAGAAACAATGGTGATTAAACACTAACATTAATAAAAACTTTTGTGGCTCATTTATATTTAATCACCACTTTTTCCTATGGCATGATCCGGAGAATTGGATATGCTTCATTTCTGGATCATGCCTTAAAATGATCAGGCAAAAAAGGATGGACGGCGTGGAATACATACATCAAGGTGGGCCCCATGGTAAGGGCGGCACCTAATTCGCTCCCATCCACAAGATCATGGTTTCTATCATTAAAAAAAGATGAGTGGGCCCTGCATGAAAGTGGCAACAGGTCGGTGGAGAGCCAGCCAAGTTTTGGACCGGGCTTAGATCTATCATCATGGCCCGTGGACACTCATTCTTCCATGTATGGCCCAATCACTTTATGGTCTGGATTTGGGTTCAAGTCATTTTAGCAGAGCTGGACCCGGTGTAGACCAACCCACCTCACCCACCTCACCTATCTACATATGTTCCAACCTACCAATGTGCAGTTCCAATCACTGATTGACAACTCATCCGGGTCAACTGGAACTCGATTGTCCGATTTGGGTCGGCAGTCAGTACTGAAAATAGGCTCGACTGAAATGAATCACCTCCTGACTCAGCTAAGCTCTGACTCGAATTGAACCGTTGGTTCCTAATCACCATCTTAAAATTATGGTTCCAATAATCCGTTAGGCAACACATGCAAGTTGCACGTGGACCGTTGATTTCTATTTCTTTGTGCATAAACACAACCAACTTCAATGTCGCTCATCATGTTTTATATGTAAATCTATTGGGGTTTTGGCCTGTGGAATCACACAGATATGGATTTAGGATAGCGATCCAATGGCACCAAGCAATCACAAGAGAACACAAATATTTAACGTGGAAAATCCTTTCGGAGAAAAACCACGGCACAAAGCGACAAAGATCCATTATGAAAGCATAAATTACAAAGAGAAAAGACTTACCCGATTCAAACAACCTTAAATCTCACCATTGCTACACTCTTTGAAACCCTTCTAAAAACCCTTTAAAATACTTTAGAAAGACTTAACATACCCTAGAATAGCCCTAAGGACCCCTATTTATAGTTTAGGAAACCTCTCTTTCGCACCGTCATTGGAATAGTCTAGAAACTGCCTCAAATTTACGCAATCCGCACGCAGTCTGCGTAACCTTCGACTAGTCAAAGCAGAGTTTCGACCAATCGAAGGGACCTTCGACTAGTAGAGTCAGTCTCTCGACTAGTCGAGGATCTCGGATTCCAAGATTGGAGACATCTGTTTAACAACAATCTCCACCATGTCTTCAATCTTTAATCGTGTAGTTTTTTGAACTCTTTTTTTTTTTTAATCTCCTCATCACATCATAGCTTCAATCTACGCTCCTTGTGCACACTCCATCATTCTTTTATGCCATCGCTAAGCCCGGATAAGTTGCACAGAACTTGAACTTCTCTATAGAAAAGACCCTGGTGAGCATGTCTGTTAGATTCACGCTAGTGTGAATCTTCTCCAGTGTTACGCCTCCTTCCTCAAGCACCTGTCATATAAAGTGGTGACGAACATCAATGTGTTTAGTGCAAGAGTGATAAACAAAATTTTTAGCCAAATTTATAGCATTTTCGTTGTCACAATTAACTGGCACGACTTCTTGTTGAAGCCCCAACTGATTTATCATGCGTCTCAACCAAACACCTTCCTTAAACGTTTCTGTCACTGTCATATACTCTGCTTCAATTGTGGAAAGAGTCATCATAGACTGAAGCTTCGACATCCAACTGATTGCTCCACCCATTAGTACAAACCAGTATCATGAAGTAGACTTTATGGAATTCATAATGCCTGCGTAGTCTGAATCCACATACCCTACCAACTTTGTTCATGCCTTCTCAAAAGTTAAGACGTAGTCTTTTGTACCTTAAATATATCGAAGTAACCATTTCAGCGCTTCCCAATGTTGCTTGCCGGGGTTTAACATGTATCTGCTCACAACACCGACTGCCTGTGAAATATCTGGTCTCGTACAGACCATGACATACATTAAACTACCAACCACATTCAAATAAGGCACATGAGATATAACTTGTTTTTCCTCATTTGATTTAGGACATTATTCTGAGGAAAGCTCGAAGTAAGCCATGTGAGGAACTTTCGTCGGCTTTGCCTGATCCATCCCATACTTGATCAAAACCTTTCCAAGGTATTTTACCTGTGATAACCAAAGCCTACTCCTCTTCTGTCTCTATGAATATCTATGCCGAGAACCCTCTTTGCAGCCCTCGGATCTTTTATCTTGAATGTCCCTGATAACTGAGTCTTCGGTACGCTGATTTCAGATATATAATGACTGACGATCAACATATCATCAACATACAATACTAGGATGATGAATCTGTCATCACTCAGTGTCTTGTAATAGACACATAAATCGTATTCAGTCCCAGTAAATTTCTGACTCAACATGAAATAATCAAAATTTTTATACAACTGCCTAGGCGACTGTTTCAAGCCGTATAACGACCTTGTTAACCTATAAACCTTTTTCTCTACCCCTTTAACTTTCGTAGTCCTCTGGTTACTTCATGTAGATCTGCTCTTCTAACTCCTTGTGCAGGAATGCAGTCTTGACATCCATCTATTTCAGCTCGAGATCGTATTGGGCAACCAGCGCCAACACGAATTTAATAGACACCTGCTTAACCACCGGCGCAAATATCTCTATGAAGTCGATTCCTTCTCTCTGAGCATAACCCTTCGCTATCATCTTTGTTTTGTATCTATCATATTTCCTTTTAAATAACCACTTGCATCCGATTATTTTTCGGCCCATTGGTAGCTTCACCAGCTCTCATGTGTGATTTTTGTACAACGAGTCCATCTCATCATCCATAGTCGCCTTCCACTTTTTTGCATCAGGCTCATCAAGAGCCTTCTGAATAGTAGACGGGTCCCCCTCATATGTAATGAGAGCATGTGTAATATTAGAGTCGTCCTTTTATCTTGCCGGTAACCTGCGATCACGTGGTGGGTTTATTTTTACAGGTGGCTGCTCCACCTGATCCTGTACCTCTGCCTGCGCATCTATCTCTACCCGAGTATCATCTGTGTCAACTTGGATATTTACAGTTAACCTTTCTGGTTCCTCTTGATCATTCTTGTGGAATATGGTGCTTTTATCGAATTTGACGTCACAACTAGTGATGACCTTACATGTGACCTTGTCGAATAACATGTAACCTTTCACACCAATGTTATAGCCAACAAAAATATACTTTTTGGCTCTATGGTCTAGTTTTTCTATCTCAACCGACAGTAAATGAGAGTAAGTCTCACAACTAAATATGCGCAGATCTGAGTAGTTGATCTTATGACCACTTCATACTTCCTCTGGGATTTTACATTTAATTGTCGTAGAAGGAAACCGGTTTACCAAATAACAAGCTGTGTTAACGGCCTCTATCCATAGGTTATTGCACAATACAACATTACTTAACATGCATCCGACCCTCTAAAAGAGATTTCGATTCATTCGCTCAGCCACACCGTTTTGTTCGAGCGTATGGTGCACTGTGTTGTGCCGAATGATCCCTCTATCCTTTCAATATTCATTAAATTCATATTCTCCACCATTGTCAGTCCTTAAAACCTTTATTTTTTGCCCTGCCTATTTTTCCACCATTGCCTTCCATTATTTGAATATAGTGAAAACTTCCGATTTACGTTTCGTGAAGTAAACCTAACCTTTCCTGGAGTAGTTGTCAATGAATGAAACAAACCGTGACGACCCCCCAATGGAAACTTCTGGCGATGACCTCCATACGTCAGAGTGCACATAATCAAGCACTCCTTTACATACATGTTTTGTAGATTTAAAAGACAATCTAGATTATTTACCATATATATAATGCTCGCATATATTTAAATCAGAATTTTTAAAAGCCGGAATCAAACATCGATCAGAAAGTACCTTCATGACCTGCTCGCTCATGTGGCCCAGACAAGCATGCCACATACGTAGAGATGTGGAATATACAATAGTTGTTGTCGCTCCACCTGCTGAAGTGCTCCCAATCAACCTATAGAGATTTTCGTACCTTTGCGCTCTCATAACCACGAGTGACCCTTTTGAAACTTTAAGGACACCATCAATACCAGTGAACTTGCACCATATAACATCGAGTGCACCGAGAGAAATTAGACTTTTCTTCATATCAGGAATGTGCTTGACATCAGTTAAGGTACGCTCCATCCCATTAAACATCTTGATGCTCATTATACTAATAGCCATAACATTACAGGCATTGTCATTGCCTATAAAAACCTATCCACCATCGCATTCCTTGTAACTAGCGAACCAATTCCGACGAGAGTCATGTGACATAATGCCCCTGTGTCAAGTATGTAAGACTCGTATCATAGTCCGTACCATTCCGTATGCTTCTGTGGTCTTTCCGGTCGAATTCCCTCGACCCATATCCTACGTTTGCGCGCGATCCTAAGCCGGGTCCCGCATACCAAAGTCAGCTCGAATCGAAACTTGTACCTTAGCGACCACGCCGTCGCCGCAGTTCTAACTTCGAGACTCATGCACCGAACCGATACCTAGGCTAGAAGATGTCGGTCTGCGTTCATTTCGAGGAAACGTCATGCGTTGTGAATATCGAGAGAATCTCTACGACATGTCCTATAAATCAATCAATATCAAGTACAAGTCAAGTACAACCATACCTCAAGTACATCACCCATCCCTCCCTTTTCACAAGTTAACTCTCTCTCTCACTCTCTCTCTCTTAACCATCCATCTTTTACAAAAAAAAATCAAACCAAACCATACCTCCACATCACCCTTCCTTACGACCACCATGTCACTCATCCCTTAATATCTTTTCCTCTTTTTTTTTCTCATTCTATCCCTACTCTCCCAAGCTCCATACGTCCAAGCTCCCTCTCTCCCAAGCCAAGTGTAGCCCACCCTCTCATCTCTCATCCCCACCATAGAAACTCCATCATCCACCGTTAAAAGTGGAGCATAGGAGCTTACAAGCCTACGGGAGCAAGGAGAAGCCCTAAAGGTGGGTGATCGACCGTTAGATTTCAATTTTTATAAAGACCCTTTGTTGTGGGGCCCGCAATGATGTACGTATTGTAGTGAGGGGCCCATAGTGGCGGGGTCCCCCTATCTCACCGGTGTTCTCTCTCTCTCTCTCTCTCTCTCTCTCTCTCTTTCTCTTTCTTTGGCGTGATTTCTTGTGGCCACCATGTGCAAGGTGATCCTGACCGCCTGATCGTGAGGCCCACCTTGCAGTGGGTCCGTCGGACGACCAAGATGAAGGAAAACACAGATATCATATTGAGCCAACAGGTGGGCCACGTGCATGTGGGACCCACCTTGATGTGTGGGCCACGTCCATGTGGGACCCACCACAATGATGTGTTTATCCATGCCATCCAGCGTCCCTGGACGCTGGACGTGTTAATGGTAACTAACGTGGAGTGTGTGTACTGACAATGAGTGTACTAACGAGCTAACAAAAAAAAAAAAACAAAAAACAAAAGAAGAAAAGAAAGGGAAGGAAATGGTGGGCCACTCATGCAGGCCCCACCTTGATGTAAGTATTCAATCCATTGCATTTATCCTTTTCCTCAAATCTTTTTAGATGTTGAGCCGAAATTTCAGGCTAATCTGACTTTTTGGCGGGCCGTAGTATGTACAATAAAATCTCCACCATTCAAATAATCCCTGATATTTCGGTACGCCAAAACCTGTCCAATATTGGACTCGTTGGGTTTGTATCGAGTCACAGGGACCAATGGTTGGGCTAGATTTGTCTGAGGTGGGCCCCGCCTACCAAAAACCACAAAAATAGAGTTTTTTTCAAAAAAATAAAAATAAATAGCAGCAACTGCTGCTGCTGCTGACAGACGCAGGCAGCGCCTGCGTTGCATGGGCGACGGGCGGACGGGCTGGGTCCCACGGCCCCAGCCATGGGCTCCACCATGATGTGTTTCTAACATCAACACCGTGCATTGGGTGGGCCTCCCCCCTTAGCCACGGGCCACCCAAAAATCAGCCGTATACGGAACTTAGGTGGGCCACACCGTCTAAAATCATGTGAGGACATGCCTAAAACATATAAAATCACTTGGTGGGGCCTACCTGGAATTTGGGTGCGGTTGAAATTTGGTCTGAACCCTCAGCCAAGTGGGACACACATAATGGGTGGACTGGATTTGTGAACCACATTACGGTGGGCTCCCTGTCCACGTGACCTTGTGAACAGGTTGGGTGACAAAATAAACATTACGATGGGCCCCCTGACCGTGTGACCTTACGGTGGGCCCCCTGACCGTGTGACCTTATGGTGGGCCCAAGGTCCACGTGACCTTATGAATAGTTTGGATGGCAGATAATATCACGGTGGGCCTTACCCAAGGTCCACGTGACCTTATGAATAGGCTGGATTGCAAATAAATATTATAGTGAGCCCAGGATTGTATGCAAAATAAACATTACAATGGGCCCAGGATTGGATGCAAAATAAACATTACAGTGGGCCCAGGTTGGGTGGAAAATAAACATTATGGTGGGTCCTACTTGGGACCCACTCATGTATGTATTATGGTCCACACCTTCCATTAGTGTGGGCCCCACCATGAGGTATGTACCTCATCTATGCCGTCCATCATCTCTATGGGATCCACCGTGATGCATGGGTTGCATCCAAGCTGTCTAACCATTTTAAAGTATAGTTTTTTTTAAAGCTTGAGACCAAAGAAAATAAGACCGATCTATTTATCATGTGGACCATACTCTTCATCCAAACCGTCCAACCATTTTGAAGATTATTTTAAAGCCATTGTTGAGGCCCATCTTAATGTGTTTGTGGCCTTCCCACTAACGCCCACTTTGATATATGAGACCATGGGTTGGGGCCCATTTGATGTATTGGAGGCCCATGAGTCGAGGCCCAATAGGATGTACATAAGGCCCATTATAACGTGATTCTACCATGGTTTATGTGTTGACTATTATAGTGGGCCATGCCTTGGAAGCAATGATGGTTTGACGTCCACTTTGTAGGATGATGTTGGTTAAATGTCCGCAATATCACTCGTCCTAAGGCCCATTGATAGACCCATACTTGTAATGTGTAGGCCGTCTAGGCCCGTTTTCGCTATGTACAGAGTCCTTCACTTTATAACATTTTTAGTATAGATCCATGATTCATGATCATACGCATCATATGTATGTTTGATATGACGAGTGACTAATCATAACATATGCCTTTGGGCGGATTGTTTATGGGCTCCCTGATAGGGGAGTTGCCCTACATGAGCACGCGGCGTGTGCAGGATTGTTGCATGATTGGAAGGGTGATTCATGCACTTGCATTTGTGTGATCATAATTATTGTATGCCCTAGCGACATCAGGGCCATAGCCTCCACAGACACATCATGGGTGATTGGATTGGATACCGAAAATGTTGGTTCTAGCATACGGGCGTCATAGATGTCCCTAGGTGAAAATTCCTAAACCCGATGGTACCAAAGGATGACTCCAACGTTGAAACCGAGTGGATACACGAGCGCGCGAGGGCCTTATACCAGTAGGACGCGTCTCCCACTGTGTCATGGTTGGTTGGAAAGGGGTGTGACCTTACCCGCCTAAGTGAGGGGGCAATTTCTAGGTTGAGTTTGACCAGCTTGAGGAATAGGTCCGTTATCGACGAGCCGAACCCGATATTGGCAGACGGATAGTGAGGTCTCTTCCACTCTCCCAGTTGTGCGTTCGGATAGGGACGACAAGCCGGCGTAGAGTGTACTAGACCCCGGTGATTATCCAAACTGAGAACCGTACTGATCTGATGTTCTAATGAGGAGCTGTATTAATATGTGGATATGGATTGACGTACTTGATTTACATTTTGCATCGCATGACCTTGATGTGGTCGATCACATTCATGTTTTGCACCACATGGCCTTGGTACGGCTGATTGCATGCATGTGTTCATCAGCATAATTCCGCATTACTCTGACCTTGCCTTTTGAGCACGCTCGTGTTGTGCACACACTTACACCACCCTTTAAGCTTTTTATAAGCTTATGCACGATTGATGCGTGCAGGTGATGCCAAGACGCAGCCGTAGTCTCGCCACAGTTGGAGCGTGTAGTCGAACTTCTGAAGTTTTTGTTATTATCACTATCTTGTATTTCCCCTTTCATACGCCTTGTACTCAAAGTTTTTTTTTT
The DNA here is from genome assembly GCA_021015155.1 of Magnolia officinalis. NCBI lineage: Eukaryota > Viridiplantae > Streptophyta > Magnoliopsida > Magnoliales > Magnoliaceae > Magnolia > Magnolia officinalis. The sequence goes on from JAJHSJ010000008.1 coordinate 8,809,956, forward strand.
TTTAATGGATTTTGTGATGGTGTTCTTGTGGTTATTGTTCGTGGGTTATGCTTATGGTTATACTCATTACGAATCAAATTGATTATTAGAAATCCTCCTTGTAGCATCCCAGGATCGGAACCTAATATATGGGTGCCGGGAGCCGAGAATGGGGTACTACGGAGGCTGTCGGCACCGGATTCGGCGATCGAAAATTTTATGAGCCCGGTTTTCGAATTCGGGGCGTGACAAAGTATCCACTTGTCTTTATGATTGTCGTGTATGTGATCAATCATGGAAATGGACAAAACATCACCACCACTTGTTTCTTCATTGAATGTGACAACATTGGCCTCCTTGGAGGAAGCCGTTGAATTTTCTTTATTCGCTTTGAGATTTTTATAATCCTTCTTCATGTGTTCAGATATCCCACAGTTCCAACACTTTAATTTTCATTTGCCATTGCCCTTAGATTTGGATCTAGGCCTTGAAGATCATGTACCTCGCTCATAATCTCTGCCCCTCGTAATCAGTGCATCGGAAGATGTCTCCATATCGCCGTTTAACTTTCTCATGGCCTTCATTTGAAGGGCTGAGATAATGGTGTTGACACTCAGGGTTTTATTTGCGGTGCACATTGTGTCATTGAATGACTCATACGATGCAGAAAAAGAGTTCAACAATATACACTTGTTCCTCATCTTTGACCGCTTTGTCCATATCCAACAATTTACATATCAATTTATTAAAGCTGCTGATGTGGGCCTCCGAATCTCCACCCTCTGCCATCTTGAAGGCATAACACTGTAGCTTCAAGTGTAAGTGATTTTCAAAGGACTTCTTGGTATAGATGTTCTCTAGCTTCACCGACAAACCAGCCGTAATTTTCTCCCTCAAAACATTATAGAAAACCTCATCCGTGAGATATAAACGGATAAAGATTAAAGCATAACTATCAAGGTTTTTCCATTCTTCATCTTTCATGATAGATCTCCACTCCTCAAGAGCATTAATCTCGCCTTGATTGGTTAATAAGCTACTCATCTTAACCTTCTATAACTCAAAATTATTTTTGCCTGAGTACTTCTCATTATCAAATTTGCCGTTTCCCATTATTACTAATCCTGCAGATTCAGATTTGTGCCCCAACAATAGCTCTGATACCACTTGTTGGAGTTTTGGCCTGCGGAATCACACAGATATGGATTTAGGATAGCAATCCAATGATGCCAAGCAATTACAAGAGAACACAAAGATTTAACGTGGAAAACCCTTTTGGAAAAAAACCACGGCACAAAGTGACAAAGATCCACCATGAAAATATAAATTACAAAGAGAAATGACTTACCCGATTCGAACAACCTCGAATCTTACCCTTGTTACACTCTTTGAAACCCTAGAAACCTTCTAAAAACCCTTCATAATATTTTAGAAAGTCTTAACATACCTTAAAATAGCCCTAAGGACCCCTATTTATAGTTTAGAAAACCCCTCTTTTGCACTATCATTGGAATAATCTGGAAACTGCCTCAAAATTATGCTGTCCGCGTGCAGTTTGCGTAACCTTCGACTAGTCAAAGTAAAGCTTTGACCAGTTGAAAGGACCTTTTACTAGTTGACATATTCCCTTGACTAGTCAAGGATCTTGAACTTAAATATTGGAGACATCTGCTTAACAACAAAATCCACTCCATGCATCAGGTAAGAGCTATTATTTTAACCGTACATGCAGAAGATCAAACTAATAAAATACTTTGATAGGTCACACTAACAGAAGCAATATAAAACTACTAATCTAAAACCGCCTAATATTTTGGTCAATCTAAGTTTTGCATGTTCACTTCATCACCGTACACTCGATTAACGGGCTTGATGAAAGATACAAGCCATGATGGCCCATACAGAAACCTACATTTGGCATACCATCTCCCTTGGTTGTGATGGTGTGGCCCACCTGAGTTGTGCAACTTGATGATTTTCTTCCCCAGCTCCTAGAATGGAGAATAGAACCTGAAGGGTAGAGCCGATTTTCCGTATATAGCATGATGGGCCCCACAGCCATGGGTGTTTTACGCGCGCTGAGTGAAACAGTTGTTGTACAGCATTTCTGTCTGGTTGGGCCTGGCCCGAACCCGAGCTTGCTTTGGTGGCCCAGGCACGTGCGCTGCACGCGATAGAATGCAGGACCGAAAGCTCTGAAAGATGGGAGTCTACTCGGAGAGAGGGCGAGAGTGAGAGAGAGAGAGAGAGAGAGAGAGAGAGAGAGAATGCCATTCATAACGCGGCCATTGCGACAATCGGATTACAATCTGTTTGCTCCAGACACTCCAATCGTCATCGACAACGGCGCCTCCAACTTCCGAATCGGGTATTTAAAAGTAAATTCGAGAAAAAAGCAAAACCCTAACCCTAATTCTCCCTCCCCATCTGTCTGCAATTTCTCCCCCATTGATTTGATTTTCTATCTCCCTTCTTCTCTGACTTACACTGTAATTCAGATGGGCCGGAGAGTCCGATCCCCGCCTCGGCTTCCGCAACGTAGTCCAGCGTCCTCGCCACAAAGCAACTGGTACATTTCTCCCCCCCCCTCTCTCTCAAATTTCAAATTTCTTTCTCTTTCATGGAATTCATTGTAATAATTCCTTGTTCTTTTTGGTTATGCTGTTCGACCACCATCTCTATCTCCAAAACCGTCTTTTATGACAAAATGCGAGTTCTAGCGCTTTGATTGTTTTAATGTAGTGAATTAGGGGATCATATGATGGCATTAGTGTGATTCCACAAAAAAGAGTTGGGTTGTGATGGGTGCATTTCGAACGGGTGGTTCATGATCGGGATAGCTCATCTCGAAGGACCTGGCATGGATTAGCCACAACCCTAAGGCCACATTTGGATGCCCGTAAGTTTTTTAAGTTGTAAGTAAGTTACCTGTAACTTACTTATAGGTGAAAGAAAGTTACGGGTAATCCTATTTGGATATAAGTTGTAACTTACTTATAGGTAACTTAGTTTCTGTGTTTGGATAACCTGTAAGTTAGTTACAGGTAATAAGATGTATACTCACACTAACTAGAGTTTGAATCAGGGAATCATTTAAAAATCAAATTAACACATAAGATAGCTTGGAAAAAAATATGCCATTTTATTAAGCCCATATAGTTGAATAGTTGGGCCCAAAGCTTGGATAAAAATATGCCATTTTATTAAGCCTGTATAGTTGAATAGTTGGGCCGATTCCTAAGCTAAACTAATCATCAAGTGGGCCATAAAAGTAGGCCCACGTATTCTGAAGGCTTATAATGTGGAAAAAAACTTAAATAAGGTATGTGGGCCTCACCATGATGTATGTGTTTCATCCACGCAGTCCATCCATTATTCTAGATCATTTTTAAGGCATAAGCCTAAAAATGAGGTAGATCCAAATCTCAAGTGGACCACATCACAGTGTTGATTGAACACCCACCATTTAAAACTTCTTGCGGACCACCAATGTTTTTGATCAAACTGATATTTGTTTTTTCCCTTCATCTAGGTCTTTATAGCCTAATCAATAGGTTGGATTTTAAATGAACATTACAGCGGGCCCTAGGAAGTTTTTAATGGTGGACTTTCAATCACTACTGTTTTCCTGTGGTGTGGTCCACCTGAGATTTAGATCTGCCTCATTTTTGGGATCAAGCCCTAAAATGATCCGAAAAAATGGATGGATGGTGTGGATAAAACACACAAAATTATGGGCCCCATAGAGCTCCAACCGTTGCCCACGCCTCACTAGCCAAACTGCGTTTGTCAACCCCGACACAGAAATACGCTGAAGAGGGAAAAAAAAAAAAACATGAGAGAGAGATGCCTTCAAGGGCCGCTCATAGCCTTCAATGGCTGCTCAGCCTTCATTGCAACTAAATGCAGGTAGGTCTCCTTCAATGCAACTGCGATTATCCCCAGAGATTTTCAATTCAAAAATTTGAACTGTTGCCTGTATCAAAGATACTTGAAAAACGACTTTTATCCTTGTGACATTTTGGCCTCCTTCTCCTGTAAGAAAGTTACAGGTTGAGAGAAAGTTACCTGTGACTTTCCTCCCCCAAACACCAGCTGCAACAATTTCACCTGTGCTGTAACTTTGTTACAATTTAGAAATGTTACAGGCATCCAAACGCTCCCTAAAGTTGGACCGATCAGATAGTTTTGACCATATCATTGGTGGGTGGCTAATACAACTGATGAACGGTCTACATTCAATCAGGAAAAGTCCTCCAATAATATAGCTATGATTTGTCAGAGGGATTGTTGGGTTGTGCCTAATCAATGGTGAGGCCCACCAAATTTGTTCTACATTGTTTTGAACTCACCACTATGCATATGGTAATGCTGTAATGGCTGTAATAATGGGCGTTTAAAGAACTTAAAATGAAAGGAGGAAAAAAAACCTGAAACAGGCAATGATATTGGCGGTTGTAATTTTAGCATTTAATGTTCTATTGAACCATGGTATACTACAAATCATGTGCAAGCCCATTGAAACACCAGTCATGGCTTCTCTCTCTCTCTCTCTCTCTCTCTCTCTCTCTCTCTCTCTCATCTTTACGAGACTAGTCTCATAGAGTTATTCCCCAATAAATTCAGCTAAATGTACTTGTATAAATATTTCACTGTATTTTTATGTACCTCATCCATTCTTTCTTTTCTGGTATAATGAGTTCCTCTTTTCATTTAACATGACTGTTTCTGTGGCAGGAACACTATAATTTCTCTTGACCAGTTTTGAGTTTGTGTTTTGTAATGCAGGTGAAACTGTCACCATTGTTGGCGATCATGATCCTACATTAATGAAATATTTCGATTGCACACGATCTTCTCATCGTTCAGCCTTTGACAGCAATGTTGTTTATCAATTCGAAATAATGGAATACGTAAGTCTAATATTAGTCAGATTGAGTATCATGCTGTCACACTATCTATATGCTTATGAATGTGCGGACATCAATTTCTGTTGGTGCTTGTTTTTGTCTGTACACATGCAAATCATGTTTGTTTCAACTTTCAAGTGGTATTAATGTGTGTATATGTATTTAGCATGACATGCCGCTTGCATGTATATTGCTAATTTTGTTCCTTGTCCGATGGCCTTCTACTCAAAACCTCTGCTTCAAGATTATGATCAGATTCGCATTCGAGAAGTTGAGTGGTGGCCGTATCATGCGAAGCATTTGGGTTTTCTCAATTGGATGGTAAGGAATGAGCTGGTGGATATTTTTATGGGCAACGTCAAGTTCACTTGGACTAATAGGCAGGAAAGGGCTATCATGTCGAAACTGGAAAGAGTTTTGGTTTCCTTGGATTGGGCGGATGATCATCCTCTAGTGTGGCAAAGAGGTGTTCTAAAGCTGGTCTCCGATCATTGCCCACTTGTTTTGGAGGTGGACGAGGAGAACTGGGGTCCTAAGCTTTTCAGATTTGAGCTAATGTGGCTGAAAGTTGTTGGGTTCCAGAATCTTGTGAAGGAATGTTGCCTTTCTTTTCAAGTTGAAGGCTTTGCGGCGTTCAAGTTACACTGACACAAGAAGTTGAAGCTCCTTAAAGGCAAGATAAATGAATGGAAAAGGGAGGTGTCGTGGGTGAGGGAAGTGGAGGTTGACCCCATCTTATGAGAAATCCAAGCCATTGATTTGAAGGAGGAAGGAGGTGAGCTTTTGGCAAAAGATAGAGCTTAAGAGTTGAACTCTCTCATGACTACTTAAGCTGCCTATTGGAAGAGGAAATACAACGGAGGTAAAGGTCTCGTGTAACATGGTTGAAGGAAGGAGATAGAAACACGAAGTTCTCCATAGCATCACTAGTACCCGGGCTAGGAATAATGGAATTCTTAATGTGGTGGTAGATGGTGTGAGTTTGAGGAGAAATCGTAGGTTTGCAATACTATTGTGCAGTAGTTGACAAGGGATGGGAGGGACCTCGGTTGAACAACCTACCTTTCAATCAATTGCTGCCGTCTTAAGCAGATGATCTTGAGAAGGTTTTCTCTTGGAGGAGATCAAAGCAGCAATTGATTCTTTAGGAGGGGACAAGGCCTCTTGGCTGGATGGATTCCCCATGGCTTGTTATCATTTATTTTTTGAGATATTGTGAAGGAGGATTTGCGCAACTTTGTAGCTGAATTTTGGGAGAGAGGCCGGATCTTGTTAGAAATAGCCATCATCTTGAAGATTGAACGGGTCGAATGCTTACGGGATTTTCAGCCTATTAGCTCAATAGGTGGGCCATATAAAATTCCAGTAACAAAATTTGGTCATAGGTTTCTGGGCAGTTTTAGATAAGGTCATCTCCAAATTTCAAGGTGCATTTGTGGCAGGTAAGCAAATTCTGGACAGTGCTCTCATAGCCCATGAATGCTTGGATCTAAGGCAAGGAGAAAGGAATAAATGCATTGTTTGTAAGTTGGACATTGAAAAGGCTTATGATCATGTAGATTGGGGTTTTCTCGGCTACATGTTAGGAAGATTAGGATGTGTGCATAAATGGAAGAATTGGATGCAAAAGCGTGTTCGGTCGGCTTGCTTCTTGATGCTCGTAAATGGCTCATTGGAAGGTGTTTTTCTTAGACATCGAGAGGCCTTAGGCAGGGGGACCCTCTCTCCGATCTTATTCGTGGTGGTGGTTGAAGCTCTTAGCAAGACACTAGATAGAGATTAGGTCGTTGGTTTGATTAGAGGATTCAGTGTGACTAGTAGCTCGCTGCTAATCTCCCATTTGCAGTTTGCAGATGGCACCATTCTCTTTTGTAGGGTCCCCACTCATGGCTTAGTGGGAAACACCGAGTGTTTCCACTTTTGAGGTCATGGGTTTGATAACCCGGGGGGGGGGGGGGGGGGGGGGGGGGTGGGTAAGAGTGCGTGTGTTCTCACCTTTCAACAAAAAAATATATTCTCTTTTGTAATGTTGACATCTACATGGTAGATAACCTAAGGTGGTGAAATGCTTTGAAGTGATCTCGGTTCTTACAGTCAACTTATATAAGAGTTAGTTGCTTGGGGTGTGTTCCACAAGCGATGAGGTGGCTGTGTTGGCTAGGGCTTTTGGATGTAGGATTGGATTCTTCCCGTCGACACACCTTAGGTTCCCTTTGTGTATTGGCAAGCCTTCCAAACACTCGTGGGTAAGGTCATTGAGAGGGTTGAAAGGAAGCTCTCTAAATGGAAAAGTAGACATATTTTGCTAGGTGGAAGATTAATGCTCATCAAAGCAACAATGTCAAATCCTCATTATACCATATGTTGCTCTTCAAGTGCCTGACCTCGGTGGTGGATGGATTAGATAGCTTGAGACAAACTTCTTGTGGCAAGGAGCTAAGATGAAACACAAATTCCTTCTCTTGTAGTGGGATGATGTGTTCAAGCATTACAAGTAAGGGGGAGTGGGGATTAGATATTTGGAGCAGATGAACCACACCTTGCTAGGTAAATGGTTGTGGAGGTTTGGCTCAGAGGAAGGTAGGCTTTGGAGAGAGGTTATTGGTGAGAATCTCCGCTCATAACAAGGCTTCAAGTTGGCAGTGGGGAGTCCTTGGGTTGGCGAACAAGTTTAAGTAAGGAATTCGATTCTCTTGTAGTGACAGGAGAAGAATAAGATTTTGGGAGGATATGTGGATTGGGGAGAATCTGTTGTGTACTCTCTTTCTGAGGTTGGCCAAAATTGCTTTAGACTCGGACGTGACAATTGACAGATGCTACTTAATTATTGGTGGAGAGGTGGTGTGGCCATGTTGAAGGAATTTGTCGAACAAGGAAGTGGAGGACCTCCTTCGGCTTCTGAAGTGGCTCCATCGCATAAAGCCGATAGTGGGTGAAAGGGACTATGATTTGGTCATTGGAGAAATCAGGCAGGTTTTTGGTCCACTTGTTTTACAATTTTTTAAGCCAATCCCCTCCAGATGAGTGCAAAGGTTTGCTTTCCTTCATTTGGTCTTACAGTGCCCCTCCTAAAGTGGTAGCATTTGCATTGTTGGTGGGTAGGAACTGGATTCTTACTATCGATAACCTCTAGAAGAGATCTCTAGTAATTCCAAACTGTTTTGTGATGAGTTTGATGGGGGCGGAGTCGGTGGGGCATTTGTTCATCCATTGTTCTGTTGTTCGGAAGGTGTGGATGAAATTTCTTGCATTTTTGGTATGTAATGAATAGGGCTTCTTCTTCTGTTTTTTTTTTTTTTTTTTGGGGGGGGGGGGGGGGGGGGTTGGAAAAGAAAGGAAACTGGTTTGGAGGTTGGTCTTGATGGTGGTAATTTTGGCTATTAGGGGAGAAAGAAATAGCTGATGCTTTCAAAACAAAAGTGAAACGGAAGAGACTGTTTATGAGAAGGCCAAGCTGGATTGTAATAGGATTAGAGCTGGGCATCGAGTCGAGTCGGACCAAACTAGGGCTGACTCGACTCGATCCGGTTTTGAAATAGACCTGACCCGAACTTGACCTGACTCGGTATCGAGTCCAACATGCTTGACCTGATCCGAGTCCGGGTCTAGCCTGGACTAATCCGGACCGAGTCCGATCTGGTCACAAGTACCGAGTCGGGTCGGGTGCAACGGGTATCCATGAGCTAAAATCACAACTCAAAACCTAAGTGCACCTGCTAGAATTGCAGCCCCTCCATCAGCTACACGATATCTCAAATCTGAAATGTCAAATCTGGGTTTTATATATATATATATATATATATATATATATATATATATATATATATATATATATATATATATATATATACACGAGTTAGGTTTCAGATTGAGTCGAGTCAGTATCGAGTTGGATTTTGGCTCGAGTCGAGTTACTGGTTGACTCGAACTCGACTCGGCTTGAGTTCGGATTGGACGAAGTCTACTCGGTTCGGATCAAGTCGGGTCTGAGCGAGTCGGACGAGTCGAGTTTGCTGAGTTGAGTCGTCTCGTGCCTAGCTCTAAATAGGATGGGTGTTTTGTAATAATGATATTGACCAAAGTGATTGGTCATTTCTTTCTGGGTTGTAATTTGCTTTTGTTTTCTCGAGCCTTGGTGCTCCCTTCCCTTGAATAAAATTTTCATTACCTCTAAAAAAAATGATTATCGCTAAATTTATTAGATAACACATATAATGTACAGCTTCACGAAACTAGTACAAACTCTGGTATAGAAAAACTACCCTATCAAAATGTAATAGATGAGTGCACATGCATACACTATTATAATGACAAGAACAGGTTTGTGTGTTTAAGATGGGGAAATAGAAGTGGATCATCTTGGTACATGCATGCCTGTCAAATTTCATTGGATTGCAATGTTGTCTATGAATGATTTAGATTTTGTTTTTTTAAATTATTTTCTTTGAGATGTTTCTTGTGTATCATGTAGGTGTATGAAAACACTATTGCTTTTAAGTCTAGCTGAATTTCATGACATTCTAATAGAATTTACCTGGCCTCTTCTGTTTGGCATTTTCTGGTCTTACAGTCTTTCTTGTCTTTGTAGATTCTTGACTTCGGATTTGAACGTATGGGTGCAGATGGTTCACAGGTAAATTGAAATTTTAGTAGTGCTGTATTTGATATTCTTGTAGTTAATTGGATAATGAATTTACCGTGGTTAAGGCTTTGCATAGTGGAGTGTGTGCTTTTCTATAGTGATTTATGCATATACATTCACTTTTGGAACCTCATTGTTTGTTGTTTGTGATCAAATATATTCTGGGGTATTATCTCATCGCAGTAATTGTTGGACCTACAAGTGATATTCAGCAGTAGCCTGAGCCAAAATTATCTCATTGTAGTTTTCGACAGATGAACTCACTAGACGACGGTCTATGCTGATATGTCGACCCCAAAACCTCACCACTAGAGTGATGAGATGATACCTCGGTATCTTGCCAAAATGGTTCTCCTTAAATTGTTTGATCAACCAGATGCATATTTGGCATACACATGCATGTGTGCATACATATATACGTATGGATGTTAGCAGGTATGATCTGTATTCATTTATCATCATGTACATTCATTTGAATTATGAGAATTAGCCCTAAGTCAGGTTTTGGGTTCTGCTGACATGCTTACAAGCTTATATTGTTATTCGCATGTTAAATTTGAGCGCAGAACAGGTGGACCATCCCATCCTGATTACAGAGTGTGCCTGCAATCCAATTCAGTCTCGTAGTAAAATGGCAGAAATTCTCTTTGAGACATATGGTGTACCATCACTGGGTATGTTCCCCTGAAAGTTCGTCAAATATTTGTCTATACAGCTTTCTGCTGGCTTCGATGCCTTTGTGACATAACCTACTTGGAGACCAAGCTTTTATCTTTGCATACCATAATTTTTTGTTGTCTGTATCTATTATTTTCTAATGCTGTTTAAGCCTGGGATTGCAGCTTTTGGTGTTGATGCTGCATTCAGCTACAAGTACAATCAACAACTTGGACTGTGCTATAATGATGGTCTTGCTGTATGCCCAGGATTCACAACCAGTCATGTTATCCCAGTGAGTTCACTAATCCCTATATGTGTTGGACATTTGTAGGATGGGCGTGATGTGCACTGTATCTGCCGTTCCATTCAAAACTTTCTGCAGGAGCCTCAAAGAGCTAAGATGCCTTTCAACGTGCAGCGCAATATGGTTGGCCTAGTGCACTTGTCAGGAAGGTCCTGGTTCTTTGGAATCATGAATAGATTGTGCTCATGTATCAAATGCTTGAGATCTTGAAGAAGTCATCTTTATGATGTGAGTTTGTCTGAATATGATAGGATTGTGTATGGTCCTGTCCTTTATTCAGCTCCCTTAGCTGAGTTTATTTCACTGGATCCTGAGCCCACTAGCTGTCTTTTTCATTTTTTTTTTCTTTACTTCCTTTTTTTTTTCCCCCACCAATGAAGGTGCCTTATTAGCAAATGCATATCTTCACAGACACTTGTACTCGGAGATATTGAAAGTTATAACTCTATGGGGCATGCTTAGTGACCAATCACACGATTTGAAGGACTAGCATCATGCGCATTGCCATAGCCTTATAACGATGCTATTTTTACCACCCAGATCATGGTCATATATTGCTGCTGTGATGCATTCATGCATCCAAGAATCACATGTCATGCATACAAATTTGATGATTCAGTTGGACCACATACAGTCTGCTATAGCTGGTGTTGCTAATTGCATGCAGTAGAACTCTGTTTTGGTTTAGGGGAAATATACAATGTTTTATTGGGCATCTGCTCAGTGAGCAAACTACACGGGCAGGACGACCTTTCTGTGATCCAAATCACTCATCTAGTGGGTCCCATGGTGGATGGAAGATACCCCAAAAATTCTCCTGCTTTGGGTGATCCTAATCCTCTGAGTTGGTCTATGTGATATATAGACCATTGTTGTAGTTATCCATTTTCATTTGATTCTAGGATAAGCTGATAAGGGAGCTATTGGCTCATCGACCATCCCATGATGGGGCCTACCTTACAGGTATATCTTGTATACCAAAACGCAGGCCCACCCGTATTACTGCTGAGTCAATAAAATTGGGGATCCCTTATCACTCGTGTTTATTTACACATTAAATATATTATTGCCACATTATCAATGTTGACATGTTATTTGGCAATATTCATGTTTGCATGCTATCCTTTTTCTTAATGGGACCTCCTTTAAATTTAAGCTGAATCCTTATTCCTTGTCACGTACTGATGCTCTGATCTTATTCTTTCTTTCAGTTCATACATGGGGAACCTATTATTGAAGCATGCTGCAGAACTAACATTGGCGGATATCATGTCACTGACTATTTGAAGCAGCTTCTTTCACTTAAATACCCACATCACATGTCAGTTTGTGTTCTGACTTCTGATTGCTTTTACTTATGGAACTGGCTTATTCTTTATGCGCTGACTTCTTGTCAGGTGTGGATATTTATGTCAATAGGGCTAGCATTACATGGGATAAGGTTGAAGACCTGAAGATGGAGCACTGTTATATAGCTCCGGATTATGCTTCAGAACTGCAATTGTTTCAGGTTTGAAGCTCAATTCTTCCGTTATACCATATGCATACATTTGAAAGAGTTGAAATCCAACTAGTTCTTCATGAGGAATCATAGTGTCCTGTTCATCAGCAGACATGTAGTTTGCTGGTGCACAAGATTCATTTCATGTGGGCCTGTGCACAGGATTCCTTTCATGTAGGGCCTGTAGTTCAGTATGTTGCTATTATGTGCCCCAGAGAGCCAATGATGATCGCTATGACCATGTATATAGATGAAGACGTGTTTGGTTTACACCATGTATGCGATGATTAATGTGAGGGAGACCTCAACCATCTATATTTTATGGGTTACATTGAGGGTTTCCTTTGGTTGTCCTTAGGGAAGGTGAGTTTGGACACAAAAACTATTGACCAAGGGTAGGGCTGTTAACGGGTTGGGTAGGGGTCAGGTCCTATAGTTAGTACCCATACCAATCTAATCAGGCTCTAGTCTTGCTGTGTCCGGGTCCTTTTGGGTCTAGGTCTCATTTTGAAGACCTAAACTTGAATTTGATTGGTCCGGGTACCCGTCGTTGCCCATCGGGCCTTTAGTTTAGGTTTCTAGTCGTTTTGGGTGAAATGAGATCATTTACACAGTCAGGTCCACCTGATGGATGGCTTTAGATGACATAGGCATGTGCCCCTTTGATACATGCTTGGTGCGTAAATGTGCTCCTAAACATGCCTAGGGTTTTGGTAACCTTATTCCACTTCTAGAATAAACCACACACACACACACACACACACACACACACACACACATATATATATAAATATATATAATGTGTGTGTGTGTAGAGAGAGAGAGAGAGAGAGAGAGAGAGAGAGAGAGAGAGAGTCAAGTCCAACTAGTTGGATGTCAAACCAGCATGGAAGTTGACAATTAATTAATGTTAATAAATATGAGGTGGACCACACAATTAGAAGAAGTGTACATGGAAAAGCTCACCATCCAAAGTATTTCCTTTGGTGTGGCCCACATGAATGACTAATGGGCCTGATTTTTGAGCCTTAGGACAGTTTTAGTGTGACAATTAATAGTTGGAATGGATTCAATATAATAATCACATTGGGCCCTGTAAACATCAAGGGTGGACGTCTCTCCCAACTGTTTTCATTGTTGTGGCCCACTTGAGTGACAGATCAACCTTTTTTGTGTCTAGGCCTACCATGGGATTACACATCTCATGGTCGGAACGGATCTCACATACACATCACAGTGGTCCCCTTCAAAAGTCAAGGGTGGGCATGTCTCGCACTCGCACCTGTTCCCAAGAAACAACATTTATTCCCAAAAAGAGAGTTCCTACGTCTAACCTGTTGTACCACAAGCTATAGTCCACCTATATGGTAACTTCCAAAGTATTAAGTGCATGTGAAATCCAACCCTTGCAACAGGTCGGGCCCACCACGAGGATCACCTAGTGCAATGGTCATTCCTATCTACACATCAACTGGGCCACACCATATTAAACACCTTGACATTGGTAAATAGCGAGCACAAGTGTGGTCCACTCAATGAGTGGCTGATATGGAGTTCTTCAAAAGGTAATGATCATGATGGGGTCAACCTATTGGATGGATTGGATGTCATATACACATGAAAGGTTGGAAGTTATCTCTGGTTGGACCACAAGATTTGCCTAATGCAATGGTCATTCCTATCTACACATCAACTGGGCCACACTATAGTAGACAACATCTAGACATTTGTAAATAGCAAACACAAGTGTGGTCCACTCAATGAGTGGCTGCTATGGAGTTTTTCAAAAGGTAATGATCATGATAGGGTCAACCGATCAGATGGACTGGATGTCGTATACAGATGAAAGGTTGGAAGTTATCTCTGGTTGGACCTTAACCTTTAGTCCAACCAGCTATACTTGAGACCTTTCGAAAAAAAATGTGTTTTATGGATGCCCACCCTTGATTTTTGATGGGGCCCATTGTGATGTGTATGTGAGATCCAACCAGCTGTACTTGAGACCTATAGAAAAAATGAGTTTTATGGATGCCCACCCTTGATTTTTGACGGGGCCCACTGTGATGTGTATGTGAGATCCACTTTGACCATTAGATGTGTAATCTCATGTTGGGCTCAGAGTAAAAAAAAATCAGGCTAACCTGTAATTTAGGTGGGCCATAATAAGGGTAACAGTTGGGAGAGAGACGCCCACCTTTGATTTTTACAGGGCCCATTGTGACAATTATATTAAATCCACCCTAACCATTAGATGCCACACTAAACTTATGCTTGAGGCCCAAAAAGCAGGCCTATCAATGATTCAGGTGGGCCACACCCACACACTAAGGGAAAGAATTTGGAGGGTGAGCTTTACCTTATACACTTCCAATCGTATGGTCCACCTGAATCACGGATAGGGATGATTTATGGCCCTAGGTCTAAAACAGGGTGACGCACTTGATGGTCAAGGTAGATTTCACATCAACACTACAGTGGGGCCCAGTTGAGCCGCCACCTTTTTCTAGAGTGAGGCGAAATAACTCTACTCATGTGTATTTATTAACGTTAATTAACCCCCGGTTCCTTAGTCGATTGGACTCGAGAGTTTCTCATATGTATATATTTCATTAAAGTTAATTGGACCTGACTTGGACCTAACCCGATTTTAACTCAAACTCAATTGGGCTTGAATTTAACCAGGTCCCAAAAGCTGAGACTTGAACCCAACTCGATTAGTCTAAAAAATTGGACCCTCACCCATTAAAATTGGGTCGGGTCCATCAGGCACCCATGGTTCTGGGTACCCATTGACAACCCTAGTTAAGGGAGAGTAGTGTTTCATGTATCTCAATACACTAGATTCCATAACCATAGTAGTAGGAATGGGCAATCTGTGAAAGGTCATCTTGTGTGTGGGAACAGACGATGAATTAGGATGGGATAACTGTGCCATGGCACTACCCCATATAGGAGTGAATATTTACGGAATGTAAGTTCTTGTGTTTAGGTCTAGCTGAACACTTACATTGGAAGGTCACATCAAGTCTTTGGTCTGATAGACCCATCATGCTCGGATTGCATTGACTTGATCATGTATTAGCTTTTGATTAATCCTTAGACCTGAGGTCATATAGGGAGTATAAGCTCCTGGTGTTTTGTGCTTGTGCTCACCTTCGGAGGTTATATTAGTGGTTGACATACAGGTGTGGTTGAGTATATACATCAAGAATGCGGTTGTGGATATAGGTGTGCTTGGGTATATGCATCAAGAATGCGGTTGTGGTTCATATGCTCCAACATAAGATCACCGGTTACTTTAAGGAATTTATTAGTGGTTTAGATTTTAGTGATTGGATCATTTATTGGGTGGTTTTCTAGCTAGGCTTGGCACTATAGACTTTTGATGGTGTAGGGCAATACGGAAGTTTATATGGGTGAGGGAGCACCATAGCGTGTGTACCCTTTGAAACCCTAACTCCTTATAAATAGATCAAATAAAGCAAGAGAGCTTGGACGTTCCCAACCCTTGGACGTCAAAAGTAGAGAGAAAATAGAAGAAAAATGAGTAGAGAAGAAAGAAATTTCCACTCCATCACACGTGGGGTCCACCTTGTGGACGGCTCTTTGGTGCATGCGCCCAACCGTACCCTGGGTATGCATGGGGCTCTGTGCTCTCCTCTTTTGTAGAATACATTGGGGAGAGAACTACATTGGGGGATCTACATTGGATTTCTATAGTGTTCACACAACATGAATTTGAGGTAACATTGGGGCTGTTGATTTGTGTTTTTTTGTTTGGAGCTTGATAATATTTAGATGGAGAGAACTACATTGGGGGATCTACATTGGATTTCTACAGTGATCACACAACACGAATTAGATTTTAAAATCAAGAATTTTTGCACAAAATGTACACTTTTGTGTATTCATAACAAAATGTAGATTTGTTGATCAAGGTTGTATGAGGGCATCATAACGTCTCTATAGCCATTGGGCATTAGGTGTTTCCTATAACCATGGGGCATTAGGTGACTCATATAGTGGGGTTGGGTCATGGCTCGTCCATGAGAGGCGATGGCGTTAGATAGCCGTATAGCTAGCGAAGCGTCATATGATCATTTAGCCTGTGAGGCATTGATAGTCGATATCTGCAGAACCCTTGAGCTCTTTTGGTTGTGAAGTTGGAGTGTTTGTAACTCCGTTCGTGAAGTTAAGTATAATATGCATGCCGTGCACCCAAGAATCATGCCATGTTAAGTGGCTTTCATTAATATCTGGAAACAAATTATATTTTAGACTATGGTTTGGCACAAGCCCTTAATTACATCCCTTGGGAAAACCCTTGATTAAAAGGTAAAATCAGAGGAAGCTATCCTTCACGCAGGTTGGCATTATTAGTCATAATATATGGTCCTTCATTTTCGGAATGTCCGGATCTTTGATCAGGGAAGCTCACTATGTTCTTAGCGCACATGAGTGGTTGGTTTGGCGGTTCTGTGGGCTTGTCACGATGAGGTGAAGCTATGATCGCTCTTTAGCACCTATCGGATGAAGACATGACCCTCTGCATCAGGCACAAATGCTACATTAGGTATGTGCCCGGACGCAGAGAGCTAGAGTGTGAGAGAGCTGGTCTCATGGTGGTGTGTCCTTGGTCCTTGGACGAGGGGCCAGGGATGAGTCCCCACACACTATTGCCGATGTTGTGATAGGTATGTGCTATAGCGCCAAACTTTCCATTTTATGGCCCGACGCATATGGTGCTATGGCTACCCTAGAAGAACCATGGGCACAGGGTCCTCCCAATGAAGGTGGGTGGAATGTTCAGGCAAGTGAGGCTCACTTGGTGAGTATCTGGGCCTAAATTTCCTTATCACAAAAGGTGGTTGTTCTCTATCTGATTTCTTTGATCTATATGTTACACTGCCTCGAAATGAGTGCTGAGCTATTTATAGGCCGGTGTGGTATGATTTTCTCAGTGGCAGGGTCTATTTTCCTGTCTTAGCAGTCTTGCCATAGAGGGCTTTGTGAGTGGCTTAGGGTTCGCTATCTAGCTTGCTACTTAGTCATTAAGGCTTGTCGTTGACTTATGGTGCATGTAAGATAGCTATGTCTTGGGATGACATAATGTTGCCGTCGGACGTGTGGGGCTCATTTTCACTAAGTATGAAAATTTCCATGTTAACACCGTGTCTTTCGAAAAATTGCCAACACAGTAATTGAAAATATTGATCTAACGATGGCCTTACTATGGATGGTGGGACGCTATAGCAGTTTATATGATTGAAAATCCTAAATCTTTAACATGACACTTATTTTCATATATTTTCTTCTCTTTAGCTGTCTAGTTTAGGCCGCCGTATTGACATGTTGGGATCTTCTAACCTGGATGATTTCAGTGGCACCCTCCATCTACCGTGGGGTATATCCAAGGTATTTAAAAAGGGTTACGTAATTGCCATTATGGCCACTTTAAAACGGTAATGGTGGGAACCGTTACACATTATGGGACCGTAATAGGCAATGGCTTGTATTGGCCATTACGGGGATGATACAGCTTAAAAAAAAGGCCGTAACAGCCGTTATGGCTCGTATAGTAACAATAATTATGGAGGCCGTTACGGTCACCAAAATCGTTATTGAATACCTTGGGTAAATTAGACAAACGGGCTTACTCGCCAAACCTGGGCCTTGCAGTATTGAATTTTGCGTGTTAGCAAACTATGTATTTAGTGATGCACGCCTTGAGATTGTACTTTTCGGTACTCAGGATTAGATCATTTATGAATGTTGGTTATTTTATTAATCTCTCTCTCTCTCTCTCTCTCTCTCTCTACATAGACACACACAAACTATATATATATATATATATATATATATATCATTTATCTCGTAAGTACATATATCTTTTAAGTGCACACACACAGAGAGCCTATAGGGTTATACTGGGGTAGAGTTTGACCATGCAACATAGGTTTATAATTATGGATGTTTGCATTAAGAGATAGGAGAGGGAGTGAAATTAATAGGATTTCGAAATATTGTTGCATGAAGTGCGAAGTAAAGTGCCAACAAATTCAATTGCGGGAGTGGGGAGTGTCTCTTTCAAAATGTAAAAAAGTATAAATAGTATGAAGTAGCAGTGAGAGTGGGAATCATAATTGAGGATTTGGATAAGAAGCGACATCTAGTGAGAAAGTTCTTGCAACTAAGGTTGGAAACAAGGTGACAAAGTTTAGAAGGAGAGAAAACAATGTTAATAGTAATAAATTGAATAAAAAAAAAGGAAAGTCGAAATTTGAAGAAGTTAATGTTATGTGGAATGAGAGGCTGAGTGCATTTGGAAGTGTAGAAAGAAGTTTTAGGATATTTAGAAGGAAAAGCTACTTATAAGGAAACAAGGTGGTGGACCGATAAAGTCTTAAAAACTATTAGCTTTGAATAATCATGTTTCAAGGCCCGACAAGGGACAAGAAAGGAAAATTTAGACGAAGATAAAAACGCCAAAAAGAATGCTAAAAAGGCATGAGGCTAAATGTACAACATATGATAATTTGTATAGTAGATTGCAGACGAGAAGGTGAGAATGATGTTTTCAAAATTGCAAAAATGAGAGAAAGGGTAGGGACCTGGATCAGTTTAGATGCATTAAGAGCGATCACCAGGGGTATTGGTTAAGGATGGTGAGATAACGAAAGGTGGAGAAGCTACTTAAGAACTTTTAAAGAGCACTCCGAAAGCTTAGGGATAAAGGAGTCATAAACTCAAATGAGGTTAAAGGCCATATGTTCTTTCATAGGATTAGGATTTCTAAAGTGAAAGTCACTTTGAGAAAGATTAAAACTATGACTAGATGGTATATCCATAGAGGTTTGGAAGTTTGCTGGAGTTACTTTGGTGACATAAAGTTGTCAATGAGGTTGTAAGATCGAAGAAATGCCAGTCGAATGGAGGAAATGTATCATTGAATTAATAATAAAGGAGACAGTTCCACTATCATGGAATTAAACTTATGATTACTCTGAAACGTTGTGAGAGTGATTGTGCAAAGACTAAGGTATGAGATTAATGTATCATAAAATCAATTTATGCTAGAAAAGGTCAACTATTGAGGCTATTTTCCTACTTGGACAGGTGATGGAGAAATATAAGGAGGGGAAGGATTTCCACATTGCCTTTATTGACTTAGAGAAAGTATAAGATATGTTTAGATAATCTGGTGGATTTTTTGAAAGGAGTCTCAAGAGGATATATTGTCATGATTAAGAATATGTACGAGGGAGTGGTAACAAATGAGAGAGCCACTAATGGAGAAACTAGTGTTTTTCCAATTACTGTAGGCTTACGCTTGCCTGTTTGTTTTATCAATTAGGCTTAAGCTGGCCTGTTTGTTTTATCAATTACGACAATAATGTAAAGGAAATGGACAACTATTACAAATTACTTTACTTGTATCCTGACATCAACTGTATTTAACTACAGTGATGGCAAGTTTACATTGTTTGATTTATTCATGGTAAAATCGTAATGATGACTATTTACATTACTTCAATGTCAAATCATTATAAAATAAACTGATGTTACTGTTTGGATTGAAGATTTTTATAGTAATACCATAAAAAACTGCAACGATTACAAATTACTTTACCTGTCTCCTAAATACATCTAAATTTGACTAACGATTCCGATGTTTGGTTTGGCCGTGGTAAAATTGTAATGATGACACATTTCCCTTACATTACTAGGGTAATTGTCAAAACAAACAGGCCCTAAGGGTTGACATTGAGTCCATAACTTTTTGTATTGGTCATGGATGAGTTACGAGGCATTTAGAAGAAGGTCCCCATAGTGTAAGTTGTTAGCCAACGACATAGTTTTGATTGATGAGACAAGGGAGGGGGGTAAGCGCAAAGTTAGAACTATGGAGGGATGCTTTAAATTCTAAATGTTTCAAAATCAATCGGACTAGCATATAGCATATGAAATCTACTTTTAAGGCTTCTTTGTGCTGCCCATTTCCCTGGTAATGTAAAGTAATTGTGTTATCATTACTGTTTTACCACTGCCAAACCAAACATAGGAATGGTCGGTCAATTGCAGTTGTATTCAGCAGACAAGCAGTTTGTAATCATTGCACTTTTTCATGTAATCACTATAAAAATCTCCATCCAAACGACAATATCAGTATATTTTGATGACGATTTGACATTTAAGTAATGTAAAATTACCATCATTATAATTTTACTATGGATAAATCAAACAATGTAAAATTGCCATTTTTGACGTCAAATACAACTATTGTCAAGCAACAAGTACAATAATTTGTAATTGTTGCTCATTTCCTTTACTGTGGTAATGGGCAAAACAAACATGCCCTTAGTAGTAATTGGAATGGAAAAGACAAATTAGTGATGACTATTGATCAAGAAGTACCCCGAAATGATTATTTCAACATCTTGGATGAATAATTCATGAGTGGAGAGAGCGAAAAGAATGTTGCTCATAAAATTAGGGCTAGGCGGATGAAGTAGAGATGTGCATCTAGATTTTTATGAATCATCACATACTAATCAAACTAAAGGGAGGTTTTATAGGATAGCTATAACGCCAACAATGCTTGCAGTCAAGTAAGAACACGTTCATCGGATGAGTGTAGCTGAATTGAAGATGTTGAAATGTATGGGTGGCAAGACGAGGAAGAATATAATTAGAAATGAATGCATTCGAGGGAACTTGGGAGTGGCACCGATAGGTAATGATATGAGGAAAAGTAGATTTTAAATGTTTTGGTCATTTGCAGTGCAGAGCAATGATTTTTTTTTTTTTTTTTTTGAAGGATTACGAAGATTTCATTGAAAAGAGAAGAAAAACAAACAAGAGGAGAGGGGCCGTTGAGGAAGTGGACCGCCTAGGCTCCTAAGAAAAAAGCATTACAACCCTTAAGAGAATCTACATTAACAGTCCATTCTATGATCATTTGTTTAGCTCTACGAACTAGAAACTCGCTCGACTTGAAAATTCTTCCGTTTCTTTCTTCCCAAACTGTCCACCAGGTAGCCAGGAGAGCTAGTCTCCAAATAGGGGTTCTTTGTTTACCTAGATTGACTCCATGCCTCGCCATTAGCAACCGATCTGTAGAGATGGGGAAGGACCAATTGATACCGAAAGCGCCCAATATATGAGGCCAGATTTGATGGATGAAGGGACAGTGGATAAACAAATGATCTACCGTCTCTTCGTTCGCCATGTAGCAAAGACAAATATTCTGAAGGATGATGCCCCTTTTTCTCAAGTTGTCGATCGTGAGAACCTTGTTTTTACCAACCAACCACCCAAAAAAAGATATCTTTGGAGGGGCCGAATAATGCCAAATCTGACTTGTGGAAATTTCTTCTTCGAGGGAGCGAGAGCTGGCCAAGATTTTGTATAGAGACTTGACCGAAAACAGACTTGACTTTTCAGCTCTCCAAATTAATTTGTATTCCCTTAGAAGATTCAGCTTGCTGGTGGATATCCGCTCAAGGAGAGCCACAAACTCGGAGACCTCCCAGTCCTGAAGATTCCTCTTGCATTTTGGGTTCCAGACCACTTTCCCACCAATGAAAGAAAAGAAATCAGCAACTGAAGAGGCCTGATTCTGAGATATACGAAAGACGTTTGGAAAGTCCTCTTTGAGGAGAGATTCTTCCACCCAAGAATCTTCCCAGAAGCAGACTTTGAGACCGTTACCAATAGCAAAATCAACACCTTTAAGAACCTTCTTTTTCATAGAGAGGATACCCCTCCATATGACCGAGGCTCTATAAGAAGAGGAGTCTTTAGTCCATCAGCCGCCCGAAGAGCTTCCATATTTACTTTTAATTAACTTGTTCTAGAGACGCCATCCTCACTCCCCAAGCGCCAGGTCCATTTGCCTAGAAGAGCTTTGTTCATTGACTCGAGGCTCTTTAACCCTGCACCTCCATCTTGATATTGCTTGCACACTACCTTCCATTTAACTAAATGGAATTTCTTTTTCTCCTCTTTCCCATGCCATAGAAAGTCGCGTCTCGATTTCTCAAGGATAGCCAGGATTGAAGCAGGGCATTTGAATAACGACATGAAATATAACGGGATTGCACTAGTGAAAAGTGAGTCGGCTCAAGTGAAATTTCGTAAAGGGCAATGGGAAGGTCCAAAAGGATGTGGTTGGAGGTAGTAAGAAAAGGTTTGATAACTTATTTCTGATTGATGATATGGATCCTTGATAGAGTGGAATGGCTGAAGAGGATTTGTGTCGCCGACCCCAATTAGTTGGTTTGAGGCTTAGACAATGAGTCGACAATGATGACAGTGATGATTGCACACACATAAACACATCAACCCCCTTTATTTAATGGGGAGTTATTTGATATCGTGGCAGAGGTTGATGATTTGTATGCTTGCACTCAGAAATTGTACTTGGGGAATACATTTAACCCAAATTAAGCGGTCCATACCATAGCACCCATACTACATAGGTCATAACCACAAAAATCAAATTTATTGAAAAATTATAATCTGTGATGAATGGGGAATGCATTTGTTGAATTTGGACCCTCAAGCTCTACCTGGCAGTGACATGCCAACCAGCCTCAAGCTTAGGTAAGGGCCTGTTTGATTTTCCAAATTCACTGTAAATGCCTTGTAAATAACTAATTATTACAATTTCACCCTGTTTGAAAATAGGCAGGTATTTCTGCTTCAAAAACTGGTCCAAAAGGATTGGCTTAAATTTGTGAGCCCCACTATGATCTATATGACATATTTGTGCCGTCCATCCATTTTACCAGAACATTTTGAGGCATGAGCCGAAAAATGAGGCAGATCCAACACTCAAGTGGCCAACACCAAAGTAAACAGTGGCCCGAAGAAGTTTTTAATAACGGGTTTTCGATCCCCCTTTTCCTGTGGTGTGGTTCACTCGAACTTTGGATCTGCCTCATTTTTTGGCTCATGCCCTAAATTCAGTTGGCATAACAGGTGGATGGTGTGGATAAGCCACACACATCACGGTGGGCCCCACATATATTTGGCAGCATCCTCGATTTAACATTGAAAAAAGTAGGCATCAAATCAACCCTTGGGAATGATGCCGCCATTACCAAAGGAAATAATTATTACCCATTTGCAATGCATTCACGGAGGAATTGGAAAATGAAACAGGCCCTAAAGGAAGAGGGTTGATGTCATATGGGGGGGAGTGATATGCGGGAATGAGGGAGTAGAGGGAGGATGAACAACACCTTTTTAAGATGAAATTACAAAACCTTATCTTTGAAACATTGCCCATTAGTTATATGATTCAAAAAATTAATTTGGAAGGTCATATTTGGTAAAAAGGTAACAGAAGTATCTCCATTACACTGGTTACAGATGTGTCCAGTAATAGGATTAGCGTAATTCAAAGTATCATTGATGGCCTTAGAGATGATTCGTCCTTTCTTCCATCTTCAGTTGTGCTAAACTAGGTCCAATAATACCTTGGCCTGATTGTTTGGCCGAGAGCATAGTTACTAGGTAGTCTTCTTCCCCTCACAAACACTCGTGTTTCTAGCTAGCTATTTGTGGCTTTCGTTTCTTGCTTCTAGCTAATTACTGTAACAATAGTTGTAAAGAGATGTTTCATGCTTCCATTTATTGCATCGTTCCTCACATCTTTTTCTGAGTCTAGTAAGTGTAACCCTGAATGTTTTCCGAATATTGGGGCCCTTTCCCTTCGGCCATAAATATCTCTTTTGCATCGTCAAAACCTGAAACCACCCAGGCTTGGAATTGCCTTATACACTAAGCTGGGTGGGATATGGGGGACTTTACCGGTGTTTGTTAACTGCCAATCTGCCATACACATGGCTTACATTTACACCAGCTGTGACATCATCCATGTCATGGGCCATATAGTAGGGCTGGAGCATGGTATGAAAATCAGACTGCATATAATGCAATGCCCTATGTGCACTGCCTGCTATTCCTTTTACTTTACAATTTCTTCCAACTTTTTTCTTTGGTGACAGAAAGGGACGAAGGAAGCTGAAGAGAAAACTAGGTGCTGGCAGCTCCCATGGATCCCTCCTCCCCAAGAAGAAGCACCATCGGAAGAAGAAATTGCAAGGAAGGCAGCTATAAGGGAAAGACAAGGCCAACGGCTGCGCGAAATGGCTGCAGCAAAGAGGACTTCAAGAATTACAGAGCTTGAAAATGAACTTCAGGGCTTGGAATTTCTTCTGCAGCAGCTGGAGCATGTGGCAGAGCATGAGATTTCATCTTTTCTAGCTGTAACTGGCTATATCTCCAGGCAAGAAATTGAGTCTGCTGTGGTAAGAGTAACACAATCACTACGGAAAGCAAAGGGCGAACCACTTGAAATTGATGAGAAAGTTGAGTCTCCATCAGCCGAGAAGTTTCAGCTGCTTGGTGTTCCTGACAACATGCTCACGCCTGAGCAGGTGGCTGTATTCTCACTCCCCATATTCCCATTTCCATGGTGGATTCAATATGTTCATAGAATTTATAGAAATGGTAGTTCTATAATTTTACGATGGCATACTTGAATATTTGGTGTTTGTAATAAATGAATCGATTACTAGGTTCTGGATAGTGTACAGTTCTGCCTTTGGAGTTCAGATATTATGATCACAATCTTCGCCTTCTTTTCAGATATTATGATCATCATCTCTACCATCTTTGTAGCTCCCACCTATTTGAGGTCGGGTTTACTTTCTGTATCACCAATCATCCCTAAGGCCCTATATTGTGCTGTTTACTATTCTTCATTGTTGTCAGTGTTGTTGTGTGCCCCCCCCCCCCCCCCCCCCCCCGGGTTAAGAATTGATGGTTTAGTCCTCATGTTGTTTTTGTTTGCTGTCGTCATCATCATGGTTTAGTCCACATGTTATTGTTGAATACTATTTGTCATCATCATCATGGTTTTGTTCCCCACATCTTGTTGTTGTTGTTGTTCATTATTGTTGGGGTGGAAAAGGTAGAAATCTGCTTAATAATACATTTTCTGTTTTCCAATCACACCCTTTGCTTCCATGATTTATTTTCATTTATTGTTATTGCTTCTATTGCTTATCATTATAATAAATATTTTATGGTGCTCCTGTTAAATAATCATTATCGTATTGTAAATCGTAAGATTTTTTCAGATTTTCATAAAACATGTCATAAAAACATATAAAAAAATGTATATAAATTAAAAATTTTAAAAAACACATCAATCATCCATTTTGTCATGAATATGCAAAAAAACAAAAAGATGTATCATGTATATATCATCATGTCAATATGTCATAATCAAGTTAAAAAAATAACCCCTTTTCCCATCCCATGTACATGTAATGTACGTTTTCTATATGATTCAAAAAATAACATTTTCCCCATCCTGATTTTAAGAATAAATTGATTAAAAATGAGAAAACTAGTGAAAATTTGAAATAAATGAGAAAAATCTTGAAAAAAAAAAAACTATTTAGGCCCACATAAACTCCAAATCTCACCACTATCTTTCAAAAGAAGTGTTATTTATTATGCATGTGGGGTATAAATAACTTTTAAACACAAAATCCCTAAAAAAGAATTGCAAAAAACTGAAAAAAAAAAAGAAAAAAAATCGAAATATTCTAATTTTCTTTTCCTAAAAACCCATATTTTCACCAATATATGAAAGAAATGAAATAGAAATCAATAACTGAATATTTTACATGTATTTTTACCTATTTTTATGTTGAAATCGAATGCAACAAGTGGCATTCGATTCTGTTGAGCGACGAAAAATATATGTTGATTTATTTCTTTAGGTTTCCTATGGCCCACAAGCTCCAAAAGTCCCCAAAATCTCTCAAAAGTTGTGAAATGTATATTTTTCTAATGACGGTGGGGCCTAAATTGGTCTAAATTGGTTTTAAAACCAAAAACCGTAAAAACATGCAAAAAAAAAAACCAGGAATTTTCACTGGACACTGCCGGTTTTGAGAGCTGTTTATCGAATCGTATGATTCGTTCTGAATCGTACGATTCAGCCCAATTTGTGATTCGTACATATGATATGTATTGTATGGCCATATGATACAATACGAATTGCATGATTTTGACAACACTGATGTTAAGGTTTTCATTTGGCAGCTAAAGGAAAAGAGGAAGCAGACGTTTCTCAAGACATCATCTGAGGGCAGGCAGCGTGCAAAACAGAAACGATTTGAAGAAGAATTAGAAAGGGAAAGGCAAAATCAGCAAGACGAGGAAAAACGGTTGTACGTAGCTAGACTTCTCAAAACCTCTCCTTATCCTTATCTTGGCTGGTCCAAGTTAGTTTTGGAGAACTTCACACATATGGTCTTTTGTCTTCAGGATACACATATTGTCTTGCTTCCAAATTTGAATGTATTTGATAGTTTTAGGATGACTGGGTTAGGCAACAATACGAATAAGGGGTCCACTTGAATGGTATTGGTACCACTGAAGCTTACGTTGGTGGCCCAAGTGATGTATGAACACCATCCAACCTGTCCATGAGATGCATCACCATCGTTCAGACTATCCCCAATATATTAATAATATCCCCGATATTATCCGTATCTCCAGCTTGGCGATACCGATAAGACTAGTACTATCCAGTGTTGTCAAAATCCTATGATTTGATTCAAATCGTAAGCAAAATGATTTGAATCCCACCCTTGAATCTCTTTTTATATGAATCTTATGATTCTATGATTTGAATCCTACGATTTATGATTCAAATCCCGATTTACGATTTAAATTATACTTGTTCTCTAACATTTGAAGCTTCACTTGACTTTTTAATTTGGTGAAGACTTTAAGAATCGTTTAGAAAAGGTAAATTATTTTATTTGTTCTTTATAAGAGATTAAATGATATATATTCTCTTCAAGTTAAATCATGGAGCCTTAAAAATAAAATAAAATAATTTCTTACTTCTTAATTGGTCGAAACACCAAATTTATACATGACTCATCTGGAATATTTTTATGATGGTTACGATCATGTTTACTTATATGTATTGTGGATGATGGTTAGAAATCAAAATATCTTTTTTCTTCAGTTTACAAAATCAAATGCCGCTTTTCCAATGTGATTCTACATTCAGGAAAGGTAGCAAGAACATAAATTATCAAAGGATCCTTCTATTTTTTAAGGAAATTTCTTGAAAGACAAAAAAAGAAAAAAGGAAAGAAAGAAAGAAAGAAAGATAAGAAACCTTTAAAACTATCACGACATGGTACTTGGTGCATATGATGGAAAAAGGATGATTGATGAGTTATTTTTTATTTTTATTTTTCTGATTTATTTTAAATATTCATATATTTTTTTTCAATATTTTAAGAAAATCATAAAAAATCTTACGATTTGCAATTCGATACGATTCATCCCCCATTATGATTTGCCATACGATAGCGTTTTTGACGACATTGGTAGTATAAAAAATTCCAGGTATCAACTATGTATCGCTAATGTATTGCCAAAAATTTCAATTGAGTAAATTCCAAGTCTCACTTATATTGCCAATATTTTTTACTGTGTAAATTCCAGGTGTTGCTTGTATTGCCCGTTCCGTTTATCGACAATATTTTGATAATATCGCCAATGTATCGCCAACGAATCGATATTGCCAAAAATCTGTTTACTAAAAAAATTCCATTTCAAATTTTTTTTTTATGGCCATATAGATGTATGATGAAATGCATGTTTGTATGTGTGTATATGTATGCATGAATGGATGGTGGATGATGCCTGCATTTGTATTATATAGATCACGGATAGATTATGGATGGATGCATGTTTGAGTTCATTTACTTTTACATGTCCTAGTTATTGTATTATACATGCATTTGTATTATATAAACTCATTTTGCAATTAAATTGAACTTACTATGTATGTATTCTTTTTGCAATTTTTTGATTTCTAAATATGCATATATTTGTATTTTAGCATCCCCTGAAGTTTCACTGAAAAATTCCACTGTTTTCCCCATTTCTCCGCATTTCCAGCTATCGGCGATATTATTGGTGATAACGATATTGTTTCCGTATTCCCAGCCAGCGAAAATTGTAGCGATACCGATAACTCGAACACTGCGTCACTTGAGTTGCTCCAGGGCCCAAAATTCATGATATTTTGCCTGACCCTTCATCTAGTCCAGATCAAGCATCTGAACGACTTGACTCTTTATGCACAACACTGGAAATCAATGCTGTACATCCACTCTCAACTTGTTCACTGTGCCATTGCCAATCCGAGTTTTCTTGAGGGCTTATTTTTGGGACTTGTGGGCAACTTGGGGTGGCAAATCTGATGGACAGGTTGGATTTTGTGAACACATAACGTGGGCCCCACATATTACCAGTATCACCGTAGCTTACAGTGGTGCCTGTACAACTGTAGCCAACACCCTAAGAATATATCTGAAGACTTTTAAGGGGCTAAGGATACATGCAGAACTTTGCCTCTGATTTTGCTTCATTCTTCGAGAAGGCACAACTGATTGAATGATATTTTACATCTGAAACCAGAGGATGTGTTTGGAAGTTGCTGTATTTACATTTGAGCAGAATGGCCACTTGTGAAATATGTTCATGAGCTGCATTTGCTCACTTGCCATTTCAAGCTGGTTTGACACTCTCAACCGAGCATGTTTTGGATTGGCGTTTCTGCATCTTTGAGATAAAAGCCTATTTGAAAGTGCTAGTCTGTGCTGTGCAAATAGCATTAAATGTGCATTTCTGCACTTTCCAAAACAGAAGTCATTGTACTTACAGTTTCTTTTTGTGTCTTTTGTTTAAGAACTCCCCTCACAACGAGGTATTATTGCTGGCTGGTGCATTAGGACCTACATATTGGGTTGATGCACTGACACTGTACAAGTGGGCCCATAGTTCTGTGACTCAAGACTGCTGATCTGATGGGTTGCACTGTCGATAGGCACAAAATCTTCAAGACATGAAGATCCTTGTCATCCACTCCCTGCGCTTTTTCCAGACTGTTGCTTTTTTGTTTTTCATGTTCACAGTCAATTCATTTGCCGATAAATTGTATTTGTAGGATACTGATCAAAGGTTTATGATCTTCTAAATCTGGAGTACTTTTGGACATGGCTCATCCAAGGTCTATCTCATCAGATCAATGGTCTAGATCAGTCAACAATGTGCACGACTTGTATGGACTTGGTGAATTTCTCCTGTACATGCCCTGATGCATCAGGACTATATAATTCCTCCAAAATAACACCGACAAGTTTTCACCAAATAGCATGACAACGATTCCTTCCAATCTACCACTCTTCCTTTTGATTATCATTGATGGTGTGTTTTTTCTCTGGTTAAGTAGAAATCTGGTTATCTTGGCTTGTTACAAGTAGAGCTAGAAAACTTGAAGATACCTCAATACATTCAAATGCAGTAGTGATTTTGGTCATACAAAGAAATTCAGGTTTTTCGATTTTCTTGGTTTGATTCACGTCTATCTTTTTTCATGACAGAGAGAATCCTGAGCTATATTTAGAACAGCTACGTGCCAAACATAGAGAGCTCTCTGAAAAAGTTGAGCAGCGGAAACGACTGAAGACAAACGGTGGCCGTACTAATGGGAACCAAAATCTGTCGGGCGGTGTAGGCCGTGGAGAGCGGTTGAATGCTGCCCAGAAAGAAAGGATGCGCCTCTTGACGACAGCAGCATTTGATAGAGGGAAGGGCGAGGACACTTTTGGGGCTAGAGATGAAGATTGGCAACTCTACAAACTGATGAGCAAAGATGATGATGATGACGATGATGGGCTGGACGAGGATGAGGCGGAACTTTCTCGTATCAGCACTCGGCTCCAGGTCAGTTCCTCATGTTGAAATCAGGTTCTTTTATGTTAGGAGTCAAGTACGTTATGCTAATTTCGGAATTTGTTTCTTACTAAAACTCTACTGCCAATGTGGGTTATTTTCTTTTGGACCATGGCCATATACAGGACATAGACCCAACTTTTGTTCCAAAATTAGACATTGGACCTTTTCAAACTGTCTCGGATCTGCCACGGTTCCGTCCTCTCACAGCCGAAGATTTCCAGATTGTGCTTGGGGTTGAAAGGTTCAGGTGCCCCGAAATCCTCTTTCAGCCAAACATGGTCGGCATTGACCAGGCAGGCCTTGACGAGATGGCAGGTATCTCCATAAGGAGATTGCCCATGAAGGATGATTCTATTGAGGAGAGGATCACCAATTCGATCCTTATGACTGGTGGGAGCTGTCTGTTTCCTGGTATGGATGCACGTTTGGAAGCTGGGATTCGGAAAATACGCCCGTTCCAGTCACCTATAAGAGTAATCAGAGCATCTGATCCCATCCTGGATGCATGGCGCGGTGCGGCTGCTTGTGCTGCTGCGATTGGATTCTCCAAGCAAACCTTTAGCAGGCAGGATTATTACGAGAAAGGTGAGGATTGGCTACGGAGATATCGACTGAGGTATTCTCTATAATTGGAATATCATATGCTTAAACCACATCACCGTTGCTATTAGAATTTAGACATGACGGTAGATAGCCATGAAGTTAGAAAAATGAGTAAAATCCTCCATTCTCTTTTGCATCTCTTTTGTGAAACTTGGTCAGGGCCTGTTTGGATGTACTGGTATGGTTCTTAGAATCAGACAATTCTGATAGACTTGTCTGAATCAACTCGGATTTGGTTGGTACACTACCCGACTGAGTTTGACAATCATCATGGAAACCTGGTACACTCAAGATTTGGATCGTTTATCTGGTAGGCTGGCCAGTGTCCCAAAAATCACACTGGACATCCTTTTGAAGATTTACATAGTTTAGCCAAGCACATTTCTTGTTCAGTCAAAAAAACATACAGGTGGGCCCAACTTTTAAATGATCCATGTATTCATGCAACGGACGGACCATTGGCTAAACTGCCTATTTGTAGGTCGACTATGACAAGCTGGATTGGTGGAAGGTGGGCCTGAATTAGATTTTGTGGATTTGGATGGTCACAATAGATTCCAATGGATGATTAATTCTCTATGTGGGGGCTAGGATTTATGTAATTATGTGATGTTTTGGGAATGACCCACCAGTATGGCCGAACAGAATGAACAGTTGGTGGATTTCTCATCGACCAACTTTCGGTAGCTTGACTTGAAACTCTGGTGCAGTCTGACCTGATTTGATGAGATTTTCACATTTGAGTCACTGGGAACTTGCTCATGAGCGTGACTCGTTCTGATAAACATGGGTTGTGTGAGTCGTCTCACCTACAACGCGGTAGTCACTACTCGTCATGTCAACAATTTTTATTTTTGTTTTTGTTTTTGTTTGGTTACAGAAGATTTAAGGGGTCCCAGATTTTCTAATCCATGGCCATGTTTGAGAAGGGAAAGGTCTCTTTAGATCACATAAAGGGTTTTTGATAGGGTACGTGCCCACCACACGGTCAGTTTTCACCCTCTGATTGCATCTTAGGTGATTATCTGAACCGTTCATCTTCTTGATTCTATGCTATCGGGGCCATCTTCTAGATCACGGTGGGGCCGCCCGCATAGCTTGACTTCCCATGAGGTCTGGTCCACCTTATAGTTCCATCTCTCTATGATATCTATGTATGTATAGGAGCATGCTCACCAGCGCACGTGTGCACCTTTGCACACGTGTCATGGGTGTCTAATCCGAATGGTCCATGTGATGCGGAATCCCATGAAACCCCATGGTACAAATTTTCACCCTGATCTAAAATTCTGGTGGGCCATAGCAAAGAGAAACGCAAATCAAGGGAGGAACTATTTTCATTTTTCATGGCCCACCAAAGTTTTGGATCAAAGTAAAAATTGGGCCCGGGGGGTTTCATAAGGTGCTGCTTCACGTGGACCGTTCAGATTTTGGAGTCACATCAGAGTTCTAAAAAATGTTTGCACGAGTTCCGTGCCAACTGGTGCGCAGCTGAGCATTTAGTCTAGAAGATTTCACTCACACTCGCCATCTGATGGCCCAGTTCCCACGTGCACACACATGCACATGTCATCGTCATGCATGAAGTCATGCCACGTGTGGTCCCATACGCTGTTGCCGGCCCAAAAGATTGTACCCGATTTTGGTGTTAGGGCCAAATGGGGCCTACGATTGAGTGGTCCACATGGTTGATGTTGTGGGCCCCACCGTTGACGGCTTGTGTTGGGAGAGTCTCCAATTGGATGAATCTTAACCCTTCAGCAGGTGGTCGACTTACCCGCTGTGGTTCAGATCCAACCAAGAAAAAGGTGAAACATTGCAAAGCTATGATCTTCCGCACATAGGCCATCCATGGTTAGGCCCAGCTATCAACGGCTTGGATCATTAAACAATTAACCTAGCTTAGGACTTTACGGGATATGGCCTGAAAATGGTATAATATGGACCGGCAACACCTTATGTGGTGCCCACATTTTGTATACGTAAATCCTTTCCGTAAATTCAACGGTCAGATTGCGCACCCATACACTCTCTCGCTCCGCCACAATGCGTACTTGAACTCGTTTTGAAATTCTTGTGAGTTTACCACTGATGCATGGATAAGGACCCTACTTCCTATGCACTTGATAGCCTTCAATTGAATGGTTAGGATTTCTTGATCATTGTCCCATATGCTCGGTCAAGAACGTGTCCAAAATTATGATGGCATTGATAGTTTATATGAGGGCCGCACGTGGGGAGAAAAATGGTGATAAACTATCACAAGACTGAAACCGCAAGCTATAGCCAAATAAAAAAGCGACATGAGTAGCTTGCATTGTAAAGGGTCAAAATTGCCATTTTATGCAATATTTATATTCGAAAACTTCTCCTCTAATTTTTAATAGGCGTACATAGTACTTTTTGATTATATAATATTGTAATAATGCATTATTATAAACAATTTATGCCTAAAAAGAAATAAAGTTTATTACTCTAGTATAGTAGGATATATGACACATGGGCATTTCAAAATTATTATTTTTTTCTAAAAAGATATATGCACACCCCTTGTAATTTTGTTAAAACAACAAATCAAGTTATACAAGGATTTGGGCAGGCTCCAAAATAAGAAGGGACCACTCCTGCCATACAACTTCAATACATATGCGCTTCAAAATTACTTAAAATTGCATCCGTGGATCATGGTTTGTAACTCAGAAAATTGTTCAAATAACCTAGTTTAGATCCATTGTTAACTAAAGATTATGTGATTATAGGCAAATAGATAGGCAAACATTGATTAGATGGTGTGAACGACGAATGAAGTGCGCAACCATGTTGATATCTCTTTTGGATACATATATGCAGTGTAGTATGACTCAAATGTGATGATATGTTTTTCTTGAGTCGTTACTAACCAACAAAGCTCGGGATCTATGATTAGTTAGAAACCATATAAATGCTTAGGGGCTGTTTGGAGCATGGGATTAGATGGGTTTAAGTGAGTTGGAATTACCAAAATGTAATGATTACACTATGTAGGGATTGTCGTCTAATCCCATGGCTTAAAAGTCATCTCCCTTCATGTTTGGAAACGGATTGGCTACTCATCTTACCACTACTGGTCGGTGCTCTATGGACCCCACCATGATGTATGTGTTTCATCCATGTTGTCCACTCATTCTTCCATGTCATTTTATGGTATGAGCCAAAAATGAGTTTGATCCAAATCTCAAGTGGACCGCACAGTTGGCCCTAGGAGCTTTTTAATGGTGTAATTCAATCACTACTGTTTTCCCATGGTGCGGTCCACCTGATTATATCTACCTTATTTTTGGGATCAAGCCCTAACATTATATTTTAAAATGGATGGACGGCATGGATAAAACATATACATCATGGTGGGGTTCACATGGCACTGACCACTAGCCACACGAAACTCAAAGTATGATTGCAGAAACTCTTGCCCCGATGCTGATTCAAAGAAAGAGCTTCACAACCCATACCTTATATGAATCCCAAATAGGACATGACAACCATCCATGGGATCTTAAAACCCACTCTCACTTAATCCCATTTAAACCCATGCTCTAAACACCCCCTTAGGAGTCGATGAATCGAAAGATTCTTTAACTCAAATGACTTTTGCAGTTGGTCTATGACCCAATATTTTAAGGGCCTCGAGATTAAAAAAATAAATGAAGTGGTTAGGCACCATTATCCATCCGTACAAATTACAATAATAATTATTTATCTATGCAATTTCTGAAAATTTACAACATCTCAAACAAGTCTAGTGTTGGGTATCATGCCATGTGACTAAACCTTGTGAGCCTTACCATGTTCTCTGTGTTTTATCCATGCCATCCATTCATCTTGTTAGATCATTTTAGGGCATGAGCTAAAAAATGAGGCAAATCCAAAGCTCAAGTGATTCACAACTGGAATAATTATGTCCACCATTGAACTCACTATGTTCTACAGTGTGGTCCACTTGATCTTTAAATATGCTTACATCATGCTAGCCATAGAGTTGTTCTTTGAAAAAAACACTTAAAATTTATACTATTTTTTAAGTGAGATTCTATCTCTTTCAAACACGACGCAGATTCTTTGTGAAAGCCTTTTGTAAGAACTTCTTCGAACGAGAAGCTATATGACCCATGATGTTTGTGTAAAATTTACAATTCGTTGATTAGTTTTGCAGGATTATGTTAAACAAAAAATGATTAAAATCAAAAACTCAAATAGGCCACATGTGAGGAAAACATTAGAGTAAATTCCCACCATTTCATCCATAAAATTCATAATTTCATTGGATGAATTGATGAAAGGGGTGAATTTCTCACAACATCATGCTAGCCCCACCTAGCTTTCCATCCTTACATAAAATCTACTTCCTTTCAAACATACGATAAAAGTTATGATTATGCTTTTATCACACATTACTACTATTTACCTGAATGAATGTGACCAATGACTTCTGTATTTAACTCGAGAGCTATCAAAATGAAATTGATGACACTTTTACTTTACCTTAGGGCAATCCAAACAGCCCTAAAACAAAATTTCACAATCTATTATCATGGCGAGTGCGCCACATGGCAAACCTCAGAATGCCATCATGTGTCAGCCGCCCTCGTACATTTGCATACGCCCAAAAGAGTGTACCGGAAAAAAAGTTGTCACGGTACTATCCATGTCGCAACCTTGTCACAGGTCTTTCAGCAACATGGAAACGTGCTACCACCAAAACTCCCCACGTAACACTCAAGATCCCTTAATATACATTAATATGCCATCCTTTAACAGCTAGAGCTTTTAGATAAATAAATTATTTATAATGATATAGAGAAAATTCTTATATTTAAATTCTTAAATTTTATAGATAAGTCGCTTCATGAAACATTTTAGGCTAACATTTTGTTTTTTGGTTTTTTTGTTAGCTTATTAGCATTCCTACCGTAAGTTCATACTTCATTGTTAGCCACCCCCGCTAGGAACCGATGCTTTCACTCAGTCTACCACTTGAGCTATGGACCAGGGTTTAACTTTTTTGGCTAACTCTTTTAGCTTGGCTAAAAAATATAAAAGCACTTGGTGGGGCTTACTTGAGTTTTCGATGCAGCTGAAACCTCTTCCAAGTGGGACACACACAATGGATGAACTGGATTTGTGAACCATATCTTGATGGGCCAAATAAATAATTATGAATGTTTTAATGGGATGATAACCCTCTCAACTATTATATGTGATGTAGCCCACCCAATTCATGGAATGACTTGATTTTTAAGTCCAAGGCCCACTATGAAAAGGCGCGTCTATGTGATGGTGTCGATGTTCGACACACATAACGGTTGACTCACATAGTTCGACCTCATGGGAAGTTCCCATGAGGTTAACCTCACACTACCATTTCCATATATATATATAGAGAGAGAGCTTGCCACGTATATCTAAGTTATGCATGACACGTGTCTCATTTAATTCATTCGTCTTCATTTATATGGTTTGAATTGTCCAGTTAATTGATTTGTTAATATAAATAAATATATATTATCATTATTGTTTTATCACTGCCAAACTAAACATACGAATGATTAGTCAAATGCATAAATACAAAAATTTGTAACTGATATACTTTTTGATATAATTAATATAAAATTTTAATATAAATAGTAAGATTGTTTTTACAATAATTGGACATTAATTCAATAATATAAAATTATCATTATTATAATTTTATTATAAATAAATTAAATAATATAAAATTATTACAATTAAATGTAGATGTTGTTAGTAAACAAGCAAAATAATTTATAATCGCAAAGGATAATGAGTTCCATAATTTAAATGGTATAATTTAAATTGATATATCATGTTTGCTATTTCTGTGTGCTTTGGTAAACAGCCAGAGTCTCAAATAGCTCCTCATTAGATAATCTTAGCCGTTTGATGACCATTGAATTGAAAAAAAAAAAAAAAGGACAGCTGTCCAACCATTAACTAAAGTTCAAAATTGTCCGATCAAATCCGATATTTGGAATAATTGCTACTAACAAGTGGGCCCATCTTTGAAACAATCCCTTGACGTGATCACGCCACGTGTACGTGGACACGTAGGCTCGAAGCGAATGAATATTTTTCGACTGGCAACGTAAGCCAACAGGATCCGTACACGTAAAAGGCCGAATAAGGACAGCTGTCGGTTTTAGCAACGAGAACGGCTACGTGGTCGATTATCCTTGGTCAGGGTGTCGGAAAGAATCGGTCCACCTCGTGACGTGTTGGAGGTGATTTACGTGAGCTACTTGATTTCCTGATCGGTTTTCTCTACGCCATCAC
The DNA here is from genome assembly GCA_021015155.1 of Magnolia officinalis. Lineage (NCBI taxonomy): Eukaryota > Viridiplantae > Streptophyta > Magnoliopsida > Magnoliales > Magnoliaceae > Magnolia > Magnolia officinalis. Next base: position 8,846,735 of record JAJHSJ010000008.1, read on the forward strand.
GTGCACACGTGATCTGAAAACCGTACGTGGTGCTCCCTCCATGCACACCACATTACACGTGAGAGGTAGCCGTGCACAGAGAAAAGTTAGCTTTGCGTCTGTCGCGACTGAAACTCCACCGTGCGTCCTTCAAATAGGGCCACATGATTTCAAAGTGGCCCCCTCCAATGGCCATTTCGGTGCTGGACACCACTTGTATGTGTTTTATTCATCCTGTCTATTTATTTTGCCAGCTCATTATAAGGGATTAACCAAAATAAAATAAAATAAGGTACATCTAAATTTTAAGTGGACCACACTGGTGAAGTAGTGGTGATTGAACGCCCACCATTAAAAACTTTTTAATACCCACGGTTAATATTTATTTTCCGTCCAGCTTGTTGTTAGGTTACACATATGTGGATGAAGGAAAAACATTTTTTAACGGTAGGTGTTTAATCACCTTTTTCTTGTGGTGTGGTCCACCTGAGATTTTAATCTATATTGTTTTTATCATGCCCTAAAATGAGATGGAAAAAAGACTGGACGGCCTGGATAAAACGCATACATTATGGTGGGCCCACTGAGCTTTTCCAGCACCTACCACCCGCGCGGGTATTGGAGCGTCACTTCCGAGTCCGAGTCATTTAAACCGTCCTTAATATTGTAACTACGGTACATAATCCAATTGGACGATGTTCATGAAATTTCATTGAAGATACTAAGCCTTTTATTTTTAGAGTTAAATTCTAGCCATGAAATATTCTCTTTCAGTAGTTCTAAATTTCATGTACGATAGTGATGGTTAAGATAATCCGTTAAGTATAAGTTCCAAACAATGGCCTGTTGAACATTGATTTCAAAGCTTGAACGGTTCTGATCATTGGAGACCACTCAGCATGTGGCCTAGTGAGTGCGACGCATGCTTGATCGTGAGTCGCGACAGAGACACACGAACTCGCGTTTTCAAGCGAACACATGGCGAACTTTTTTTTATTTTTTATTTTATTTTTATTTATTTACACACGCACACGCCCCCACACACTCACGCTAGTGGAATTTCACCGCCTATGGATACTCGTGGCAGCCCATGAGATTAACAGCCAGGATGACGACACGTTTTCCACATGTGACGGGCGCGAATTAGGCGAGTCCAGGGTAGCATCTTAGTGGCTGAGACCTGACAGTGGGGCCCACCTTGATGTATGTGTTATATATCCACTCCGTCCATCAGTTTGCACACTTCATTTTAGGCATGATCTCAAAAATAAATCATATCTACATCTGAAGTGGTCCACAGCATAAGAAACACTGGTTATTGACCATTAAAAACTTGTCGTGGGCCACAAAAGTTTTGGATCGAGCTGATATTTGTGTTTTCCATTCATCCAAGTCTGTGTGACTTTATCGACAGGTTGGAAAATCAATATTATGTTGGGCCCTAGGAATATTTATGGTGGGCATTCAATGAATTTTTTCCTGTGGTGTGGTCCACTTGAGATTTAGATCTACTTAATTTTTGGGAATACATTGTAAAATTAACTGAAAAAATAGATGGACGGAGTGGATATACAACACATATACAAAGGTGGGCCCACGGTCAGGGAAACACCGACTAGGTGTTACCTGATCCGCTCCGCATTTAACGGTCCACGCAAATGAGGCATAAATGCGTGGTGCGCTGTCCCCCAGCAAGGTTGGGAGCGGTCGCCTGCCCCACCAAGACGGTGCGGCGGGGCCCACCTTGATGTCTGTATTGTATATCCACGCCGTCCATCCGTTTTTCCAGATCATTTAAGGATTTCAGCCCAAAAATGAGGCTGATCCAAATCTCAGCTGCCCACACCGTAGGAAATAGTGGTGATTGATCATTAAAACCTTATCGTGGGTCACGAAAGTTTTGAATCAAGCTGATATTTAATTTATCTCTTCATCAATTTTGTATAATCTTATCAAGGTTTAGATGGCAAATAAACATTGTGGAAGCAATAAAGCAGGCCCTAGGAAGTATTTAGTGGTGTTGTTCAACCACCACTGTTTTTGTTTCTTATGGTATAGTCCAATTGAGATGTGTATTTGCTTCGTATTTGGGCTTATGTCCTGCAATGTTCTTAAAAAAAAAAAAGAAAAAAAAAAAGATGGACGGCTTGGATATACAATACACATCAAGGTGGGCCTCAAGTCAAGGGCTTCACACTGTCTTGGATGAATCCAGGGAGCACCTAATCCACTCACGACAAGGCTTCATCTATGTGTACATTAAAAAAATACTCATCGTATACACAATTTGTGTTATAGCTACCGTAAAAAAAAAACATAGTACACAACTTTTTTATATTTTATTTTATTTTTGGTGCATGGCATCAAATTTCTTGTTCTTTATTTATTTATTTATTACACACACCCATACCCCCACACACTTACACACCCACCTACACCACATGGGCATTGCTTTTCCAAGCATATTTTATAAGTGTTCACTTATTATTAAGCTTGTAATTTCTTTTACAATTTTTAATTTAAATCGACTTCAGACATTGAAATAAGGTTGTCTTACAAACATAGTTAGTGTCTGTTTGTTCTATTATCCGTTTTCTTATTTATTTACTTATATGTTTTTGAAAAAAACATTTCTGATGATAATTATATATAACTATTTCAGAACTTCTTCTCTGCATTTTCTTACTAATATTAGAATTATTATATATTTGTATACCATGCTTTTTAAATTAAATTAAAATAGATTTCATAATAATATATAATTTTATTAGTAAATTACTAATAGATATACTTGTAAGAATAATTTCAAAAATAAATATAATTTTCAAATGAATATCGTTAATTGGAACTTGAAATTTTAGAATCTTAATCTATAATAATTATGTCGATCATATATCCTCTCCCAAAATGGTATCATATCCACATAAAATGTATGTTGAACTTTCGTTTGTTATAGGAAATTTTATATTAACATGCAATAGCAATTAACTTCCATTAAGTGAATTTCTGTTAGACTATTTAAAATATATGTATATCTTTTGTAACATATATAATTACATTATTTTATAATTCATATATAACAATAATAATTTTCATCATAAATTTGATGTACTTCTTTTTTAGCCATATTACTGTTTTACTATAAATAGTTGATTCGTGATTAACACTATTTAAAATCAATGGTTAAATTGAACTAAGATGCCATTGTTTTACAAGATACTCGAAATTGAACAGTCTAATCTTTAAACATGATTCCAAATAGTGGTATGATGGAAAACTATTTTGTGCTAATAATAATAGCTTTTTAAGATCAAAAGGACATGTAAGTTTGACATCAACATTAGAAAATATTAATACTATAAATAGCTTATTAGTAAACTATGAGCACTATACAAATGACTAATTAAACTGAAAATTCCCCAAAGTACTTATTAAAAACATATATAAAAAAGAAACATTTGAATTTATATCAGATTATACAACCAAAACTGTAGAAAAAACAATTAATGTATAAGATTCAATAGTAACATTATAATTATTATCTCAAGATGTAATCATCAAACATATTAAGAAAAATTACAACTACCTTTAAATAGAAATTTATTAAACACCAGTTACATAATTGTACTTCAATATGCTAAGCATAGAAGATGCCGTTGTGATATAAGGGACCCAAATTAAACAGTCTAGCATCTGGACAGTATTCAAATAGTTCAATTAGATGTCAGATGTAACTAAGTATATAACCATAGTACTTACAACTATAACATGGCACGAGATTAATTTTTCATAGGAACAAAATTTAGGACAAATTTAGTCATCGAGAATGATAGAAATTAATAATAATTTAGAATAAATAATTAAACATTCAAATGGCAAAGTAAAATTAACATTCATACTTAATTACAAGGTAAGTTATCCTTAACATACAAGAACTTAAAATTAAGAAAGGGAATTACCTTCTATTTTAAAGATAGAAAAAATCTAGATCATGAATATCTAAGCAATCGGAACTTATTGAAAAACTAGTAGAAATTAGAGGAATTCGAACACAAGAAAATATTAGTCATCCTTATTATGTTGAGAGCGGATCCTCTGTTTCCCTGGAAACAGAGAGTAGCTGATTCCAACTTATTATTGGTCCACGTCATGTATTGCTAAGTCAAATTTTTTTAAAATATATTAGAAAAAAACTACAATTAAGAGAAAATCTAATGAAAATGTTTGCTTTTAACGACAGTAGGTTTCCGTTTGGGGATTCCTATTTGAGTGCAGATAGTCTGTTTCTAGCTCACAGCGATTTCTTTCTTCTAAAATTTAATTAGGCCACGTCATCTCACAATAATTTTACAAGAAAATTTTTTTTTTACAAAATCTTCCTGATTAACAAGGAATATAACATTCCATACATTTTTCAATACCGCATCTTAGCTACGACCAGGATGAGTGATGTCCGTGGGATCCTCACCGTGGGCCACCTTGATTTATGCATTGTATATCTACTCCATCCATCCATTTTCTCATATTATTTTAGAGAATTGTACACAAAATTAAGCAAATACAACTCTCAAGTGGACCACACCACAGGAAACAGTGGTCATTGAATGCCGACCATTAAAAACTCCAGTGTCCAGTTTAATGTTTATTTGCCATCCAATCTGTTGTTGATGGGGACAGTGACACCAACCGTTGAAACCTTCTTAGGGCCTGCCATGATGTTTATTTGAGATCTAACCAGTTTATAAGTTAATACAAACATGGAATAAGTGAAAACACAAATATTATCTTGATCGAATACTTCTGTGGCCCCAATAGGTTTTTAAGGGTAGTCGTTCAATCCCCACTATTTTCTATGGTGCGGTTCACTTAAGATTTGGATCTGCCTCATTCTTTGTCTCATGCCCAAGAATGATCGTCTTTCTAAATGGATGGACGGTGTGGATACAACACATACATCATGGTGGGCCCCACAAAACGTGGTGACATAACTTCAGTAGCAAGTCTCGCTACTTTTAAGTTAAATAGTAAATCCACGTTCTGGAGTTACTGTGCTCTGGAATTTAATTGGTCCACGTCATAAGTGCTAATATTAACACACCAATTTAATAGGATTATATATATATGTAAAATAATGACTATTTAATAACGAATATTACGTTCTATTGCCTTTTTAAATTATGCATCTTAGCTGCGACTCAAGATTCGGTGATGTTCTTGGGATCCTGACCGTGGGCCGACTGTTGTATATTTACACTATCCATCCATTCTTTTAAAATTATTGGGAATCGCACAAGTCTCAGATCAAGCTGATATTTCTCCCCCCCCCCCCCCCCCCCCCCCCCCCCCCCCCCCCCCCCCCCCCCCCCCTTCATCTAGGCCTACATGACCTTATGAACAGGTTGGATGGCAAATAAAAATGATGGTGGCTCTTTGGGAACGTTTCAATGGTGGGTGTCATTATCACCACTTCTTCTTCTAATGTGGCCCACTTGAGCTTCAGATCTACCTATTTTTGGGCTAAAACCCTAAAATGATTTGAAAAAATTGGATGGGCGACATAGATAAAACCCATACATCATGGTGGGCCCAACATAGCCCTTGCCCAGAGGGAATATGGTATATGTGGGGGTAAGATGTAATCTACTTCTTTGCAGAGTTTACTTAATACATTATACTAGTTAGCAATACAACGTCCATGATTTGGAGCCCCAACTTCTATTTATGTGAGGGCACAATTCAACGTCGGCCTTAAATCATGTGGGGCCACCAAAAATATAGACTATCCACTGTCGATAATTTTTTCTTAGTCATTAGACGATGTGACAGGGTTCATTGGACAAAGTGACGGGGTTATTAGGCGAAGTGACAAAGTTATACTAAACAAAGTGACGAGGTTGCCGTATAGAGCAACATGATTCTACTAAACAAAATAATAAGGTTAGACGAGATAAAGCAAATAGGGTTCCATTAGACAAAGTTACAGATTGTCGAAAAAAGTGATGGGTTGCTGGACAAAGTGACTTGGTTCCACTAAACGAAGTAACGAGGCTGGAAGACAAAGTGACTGGGTTCCACTAGACAAAGTGATGAGGTTGCTGGACAAAATGACAAGGCTGTTGGACGAAGTGACGAGGTTCACTAGACAGTGATTTGGTTGCTAGACAAAGTGATGATGTTCTACTAGACAAAGAGACTATGTAGTAGGAAAAAGTGACAAAGTTTTACTAGACAAAGAGTGACGGTTATGTAATATCCACTATAACCATTGACTATTAAGTCACATATTGAGCCTATAGATACGCACTAAAGGAAATAGTTGGGAGAGAGATGTCTACTCTTTATTTTAAAGGGTTCAAACATTATACTTACATCAAAATCCACTTCAACAACTAGATTATTACAAAAACGTATTTTGCCAAAAATCATACTGATATATAAATAACTTGGGCTATACTAATGGAAACAATTTGGAAGGTGATGATTGTTTATACACTCTTTACAATCATGTGGTTAACTTGAACTATAGATATAATTGATTTTTTCGGCCTGTGACCTAAAATTGGGTGACGCAATTCATCCCAGTAGAAATGACACTAATGAATGGTACGAATGACATGTAAACATCAATATCAACATAAGCAGGTTTCAATGGTAGGAATTTATCTAGCCACCTTTCCCTTTTGTACTGCCCACTTGAGTTTGGGATCTTGCTCAATTCTCATATCCTAAAATGGCTCACAAATGGATGAACAGAATGGATTCCTTACAAACATCATGGTGGCCCCAATCGATTTCCAATGCAGGAACTTCTTGCAAAGGCTTTACCAAGACATCTGTGTTCAAAGGAGACAACATGAGCTATAGCGGCAGTTTGAAAATCTTGACTGTCGATCTTTTTTATATCATTTTCGAAATAATATCTTGATATTATTTCGAAAATGATTGAAATGATATTATCACAATAATACTAAAATTCAAGATATTTTAAAACTATCATGATTCTATAGAAAATTTATGTGAAAATATTTTACAGTTAAATAATTTAATTTTCACATTTGCATTGAATTTTTTAAAATTATTTATTACTTGATAAAGGAGTAGTTTATTTTAAGGTAAATATTCTCTTGTTATTGCGAGAACAGCTTAGCGAAACTCACGACAATTTTGTAAAACGAGATTTTTTCCTGTGACCGGCCGCCATCACATGCACACCATCTCTTGGTGGCCCTCCACACGTGTCAGGGCCAGTACTGTGGATACCCCAGCCACTTGTCATCACCCACGGCGGATAAGATATCAGGGATCGCAGATAACCTGAGTCGGACCGAGTCCTCTACAGCACCTGTTGTACGCAGCGAGTGAAACACCCAAGCTGTATGGGATTCACAAGTTGTACGTATGACATCCACCCCGTCCATCACGTCATCCATTTCATATTCACCGTATATCCCGAAATCATCGGTCCAGAACTCAGATGGGAAAGACCACGGAGAACAATGTAAAAATCACTTACGTAACTTCTATGTTGGTACGGTCCGGCCAACCCGAGTTTTGGATGAGGCTGATTCTTGGACTGTATATTTCTCCTGATGAGGTGCTGCCAATGAACGGATTGGATGGAATGTACACACAATGGTAGGCCCCACAGACATCTATGTTTTGGGTCCCATCTCCATTGTTCCATATTGTGTGGCCCACCTATGCTTTGAATCGTGATGATTTATTTCTACAGACTATCGTCTGAGGAAACACCTGATGGACGGAATGGATTTCACATACAAAATACGTGGACCCAGAGAGCCCAGGTGTTGTACTGGATTGTTGTCCACCTGAGTCGGACTGAATGATATGATCATCGACCGAGGATATGCGTCCTATCCTAAGGCTTTCAGTTTTGAAGGTGGGGCCATGTTCTCTTTATCTAAATAATTAAATAGGGGGACCACCGTAAATGCCCCCAAAGTCATCCACAGAGAGATCCTAGCCACCCAATCTTTATCCCTTCCAAACTGAACGTAGACCTTCGCTAAATATCTGTTCTTAAGCATCAATCCATACTCCACAAATGGACGGTTTAGGATAGCCCAAACAAGAACATTTCTGGGTCTTGTTCCATTTACCATTTGCCACATTTTCGACGATCTGGATTATCAAACCATTGACCCAACATGAACAAACGGTCTGGATTATCAAACCATTGACCCAACATGAACAAACGGTCTGGATCACCTTGCAACCTCTATTTAAATGAGACGCCAGCCCCCTCGAGTTTCTCCAACGACACTTTTCTTCTCCCACCATGCAAGCCTTCCACCTCTCTCCACCTCTCTCCCTTCTACTCCTATGTATTCTCCTCTTCTTCTACTTCTTCCGGTTCAAGTGGACCGGCCGGTCCAACCCCAAGACCGGGCCCAAGAGGCTGCCACCCGGTTCGATGGGGTGGCCGTACATAGGCGAGACACTCAAGCTCTACACACAAAACCCAAACACCTTCTTCTCAAATAAGCTAAAACGGTAAAGAGACATGGCCTCATGATAGAATTACAAAGACCCATTTGGATTAAAACCGGTTTTCTAGTCCATTTTTAGATAGTTGATTTCTACACCCATACTTTTGATAGATGCACCCTTTTTTCTGGTGTGTTTGTGACAAAAGGGTGAGCGTAGAAGAGTTTTGGATATTGGAGGGCTGTGAAAATGTGATGCCTTTTCTTCTAAGCGGTATTTAGTACAAAACCTTTTTTTTTTTTTTTTTACTAAAATCAGAAAATGTTGAGTTTTGGTTTTGGGAACTGACGCTTGTAGTTTGCATGCATACACTCCATTTTTCTACTTTCAAAGCTAGAAAAAGTAATGTATCGGTCCTATTCTATTACCAAAACTAGAAAGAACGTGTTTACAATAAAAACGAGGGTGTAAATATCATTTCTGTTTTTTTTTTTTTTTTTAAGGACTCTACTTATACTAGTTCATGCATCTTTGTTTTCTATTTGACTTTTGATGATCTTGCCCAAACAATATGCCCACACGTGTGTATAAGAGAGATCCAATCCGTCCATCTGACTTTTTACACTGTTTACATGCTCTTAGCTAAATATCACGCCATTTCGTTCATCAAACGGGCCACAATGTTAGAAACAAAAGGATGGCTTAAAAAATGGCCAGATCTTTCTAGCCATCCATTTGTTTCATAAACTGTAACTCAACCTATCAATAGAATGGCTTGGTCAAGGCATCTGCATTATGGGACCCATTAGATCGAGGGCTTGGATCTTGCACATATGTGGTGTTTGATTAGAATTTCTTCTTGTAGGTATGGTGATATATTCAAAACCCATATATTGGGGTGTCCCTGCATCATGATTTCAAGCCCAGAAGCAGCGAAAATCGTGCTGGTGAGCCGGGCCCACTTGTTCAAGCCCACATACCCATCTAGCAAGGAGAAGATGATTGGACCACAAGCCATTTTCTTCCAGCAAGGTGACTATCATTCAAGGCTCAAGAAGCTGGTTCAAGCCTCTTTTCTCCCTTCTTCAATCAAGGAAGTGTCTCTGATATTGAGACCCTTGTTCTCAAATTCCTACCTTCTTGGGAGAATAACACCATCAACACTCTCCATGAAATGAAAAGGGTATGCTTGTCTTAAAATTCTATTTGCCAATACATGTTTTTTTTTGGACAATCTAGACCGTTCATCTCTTCAATAGGCGGATATTGACCGTCCAATCTAATCCATTGAATTTGGATGGTTAGGATCATTTGATCAGCTTTCTTTTTCTCCCTACTTTCGATCCACTATGAGATCCTTAATTTGGATGGGCTAGATTCCCTGCATGTGCCCCACATGTACGGAGATGAGTTTGCTACCATTTAAAAATAGAGATGAAACACCCGGTCTCATACATGTACGACAACTGGACCTCCTAAATTGTGAAGACCGATGTAGATTTGCGTAGATTGCCCAACATGTGCCCCCACGTGTACGGGGATGAGTTTGCTATCATTTAAAAATAGCCATGAACTCCCCTGTGTCATGCATGTACGACAATAGTTACCACCTAAATTCCGATGTGGATAGATCATGGCCTAAAAATCTCATCGATGTGACGATCTTGATCATGCTATTGATGGTTAGGATCATTCTATCAATCCTTTTCTCTCTCCGTTGGAGGACAAACCCATGATTTGGATGGCCTAGCTTTCCCTACATATGCCGCACATACAGGGATAAGTTTACTACCATTTAAATATTGTAATGAAGTGGCATACAGGTATATAGACAATCCAGACCACCTAAATTGTCAACCCTATTCTAGGTGGAGCATCGTCTGAAAATCTCATCCATCAGGCGGTCTTATCCATCCGATTTAAACAATTGAATCTGGATGGTTAGGATCATTCAATCTCCCTTTGTTGGATCCACAATGGGACCCATGATTTGGATGGCCTAGATTGCCCTACATATGTGACACATGTATAGGGATGAGTTTGCTACCATTGAAAAAAATCACAATGACAACATGCATGTGGACTATCCGGACCACCTAAACTGTGAGCCCCATTAATGTAGATGGAGCTAGCATGTCTGAAAATCTCATGGATCCTACAATCTTGACCATCCAATCTAATCCATTGAGTTTGGATGGTTAGGATCACTTTATCGACTTCATTTTCTCCCTCCCTATGCAAGGGCAGCTCAACATTTTTGGGGGCCCAAGGCAAGTCATAAAGATGAGACTTTTTAGTTTAAAAAATAATAAAATAATAATAAATTCAAAATTAAACCATAAATTTACTTATTGCCTTTTTAGATGCAAAATTACTAATTAAATTTTGTATTCAAGTTTATCCAATAAATCAGTTTCGATAGATAAAATCGTTAAACCATTTAATCTATTTTGAGACATAATTGTTCGTAAATAATTTTTTATAATCTTTAGTTTAATCTCTTCTTTTTTTTTTTAAGTTTTTCATATCCAAATGCATATTTTCTACCAGTCATTTTAAAAATTGACAAGTTGATACAAATAAAGAATAATAATAATAGATAAACAAAAGCTAATTGATATAAATAATAAATTGAAATATAAATTCTTAAACAATAGAACCTAACGAATCCTAAATTTATTGAAGCAGCAACAACTAATAGATCAAGACTCTAAAAAGCTGATTTGTTGATTATTTAAAAAGTTGTTTTGTAAATATTGTTTAGCAAAAAAAATAGTAAATACTTTGAGATTGAAAAGTTGCTTTGCTTAGTAAAAAAATCGGTTGTGTTGTGCAATTGTTTTGTTGTTTAGCAAAAAAAAAAAAAACAATCCACTACTAATAATCTAACTAGACATTGGCGTGCCACTGTACCGTTAAAAAAATGAAATTAAAATTTAATTTAGAAAAATAACATTAGAATTTAATTTTTTGAGAACTTAATTAGTAATAAAGTAATAACTGTGGTCCTAGGTTTTCGGAGAAGATTTATTAGGAATGATGCTATTATTTTGAAAAGAGACGATAGAGTTAGACTGTTATTATTGATAGTGCTAGTTTTTAGGATTTGTTTTTTATTTTCAATTTCAAATTTGTAAACTAATTTTTAGATGTTCTATTTTATAAGCCTTTTAATAAGTTTTATTTAAAAAAAAATTAGATTTTTTTTTTCTTCTTAATTTTAATTTTGCTATAATATAGGACCTTTATAATTAAGAAATTTTAATTTTGCTACAATATATGGCCTTCATAATTAGGGGGCCTTAGGCGATTGCCTCACCTGCCTAACCCTTAGAGCCGCCCCTGTCCCTACTATTAGATCCACGAGACCCATGATTTGGATGGCCTAGATGGCCCCGCTTATGTCTCACGATTGAACAATCTGTTGTTTCAGTTTGCTTTTGACGTGGCAATGCTTTCCGTCTTCGGCCCGAATGCGGATTTAGAGACAGATGGGATTAAGGAGTTGTATCATTGCTTAGAGAGAGGCTATAATTCAATGCCATTGAATCTCCCAGGAACTCCCTTTCACAAAGCAATGAAGGTAATGAAAATCTCCTTCCATATACACATATCTGGTCTTTGAAATGTTGCTTGCTTGAAAATAGAATATTGCATTACCATCGTTTTTTGTCCGTCGTAATTTTTTGGTGGTCCAATAGGAAATGCTTGTATGCATTAGCTATCTGGGAAGCTGGAAATGGTTAAAAATGAAATTGATTTTCATTAATATAATGTTTTCTAACATTTCTACTATAAAAGGAGTAGTGAAATTTGATTGCCATTATGATACTTTTTCATTGAAAATAAGTAAAATAATCATTCAAAAAAGTTAATCCATGAACACTTTCTTTCTTTATTAGAGGCTTAGTCAATACTGAAAGAACTATCTAAGATGGCAAAAGAAAATTAAATTAACTTTCATAAAAATTTAGCTACAAAACAAATAATAGATTTTGGATTCTTTTCCATAGTCAAAGACGTGAAACAATGAAATTTCTTAGTAGCCTTGTACTTTTGTGTATTTTTCCTGTAGGGTCTAGAAAATGAGGATTGATGATGGTGTTATATGCCATAGACATCTTTACAACAAAAACAGTAGGTGTTATGACCTGATAACGACCTACAACCATAATGACCCCCTTTAGAGACAAAAAATGGTAGGTGTAGCTAATCAATTCTCTTAATAAAATTGTATTATGACCCGATACGATCTACTCGATAATGACCCCCTTTCAATATGAAAAGGGGTAGGTGTGAAAATGAAAAGCATAAGGCCTTTAGAAAAAGTTTAATTACTTTTATTATTATATAAAAAAATTAAAATCATTAAAATGAAAATCTCAAATTTATTAGACAATAGTCATATTATTTTTATTTTTTTAAAAAAATTTTTACCCTAAAAAGGTTAATAGCCACGTTGCAAAATCCCTCTATTCAAATGGCTCCTGGTGTCCTATCAAGGAATTGGATTTCTTTTATCTTTGGATACTACATGTCCAAATACACTAGCGCTACGCCGTTGTAACCGCAGCTTGAACATATTGTGTCAATTGCTATTGATATCATTGCTTAGCCATCCATGTTATGCCATGTGACCTGCTATCAGATAATCTAGCCGTATATTTCGTCGCCACCATAACTGATGGGCCACCATCCAAAGCCAACTGTTTGTGCAATCCTCAGTGTCTAGCCCATTACCATCAAAACTGTCAAGGGTCCATTCAACATGGAAATCCCGTTGGTTTAGTTACTAATATTATTCCAAAAGATTGATTTCTGTATTCTAGTCCATGTGCACTTGGGGCCCACAGATGGACTGGGATGATCACTTAACTAATTAGAATGTGGGCCCCCTATCTATAAGCAAATTGATGCACTTCCAGCACGGTTGGCACCAAATGTCTCATGTTGATTCCCTTGAAAACTCTTCACTCGACTGGAAAACCAGTTGAGCTGAGTCGAGGCAAAACCTCAGATGAGTTTCTTGAAAACTGGTGTGATACATATATATATATATTTTCCTTTCAGTAATGTGTGTGTGTGTGTGTGTGTGTGTGTGTGTGTATATATATATATATAAAAAGAATCGACTCAGATGGTCTTAACCAGGGCTGAAATATCATGGTAGGTATCCATATAAAGATGGTCTTCACCATTTAGATACTTGGGTTTTGCATTGAAATGCAGGCAAGGAAGCTTCTCCAAGAGATGCTGAGGAGAATGATAGAGAAAAGAAGGGAAGAGAAGAAGGAAAGTGGTGGACTCTTAGGTGTATTTTTGGGGTCTAAATATCAAAAGCTTCTTGAACTAAATGACTCCCAGGTTGCAGATAATATCATTGGAGTGATCTTTGCTGCTCATGACACAACTGCAAGTGTACTCACATGGATTTTGAAGTATTTGAGCGATAATAGAGATTTATTAGACTCTGTTACGGTACACTTCTAACGTGCTATAAGCTCTATTATGTTTTTCATATACTTTTATGGTTCTTTTCTTTCTTTCTTTCTTCTTTTTATTTTTTTATTATTATTATTATTTTTGAGATAATTAAGGGTGTGTTTGGATGCCACTAAAAATATGTTTTAACGTACTAATTGATAGAATTAAATATGAGATTGTGGCCCACTCAAGTATCCCATCAACAGGCCTGAAGTTTCACCCATCTTTGTTTTTTGGTGACGGCGGTCAAGCAAAAGCCTAATTAGCCCCCTTTTTTTTTAAAAGGAGGGGCGTCAGGCTTACAAATATCATGGAAAATGAAAAATGAGTGGCATCCAAACACATCCTAAAATATTAGATTTTGATTACCAACCTAGCTATTCAATCCAATACTTGGCTAAGTCAACTTGGATGGGCCCACAAAAGATTCCCTTGAATAATTGCTTGGTTGCAACGAAAATAGAAGACATTACTGGCAAGGCTGTCAATGTGTGTACCCCAACCTGCAGATAACTGAGGTACCCAACACGTTTTTATTGAGTATACGGGTCCAAATTTTGGACCCGTCAAGTAATCAAGTTGGGTTTGGATCTCAGCTTTTGAGGCCTGTCTAAATTCGGGTCCAGTCAGGTCCAAATAGAGCCTATCAATTAAGGATCCGGTTAAAATTAGGCTGAGCTGGCTGAAGTCGAGTCCAGAGAGAGATGCTCTCCTAAGAACAGATTCTCACGAGAACTCGGTGAAATTTTCTTAAGAAGTCATCTCACATGATATATATATATATATATAATATATATATATATATATATATATATATGCAATATTCTTAAGGCTAAACAAGCTCTTGATATAACTTAAATACAAGGGGTTGGGCAAAAGTCATGTTGTTTTCTAACTCAACTGAACCCAATAAAAATCAAGGGTGAAAATTTTCTTTCACTTTATTTGACCCATCAGATTTTAGGATTAGGCCAACTTTGTGATCTAAGGAATTTCACAATGTGACTTATCTAGTCAACGTACTGCTCAGTTTTTGTGCCCACATCAAATGAGATGAGTTCTCAAAAAGTTCTCACAAGTTTTCATGAGAACTGGTTCCTAATTACAAAGGGAGCATTTCAATATATATATATATATATATAATATATATATATAGAGAGAGAGAGAGAGAGAGAGAGAGAGAGGAGAGAGAGGAGATTTATCCAGTCGAATGAGGTCTCCCAGGACATAGGCATGTAAGGGAGCTCATAATATTAAAAACATCATCAAAGTGTTTCTTTGTAATTGTAATTGATTCATACTAATACTTAATCAATAGATCACCTTTTGAGTTGATGATCAAAACTACTTTGCAATTCATCTAATCAAATTTGAAACTAGTTGACTCAGCCAGATTTTGAGACTAGTCGTCAGAAACTCGGTTCCCGGACTTGACTCAGTCCAGGCTGGGAAAGACTTGAAAAGTCAACTCACTAACTTGGTCGAATTGACACGACTTGAACATGAACATTGGCTAGGGTCGAGTTAACCCGACCCAAGTCTAGTTTTCGGGTCTTTGAACTATGATTTCTGTTTAAAGCTAGAATTTCAACTAATGCAGAAAGAACAAGAGGACATTCAACTGGGAAAAATCAAAGAAAAGCGTGGACGACTGACATGGGACGATATGAGAAAGATGACATTGACTAATCGGGTACTGTTATCACAACCCCTTAAAAAGAGTAAATTGATATTTACACCCTTATATTTGATGCAGGCAGGTTTTCTCAACTTTTCCTTATGATATAAAAATGGTTAGTACAGTTTTCCAGACCGTTAAAATTGTTGAATCTATAATGGATGGAGCATCAACGAATTGGATGGCTGAGATTGCTCAATCCCTCTGATTGAGCAATTTGGATGTGATGTAGAGCGGGTTGCAGACAGTTTCATGGCCAAGATGGATCAGAAAAGGCCCGGTCGACGACAAAAGTGATCCGGACCATCGGACCTTAGATTGGGCCTATCTCGCAATCCGGAATGAATTAGCTGACGTAAAATATATGATTTTGGGGTAGAACGAGCTACTTTAGCCAACCAACCTTGCTATGCTGGGTTGCGACGCCCAGAATTGTGAAAAACCCATGAATCGACAGTCGTTTCCCTGTTTTAATTTCGTTTTTACTATAAATAGTAAGTTTTAGTTTGATTATCTCTTCACCCGTCGGGCTTTAGGAGTTGCGCCCAACATGAAAAGAACTTAGAATAATTAGGAGAACGGTTTTGTGAAGCCAAATAGGACACTTACTATTTTCTGCCAAAAACCTTGCGCACTAGTAGACATTACGACCGTCTATAAATAGTACGTTTACTATTTATAGTATCCCTATTTAAAGGGTTATGAACTCGTTTTTATTCATTGATTAATCAATTTTGAATTTATTAGAATTTATTTCTATTTTATACTTTCTTTCCTCGTGGATTCAAGAAGTCTCCGTGAAGAGTTCAGATAAGTTCCATGGATTCAGAATACGTATCCTCTTGAGGAAGACGGTGCTCGACCTCACGTCCTCCTCTGCCTAAGGATGGTATGGATAGCCGTCCACGTCAAGGAAAATGAGTCACCACAATTTTAAATACAAAAATGAAAAAACGATGGAGTTGATTGTTTTTCTTGCTTCTATAAAAGACATGCATTTGTTTGTCGTTTTCTCAGTTTCGCATGCAAACGTAGAAAACTACAAACCAGATCTGCATGTTTTAGATTTCGGAACAAGAGCGCTGGTATGCGCACACGCGTGTACGAAGTAGATCATGTCCACGTCACCATATGTGCTGGCATGGCAAATGGACATAGAATCTAATCCTTCCATCAAGCACATCACATTACGTGGATGTTGTGGCCCAATAATCAGGAAGCTGGATTGCCTACAACTGGTATATTATCCAATGAAAAATGGTGTCCAATGAAAAAACAGAAAAAACATAATTTGTTGGACCACGTTTAAAAAGCATACATAAAGGTCTAAATGGACGGCTAGGATATCGCACCTGCCTGCCATGTTTAGCAAACCCCATGGAGAGCAGCAGTATTATTATTCCCGTCGTTGGATAGGATACGGATTGCAGTTCTTTTCATATACCCAAGCCATTTATATTGTGGGCCTCGCTGCCTGGATGGTACACGGATTGCCTATTGACGCTGTCAGTAGCTACTAGCTACTGGACGGTGGTCTGTGGCCTCAACCATGATGTGTGTAATTTATCCACTCCGTCCATCTATTTTTTCAGATCATTTTAAGGGATAAGACCAAAAATGAAGTAGATAAAAATCTCACGTGGACCACATCACAGAAAACAGTAATAATTGAACACCCCACCATTAAAAAATTTTGGAGGGCCACAAGAGTTTTGCATGAAGCTGATATTTTTTTTACCCCTTCATCCAGGTCTGTGTGACCTAATCAACAGGTTGGATGACAAATAAACATTACAGTGGCCTAGGAAGATTTTAATGATCCACTTAATATTTGGATATGCATATTTTTTTTGTCTCGTGGGCACTGTCCAGTAGCCACTGGCAGCGTTAGTAGGCAATCCGCGTCCGGATGGATGGGAGATAAAAATAAAAAATAAAAATAAATCTTATATCGAATGTCCGAGGGTTATACAAACCGTCCATCAACAAATGAAACTGTTCAAATGAAAAATGTGCTGTAATATTCTAATCAAAGAGTTTTTAATTTTTTCCAACACCAGTCGAAGGTGAGTCCCATCATATAAACGGTTTGGATCATTAAATAAAATCACAAATCGATGTATCCTATGAATTCCAGCAAACCTCTGAAGTTTGGAAAACCCACACTCCTTTCACATGCAATATAAGCATGTCCATATGGCACATGTAAGATTCGTGCATTATTCCATCAGGTTGATTCAAATCCGGCCATTAACGACTCACGTGGGCTGAAGTGTATAAAACAAATGCAAGGTTAGAAAGTGTCCAGAAGACCTAGAAAGTGGGGCCCACCTGATAGAAAGCTCGGATCTGATCTCTCACACGTGTGTCATATTGGCATGTGTTAGTGAGTTGAGAGTGAGGGAGAAGGAAAGAAAAATGAAAGTTGGTGATGGGAATGCAGGTGATACAAGAGACATTGAGAGCAGCAAGCGTTTTGTCATTCACGTTCAGAGAAGCAGTTGAAGACGTGGAGTTGCAAGGCTACGTCATACCCAGAGGCTGGAAGGTTCTTCCCCTCTTCAGATCCATCCATCACTCTCCTTCTTTCTTCCCCCATCCCGAAAAGTTCGACCCTTCAAGATTCGAGGTGGCCTCTCTCTCTCTCTCTCTCTCTCTCTCTCTCTCTCTCTCTCTCTCTCTCTCTCTTCATGGGGCTTTTGATGGTGTACAGATAGCACCAAGACCCAACACGTTCATGCCATTCGGCAATGGGGTGCACTCATGCCCAGGCAGCGAGCTAGCCAAGCTCGAGATGCTCGTTCTTCTCCACCACCTCACTACCAAATACAGGTCTCTCCTCTCTCTTCTCTCTCTCTCTCTCTCTCTCTCTCTCTCTCTCCTCTCTCTCTCTCTCCAGTGTAGCTCACCTGATGAAAGCTCAGATCTTACACACGTGTTACATTGTGACGCATGTGGCATCCTTCGGATGCACGTGGAAAAATGTAAGACTAAAATCACTACTTAAACCTCTAAGTTCACACCGTCTGACTTGCCTGAGTTTTGGGTCAGGCTCATTCAAGGGCTGTCCATTCCTCCTGCTGAGGCTCACAACATGAACGGGTTGGATTGAATAAAAATACCATAATGGACCCCAAAAATATAATCTGTGTTTGGTACTCCCTCCCCATTCTTCCCTTTGCAAGGCCCATCAAGTAGTAGATCGTGTTTATTTGTTTTCCCTCCGGCTTATCATCAAGAGGCTCACCTGATGGATGGTAGAGATGATTCTTTCCACTGAGATTCGATGAAAAATATACAATTATGAAAAATATAAAACGGTGGTCTGCAGGAGCACCGGAAATATTCACTAATACCATAGCCATCATCTTAAGAACATTTCCAATTATTTCATTTCCACCCAAGTGGAATTGTTTACTAATTAAACCCATGATTAGATTATTTACAAGAAGATTGTTGTATACTGTTTTATATGTTTCTCTCTTTCTATATGTATCTTTCTCTCAGGTGGGAGGTTGTTGGTGATGAGGATGGAATCCAGTATGGTCCTTTTCCGGTTCCCAAACATGGCCTGCCTATAAGGGTAACCACAAGGAAGATGGACGGTATCAAATCAAAGATCTGAGTCTTCTTGTTTTTTTTTTTTTAATCACATGATCAAGCTATTTCTTAGACGGAGGATGGATATTCCATGGGCCACAGGAAAACCGACATGGCTCGATGAATTTTTTCATCCCTAGAAGCTTCATATTGTGATTTTCTCTTCTTTTCTTTTTCATGTCATGGTGGGGTTGCACGTTATGGCATGGTATCATGTTTTATGTTACCATGAAAAGAAAGAAACCAAAAAAAAAAAAAACATATATATCTATGTTTGTATTTGCATGGGATTGGAAAGATAAAAGCTTCTGCTATATATATATATATATATATATATATATATCTATATATATATATATATATTAATATATATTATATATTTGTGTGGGCCCAACCCTGATGTGTGTCGAACATCAACAGCCTTTCATTCGATGGGTCCCATTTAGGTTATGGATATCCCAAAAATCAGTCATACACAGAAGTGGGTCATAGCATCTAACCATGTGAAGACATGCCTAAAACATATAAAAGCACTTGCTGGGGCCACCAGAGTTTTGGATGCAACTGATACTTGGTCTGACCCCTCATCCAAGTGGGACACACACAATGGATGAGCTGGAATTTGTTAAATAAATTATTATGAATGTTTTAATGGCAGGGTAACTCCTCGATCTCAACTGTTTTCTATGGTGTAGCCCTCCCAAGTCATGGATTGAATTGATTTTTAAGCCCTGGCCACCATAGAATGGTGCATTTGACT